>OW121723.1:5030000-6280000 GCA_933228805.2 Hipparchia semele | reverse complement strand
AATAATTAATTAATTCGTATTTCTTATTTTGCAGCACATCCTAACGTTAGAGTATTTATTGCACACGGAGGTTTAATAGGGATGCAAGAAGCAATATTTAATGGCGTACCTATCGTAGGCGTACCTATATACGCCGACCAATACAACAATGTGCTTCTTGCTCAAGAAGCGGGCGTAGGAAAACTATTACCGTACCATAATATCAATGAAGAAACTTTAGGTTCAATTTTGAACGCAATCCTGAACAATGATTCATTCATGGAAAAAGCTAAAGAACTTCAACGCAGATGGCAAGATAGACCAATGAGTCCGATAGATACTGCAATGTTTTGGATAGAGTATGTGATTAGAAATAAAGGTGCCGAATACATGAAGAACCCGGCAAGAAACATGAGTTGGTTTGCATACAGCATGATGGACGTCTATGCTTTCATATTAGCGATGTTAATTATAGTTGTAGTAAGTTTTGTAAAACTAATAAGTTCTATCGCAAGTGCCATATCCGGTCCTCAGATAAAAGTAAATACCAGAAAAAAGCGGTCGTGATGTGTTGATGTAGAATTATATTGATACCAATGTAATACATTGTGGCTTTGTCTGAATACTTAAAATAATAATGTTTTGGAAAGTATTTCGTAATATCTAGAAGACATAAGTGCTAATTACTGTAGAAACTTTTGAAGAGAAGGAGCAGTTCAAAGCCACAAATCTGTATATGTTGTAATTTTTTGTTGCCATTTTCACACAAGATTTTCAATATAAAAATTAATCGATATTTATTTATTTTACTCTTTATTTGCACCAAAACAACAACAAAGAAAAAAAAAATATGTATGTTAAACGAGACAAAAGGTATGACACAAAAGGCGGCCTTATCGATATAATATAATAAAAGTTATATTTGGTCCTCTTTACGGTATGTCACGTCACTTGACACCTTAACTTTTATCATAAAATCATTTTTAAAATTGATTTACAATGATAATAATGGAGCTTTGAAATAAATGTTAGAACAAGGAAAGCGTCCCTGACATAATTTACTCTATTGTTATACAAATCGAAGCGATTGTTTTTGAATTTCTCGTAATACGCTTTGTTTGAATTTCTCTCGAACGAAATTTTACATTAAATTACAAAGTTGAAAGTAATGGGTTCAATTGAAATTTGTTTTAACATTAATTTTGTTGGTACTTTTGGGAGTTGAAACTTCTTTGCAACTCGAAATTAGTGTCGAGACCTGTGACGAAGAAAACCCATTTACAGCAACTTCTGTTCATAGCGTTCGAGACATATTGGGACTCATGGAAAATAATATTTCGGTTAAAAAGGCAGAGTGAAATAATAATAATTTATCTTACCTTCTTCACTACATAGTATAAAACAAAGTCGCTTTCTCTGTCCCTATGTACGCTTAAATCTTTAAAACTACGATTTTGATGCGGTTTTTTTTAATAGATAGAGTGATTGAAGAGGAAGGTTTATATGTATAATAACATCCATTAACAGTGAATGACATAGGCTACGTATTTTATACCCGTGCGAAGCCGGAGCGGGCCGCTAGTATACTATAACTAGCTTTTGCCTGCGGCTTCGCTCACGTTATGTTCGATTTTTCAAACCCCTATTTTACCCCCTTAGGGGTTGGATCTTCAAAAATCTTTTCTTAGCGGATGCCTACGTCATTATAGCTATCTGCCTGCCTTTCAGCCTGATTCGTCCAGTAGTTTGAGCTGTGCGTTGATTGATCAGTCAGTCAGTCAGTCACTTTTCCTTTTATATATTTAGATAGATGAGATATATTTAGATAATTTATCTTATCTTATTTAGAAAAAGACAGAATTATATCTGCAAAACTTTACAATTTATATAAATATTTACAACAATATGATAGGTAATGTACCTACCTACTTGTATTTTAACTAGTGTATTGTGTTGTAATATACTGACTTTGTATAGTGTACACTCTCGGAGGAAAAAAAAATTTGTGTACACCCTACACTGCTTATTAAATACAATGTCATAGATTCTTTTAACGTATGCTGTAGCCTAAGTCCGAATATTTTAACTTCCGAATAGCAAAATTGAAGTTTACGCCAGCAAGGAATTTTAAATGAAAACCATGAACCTATGAAGTCGTTGTGACGTGATTGAGTAACAAACATACAAACTTACGCATTTATAATATTAATAAGATAATAGGATGACAGGAGCCCTCCTGTAATTTTCATACACTTGCTGACGTTAACACACCTTTACTATTCGAAAGTTAAAATGTTCGTGCTTAGGCTACTGATAGCTTTTCAACACTAGAACCTTACTAGAACGTCAACTAGTTACGGAAACTTACGAATAAGTTGCTTATATTATCTAGTTATTCAGAGCTTTCAAAGTACCTACATGACAATTCCATTTATGCTAGGACTTCACTGTGGTGGGCGAATTCGGGAGCGTCACTTGCATCAGCTTTTAATTTTAAAATACACTTACATGGAGTGACAACTGATTTTTGTTTTATTTATTTTAAAAATTTTTAGTCATATATTTAATCATCCTTACTAATCTTTACTATCGTTACTTCACTGACACTACACAACACTCCTAATTTTTACTTCTTTACTAATCTTTATTAATATTATAAATAGGAAAGTTTGTTTGTTTGTTGATTTGTTTTTCAATCACGCTTTAACAGAGCTACGGATTGACCTGATTGTATGCAAGGTTGTAGTTAAGGAACTGGAGAGTAACATGGGCTTCTTTTAATTCCGGAAGATCAGAGTTCCAGCGGGATATTTGAAAACTTAAACCACGCGGATGAAGTCGCGGGCATCAGCTAGTTGTTACATATTTTGAAACTATAGAAGTTGTAGGAGTGACTAGCTTAGAAAATTCATTGACAAAATTATTCACGCTAGCCCAAGGCGCTGTTAAGGAAAAAACCGCAAGAATGTGTTCTGTGAGACACGAGTGAGATGTGTCATAGTGATTTTGCTCAGACTTCTGATTTGCTGCACAAGCTAAGTTTTCTTTGTCAAACACAATTTATTTATTTATTTTTATTTTTTATGTACATTAAGGATTACTTTGGGCAAAAAATAAGCATATCTATCCAAAGAGGAAATGCAGCCAGCCTTCTGGGGACATTACCATCTGGCATCGATATGGCCCCTAATATTTAGAGTTTATTTTAATGTTTTATTATAAGATTTTGTTTCTTATTTTAATTGTTTTAATTTAAGGATTTACAAAACAAAAACATATTATATTAGAAGAAGTATTGCGTCTGGAAAAACCGATAAGATAGTTATTGCTTTCCAACCCTAGAAATTAACTTACAAGGAAGGTACAAATTATCTGGTATTTCAGGAGTCTCAAGCTACACGACTATTCCATTTATGTTGCGGAGGAATTCACGATGTTCTTATTTGGAAACTAGCTTTTGCCCGTGACTTCGTCCGCATGGAGTTCGTTTTTAGGGTTTCATACCCGAAGGGTACCAACGGAACCTATTATTAAGCCTCCGCTGTCCGTCCGTCCGTCCGTCTGTCAGCGGGCTGCATCTAATGATCGGTAACAGGTGGACTGTTGAAATTTTCAGAGAATGTGTATTTCTGTTTCCGCTATAATAGCAAATAATAAAAATAATAATTAAAGGAGGTTCCCCTGCCAGAAACGTGATTTATTTCGGCGTTTCTTGGTATGGAACCCTTCGTATGCGAGTCCAACTCACATTTGACCGGTTATTTTAAAACTCCGTGGGAAGCTTTTGTTTTTCCGTCACGTTTCAAGTCCTCATTTATACGAGTACCCGTGCAAACATTCAGGTATGTGATTTAAGGACTGATACGTGAAAATTAGCATGCTTGATGCTGTGGGGGACTGTTTGTTTTCGGAAGAAAAAGTAGTCTTTATCATTCTCCAGGTTCTCAATTTATTATTATTAAGCTATTGCATAGCTTCTATCGCGGGCCAGCGTGGAGACCGAATCCAGAAATTCCGTAACGAAAATAACCTGACACGGGACTCCTCTACGGTGAGCCGCTAGATGGCGTTGATAAAAAATGCTATGCAATAACTTTACCGCGGCAGTCCCCGAGTGCCACACGTCTTTTTTTTTAATATTTAGACTAGCGCAGCATAAGATTAGAATTAGAAGATACCTATTCAGTCTTGATTTAAAGACACCCAAGTTATAGTTGGAAATTTTTGCGGTGCGTATTAAGAACGAGGAAGCAAAGTGCTTAGTGCGAGATCGTGGAATTTCGACCACGTAGAGGTGCAGTCGGTGGTAGAAAGGTGATGGTGGAACAAAATTAAATAGTTTTTAAAGCTTTAATACACTCCGAAATACATCTTGCCATTACCCATGCCAAAAATTACGTCGATCGAACCAATAAACAAACACACTTGTATTTAAAATATTAGTAAGGAGACAAACAAACACGCTTTCGTATTTATAATAGTAGTGGCTATGTCTGTTCAACTTGTGATTATGCACTCAGCTCAGTCTGACGCTTTATTTATCATTAATATTTAATTTCTCAGACGTTGCGTCGCGTCGTTGCATTCATAGTTAATGTAAGTTTACATTTAGAGTTCAGTCGATTTTGTAAAAGAAAAGTGGTCCGCAAAAAAATTTTTGTTTGCAGTACAAATATCGATATTTAAAAAAAATATAGCATTCTATTGCTATTGTTACCTCTAGTTTACATTTCATCAAGATTGACTCGATAAAAAAATCGTCTCACTATCTGTTTTTGTTACAGCAAAACGTTTATTATATTGAATTATCTCTTTTAATAGTTAAAATAAACACGTCGTGAGGGAACCTGCGTGTCTGAAAGTTCTCGATAATGTTCTCAAATATATCACAAACTAGACGATGCCTGCGACTTCGTACGCGTGGATTAAGGTTTCGTAATTCTCGAGAACACACACACACACACACACACACACACACACACACACACACACACACACACACACACACACACACACACACACACACACACACACACACACATACGGATTAGCATGGTTTCAAGTTCAAGTTTTGACAGCCATTAAATGTCCGATCACAAATATCGAAGTCCGTGACTCAAGTTTCGTGACTATTGTGTTGACTTTAGCTTTAAGTGGTAACATAATAGAACATTAAACCTCCTTCCTAGGTAAGTACAAAGTTGTCCAACTTTTAGAGGAGAAAAATGACCGTTGAATAAAATATATGGTAATCTAACATTAGCATATGAGTGGGAAAATCACTGGTCCATTAAAGTGTGTCGTACCTTGGAAGTGTGAAAGGGTGGAGTAGGCAGGTACTAAGGGCAGTTTAACAAGTAGCTAAGGTGCCATTAAGGTCTAAGACCTCACCGTTCTCAAGCGTCGTTTGTCATGCAAATAGAGAGTGAATAATTTATAGAAGACTCAGCCTCTAGTATTATGATCTTCGTAGCCGAATATCCTTTGGTAAGTGCTTGACTATTATAGTAGGAAATGCTTGCAAAATTTAGATACGTCGATTCTATTAGTGATTGTATAAAGAGCATAATAAGTTTTTAAGAATTTGTAACATTAAGTTTCAGGTCACACCTAGGATCAAGCACTTATGAGGTAGTCCGCAGCAAAGTTTGGCTTTTATAATTAAGCGTTCACAGCATTCCTAAGGATTCCTAAGGATTCCTAAGGATTGATTTAGTGCGGTGTTTTGAAAAAATGTACCTAAATCTTTATTTCAGTTTAACGTAAACGCGGGACATAAATTTTCAGTATAAAGGAGCATGCATCCATAAAAATGGGGCTTCGTATGTGCACAACTGAGAGACGTTAGTCACGGATTACACCACCGTTTTACAAAAAAAAAAAAAAACACATGCTTACAATGAGAAAATGGCACGCCTTGTTCGCATTCATAACGCCGCGGGTTTTGCTTTGGACATAAATAAGGGGACCCTGTCCACAAGCTGCACATGTCCGGCTCAATTTTTTGCTGTATTTTGCTTTGTGGTTTTTGGTACAAAATTTTGTTTAGTTTGCTCTATTTTAACAGCGCGGACACTTGGATTAATTGCTTTGTAGAAATATTATTCTTGTTCTAATGTATTATTATTTTTTATTACTTATTTTTATTTTTATGTTAAACTGGTTGATGCCCGCGACTTCGTTCGCGTGGATTAAGGTTTTTTAATTTCCGCGGGAACGGTTACTTTCTGTTTATTTGTTAAAAAGTAGCCTATGTGTCTAGACTATAATAGGTATATCTCTGTGCCTTCAGTCAAATTGGTTCAGTCGTTGCGGTATGATTGATTAACAAATATCCGTCCACCCATCCATCCACACATCCAAACTTTCACATTTATATTATAAATTTAATAGGATAGGATGCTGCATTCCTTGACAGATTCCGTAACTCAGAATGTCGGTCATCGAGTCGCGAAGCTGAAATGGCAATGAGCGGGGCATATAGTTCAAAGAACGGACGGTCGTTGGGGTTCTAAGGTGATAGAGTGGTGAGTTGGTGACCTCGCATCGGAAAGCGCATTGTTGGCAGACCCCCCACTAGGTGGGCCGACGACATCAGACGCAGTCGAGTCGAGATACATGGAGGTCCATACAGGAGAATTAGGTATGTTTGGTAGTGGACGTCTATCGGTTGGTAAAGAAGAAGAAGTAACACAGAATGGTAGCTATAAAAACAAAGGCATTTTCGCTACGTTTAAAACGTAAGGTTTTTCGCTTTCGAGTTTAGACAAATAGCCTTTCGGGTTGAAGATACCTAGGTATTACGTTGAAAAGCTTAGAAAATGTTTTAACATTGTTGACTTTCATATTGTCGTGGTTTTGCTTCTGGACATAAATAAGGACGCTGTCCGCACGCTGCACGAGGCTTGACTTAATTTCACCTCCTTTTGTTTTATGTCGTGGTTTTAGTACAGTTTAAAGGTAAGACCGCATTGAGTGGAACTGCACTGTGGCTAAGCGGCGCAGCGCAGCCATATTGTTTAATAATCCACCATGATGACCAAGTGCATATTGGCAGAAAACTCTTCGGCATGCATAATGTTCCATAAGAAACTTATATTACAGACGATGATAATCTATAATTATATAAAAAGGCTTGTCCTGACTGACTGACTGACTGACTGACTGACTGACTGACGATCAACGCACAGCCTAAACCACTGAAGTTAGAAACTTGAAATTTTGACAGTAGGTTCCTTTTATGACGTAGGCGAGCACTAAGAAAGGATTTTTCGAAATTCGTCCCCCAAGGGGGTAAAAATGGGGGTTAAAGTTTGTATGAAACTCCGTCATTTTTCGAGTTATACTCATGAAATTCGGTATTTAGGCTTTAAATTGAAAACAAAAAAGTACGTGTTTCACAGTTTTTAAAAATTCTACCCCCTAAGGGGTTAAATAGGGGTTGAATGTTTGTATAATAGTCCTTCGTTCTTCAAGTTATTTTTCAAGTTACGTTTATGAAACTTGATATTTTGGCTCTTGATTAAAAATAAAGAATTACGTATTTTACATTTTTTTTAAATTCTCCCCCCAAGGGGGTAAAAAGGGGGGTTAAAGTTTGTATGAAACTCCGTCATTTTTCAAGCTATACCCATAAAATTCGGTATTTAGGCTTTAAATTGAAAACAAAAAAGTATTAACATCACTTGCAGTAAAAAGACTAAGTAATGCAAATATGATTTTATTCACTTTTCACTTATTCACTATTACAACTGTTACTTATTCACTATTACACTTATTTTACTCGGCGCCTCTCTCGAGAGTGTCGCCCAAAATTCCCACACCTTCAAGCTAAACTTACAACCGCCAAGGTGGGAGAAAACGAATTCCATTGGTTCCCGCCGTTTTGCGTCAAACGGCGGCAACCAATCACAAAATGACAATTGATATTCCTTTTTAAAATAAAGTTACCAACGTGAACATAAAAACATTTGGTTCCCGCCGTTTTGCGCGAACCGGCGGCAACCAATAGCAGAATAACAATTGAGATTCCATTTAAAAAATAAAATTGCCAACGTGAAAATATAAACATAGTGAAATTATAAGGCTAGTTAAATTACAATCCTAACAATCGACCGTCCTGACAACGTGTGCGTCCCGCACATGTCGCCAGGAGGCATCCTAACAATCGGAACTTAGGCAGTGGTTTTATTCTCATACTAACCTATATTCTTATTATACATTGTGATGGTATACAAATTATAGAGGTAATGTTTAATAATTAATATACATATTTTACCAATTGAAAACAATATCTTATATTATCATATTAAAACAGACTATTTCTCAATTTGTATTTATACATTGCAATCAACATAATTAACGCAACAATCACAAACATCGATATATTAGTTACACAAATAAATCATCTAGATACTGATTATCTTCTAAGACTATTAGTATAAATATTTCATATGTTATTATTATCGGATGAGCTCTTAAATAAATAATTAATATATATGAATCTGTTTGATAAGAAAAGCAACGATCGATTAATGCTTTCTATCACTTATACGACAACTATTTTGTTGGGATTCGAACGATCGATTAATCGAATAACCCATTATCGAGGAAAAACCCTACAGACATGCCAACAAGACGATCGATTTACTTGTGGCAGTCAGTGGGCAACATACCAGGACACGATCCGATCGATTCTCGTGCCTGGTTCGACTCTTTCTGCTGTATCAGGACACGATCCGATCGATTCTCGAGCCTGATTCCAGCTACATCGAGACACGATCCGATCGATTCTCGTGTCTGATCTGTAACAATGGAAAATGGTTCTCTGTAGTTTCAGTGCATCAAGGGCTACTAAAACCCACAAAAAGACCTGAACATAATATAACATTATAAACTAAAATCATGCGAAGTGTAATCGACTATTTTTAACCATGGCTTAATCAATCCTCATTATCAGAGTTACTGCTGGTATCCGAACCGTTCACCTCCAAAGCAGCAATATGTATCCATGGCGTCATACGGTCTGCGGCGACTGTAGTGGGTCGTTTGTTTTGCATGCCGAATAAACCTGGCACCGGCGCTACCCGATATCTATCCTTGCCTAAGACCTTAGTGACGCGATAGGGCCCTATGTACGATGGCATGAGCTTTTTGCTCTGTCCATCATTATTAAAACACGTTTTAGTTATCTTAACAAGTTCACCTTCAGTGTAAACTCGGGCTGGTCTTCTACCCTTGTCGAAGGTTTGTTTCTGCTTCACCTGCTCGCTTTCAATCCTATCTTTAACCTCTTGACGCAAGACACTTAAGTCACAATTTTCATCAGAGCTTTTGGAAGCAGCATTAAGAATGGGATTCATTTCGCTGTTCATGGGAGTTCCAAACAGTACCTCTGACGCTGTCCTACCAGTTGTTTTCTGAATAGTATTGTTTAGTCCCCACTGAATTTTTCCCAAATGACTATCCCAATCCTTTTCACCGTATTTCACCGTCATTGCCTTTAAGGAGTCAAGAATGGTACGATTGTACCTTTCTACTTGGCCATTCGACCTAGGGCTTGCTACTGCGTTAAGAATATGCTTAGTGCCCTTATCTAAGCAAAATCGAGTAAAAGCGTGAGAAGTGAAACAGCTACCGCGGTCACTTATAATACGGTCAGGAACTCTAAACGTGAAGAATATATCTTCTAGAGCTCTTATCGCGTTTGAACTGTTGGTATTCCTAACGGGCTTAATAAAACAAAATTTAGTGAAACCATCTACAATCACGAGCAAATGTGTATAGCCTCGTTTTGATTTGACGAAAGGTCCAAGGTGGTCAACATGTATGGTATGAAACGGCACATCTACTTTAGCGATAGGGTGGAGCAGACCTTCATTCGAATTTGAACGAGTTTTGGCATATGCACATTCAATACACGAATTTACATATTTTTTAACGAATTTTGACATTTTCCCAAACCAATAATTTTTCTTTATCCTTTCGAGTGTCTTCTCCGCCCCAAAGTGACCAATATCGTCATGGTTCATGCGACATATCTGCCACCTTGCACCCTTCGGCACTACCCAACGGAGGTTATCTTTATCTGACCCTAAATAACGGAACAATTTATTATCTTTTATTAAAAAGTTATCTTTTATGTATTTGAGCCCCTTCTCATCAAGATCACTACTTAAAATACTTTTCATCCTACAAAGCTCTGTATCACCCAGCTGAAGTGTATGCAGCCAATCCTCATTACTAATTGACCTAACGGCGGAACCATTTTCAACGGGAGATTCTTCCGAGCTCACAACGGGGTTACGGGACAAGGCGTCTACGTGACCCATTTTCACACCTGGCCTATATTCAAATGAACATTGAAATTCCTGCAGCAGAAGCCACCAGCGTGCTATTCTAGGGATCAAGTCTCGTTTCGAAAACGTAGAGCGGAGTGCACTGCAATCTGTGACAATTTTAAATGAATTGCCTAACAAATAGACCCTGAACTTACGCAGAGAACAAACGACTGCTAAAGTTTCCAGTTCATAAGAATGGAAATTCTTTTCTTCAGGGGATGTTTGCCTGCTATAATATGCCACTGGGCGAAAAGTGTCACTTCCGCTGGAGCGCTGTAACAATATCCCTCCAATACCTAATCTGCTCGCGTCAGTATGAAGCTCCGTTTCCGCCGCCGGATCATATATTGCAAGAATGGGCCTATCAACTAACCTAGCCTTTAGGTTTACAAAAGCTTCCTCCTGATCATTGTTCCATGTCCACACGGCATCTTTTTTCAGTAATTTGCTGAGTGGAAATGCAATACGGGCAAAGTCTTTAATGAATTTGCGAAAGTAACTCGCCAAGCCAAGGAATTGACGTACATTATGCACATTCTCAGGTCGTGGGAAGTTTGTGACGCTGCGGATCTTCTTCTCACCAGGCCTGACCCCTGCGGCACTGATCTCGTAGCCAAGATAATCGATTGTATCCCGTAAGAAATCGCACTTAGAAAAATTTAAAGTGAGGTTGGCCTTATCTATTAACTGTAATACTTCTTCCAGACGATCTAAACATTCCGTGGGGTCCCGCCCGTATATTAATACATCATCAAGATACGCGGTTGCCTTACCGAAACGAGCGGACCCTAAGATTGAGTTCATCATGCGCTGAAAAACAGCCGGGGCGTTTGCCAAGCCAAACGGCATACGATTAAACTCGTATTGACCATCTGGCGTGACAAACGATGTGAGGTGTTTACTAGGCTCCGAAATAGGGACCTAATAGTACCCGGAAGTCAGATCGAGTGAAATGAAACAAGCTTGGCCTGCTAGTCGAGCTATCTCATCCTCCATAATGGGCATGGGATAGCGTTCCTTAACCGTGATCGAATTTAGCATCCGATAATCGACGCACATTCTGAGCGAGCCATCCTTTTTGCGCACTAGTATAATTGGACTGGCGTACTCGGAAGAAGACTCTCTAACTATTCCTGCATCCATCATCTCTTTAACCATCACACGTACCTTTTCTCGCTCATGGTGCGACAACCTGTAGGGTCGATAGACGACAGGGCATTGGCTATTCAACTCTATATTCATCGTGGCTGTGTCCGTACAACCTAGATCTTTAAGTGAAGAAGCAAAACAATGTTTGTAACGTTTGAGCAAATCTAACAACCTCTGCTTCACGCCTTCCGGTACATTATCACCGACACGAACCTGCTTTTCATCGAAATTACCCTCAATCGTTACAGGTATCTCAGGTGGTTCGAAAATGACCCTACTCACAACGTCTACTCGTTTCGCCCTACACAAAAGTGAACTATCTGTAATCCAACAAGAACTCGAACAAGGGATTACCGTTATGTCGACATGACCACTTTCAGTGCGATAGAGACCTCCACAGATAAAATACTGTTTGGTTGGCTTGCCCGCAATACTATTTCTTACGAGAACGTTGCCCGAAAGGGAAGGTTCAACTCTTGCCCTTACCGATGCTGCACCATGGAGCTCCACTGCTCCTGCCGAACTAATCCCAATCAAAGACTCTTGTATACCCGGATCCGAAAGTGGCATTTCCTTGCCGATGTCCACGAACTGGAGCTTGGTTGCATCTTTATAAACTATGATATGAGGCTGTTCCGTGTATGACTGACCTATGAGGATAGACCTTTCTAGCAAATCATCACATACAACCTTGCAGATGACACTAGCGTTTACTCCATCAACACTAATACTAAGCAACAAGCCTCCCAGTGACTGAACTAAACCATTGCCGAATCCCCTTAATAACGATGGTATATTGTCATGAGCCAAACCTAACTCCCTAACTAAGGATTCTTTTACCAGCGTAACCTCACTCCCGAAATCTACGAACGCTTGTTTTACCGCGCCATTTATTTGTACATCCTTCATAAATTTTGAACTTGGAAGAGAGGGAGGATTATGTTCCTGACTGGTTGTGTCAATGCACATAGTTTTTGGTACATTGTCATTTTTCGCAACCCCACTATCCTTTTTAGAGAAACACTTATCCGCGGTATGACCTACTTTATGACACTGTATGCATTTAACTATCGGCTTAGGACAAAACAAGAAACTATGCCCCCTCTCCTTACAGTTGTAACAGCCTTGGAAGGTGCCGGTTCTGCTATTCAACTTTTGATTGGACTGGGTATGAGTACTAGAGGAATCGGTTTTGTTTTTAACTTGGTTTCGATCGAAAGTTTGGTACGAGTCCTTACTGCTCATCAAGAATTGCAATAACTGATCAGGGTTAGACGAACGTAACGCCAGAGCACCGGATTTTAAGGTCCTGTCACTGATCCCATGAATAATACAATCTACCGCACGTTTATCTACTATATCGCATTGATTAAGTAGCGCTAATTTTTCATAAAAATAAACTTCTATAGGTTCATTATACCTGCTCTTCCTTTTGAGCATCTCCTCCAAGGCCTGGCCATAATTTTGTTCGCAAGGAAAAGCTTTTGCTAATTTCTCCTGCCATTCCGGCCAGGTAAACAAAACTGAATTTAAACCTTCGTACCATATCTTGGCGAGGCCTTGGAGTTTCTGCATGGCAAAATGAGTCACAGTTTTATCATCCCAACCGTATACACTAGCACATTCATTGACCTTTTTGAGCCAAACATCAATTCTTTGGTTTTTTGTGGAGGGGTCGAAATTGGGAAGTATATTCATATGATCAACCTTTTGAAAAGGTCTTGTGTCATGGGTAGACGGTTGAGATGTCAAACTATCCTTTAAACATTTCAAAATATCAACAATATTTCTCTTAGAAACGGAACGACTACGTGACCTTTTAGCATGTCCCGCGACGCCACGACGCTCAGCAGGATGCGCTGCACGTGCCCCAGTCTCTGCCCGTCGGTGGTCCGGGGACGCGTTGCTGCTGCGATGACTGCGACTCGAGTGTCGCCGCGGAGTAGCCCGATGCGAAGTCGTACGTGGCGCGTCATAGCGACTACGACTCCGATTGTTGCCCTCGGCATGTAGAAGTCGCTCCCGCTCTAGCAGCAACTGCCTCTCCAGACTTTTCACCCGCTGACGGCTCGGCTCCAGGTCTCGTCCCAGGATCCGGGAGGGGCTGCGAGTACGTAGCCGGCTACGGCTGCGTTCCCTTCTCCGGCTCCGGCTTCGATGCTCCACCGGATCGGGTGTCTCGAGTCGTCGATCCATGTTATGTCAACTCAACATAAAAAAAAAGAAAACAAATTAAGTTTCAATAAATAAAAATAATTTCTGATGCGGGGTATTGAAATCTAGACAGTTAGGCATAACAAAAATATAGATAAAAAGAATATGCTTGATTTACAAGGTGTCACAAATTCTTAAATTTCCCGTGTGCAAATGCTAATATGTGCATTTGACTAAACATTCTACATAATATCTGACGGTAAATTAGCCAGGAAGTATCAAATCCAATGCTCACTAATTAATATTTTCCTAACTTGCGCCAGGTAACTACCTACATTATTTGTGGATACCAACTTTTTCCAAGAAGTAGGTACTTTCACAAAAGATATTAACACTCACTTACAGAAGAAATAATCCGAATGCCCACCCTGTCTGTACGTACTTAATAACGTAAATCTAAGAAACATTACTTTGCACATAAATATAGGTTAAGATATTACCACGTTGTGATAATGATCACTTTGGTGGATTGACTTAAAGATTTGTCCACGAAATTTTTACGCAGTTGTATATTAATAAAACAGCGAGTAAAACGACTACTAAGAGCTTATAAAATGACTACTTAAGAGCTAAGAAAAATTATATAACTGGGCGTGCACTTACGCGTTGATACTTAACGCTGTCTTGTCACTTCTGAATTATTAACATCACTTGCAGTAAAAAGACTAAGTAATGCAAATATGATTTTATTCACTTTTCACTTATTCACTATTACAACTGTTACTTATTCACTATTACACTTATTTTACTCGGCGCCTCTCTCGAGAGTGTCGCCCAAAATTCCCACACCTTCAAGCTAAACTTACAACCGCCAAGGTGGGAGAAAACGAATTCCATTGGTTCCCGCCGCAACCAATCACAAAATGACAATTGATATTCCTTTTTAAAATAAAGTTACCAACGTGAACATAAAAACATTTGGTTCCCGCCGTTTTGCGCGAACCGGCGGCAACCAATAGCAGAATAACAATTGAGATTCCATTTAAAAAATAAAATTGCCAACGTGAAAATATAAACATAGTGAAATTATAAGGCTAGTTAAATTACAATCCTAACAAAAGTAAGTGTTTCACACTTTTAAAAAATTCTACCCCCTAAGGGGTTAAATAGGGGTTGAATGTTTGTATGATAGTCCTTCGTTCTTCAAGTTATTTTTCAAGTTATGTTTATGAAACTTGATATTTTGGCTCTTGATCAAAAATAAAGAATTACGTATTTTACATTTTTCGAAAATTCTCCCCCCAAGGGGGTAAAAAGGGGGGTTAAAGTTTGTATGAAACTCCGTTATTTTTCAAGCTATACCCATAAAATTCGGTACTTAGGCTTTAAATTGAAAATAAAAAAGGACGTGTTTCACGGTTTTCAAAAATTCTACTCCCAAAGGGGTTGAATGGGGGTTGAATGTTTGTATGAAAATCCATAATTTTTCAAGTTAATATCGAGCAACGGATCTACGTGATTCTTTGATGGGTATGGTTGCAGACAGTGTGTTATAGGTTACTTTTATTCGGACAAAATCAGGAGTCCGCACGGGATTTTCAAAGAACCTAATTCCACGCGGACGAAGTCGCGAGGGGACAGCTAGTATTGTATAAATTATTAGTTCCATATCGAACTACTCGGTACAAAATATTACCTCTTGTCCATTATTATTATTATCAAAGATAACATTTGTGAGCTAAAAATGAGAAGATAAGAAATAATGTTCGAATTTCAATCTTGCGCCTATCTCATTAGGGTTAGCAAAATTGTCACTAGCATGGCTAACAATTCTTTTGGATCAGACGTGTATGATAAACAAATACGCACTCGAGTGAAGTTGTCATAGGTTATATTAGCAACACAACAGTTTATTGCGTGAACGTAGCCACAGGAATGTGGAAAACGAGAGTTATGTATTAAAATACTATGCTGTCACTAGGTCACTTGTGAGGTTATAATTTTGTATGGAAATATTATTGTTATCAAAGTAAAAATATGACTTTGTTGATTGTGAGTTGTGACGTTATTGTTCGTTAAATAATACAGCAGTGTTTCCAATGTACCTAGAATTACACACTAAATATTTAGTGCGTAGATAGTTTAGAACTGTAAACAAGATAACAATTTTATGCTAGTAAATTAAACCGATCTACTTAAGTAGTTAAGTATTTCGTAGAGATGGCAGTGAATATAACAAAATCCTCCAAATTGTGGCCTTTTGTGTATAACATTAACAATATCAGGGCTTTGTCCACGACATGCTCAAATAGTGCAAAAGTAAGTTTTAACTGGGAGGACCCTTTGAATTTAGAACGTCATTTACAAGACGACGAAAAAGCGGTTCGGGACTCATTGCGAGCTTATTGTAAAGAGAAACTTATGCCACGAGTAATAGAAGCAAATAGAAACGAAGTGTTCGATCGGGCGATTTACAAAGAAATGGGCGAGTTAGGGATCCTCGGATGTACTATTAAGGGCTACGACTGCGCGGGTGTATCATCTGTTACTTACGGACTCATTACAAGGGAATTGGATGGAGTAGATTCCTCGTATAGATCAGCAATGAGTGTGCAGAGCAGCTTAGCGATGGGAGCAATATACATGTACGGTTCAGAGGAACAGAAACAAAAGTATTTACCGAAAATGGCTAAAGGGGCCTTAGTAGGTTGCTTTGGATTAACCGAACCAGACTTTGGAAGCGATGCTGGTTCATTAGTAACAAGAGCAAAGTACGATTCAAAAACAAAAACGTATACTTTGAGCGGATCTAAAACATGGATTACAAACTCGCCTATAGCTGATATACTTATAATCTGGGCCAAAACTGAAGACGATAAAGTGAGAGGTTTTATAGTTGAACGGGCCCAAGTTAAAAAGGGACTGGACACGCCCCGAATCAATGGTAAATTTTCTTTGAGGGCTTCGGCAACGGGCATGATATTGCTCGACGAAGTAGTTATACCGGAGGAGAATTTATTGCCTGGCGTAGTAGGTATGAAGGGGCCGTTCGGATGTCTCAATAATGCGCGATACGGGATCGCTTGGGGCGCTCTCGGTTCAGCTGAAACATGTTTGCGGATAGCTCGCGAGTACACATTAGATAGGAAACAATTTGGGAGACCACTCGCTTCGAACCAGCTGATTCAAAAGAAATTGGCTGACATGATCACAGAAATAAGTCTCGGTCTGCAATCGTGCCTACACGTAGGACGTCTGAAAGATGAAGGCCTAGTAGCTCCTGAAATGATTTCTCTTTTAAAAAGAAATAATTGCGGAAAGTCTTTGGAGATTGCGAGAGTTGCGCGAGATATGCTCGGAGGGAATGGAGTTTCTGATGAGTACCACATTATTAGGCATGTTATGAACTTAGAAGCAGTTAATACTTATGAAGGCACTCACGATGTTCACGCTCTAATATTGGGGAGAGCAATTACTGGAATTCAAGCATTTTTCTAAATAAGCATTTATTTTCACTTTCAAGTACCTAACTACAGAACTATACATAAATATTTTGATAATATTAAAATTTTACTTATGTAAATAAAATATATTATTATTTTATGTTAAGTGATTTCATTTCTAGAACTTCTTCTCGGAACTTTCTTATGATAATTATATTTATTTATTTAATAGTACTTTTAGGTTACGTAACCTGTAAAAATCATTCACGCTATATCAGCGCTACATGGATTCCACTGAGGAAATAAGTAAAGAGCTACATTTCCATTCTAAAGAACTTCGGCCAAAAATGAGCTAGCGCTTTTGTCACCATAAGTTATATTAAGTAAACCATTTCGTAAAAAATACAAGTTAAATTATTATTTGACATAAAAAAAACTTTATTAAACATTGGAGGCGCCGGGTATCGATCCCGGTACCTCTCGCATGCTAAGCGAGCGCTCTACCATCTGAGCTACGCCCCCTGGTACATTAGATGCCGAATATTATACAATGAATAATATTCTTATTCTTAGAGAATTCCTAGAGTTGACTGAAAATTTTTTTTACTCGTACCTACATGTAGTTTTTTAATTTGTTTCATTTATTTCATTTTTTTCATGTTGTGCATACAGTACTAGCTTTTGTCAGTGGCTTCGCTTAGAATAGGTTCAATTTTTCTAACCCCTAACTATTTAATCCTTAGAGGGTGAATTTTCAAAAATCCTTTCTTAGCGGATGCCTACGCCATAATAGGTATCTTTATGCCGAACATCCCGATCCATTCAGTGATTTGACCTGTGCGTTGATAGATCAGTCAGTTAGTCACCTTTGCCTTTATAAATTATTAAGATCTTTCTATTAAAATTAAATATAAATATAATAGTTTCAATTTCGCCAACGCAGAGTACCTAAGTACCGTTTAACTTAACCAAGGAATAAATTGGACTTGTTAGTAATTGGAATTGGACGTCCTGAGTTCTGACAGATATTGTAGGCAAAATTGTAGGTATAACATCAAAAATTTTCAGTTAAAACGTAACTCGGTGTTGATGAAATAAGGGCCGATTTCACCAACGTAAAATAAGTCTTATACGAGCGTAAAATATTTTGGCAGACTTTCAATACAAAATCTGTCAGAACACCATTCATTCCTCGGTTAAACGTCGCGCGACGTTGGTGAAATCGGCACTAAATGTCAGACAAATACTTATTAGGTTTGCGATCACACACAACCTTTGTATAACTCGTATTTAAGAGGTAATTGTATTTCTTATACGCAGGGACGAATAATATTTAGGAGGGTCTTAAACAAGGAAAATATTCCCTTAATACAAAACGTGTTCCCTTAAACGCCATCATAAAATACTTATGTAATAACGTTTTCTTGGGGCATTATTCTTTGGAGACATGAACGACTATTTTAAAGATAATAAGGGGAAATCGTTTTTCTCCCGGAACACAATTTTGGTTGATAGCTGAATTTTTCCGCAGCGGGATCTAGAGATGTGCCGCGATATCACGGTACCTCAGAATATTTATTTTAATGAAACGGTGAGAGAATACGGAATAAGAACAGAGTTAAAAAATGAAAAAATGAAAAAGTGATTTATTAATAAAAAGTTACAAATACATTAAACCGTCGCTGGGGCATCCTTTTAGGTAAGTATTATACCTGTGCCAGGATGTCCCGCAAGAGACATCCTGGCACACTCCTCACATCCTGGAGAGAGTTATTTCATTTGTATCTATATTATAGACTATAGACACAGACAAAAGAATTCAACGGTTAGGTAAGAACCTGTTATGTATAATAAAGGAGTTTGAATATTTTTGTATGAAGCCAATCATTCTTTAACGACTTGAAAAAAAGAGGAGGTTCTCAATTCGACGCGTATTTTTTTTACAGAATCGACACACTAGTTTTAAGAGAGTTGGTCACTATTTTGAACCATAACTAAATCATCCCCTAAGTAGGAGTCTCTTTATGCCCCTAAATACAATCCCATACCCAAAGTCATTGCCACTTTTAGGTGCTTCCTATAAGGTTTGTGAAAACGAAATTGAAAGAAAGCACCGCCTAACTTAACGGGCTAGCTAAGTTAGGTGACGCTTTCTGGTAATGTTAGGGAACTTTGGTGAAAATGGGCATAAGACTTCAGCGAAGTGAAGCTCAGGGACTTGCAATAATAGTTCAGTTAAGAGAATAAGGACAACAGTAGCCACAATAATATCACATTTACATCAAGCAATCAAGCAATCCTCTCTAAACATAAGCATAGTAGCGCAATAAACAAACAGTTTTGTCACAGATCACTTACTAAAGCATCATTTTATGTGCGTGACTATCACCCTTATTGTTTATTGCCCCTATAATAAGCTTTAGGAGTTCCACATGGGAATCATCTTTGTTATCTAGGGCGAGTGAAAGAAGTGTTATTTTCCTTGTGAGAATAAACTAATTTTTTTCGGTGCCAAAAATGCCTGTTTCAATTCCCAGTTGGTTAGTCTGAGTAACATTTTTGGTACCATATTTTATTTAATAGCTTAACCGCCCATGCTTTGCTTGTGTTCTAGAAATCCCTTTATAGTGTGAATCTACGTAGTGAATGTATTGAATTATATGTGTTGCATTTTTGAAGCTTCACTGTGGAAGCACTGTATACATAGCTTAGTTTGGTTACTTATTGTAAAATTATTTTATTTTTTTGAAAAGAGCAACTGCTGAGTTTCTTGCCGGTTCTTCTCAGCAGAATCTGCATTCCGAACCGGTGGTAGATTTATGACGTGTCATAAGAGCTACAAGGTAGCCTACATGAAATAAATAAATTTTGAATTTGAAGAAATCCTACACGCAAAAGCTTAGCTAAGATCTAGAGGTTTGATTGTTGATACTTTCACATCACTTAGCCAGTTTTTACTTTTGTGTATGCTTATCGACATCCACATAAATAATAATAGAAATCAAAATCCAGCTATTTATACCATTTATAACTCAAGAACGGCTGGACGGATTTTTATGGTATGATTTGTTGGATTTTTCTCCGCTCCGAATAGCTGAGTACTCGTATTAAAACATCGCAAACGATACAATTTTTTAAGAAAATTGATTTTCTCAAACATTTTGTATGGAACGGCGTTTTAGATGATATCTAGGGATTTTTATAGTTTAATATAAAGCAAGCAAAGCCACGGGCAAAAGCAATTTTTTTTTTGTTTTTTAAAAAAGAATATTAGGTTACCTGAAGTTGACTAATATAGTAATAGGAGGCTATTCCCTCCAAATAAGCGGAAAGCTTGTGTTATGGTACGACAATAGCGCAACGGGTGGGATTCGAACCTGCGACCTTACAGATTTCAGTCCGCACCTTTAACCGTTGGGCTATTGAGGCTCTAAAGTTATAATACATAATATATGGCTCAGCTAACCCATACATCTCGTTATGGTGCCCGTGGGATTTAAAAAAAAATCTTACTCTACGCGGACGCAATCGTGCGTAAAAGCTAGTACAATATAAATTTCCGTTACCATCATCTATTTGAAACTGAATTCCCAGCGAGTAAATTCAACGTAAAATCTAGTCAATATATCGCGGAGCACTGAAATATTTGCGCTCTCATTAGCCAGTCTGTATTGACAACGGCTGACATCCGCGGATGCAATTCGCGCTCAGCATTTTACTAATTAAATACGTGTCAACGTACCGTGTACTGCGCGCCGAACAGAATTATTATATTCCATTGCGTTATAAATGGTTTATGTTATTATAATAGGCGTTTCATCGGGAAGCGTGAGGTTTCCATTTCCATTTTGTGTGAGTAGGTACTTACTACTCTATGTATGTCGTGTAATCTTTGTAGTTAGACTAATTAGTCATTAAAGATACTTGTAACAGACCGCACGTTTGTTTGATAACCAACCCCTTCACCCCCATGTATTTTTAAGCGTTCTTGAAAATATCAAGAAAAACAAAAAATTAGACATAATACAAATTATATAATTTTTGTGGTTCCCTTCAGTAGAAGTTTTAATGAGAACTTTTTATAGTTTGTAGGGGCGTTTGATGTCGGTTTTTAAAAATATTTTTTATATAATATACCTAATTATCGTATAGTTCAAACTCCATGGAGAGAGCTATGTAGGCTCGGAGTATCCCTACGAGATCAATTAATCAGAAATGAGATCTGAAGGAGAACCAGAGTTACCGACATAGCTCAGTGAGGCGCAAAGCTGAAGTGGAAATGAGCGGGGTACATACTCGTAGTTTGAAGAAGAGATGGTCGTTGACGTCCCAATTTGCTGGAGTGACGACCCGCACCGGGACGTACAGTGTTGGCAGACTCCCCACTAGCTTGACTGACGACATCAGACGAGTCGAAGGGGACCGCTGGATACAAGCGGTGCAAGACCCGAGCCTGTGTAAGTCTATGCGAGAGACTTTTGTTCAACAGTGGACGTCTATCGGTCGATAAAGAAGAAGAAAAGAAGAAGAAGTTCATCGAACAATCGAATCCATATCAATTGAGAAGCGTGGTTCATAAAAGCGCCTATTTTGGTATAGTAGTTAATGCAAGCAAGAATAGCATGAAAGAGGAGCAGAGAGGAGGAGAAAGTCGTGGTTTACAAATAGAATTTACTTTTTTTACACGTCCATATTGTATAGTTTTAGTACGTTTACGATGCCGCGACGTAGCCCGAAGAAAATGCAGCCAATCTCGCATCAAAGGCTTTAATATTCAAAAACTAATAAAGCCAACACATAACAAAGGCGGTACAATGATTGGATGAAACTCGTAGAGCGGTGCAATAGCTGCCAGTACAGGCGCTTGAAAATCTGTAATGAACACAGCTTGAAAATAAGTCAGTATTGGAACAGAATATTTAAAAAATTTGTAAACCTATACCTATAAATATCCCTAATACTAAAATTATAAATTGCAAAAAGTGAGCGACAGTGTGCCGGTTTGTCCTTCTATCCTTTCGGTTGTGTAAATATTATGGGGGTTCCATTAGATTCTGCCTAGAATTCAAACTAGGTAACAAAGTAACCACCACGCTACATCGTATCAAAATGACATTACACAATATTAACTTCTGCATAAAAGCGGATTCCATGAAAAACTAGAGCTCCACAAACGCTTTTTCCAGCCAAAATTAATGCTGTTCAAAAGCGAATTCCACTGAAAACTGCGCAAATGCCATGCAAAAGCTAATTCCGTGCAAAAGTGCAGTTTTACTTCATCCAATATTATAAACGTTGTAACCTGAAGAGAAAAAATCCTGAATGAGTTTTAAAGGTATATTAAAATCGACAAGACAGAATAATTCGCAGAGCTAAACGAGCAATTATCCAGTGCCTTTTTACCTCGACCACTCAACTCTTTTATCTCAGGCTCTCTGCAGCCAACGAAGACATAGTTTTAATTGGAGTCCTTTAGTACAGCGCTAACAATCTTTTCATTAAATATTCCACTTCTGACGTTTAAGGAATATTCTATGAAGAACTTAGAACTATTTTATGAAATGATGATCTTTTAATTGTTTACGGCAAGCAAGTCTAAACAAAAAATATGACTATTGGATAGAAGCAGGCGTTACTTTGCGGAAGTTCATAATCATCATTAGCAAGAAAAGGTTACAATTATTTTGCTATAATCCGCCAACAGAAAAAATCTGTATGGTCAAACATGCAGTTACAAGCTAAGCACCGCTTATCTCCCCAACCAAGCAAGAAAGCAAAGTTCCCCAGAAAGTAATGCCTCCACCACTCACATGCACCACCACACAAGACTTTTATACTACTTACGACGCATGTTTCGTCCCGACACCGGAGCATCCTCAGGAGATGTCGACTTTACAATGCTGTTTTGTCTAGTCTTCACACACAGACATACAGATTGTTTCTGTTGGTGGATTATAGTAAAATAATTCCAACCTTTTCTTGCTAATCATGAATTTCCGCAAAGTAATGGCTGCTTCTATCCAAAATTAAAACAAATTTTAAGCTGGAATGATCAAACTTACGCCACACGATCGTCATAATAGGTTTAATGCCAATCAGTAATATCCATTTGTTTTCGTATGATGATCATTAATTTTAATTCGTATAACGAGAGGTATTCAGCTTACAAATGAAATTATGATTTCACGATAACTGCGATCCAATTTATCATCGGAACTAGTATGGCATAATCAGAATTGGTAGTGGCCGTAGTGCAACTGCATTACACACCAGCAATCACACACATTACCAATTACCAATCCACTAATCCTACTTAGGACCGATTTCACCAACCTAAAATAAATCTTATCCGAACGTGATATTTTGGCAGTGTTTGTAGACGTATTCAAAATCTGTCAAAATAACACTGGAATAAAACTTATTTTCTGTTTGTGAAATCGGCCTTTATAATCCTATTAATATAATAAATGCGAAAATTTGGATGTATGGATGGATGGATGGATGGATGTTACTCAATCACACCGCAACAACTTGTCGCTTTAATTTTTCTTAAATTATCCACAATCTTGGTTCTTACATGGACATCAAGGGGAAGTTGCGACTCTTCACGCATTTAAAAGCGGAATTATTAAAACAGTTTTGTCAGAAATACGAACAATTAAATCTATCCAATCAGCTAGAAACGGAACCAAGGACGGCAGTCAATAACATTGAATATATTAAGAGTCGTTTGGATTGAGATCCAACAGTCATTTCTACTTGATTGGTTGGACTCAATCACCTAAAAGCATTTAAAGTTCCGTTCACGTGGATAGTCAAAATTCAAAAGAGCATCGCCAGAGTCAAGTTGAAACGGGGTCACGCTAAGTATTAATTGGTTTTCGTAGTTCATTGTAATTCACATTCGGTGGACGATGCAAATGACTTCAAACTAAAATGTGTTTCCTAACTGGAGTGGGTAAAGTTAGACAAAACATCAGAGCCGTATAAAACAGTCTGGCCGCTTCTCTGTACATTGACATATCCCAGCATTGTATAACTTATAAGCTTTTAGCTCTGTTTAGGTATATGGAACGCTTTTGTAATCATCACAATAAAATATGACTTATATTTTGACGACCTCCCTGGCGCAGTGATGAGCACTGTGGTCTTATAATTGGGAGGTCTCGGGTTCGATTCCCGGCAGGGGCAATTTGGGAATTTATAATTTCTAAATTGTCTCTGGTTTGGTCTGGTGGGAGGCTTTGACCGTAGCTAGTTACCACTCTACCGTCAAAGACGTGCCGCCAAGTGATTTAGGGATCCAGCACGATGGCGTTTAGAAATCGATTAGGGGTATGGGTTGATTATATGTTAGCTCGCTACAATCTTAATTTTTTAAAATCCCGTGGGAACTCTTTGATAAGTAGGACACTTATATTCCCAGCAAAGCACGGTTCAGCCGTGAAAAGGTAACATTACAGACAGACAGACTCGGCTACTTTCTCATTCAAATTCAAAATTCAAATTCAAATTATTCATTTCATGTAGGCCAACTTGTAGCTATTATGACACCTCGAGACGATACCACCGGTTTGTAATGAAGATTCTGCTGAGAAGAGCCGGCAAGGAGCTCAGCAGTTGCTCTTTTCATAATAAAATATTACAATATTAATATATTGTAATATTTTATGTTTACATGTATCTTGTTGGCAGCTGGATGCCAAGCCGATTGATTCTTCACTTCAAACTTTGTAATAACCTAGACTTACTAAATATGTTTTTACGAGTACGCATTGTTTAAATTTATGCAATGGGAAATCCAGTATTAGAAATATTAGTGTGGATAAATTAATGTGACGTGCTAATTATTATTTTGAAAGCGGTGTGTGTAGATATGCCACGCTTTTGTTTTAGAGAATGTTAATTAAACGTGGAGCCTTGTGCTTCGTTAGATCTTTTGCCTTCCTTGTCGGTGGCAAATATGTTCAGCTGCATGCTGGTCCTGAAATCCTGAAACGAGGTGATTTCCAGGTCGGGCTAAAAAGAACTATCAGGTTTTTCCTTTAAGAAATTCGTTTAGCACACGAAGTTGGGAAGTTCGCAGTGTAACTATACTCCGTACTCGGAGAGAATACAATAAGTATTCAGCCTGATCTCCTCGCTCGTATCAGACTGTGAGAGTAAGAATAGAGAGTGCACTTGAGTTTCTGCGTAGTAGCTAGAAGATTGGTCACCGTTGTCGAAATTCAGTAGGTTCGGTTAGTATTATATTTTTTCACGACTGTTAATACTTTTAATATACATTTTGTCCCCTTTATTGTTCAACATGTTCAAGACACATAAAATTACTTACAAACAATTTTCAGCCATCCTCATAAAACATGGGTCAATACAATATCATCAATAATATACTTGTCTTCTCAATCGGTCAAGACCAATCGACTCTTGTCCGAGTGGTCTTGGTCTTGTCTTACGACGACGTCTTAGTCGTTGGTAGTTCGTTGGTCTCCTTAGTTTTGGATCGCACCGCCTCCCGCGCCATGCTCCTCCACTTTTGGCGGTTGGTAGCATTGCGGGAGCACTCCACCACAGCGTCTGGGGCACCACTTTGATTAGATCCGTCCATCGCGTGGGTTAGCGTCCTCTCGCTCTTTTTCCCTCCACCTGGCCCTGCACTACCAACCGCTTAATCGATCCTTCATTTCTGGAGATGTGGCCAAAGAACTTGTACTAAATTAATAAAAAGCTCACTAGGTATATTTTTGAGTTACCTACTCTTTAGAAAGATCATGAAGAATTGCGTATCACGAGAGTACATCAAGTGGGACTAAAATCCTGTGACTTGTATAATTTAATTTTATTTGAGGGGTGGAGGGTTGATTATAAATTTAATTTATGTGAGGGCTGCCGTCGGGGCCTGCTTGTTATTCGCAGAGCGTGCAATTTATCGACGACTCGCAGACGAGCGGTGACATGTTTGTCCATTTAACATTTTCGGCAGTACGCGTCAGTACACACTGTGGAGAGTGAACCCACATTATGCATTAGGCAAATGTGTAACCCTTGGTATGGTACCTACCGACACAGTTACAGTATAATATTATGTAAAACGGGGCATATTCTGGGTGAAGATGGGGTGAAGGGGTTAATTTTTTTTGTAACGCATACGGAACTATAACGGTTAGAAGCGCAGTAGTCGGCGCGGTGATATACAATTTTTACACTTGGACGAAGTCGCGGGCAAAAGCCAGTAGATACTCGTACGTATATAAAACCAATACTGATTATGTCGTAAAACAGACCATAGGACAAATTAGTTCGCTGTAGTGGACTCATAAATTCATAATTCCATTTCATGCCGAGTAATTCTTGTTATTCGGCCTAAAATTTATGAACATTACAGCAAAATTTGTGGCATACTACTCACTAGCATTATGTTAGCAGCCATACTGTTTCTAACCGACTTCATAAAAGCAGGAAGCTATTGGACTGTGTTTATCTGTATGTTGCGCGATATATTTTAAACAGTCTCTTTTTATTAGGCTATAATATTATAACCTCGAGGGTGATTCTATTCAAATATCCCAGTGAAAAATTAGGGGATAAAATAAAAAGTTAAATCCTCAGTTCAATACACTTTAATGTGGCGTTTGATATCGGTTTTTTTCAAAAGTATTAATAACTGTAATATTTTTTTATGAAAATATTATCTAATTATTTCAAAATATACCTAAATATAAAGCAATAATAACTTTACATGTAAAAGGTCTTTGCTTACAGAAAAAAGCAGTAGGTGTTGTAAGCGATACCTGTGTATTTGATACCCAGGTCAGGCCAAAAATAGAATTGAGGTATTGAGTTCTTCTGTAAAAAAATTCAGTACTAACCCGGAGGAAACATACCGGTGACACTCCCGTGCCTTGGAGAGCACGTAAAGCCATCGGGCCTTCCTCCTGAGCTTAATCTATCTCGTTTCGTATCGAATTTAAATACGTCCCAACGGACTTCGGACGGCGATTGAGTGAATAGAGAGTGCAGTGCACCTGTGTTTGCGCACACACTAGTGAACTATAATATCCCCTGCGCAAATGACAGCCGCAGTGGCTGAAATCAAAAGGGATATGCTGGTATACATGGGCAGAGATGAGAAATAGTACGGGATATTGTTTTAAATTTTCTGGACTTCATAGCTTAATTTTCCAATGTTGCATGTTGCAAAATTGTTTGAAATAGAAAAATTTGGTTGCCTATATATTACTTAACCGATATTATCGAATGCTTAGAGTTCGACTCGCCACCCGTGCTACTGGCGATTCGCCAAAGCAATGTTTTCCAACTTTTTCAACTATGCAGCCGTTGGTAATACTTGGCTGCAAAAACTTTTAACTGATGCTATCTACCACACTTTACTAGAACTTTTCAGCAAAGTAAGTAGATAATTTCGGCTTGTTTATGTTGCGAGTAGATATGCAATATCCTAACATCCTACTTGTTTGCTGTGTACACTGTATATAGATAGTTACAAATTACAATGTGTGTACAAAATGTAGTGAGGTAGGCTATGCAGCATAGTTTTGAAATATTTCATTGTAGAGACAACATCTGAAGATGCTCCGATGTCGGTGTGTAACGAGCTTAATCTGTATTTTGGAAGGTTTGTACCATATGGTTCTTGTGCTTCTAATACTTACTAGAAGAGCGGCAGGGTTCAGTGCGAGGGGCACATTATACCGTACAGTTTATTATCCGTATTCTTTTACAGGCGTCACGCGTGTAAAAATATATCCTAATGTCCTAAAATTAAACCTAAACGTTTCAATTTATCTCATGGCTATCCATGAAAAAACTCTATACGCGCTGAATTGAAAATCTTCTTCTATAAAATAATTAATATCTGTTCTCAGAAACAGCGTCATATCCCGAAGTCATATCCTTTATTTTTAACCTATAAATAGTCTATCCTCCTGGGAATCAATGACATCCGATCCGACATTCGATATCCAGCTAAGATATCAAATATTGTCATCAAGAGTTTTGTTTCTACACGCATTTAACACAAAAACATTCGAACTATTCATTGGTGACTGATTAATAATATTTTTGCAGTAACTTGTGATTCTCCAGAGTTCGTAATATCTTTTGTTACTAAAGCTTAAATAGTTTAGATAATTTTTATATTTCAGGCATTAGCCATGTTTTTGGCAAGTACCCAAAGCAATGTTTTAAAACTTGTAAGTATGCAACCGTTGGTGCATATCCGTATAAAAGCGGAAAAAACACTCAACTAGCATTATACGTGAATATGTATGGGTAGATGCTAGGTAGATATAAAACTCAACGACTTCCCGGCAGCAATATACAGCAAAATATGGTTTTGGCATTGAGAACAATTTCTCGGAAATCTAGTTCATTCATTGATTTCAGAGAAGCGCTACGTGCAACCGTTCCAATGAATAGAAGTTCGTCAACTTTTTGAGCACCAAAGGAAATATTTGTTCCAAAAATAAAATATTATGGTAGTTCAACGCCAAAACTATGTACGTTTGTTATTGTTATGAACTATGTATGTTTTTTAATTTTATATTAAGTATTAATATTTCTTAATCATCAATCTTTAATATCCATCAGAAAATTCCGATTTAAGAAGACTAATTTATTGTATCAATCGGTCTACTCCTTCACAACAATGAACAATGAATTGATCAACACGCTTTGAGTCTATAAAATATGTCTTGCTTGTTACATTATCATCATTTATATCATATTCATTATCATTATCCTCTCAACAGCTCACTACTAAGCGCAGATCTCCTCTCAGAGAAGGAATTATAAAGCACTAGTCCACCCAATGCAGATTGGCAGACTTCATACAGCTTTGAGTATATGAGAACATTATGGAAAACTCTCAGGCCTGCAGGTTTTTTCACGATGTTTTCCTTCAACGTTAAGTGTGCGATATTTAATTGCTTTAACGCCAGAACATTGCATAACTCCGGAAAGTCATTAGAATAGAATAGAATAATTTTTATTCAAATATACTTTTATAAAGTGCTTTCGAATCGTCAAATGAATCTACCACTGAACCAGCAAGAAACTCGGCGTTGCTCTTTTGAAAATAAAATAATATGTAACAACAATACTATATCGTGTACAATTTACGGATTACTTATGCTATGCATTGCTGGAGCTGATAAGCGTGGACATGTCCACGCTTTTTTATCAGTATTATTTACGTAATCTTCAATAATTGTATAATATGATTTCTTTATTAGAATAATAATAGATTTCTTGAGGGTATTCTACTAAAGGAAGCATATTATTTTTATGGAGTCTCCTTAATTTACTGTTCGTTTAGTTGCGCAAGAAAATCTAGCCACGAATTAATTTCATTGAGACGCCAACGGATGTTGGGATTAAAAATATGGTAATTAATTAATTAACATTAGCTAGTGTATTAAACCCTGGAGGTTAGAGGGAATGGACCATTTTCTGTAAATGTATGAACTTTAAACAACGATTAAGCCTGGATTTATGGTAATTGGTATTGTTAATGTTAACAGAATTTATGTTTTGCTTCCATCAGTGTGTGAAAGATAAAATAATATAATAACCTATTTCATAATGGTGAATCAAAAAGTACGTAAACACATCATTATTCTGTACCATTGTCTAGATATATACCTATTCTCACTCAGATATTTTGATTCAATATTGAAGGCGTCTTTTTTAAAATAAATAAGCCTCCATGACTTAATAAATTCTCTCGAAAGAATCCGGTCACGGCAGCTAATATCCATTGAGATTAAACATCTACGCGGGAGATATTATAGTGCACAGGTGCACTGTCTATTCCCTCAATCTCATAGTCCAATAGAACGGAAATCCGACACGACCGTGGAGAGACCAGGCGACGGCTTTACGTGTTCTTCAAGGCACTCCAGGCTGAAATTGAGAACTTCTTGATAGAAAAACCTAAATATATTTTTTTGTCTCGATCCGAGAATCGAATCCAGCACCTTGTCACCCGCAGTCGAACTTGCTAGCCACTACACCTACGAGGTAGTTATACAAAATAGGTATCTACAATCTACATTCTACAGCTGTAATAATAACGCTTACCATTATCAACTATTTCAATAGCCGTGATACAAAATGCGCTATAACGGGATCATTTTGGTTATTTTATCACAAATTTCATTAAATCCCACCCGGCTTTGTTAATTATGCAAAGCAAATTATGCTCTCATACTGAAGCGACACGATTTGCCAACTGAACACTATTCAATATTCATTGCAATAAAATTATTGTACGATTTAATGGGACCCATTTGCTAGTTGAAAATGTTCTACCCTCTCTGCATTGAATAGCTCGTTATACCATAGGTAAAACAGTATACGTCAGTACCAGATGTGTAAACAAGTGTAAATTAAAAATTTAAAACACCAACGACACGTGAATCTAAGGCCGGACTTTGTATGATATGCCCGACATCCTGTTATCTTTTCTGCTCCAACATCAGATTTTCTTTCTCAATCTTCGATCATTTTCTTCGGCATGTTCGGCAAGGCAAGATCATGTTCGGCAAGTTGTTAATAACTTTAGTTTTTTTTAAATATGTAAGTATTTTAGTTAATTGTTATAAGCAAGCAGTGTTTGCTTTAAAACGATTTTACATATTTTGTTCATGTAAATAGTATGTAAGAATTTTGTAACTTTAAACTGTGTAAAAATCACTAGCAAACCAAATAAATAAATAAATAAATAAATCATTATCTATCTAACACCTACTCATTGACATTACTTAATTATTAGAATGGTCTCGATGATTATGATCGAGAATTGAGAAGGAGGATCGAATTCGAGGAGAAGGAGGAAGGAGGATGATGGGGCATCATATATTATGGTAATAATAATAATTATGTCCTACCGACCGAATCCGGCCACGGGGGCCAATCTCCACTGAGATTAGCCATCTGCGCGAGGGATATTATAGTGCACAAGTGAGTGCACGAACACAGGTGACCTCTCTATTCCCACACTCATTATAGTCCGATGGGACGGAAAATCCAACACGACCGGAGAAAGATCAGGCTCAGGACCGACTGCTTTACGTGCTCTCCAAGGCACGGGGGTGATTCACCACCTATTTTCTAAATCCGGGCTAGTATTGAGAAATTCTTGACAGAAAAACTCTAAATTTTTTTTTGGCCCGACCCGGGAATCGAACCTGGGACCTCGTCATCCGGAGTCGAACTTGCTAATCACTAGACCAACGAGGCAGTCATCATACTTGTACATGGTAACAAGATGTCTGGTATACCACACAAGTGCGGCCATAGATTTCACATATCGGGGGTGTTTTAAATATTTAATTTGCACTTGTACGAAAAAAGTGTCCAACATAAAGTTGGAGTTACTCTTTCAAGACAATATACCAATTTAAAACTATTTGGAAAATCCGGAAATAGAATTTGGCTAACAAAGACATGTTGAGTGTTAGAGACAATAAACTAAACTTGGTCGAGTGGCCTGCAGGGATAGTCCTCTCTGGGTGCAAAGATAATTTGGATTCACGAACTTTCCAGTTAGAATAAATACTATTTATTCTGACTTTAGTGTACCGTCAGACAAACGCATTGAGGCAGAATGATGCAATTAAAACGATTCGCCTTTGCCATTTAACTGTATAACTTGAAGAGAATAAGTATAATTTAATTATGAAAAGACCAGCTGAATGTTTAGTGAATTTTATAAAAAAAAAATCTGTCTTATTTTGTCGACTTCGTTAGGTACCCATTGAATGCTTTAATATGAGATTTTCATTAAATTGTTGAACCTTCAATTACTGTAGGAGGTACTTCAAGTTGATTGAAATCTTATCTTATTATATTTTAAGATCTTCAAGCTGGGCCTTTATAAATTAAATATCTACGGGCAATAAACTCTAGCTATACTTTGATTCGAAATATTTTTAATTCGTTTAGCCTATCTTGATCCCATCACAGATACATAGATAAATAGATGCACAGATATAACTACCTACCTATATATTATTACAAACGTCAAACTTATAACACCATTCTTTTTTGTCAGGGGTTAAAAATAATACTATCCTTTTCACAATGTTCACCGTGAAAAAGAATAGTAGAAAAGTATTTAACGCTAAATTTTATTTTAGATGTTGTTGTTAAACTAACTTATTTAATGCTAATTTCAGTAGTCTATAGGCACTAAATTCATCTTCACAATGGCTTTGTTCATCATCAGGACTTTGAGAAGCCTTCAATAATTATATAGACGAGTTGAAAACTTGTTCGAAAATCTACGGAAAATTCGAATCGATCCTACGTCAAAGGCTTTTAATATTCAAGAACTTAATGAAGGAAGGTGGGAACAAAACAAAGGCGCCACAATGATTGGATGAAACGGAGAGCGGTGTAATAGTTGTCAGATACAGAGGCTTTGAGTTGCGCTTAATGAATACAGACTGGAACCAGGAGTTTATTAATGGAAAATATTGAAATAGGCACACAACAACCAAAGCCTGCCTGATAAACAATAATCTATTGAATATTATGAAATGAACCGCTAAGAAGTAAATGGTCTCTATGTCGTCTGAGGACCGGGTGTGGTGGCGCTGTTTGGGAAAGGTTTGTCCGCAGGCTGAAATGATGATGATGATGATAACACACACTCTCTTACAAACTCACTCACACACTCACGCACTCATACACGCACGCACACACACACCCGCACACACACATATTGTTATAAATATCTATAAATTCATGCAATTGTAATCCTATTTGGCCTTATTTTAGTATTAAGATATTTTAATTGTAAATTATATTGTGTATGTATCGCTGTTGATTACAATAAAATAAATAAATAAATAAATAAATAATTAAATCTTGTATATTGTTGTGGAACCCTTGGCCCGGCTCGCACTTGGCCTTTTTATTCATAACAAGCTGTTGCGCGCGACTTCGTCCGCTTCAATTTTTGTTATTATGATCGCGATTAAGAAGTTTTTAAAAGAATATATTGTAAATATGGATAATTTTCCCCGTTTTTGCAACATTTTTCACTGATGCTTCGTTCCTATTAGTCACAGCGTGATGTTATATAGCCTAAGCCTTCCTCGATAAATGGACTATCCAATACAAAAATAATTTTCCAATTGGAACCAGTAGTTCCTGAGATTAGCGCGTTCAAACAAACAAACTCTTCAGCTTTATATGTTAAAGTATATACTCTATTATCGCTTTCATAAGGAACATTAGCTAAACCATTAATAAAGGTCGCAGTGAAGCTTAAATTAACCTGACAGTGATAAAAAATAAAACAAAGAATTTTTATTTTCAGTGGCAGCGCTTCTTTTTCTGTGGAATAAGTATTCGTTTTCATGCCAGGTTCCACGCCATTGTTATCAGCATAAAGTTTGCTACTCTGCAAACGCTCACCGGTTTTGTTGCTGAACCATTACTCACTACGTTGAGACCGCAAATGTTTTAAAAGAATATCATCATAAATTTCAAGTATATTTCAAAAGTTTTTCCAAAGGAATTCCTTTCCTATAAATGTTTAAGTAAAAAGTCTTCATGCAAACAATGTAATACCGTAGGTACACTTTTGAGTACGAATTAAAAATAAAATATTCTGTTTTAAAGTCTGCGCCATTTTTTAAATGATTACAGCGAAGCCAAATGGAAGGGTTATGATTTTAAAAATCTATGTAGGTATGTATGTATGCCTATGTTTCACCGTAACGTCTAAATAACTGAGCCAATTTTGACCAATGAGGTGTCAGTCGATTTTATTATGTGTATGATTTATTTTTTATGTATTATTATGTTAGTTATTATGGTTTGTTATCCATGCTTCTGTTGTCTCTGGTAGTTATAGTAGTATATAATATATATAATATACTTACTAATCTTAGTGTTGCAATATTATAGTTAAATATGTTTTTATGCAAACAATAAAATCAATGTGATGGATGGCTTATTAAATTTGAAGTCGAGTTACAGTTTTTTAATTTTTACTTGAATCTTAATCGATTGAATAAAAGCTAATTATATTATTTATTAATTACCATCGTGCAAGCGTATGTTACTTAAACCATGCAACTATAAAGCACATTTCCGGCGCCCCTAAAAATCTTTTGAAACTCGATGTGAGCAATCCACTGAGTGCGCCGGGTTTGCCATAAATAACGTTTAGTGCTCTGAGGAGAGGTGCTCAAATTGCTTTCACGTGATATATCCCGCAGTGCAAGTACGTTTAGCCGTATTGAATTTTTAAGCAAAGATGGGCACTCGATGCGGGTTTTTTGAGGGGGGTCGTAAAATGCCTTTTTATGTTAAGACAGGTCGAGAGTAGCGTACATTATGTATTTTACGACCCCTATTCAACCTACATATGAACAAGAAAAACTTACCTGATCCATGTTCTCTTCTTGAATCTATATAAGGTACAACGATCCTGATTTTTTAGCAAAGTAAGAAGAAAAGAGTTATACTTACACTGATTTGAGTACGTCATGGCAATAATACTGTTGTGACGTGAGCAGAAAATCAATTGTAGGTAATATACAGGGTGTCCCACGGCTGTGCCACATGGAGGGGAAGTACCTTAAATATTGTAGATGGAACATTTTACTGAAAGAAGACTTCATTTTAATTTAAAAAACAATTTAAACTGCATTCATAGATTTTTAAATAATTGCCTGGTTGAACCGGGACTCGAACCCGCTATACGAGAAAAAAAATTAACCTGTATCTTTATCATACCGATCGGAAGGCTTCATCATAAGGATTATTTTTTGTTAAATAACATAGCATGAGAACTAAAAGGAAGACCATGAATTTTAGCCTTTGATGTAAAATTTTGTTCAGAAAAATGAAAATGAATGAAATGAAATGCAATTCGTATTGCAGCGGGATTGAAAGACAAACCAATAAATCAACAAACAAACACACTTTCGCATTTATAGGTAATATAAGTAAGGATTAGTAAGGATAGTAAGGATCGGGAAATGATGCGTACTTCTCAAGTGGGTACTCATTAGTAATAGTTCAGGTCAGTTGTATGTCGATACGCCAATGTCAGCTTTTCATTTTTCTGAACAAAATTTTACATCAAAGGTTAAAATTCATGGTCTTACTTTTATTTCTCATGCTATGTTATTTAACAAAAAATAATCCTTATGATGAAGCCTTCCGATCGGTATGATAAAGATATAGGTTAATTTTTTTTCTCGTATAGCGGGTTCGAGTCCCGGTTCAACCAGGCAATTATTTAAAAATCTATGAATGCAGTTTAAATTGTTTTTTAAATTAAAATGAAGTCTTCTTTCAGTAAAATGTTCCATCTACAATATTTAAGGTACTTCCCCTCCATGTGGCATAGCCGTGGGACGCCCTGTATATTCATTATAATATTATAAACTATGATGAGTATTTAAAAAAAATCATGACAGTTTTCAAAATAGTAAGTTGTACTTAACACCGTTTCTGAGTAAAACTAAAATACAAAATAATATTTGGAAAAATATTTTTTAAGAAAATTCCAGTTCCAGTTAAAAAGAAAATTACCTTAAAATGTTTTTTATTTTTCTGGATCCTCCACTTACCTATCCTTGCCTCTTCTCGTTTCATGTTATTCCGGATGGGTATAGTTGAGGTTGAGAACCTGAAGAATGACATAGATTAATTTTTATCCTGGCAAATCAAAGAATTCCTGAGGAATTTTAAAACCAAATCTACGCGGGCGAAGTCGCGGGCATCAGTTTTAAATAATAATTTTAAACAAAGTGTAATAAAGTTTTAAATTATTAAAAATATGAACATAATATACGTATTTTATATTCATAGCTTACTTTAGTATATATTACAAAAATGCACAAGTTGAGAAATAAACTAGTAAGTAATTTTTTTAAATTTTATACAATCCTTTTGAATATATAAACTAAAATGCAAGCAGAGCTATGAAAATCATGACGCATAAAACTTCGTGAAAAATGAGCAACCGAGATTTTAATATTCCCGCGGGCTTTTAGTTTAAAAACAAAGATTTTTCATTATCCTAGGTCGGGTGAAAATGAAATCTCCTTTCACAGCTGCTGGTATCATGGATATTGCAGTGTTATTTTCTCCAAAACACGTAGAGAATGCGCGGCGCCGCAGTGGTGACACCAATAAAGACTGCCGTTGTTATTATAGATTGTGAAACAAAAGGAAGATAGTCTTGCTTTTCCGAATAATCCTTAGTAAGCTAAATTGATTATAGGAACGGTTCTGTTCTAGCTGATAGTCCAATCAATTTACGTACCTTTGAATCAAGATGAATAAAAATTTAATCTTCTAGGCAAGCGCGCTCTTAGGCTGCATCTTCACTTACCATCAGGTGAAATTACAGTCAAGCGCTAGTCTACATATATGAAAAAAATTAGGCAATCATCTAAAACTACATAGCGTTTGTTGCGCCTAACCATTCCATTAGGTTATCAAGTTATTTATTTTTATACTTGGTTAGTAAACCCCATCTTACCACTATCCATGTGAGATTCTTATTACTATATTCTAATATAATATACATCTACCTGTAGTTGAGTATCTTCTTTCATCATAACACCTTCACGCATAATAATATTGTGTTCGCAAAATATTGTTTGTCTCAATCTTGGAAATGGATCCACAGTGTATTGTTTGTTATGAATTCATGCTTCTGGAATTGTTCGTTTGAGTGGGTTTTCGGGTGCAGTGAAGTGATTTATCAATTGTTACGCTTTTTTGCTGACAGATATACATTTTATTTGTATTTTAACGTCATCGTATATTACGGTGTGAGCTTCGCTCTCTCGACTCAAGGTCGCTTTAAAAAAATACCCCGTCCTGAAACCTACAAGAAAAAAGATATTAATATTTTTTTATTATTTATATTATAGGTAATATTATATTGTTACATAAGTTCAGATAATAAGCAATGTACTTAGGTAGTTGGTAAAACTACCACCGAACAAAGTCCTTTCCACTTTTCCCCCATAATTACAACATGGGGTCATTCAAGGGATTTACCAACAAATTCTTGAAAAACCAGCAACACATTAATTAGGTAGCGGTAATAACTTAGCATCAGGTGATGCACCTGCTCATTTGCTCACTAATCACATTAAAAAAAAATTGGTAATATATTATAGTAATTTATTTTTGATAAAAAGTTCTTATTATTCGCTCGCTGAAGCGAAGGCAGGAGCTGATGAAAGGCGAGCGTTTTTCAAGTAGCAAAATGTAAATGTTTCGCCGAAGTCTCCAGTGACAGGTATAATTTAATTTCATTTAAGGGGAGGCAAGTTAATTATAAATTTAATTTATGTGAGAGCTGACGTTAGGAGGACCCTGTTTGTTATTCGTGAAGCCTGTAATTAAGGGTCTAGCCCTTGATGAGAAGTGATAGCTCTGCCAAATTTTAAACTGATTTAAAAAGGAAAGAGAAGAGTGGTACATTTTGGAGTGTGCTCAAGTACCTACTACGAGTATTCGACCTAGTTCCTCTGATACTTCTTTGACGGTAGGGTGGTAACCAGCCACCGCCAAAGCTTCCCACCAAATGAGACTAGAGACAATTCAGAAATTATAAATTCCCAAATTGCCCTCGCCGGGATTCGAATCCAAGACCTCCCAGTCATAAGGTCACAGCGCTTACTGCACCAGGGAGGATGTCAAAAATTGTATTGACACACATGATATTAGGTCATTCTCTATACTACTAATATCCCTTCGACGGTGTTTCCACTTAATTTCAACATGGGGTTGTTCAAGGTGGACCAACAAATTCCTGAAAAGCAGGCAATGCTTTGGTGGTACTACAAGTGTCCATGGGCGGCCGTAATCACTTAACATCAGGTGACCCGCCTGCTCGTTTGCTCGCTATTCATAAAAAAAAAATCTAACGAGTAAGTAACAAATGCTACACTCACAAAAATCCCTTGCATCTCAACGTGGGCAATCCACTGAATGTAGAAAGCTTACCATAAATAACGTTTAGTGTGGAGGAGAGGTGCTCAAATTGCTTTCACGTGATATATCCGGTATCCTGTAGTCCAAGTAATTTTAGCCATATTGAAGTTTTGAGTAAAAGATATTTTGGATCGGATACACTACCGATGCAAGGTGTACAAGATGGAACGTATTAAGCGTCGACCTTGATTGAGAATAGTCGGATATCAGCCATACTTACGAATATACGCTACTTATTAAATTAATAGATTAATAGACTGAAACCAGAAGAGCCATCTTTTAAAGCAAATTTTAAAAATAAATAATAAAAAAAATCGGCCAAGTACGAGTCAGTCTCGCACACTAAGGGGGTCGAGTAAAAAAGCCAAAAAGTTTCTAGTATGGAAGCACCCTTTAATTTTTAATTTATTTTTATTATTTGTTGATATAGTGGCAACAGAAATACACATTCTGTGTAACTGTCTACCTATTACGGATCATGAGATACAGCCCGCTGACAGACAGACGGACGGACGGACAGATAACGGAGGCAGTGGTCCCGTCCCCTTCGGGTGCTGAGCCCTAAAACACAAAACCCTACTGCGTTAAAATATTACTGAAAACTGAAAATTTTATACTTTTTTCTTAAAAATATTACCTGAAGATTTTTTATATATTTTTTTGATATATTTTTTATACCCCACTAGCGGACGCCCGCGACTTCGTCCGCGTTCTTAAATTGTTGAAATTTTTCCTGAATTTTCTAAATCAAATATAAACCTCACGGAGCCCGAGACCTTTCCAACGAATGCAAAACCGTGGAAATCGGTTCGTGCGTTCTGGAGTTATAGCGTCAGGAAGGAAAACCCGACTTATTTTTATATAATAGATGTCATCTTTAAATTAAGACAAATCTATGTAAAGGTACTTACATACATACATACGTTCAAAAATGATAAACGTCTTTATCGTAGTCGTTTATGGTAGTCGGGTAAAAGGTGTCACATTTCTTTCATACAGCTTCCATCATATAATGAACCCACACAACACAAACACCTCTGTTATCAATAAAGCACAATATGCTATTTTTACATTACGTGTATGTATTTTAGTTACATAATAGTGTAAAGCCAAAGCTTAAGCCTTGGGGAATTGACTTTCGCATCGCTTTTGGCTTAGTTAATCAGTTTCAGCTCAGGTGGCTCTAGTTGGTTACATTGTTTAATTAATGTTTTGTACTAGAATAGTAATATCTCGTATTTCAGTTGAGGTATTGTACGTGAGTTAGTTAAAATAATTGGTGCAGTAGTGTCGGAATAGGATATACTAAGTATTAGATTAAGACGACTTGAAATACTTGTGGTATTTTACGATACCCTATCAAAGCGAATTAGAAGTTTAATAGCATGTCTTGTTAAGGGTTGTAACTGAGACTTTATGTTTTTTAAGGTAAGCTTTAAATTCACACCTTCTAAACTCTTTTCTTGGTCGCACACATCTTCTAAGCTCTCTTCTTGGTCACACACTTTATTCGCACTCTGTCCGATCCTCGGCTTTTCTAGTTGCACTTATAAGTGGAAGGTACGTAAGATTAAACAATCACATATACTTACTTACCTACATAAACAACTTAGCACATTCATAACTATTGCATTCATTAGTTAGTTTTGTAATGTCTAGGTAGTTAATAAAGATTGTATTTTTTTGTGAAATATTGTATTGATTAGAATTTTTATGAATCAGTTTTTTGGAGATTTTTTAAAAGTGACCAAGCGCAGTGACACATTTTTCCCCAAATATTTCAAAGCTAGTCGGCACAAGTCTGCCCAGAGGTCCTCGGAAAATCATTTCCCGGGAGTGTGTCACTTTACACACGCCGTGGACTTTGCTCGTGACACGGCTGTAACATAGCAATTGTTCTCCAATTTTGCGCTGAATATATCGAATCGAATGGCTCAGCCAAATTTTGGTACCAATCTAAAATACGATACTCGGAGCCTCTAATAGGATGCTAGGTTAATACTGCCCTATTATGCATCGAAACGGAGCTCAGCTATGCGGCTTCGCAAATTTACTTCTATTCGTACGTCGGGATGCCGTTGATCGTTTGACATTGCACTAATGCCGTCGCAAATCCAGCTCAGCGCTTTGTTGCGTGTGATGTAGGTAAATAACAGAACATAACTACACCGATATAATGGATTATCTATTTGTGTCCGTTTGGCATAAACATATTCTATTACACGGATAAGTGGCTCGTGGCTTAGTACATTCTATTGTAGAGGCTTAGCGGAATGATCCTAATAGACCTAGATCTAATGAACCATGATTGATACCTACTCGTAGTGGATAAATTAGAACGTATAACTTTTGCTCTCGATTTTGCCTTTTCATATTGTCCATTTAACTTTCCAGGTTCTCAACCATGCAAAAAATCACGTCGATCCGTTACTACGTGATTGAAGGAAAAACCAACAATCAAACATAATCCTGCGTTTATAGTAGGTATTCGTTTTTTTAATGCAGAATAAGGTAGAGCTACATCATTTGTACAGGGTAAAAAATATGAATAATTAAATGAAGGTCAATCGGTTTTTATTTTAGGATGATTTTAAATTCCCATGCACACCATAATCACTCATGATGCAATAATTGCATCATGAAATAATAATTATTATTATTGTTTCACAATATTATAATAATAAGCAATACAAGTTTCGAATGATTCTTTTTTTTACACAATGAAAGGAAAAAGATGATATCTTCCTATCATCTGCTGATCAGATTTGTTAGAGGTGTGCATGACGAAAAATAGTCAAAACAATATCGAACTAGAGAAATTCGTCGGTAAAATTATGTAGGTAATATTTCTTGTTACTAAATCTACCTAAGCTAAACTACCTACTATAAATCTAAATTGTTTAACATTGTTTGAACTTTGAACATTTCGAGATAATAGGCCATTTTCACGAAGATCCTTGCTCAGTACACAGTGGGATTGCTTGTTCAATGTTAACAATTACCATATTTTCAACTTAAAATATTTTGGCCCTTTAGAGATTTTAATTATGATTCCGGCGTACATAATTTTCACGCAGGCATGGTTTGCTTTTTTAATTTACGTAAACGATAGAGACGTGTTGCTGGAAAAACGTTTTAAGTATGGAGGGGTGCGCATTTTAAAGGCATTTTAATATGTTATATGAACTACTAGCTTTTGCTTGCGACTTTTAACCGCAAGGAGTTAGGTTCCAAAAATTCCGCTGAATTACTTTGCGTATTCGGGACAAAAAGTAACCTTTATAACTTTCCAGTACTGAGAACCAAGAAGTCATTACGGCCCATGCATAAAACACGTCGTCAAACAAACAAACACACTTTTGCATTATTTATAACATTAGTAGAGATAAAATTATATTTTTAAGAGTTAAAAACTATTTAAAGCGTGAATAAGTAAATACATATTTTAATTGATTTGATTGAAGATACATAGAACATACTACATGGAACACTTGTGTGCATTATCTTAATTAATGAACAAGTATAAAGGCTACATTTATTAATTTAATTTAATAAATTGAAAATGTAGTTATATAAACTAAAAAAAAAGTTTTTGAATTTATTTGTGCTTTGAGTTTGAGTATTTTGAAATACGAATCCTATTCCTATTATAAAATTGTAAATGCGAAAGTATACCTATATGTTTGTTACTCAATCACGACGCAACGACTGAACCAATTTGGCTGAAAGTCTGGAAGCTATTCCAGAATCCAGATACATAGACATAGGCTACTTTTTAACCCGGGCAATAAGAGAGTTCTCGGGGGAATAAAAAACCTTAATCCACGCGAACGAAGTCGCGGGTATCATCTAGAATTTAATAAATATTTGTTTCATACGAGTATGTTCAAGGCACTAAGCAACTATACCCTAAGCCGACAAGGAAAAATTTCACAATTCTCGGTAAAACAGATTAACTTTACAGCTTAACGAATAATATTATTCTTTGTTCTCTCTCTCCAGTTTGACCTTTCTTTATTTAGATTAATAATTTAGCAGCAAAATAGGACTGAAATATTTGGAATACCAGCTGTGACAAGGTTTTTCAATTTTGTCCGACCTAGGATAATGAGAAATCTTTGTTTAAAGCTCTCTGTAATATTAAAATCAGGCCCCGTAGCTCATTTTTCACGAAATTTTACGCGTCATGATTTTCATACCAGCGGTTTCGTTTGAGTTTTTCAAATTTTAAAGGATTAATATTTTAAACATGTTTCAAACAAGTTAAACTTATGTTATGACTAGTAGGTAACAGATGGCTTAAATTAAATAGTGTCCTCCCGACCGAATCCAGCCATGGTGGCCAATTTCCACAGAGTTCAGCCATCTGTGCGGGAGATATTATAGTGCCCAAGTGTATGTGCAAACAGAGATGCACTCTCTATTCCCTCACTCTCGTAACCCGATGGGACGGAAAATCCGATACGACCGGAAAGAGATCAGGCGCAGGACCGACGGCTTTACGTGCTCTCCGAGGCACGGGCTTGACTCATCACCGACTTCCTAACTCCGGGCATGCATGCATTTCAGATGTATTTCATTTAGAAAAGAAAAAAAAAATTATATTTAGAACTTTCACAAACGGTGGTTCTCTAGTTTTTAAGTGCATCTATCACTTAAAAACTAGGGATAATATTTTTACATTTTTGTATGGTCATTCCAAGTCTTAAAATCTTCTTAAGCATCAAGTCATAAGTCATCGTCGGGCTAGGAGACTCATTGGCAATGACTCACCACTTTTAAGTAAACTCCAGAGTCTCGATCACCGCCGTAAAGTTGCCGGCTTGTCGGTGTTTTATAGGATATATTTCGGAGAGTGTGCTCAGGAGCTCTTCGATCTTGTCCCCCCTTCACCTTTTTACCACCGCACTGCAAGACATAGGGTGAGCTTCCATCCCTACGTCGTTGATATTCCACCTACGCGCACCAAGCGCTTTAAGTCTTCATTCCTGATTCGCACGGCTAGGGTCTGGAATGCTCTTCCAAGATCTGTGTTTCCTAACACGTACAAATTGGGTATCTTTAAAAAAAGGGTGAATAGGCATCTTCTAGGCAAACGCGTTACACCTTAGACCGCATCATCACTTTCCATCAGGTGTGGTAGTGGTCAAGCGTGTGCCTATAATGTATAAAAAAAAAAAAAAAAAAAGTCTTATAATATATTCTACTAGCTGATTCCCGCGACTTTGTCCGCGTGGAAAAAGTTTAGTGTGACTTGCTGCTATCCGCGCGAAGTTATGTCTTCTATCTTCTCCGATAATATTAAGTAGATCTTCGCAAATATTCAGACGTCTATCGGTGGATAAAGAAAAAGAAGTTGTGGCGTGAAGGAGTAACAAACATACACACAGACATACAAACTTTCGCTTTTATAATTTTAGTTTATTTTCTATTGCAAACATGATTGGTACTTGTAAATGCAGATAAATCAGTGAAAAGTTGAGACAAATGGTGAACAAGATAATAATAATCAGCACAAAAGAAATCTACGAATGAAAGGGCAGACTTTTTCTTTGATTTGTCCTTCTGTCCGTGTAAATGAAACGCCATTTGTAGATTACTATCTCGCCCCCAGATAATGGCGTCTCGTCCTTGGAACCAGCTCATTTTTATTTTTCATAGATTAATTAAAATATTCTTTGGTGGTTTTCACCTTTGCTATGCTCTGTTGTCGTTTCAACTTTCCACCTGAATATGTTTTTAGGATAATCCCTACTTCCGTACTTAATCCTTACTAATATTATACTTAAATGCGAAAGTGTGTTTGTTTTTTAGTTTATTCGTTTGTCCTTTAATCAGCAGCATGCAGCATGATTAGATCGATGTGATTTTTTGCATGGTTTTTGTATAGCTCAGGACCTAAACAGATACATAGGCTAGTTATATAACAGCAAATTAAAGAGTTATCCGAGATTTTAAAAACTAAAGCCACGCGGACGAAGTCGCGGGCATCAACTGGTATATTAAAAAAGCGTGAATATAACTCGCTCCAGCAATTGAGACAGTAATAGGTAACTGACATAACTCGCTCCAGTATTTCATGAGACAGTAATAACTAACCTGTGTACAACATGATATTTTTAAATAAAAAGAGCAACCGCCGAGTTTCTATCTGGTTCTTCTCGGTTGGAACGGAATTTCGAACAGTAGTAGATTCACATGATGATTCGAAAGTAGTAAAAGGTTATTTGAATAATAAATGATAATATGTAAATGATAATATATAAATGATAATATATAAATGATAATTTATTTTTCATTTTATTTTATTTTAAAAGAAAACTTACAGCTTATTAGAAAAATTAGTCAATAAATACAGAAGAAGAATTAAAGCTAATTACAAGTTTTCACTGATAGAATTTTCAATTTACATATGAAAAAGAAAAAACACTCAACTGGGAGAAAGAAAAATAATAACGAATAAAGGGGAAAAAATGTAAATAATACAAAAAATAAATGATTCTATTCTATTCATGTTTAAAATTTTAACTAAGTATTATGAGTATGACGACCCTGTTGAATCTTTAAGGAACTACAGAATTCCTTAACCAAGGTTTCGTGAAAGTTTTTACATACTTTATAAACTCAAATTCGTTAAAGAGGCTTAAACTTTATATTCACTCCGTAATTACGAACTTCGGCATGTGAATAGCGGGTATAAACTTGATATTTGGAGCAAGTTGTGACGAGGCACGCTTTTGGCGGCCGCCCAGGGTAAACTTCCGTGGCAAAGAATTCGCATAGTAAACCCCGGGTCAGGCTTAAAGTTCACAAATGACACCGGGGAGACTACGATAATTCACAGGCTAATGCTTAGATTGGGGATTGCGCGAGATTTTTAACGTCCGCTAAAGTTTTTTACCAGCTTTTCGGGACGTAGAAGTTAGTTTGTCACTATGGGATAGCAATTTAAGCCTCAGTAGCTCAACGGTCAAAGGTGCGGAGTGAAAACTGAAAGGTCGCAAGTTCGAGCACCACGCGTTGCACTATTGTCCTACCCACTCCTAGCACAAGCTTTTGGCTTATTTGGAGGGAAGAGGAGAATATAAGTTAAGTTCAGTTTGGCTAATATTCTTTAAAAAAAATTAAGCCTCAATTGCCCAACGGTCAAAGGTGTGTTACCCACTCCTAGCACAAGCTATCCGCTTATTTGGAGGGGAGAGGAGGATATTAGTTGACTTCAACTTGGCTGATAGGTATAAAAAAACGATCTTAATCGGGTTTATTCCATTTTTTTAAATGAGTGAGAATCATACTTACTTCTGTTTTGAAAAGAGTAACTGCTGAGTTTCTTGCTAGCTGTTTTCAGCAGCATTTCCTTTCCGAACCGTTGGTAGAGTCTTGACGTATCATTAGAGCCACTTGGCCTATATGAAATGAATAATTGTGAATTTTGTTATCATGTAATTTATTTTCCTTTTTAATGTTTACTATTTTGTGAGCATAAACACCTATAAATTTAAATTTAACAAAGTTGCAGATGCATAATTAAGTCTAGATGCATATTAAGTGTATGCTTACGAACTGAGATAAGTTTGTCTTAATTATTTATCAGTGTAGTGGTTTTTGCGAGATGTAAGCGTAGGCTTATAGGTACATCTCGCAAACAAACAAAGTTAGGTTCTTTGTTAAATTTTAATTTATTTAAGCTACAATAGATAGTGATCTTAATGAAAAAGCCCATAAAATTACGATAGCTACCACCGCACAGTGAAATAGATTTTCTTTCCATTTCAACAAAAAATAGAGTGCCTCTTAACATAACAAATAACATATCCAAGCATGCCCTCGAGTCATCTCACGAACTTGTCTCGAGTGTGGACAAACACCTAGCGGCCCGAGGCATTTGTCAACTTCATGTACAAGGCAGAGCTCTTGCATTACGAGCCAATTTGGACCTTTCGAGGCAACAAGCTCTATTACGGCGGACAAATAACGCGTGTTGCCAACACACGGCAGCTACATCAATTTGAACTCACTGACTCCGGTGAGTGCGAATAATTGCACCCTTTATTTCCTACAGTATAACATATTTTTTCTTTTTACTTCAAGTTCACAATTTATACATGTATAAATAATAAATAAAATAAATAAATAATAATTTATTTGCCAGAAGGTTTGCACTGTGAGATGGTATGTAATAAAATATATTGTCACTAGCTGACATCCGCGACTTCGTACACGTGGATTGAGGTTTTTTTGGAGTAAAATAAAAATAATCCACGAGATACAAAGACAAATCAAGAAGAATATCGGGATTACACGGCGAAAGTAAGGTGGTAAGATATTATCAAAAGTCGTGAAGAACTTTTTTCCAAGAACATCTAAAAACCGGCAATTGTTCTACAAAAAAACTCTGCTTACGAACGTTTTAAACAGAAGCTTTTCCGAAGACTGCTCCACATACAAAGAAAGTTTGATTGAATATCAACCAACCAATGAAAATAGTGAAACCAATCAAATTCAATATAATATAGCCCAACGGTTAAAGGTACGGATTGAAAAGTCACAGGTTCGGTCCCCAACCATTTTTTATTCCATGATAAGATATTCCGTGTCTGCGATCTCACCTGATGGTAAGTGGCGATGCAGCCTAAGGCTGAAATCTATAAACCTCACTCTCAGTCTGCTCAGACTCAAGATAGAGTTAAAACGAGACAGATTTATGTCTTGTGTAATTTTAAGTCTGAAATATGTCAGAGCATGCTCTATCTCAGGCTTAGACGGTAGCGGGCTCACTTTGAAGGGGTTTGAAATGTTAGTGTACAATCAACATAGGTTAGTGTACAATCAACCTATGTTGATTGTACACTAACCCCTAATCGGTTTTCACTCGCCATTATGTCGGAACGCAAAATAGCTTGGCGGCACGTCTTGACGGACGCATACACATTCTCTATTCCCTCACACTCACAGTCCGATGGGACGGAAATCCGACACGATCGGAGAAAGGTTAGGCGCAAGACCAACGGCTTTAGGTGTTTAGTATGTATACGACTACCTTGATGATTATAATGTACTATTTAATAAATAATAACCTTTACCATAATAGTTATTATATCAGCACAGATATACAAAAATTCTATGTACAAAGCGAGGCTTTCCTTTATGATTCTTGGCTCCTTTATATAAGTTGGTAAATAGTTCTGCTTGCTTTATACTTTTATTGTACTGCGCCACTGCAATGCGAAGAAAGTTCAACCGTTCTTAGGATTTCGTTTTAGGAACGGAAAATATTCATCGACCTAATAAATACTTAACTTCTTACAAAGTGCTCGCTGTTCATCTAGGGTACTTTCAGACGTGCCAACTTTTTGCGGAAGAAATATAGAGTTTAAAATTTATAATATAGAGTTTTATAGTTTGTTTATTTAAAGTTTCTTATATAGAGTTCGTAGAAGGCAATTAAACAGTATTTTGGAAATCAAAACAGTAGATGCTTTCCGTCTATTTCTGTCCTTTTTATATCCCAAAGAGGATTTGTTTACTTTAGGTCGATGAGAAAAGTAGGTATTTTATTTACTTCTTTATTTTTATTGAACAGTACTGCCAGACATAACTTTTTCGATACTAAAAAAATATCTGTAAAAATATCTGAGGGGCTAGGGCGCATTAGGTACTATAATAAATCATCAGCATCATTTTTGAATTGTCACCCTTATTATATCACTAAAATAGTATTGGATCAAAGAAGAACAGTTTGTCTAAAATTACCAATGTAATTTTATTCGCTCTCTTACATTCCGAGTTATAGCAGAAATATTCAGATGTTGAAAAGATTTTTATGGAAGAAAAGAAAGATGTGAATCAAAATAAACACAAAAAATATTTTCATTTCAATCTTACTTAAAGCTATACTTAAGTGGGTCACAGTAAAGTTAAGCTTAAGATTTATCGTATTTATATTCCTACAATTTTCCGGTCAGTGAGTTCGGTAGCTACGTCAGGGGAGACATTACGGGGATGCCGTAGATTTACTTCAAACTTGACGTACCTACCCTCACTCTGGGGAGGAGTCACAAAATGGCGCTCATTGACATACTCGTACAATTAATAGCGCTTAAATCACACTAATATTATTAAGGCGAAAGTTTGTATGTGTGTGTGGGTGCGTATGTTTGTACTCTGTCACGCAAAAACTTCTGGACGGATTTGGCTGAAATTTTCTATCCCGAAAAATTAAGCAGGTTTTCTATCGCGGAAAATCTATGGCTAAAATTACCAACCTACCAAATTCAATATATTTTGTGGCCTGACCATGGAATCAAACCCGGGAGCCATAACTGAACAAGCTAGCCACTAGATAAATGAACTATTTCGTCACGTGAATTATACATGTACAAATTCTATTTCTCTTCTATTATTGTGGTTTGAAAAGTCCAGTAAAAAACCTGCCTTTGCTTTCAATTTAGAAAATAACGATGTTCTTCCAAGCAAATAACGCCCCTTCACGTAGAAGTGATCGAAGATAGGGTGAACATCCCTCGTTACTTGGAAGACGTGCCGCCCGCAACGTCTTTTAATGCTAAAATACGTGTAGTACCTATGAAATCTATTTTCTCACACGTAAAAGTCTTAATAATTTATAAATTCAGTTCTCAGATTGCCTTCTTACAAAGGAATTGGTGGTTTTTAAATCTGCCGGAGGATAACAGAGATTTCAAATGCGTGCATTTCATACGTGCGCAAAGAAGCTGGTACCTACCTATATCTTATATTTTTTTATATAACTGCCTCGTTGGTCTAGTGGTTAGCGTGTTCGACTACAGATGACGAGGTCCCGGGTTCGATTCCTGGATCGAGGCACAAAAAAATGTATTGGGTTTTTCTGGCAAATAAATTCTCAGTACTAGTCCGGAGTCAGGAAGTTGGACGTAGTGAGTCTGTCTCGGCCTGTTCTTTCCGGTTGTGTCGGATTTCTCTCCCATCGCACGATGAGAGTGAGGGAATACAGAGTGACTTTATGTCTGCGCACACACTTGTGCACTATAATATCTTTCGCGCAGATGGCTAATCCTAAGAACTACTAAGTATAAGTACTAAGAAAAATAGTATATAATATTATTATTATTATATTTTTATAGGGGAAGGGTTTATCAATTTTTTGAGAACCGCCTGAGATCTGATCGAAAACTCCGTGAAAACTCTGTTAGGTGGTAGGTATAAGGTGATCATCATCAATACCATCACAATACATCAGCCTAAGGATGTTCACTGCTGGACAAAGGAATTCCCTAAGCGCCAGTACATCTGGTCTTCCGAAACGAAACCAATACGAAAACCTATTATTGACATTACGTTAAGAACGAGTTAAAGCATAAGTCACGCAAGGGTGTAGCAAGAACTCAATTAAAACTTAGCCAATACGTACATACGTGAAGGAAAGTTTATCAGTTCGCCTTTATGTTGGACTGCTTGTTTTTCTGCCTTAACTCCGTTTAGTTGCAATTTAACATCCTGTAACTATTGGCTTTAGGCTTCGAGCAGACCTTCGCTGCGAACGAAATATAAAAGCACTGAAAAGATATAATATGTATTATGAAATATGTATTTTGTGGAACCGCTGAAGTAAGTAGGTACCTAGTCCTTGTATGAGAGAATTAATCTTTGCAAAGTTGTAATATAATTATTAATTTTCGTTTTAATGGCAAACTTTCTCGAGAACATGAATTATGAATCTCATAACTCGCTCGCTACATCTTCGCTCAATATTTCTCAATTAAGAAATAATAACTGACAGTAGGTTTTCCATTGAAATTCTCAATTGCGACATCTTATTTTGTAGGCAATCGTTGACGGCCGGAAACATTTCTAGGACATTTCTAATCGAAACACTGTGAGTATTAATTAATACAGTAATTTATTAATACAGTAAAACTTCATTGCTTGAAATATGTTTTTTGTGAAACCTCTGGAGTAAAGTGAAATTTGTCCTTGTATGAGAGAATAAATTTTTGAAAAGTTATAATATAATTATTAATTTTACTATTACATAACTCCCTCGCTACATCTTCACTCAATATTTCTCAATAAAGAAATAATAACTGGCAATAGGTACCAAGTTATTGTATTTATCTCTTTTAGGTACACGCCCAATACACGCCCTTAAAATTTAATAAATGTGCGTATTATAAAAAATGTAACGTAAAGTGTTCATAAAATACTGAAACACCTTAGACAGCGAGATTCGTCTGTCGTAGGGATATTAAAAATTTCATATTCGCGTATATTTATACGGAACGCAGAGTAATATGATTTATACAAAGTATACTGTCAAAATGATCCCGTAACCAGCCTTTTTATGAATCATATCGTATCATGAATACTTCAGACGCTTATTCTCGTAACACGGATAATACCATACTTACCATGCTCACAGTCTGCGATGAATAATGTCCTAGAGATTATTATGTTGCTGGTCGTCAACGAGTCCAGAAACATAAGACCTCAGAATTGCTAATTTCAACGAAAAAAGTCTATATGTCAACCAGCTTACAATGTACATAGAACATTTTTTAATTTAAAAATATTATTCATATTTTTTCTCCCCTAAATTCGTTATTGTATAGGACAGGTTTTCCTGTTTTATTTATTAAACAGTGGTGTGTTAATAATAATAGGTACTACGATTCATACTAATGCTGAGATCTATAGAGCGTGCTCTGACTTAGCTCGGACTCAAGACAAGAGTTAAAACGAGACACAAATATGATCTGACATAAATCTGTCTCGTTTTATCTCTGTCTTGAGTCTGAGTAGAGGAAGAATGCGATCTATAGATTTCAGCCTTAGTATTTATTAATGCTGAACAGATAGAGAGGACCAAAAGTAAAAGTAAATAAAATAATGGCAGCTACACATGCTTATTAAGCCATTGCTGGTTTTCTGTGTAAGTCAATCTAACATACTATTATTAAATATAGTATAATATTTATGTAAATATAGAGGGATCTTAAAATAATAAAGAAAACTAACTACTTCTAAAATTAAAACGAATAAGTGTAAATCTACAACCTCATCGATATCACCGCACCGCGACCCCTTTGGATGGCCAAACTAATTTAAATAAGTAACTGATTTTTTTAAATAAAAATTTATAAAAAAAAATGTATAAAGCTTACGAACTACATAAAGTTTCAATTCCACAGTAAATAGTTAAAACGTGTATCTATCTAACTAAACAACATCAATAAATCACTGTAACTTGTCTGGATACTGTCCAGGTTTGACAATTTATATCTTGAGGATTTTCTACCTATTCTATAAAGTTTTTGAAATATGCTTATAAATATTTTTTATTTTATACTCTCTAGATGAATGTGTACACCACAAAAATAAATTAAGCTGCTCCCACGCTCTCCTCTAGACCTCACACCTTGCGAATGCGTTAACCAAGCTTTTTTAACCGACTTTAAACTTCAACTTACGAAACAGCAAAGATTTCGTCAAAATCGGTTTAGTGGCTTAGAGGAGGGAAGGTTGGATATGAGATTTTAATTCACTGATACGTGGTTTTTTAATTAAACTGTAACTCAAAATCTGGGTAAGAAATCCCAACGGTCAAAGGGACTGAAAACTGAAAGGTCGCAGGGTCGAATCCCACCGGTTGCACCATTGTCGTACCCTCTCCTAGCAAGCTTTACGCTTTTGTTGGAGGGGATAGGAGGATATTAGTCAACTTCAGCTTGGCTAATATTCTTATTTAAAAAAAATCCCATACTTAAGATCTAAAACGAACTATTAAAATATTACGTTTTGTGAGATTTCACTTCAATTTCGTTAAAGGTCGAAATCAGAAATACCGATTTTAAGCGCACTTTACCTGTTTAATAAATTTATTATTTATCGGTTTATCCATTAAATTCAATATGGTGCCTACATTAAAGCGTTTAAGCGGCCGTAAAAATCCCTGCACAGATTTATAGCATTCCGTATTACGGGAATTAATTTTCAGAATTGGAATTTAAAGAAAAAGCTGAATTTAATACTAAAATAAATACAAGCGCTTTAAATATTGCAGTGTTAAAATTAGTCCAAACCATTTTCGTATAAATTGTTTGGAGTTTGTAATATATGTAATAATAAAATCTATAATAATGTGAACCTAACTAACACAACTTAGTACTAACTAATAAAAATTGTTAAAAGTTTTTTTTAAATCTAATATATTTATGGAGGGTTTGTTCAATAATAATGAACATGCCACCCTCAAAGTTTTATAACTTTTACACTGCTGAGCTGGGCGCGTCGTCAGTTTTCAGTTAATACTCTTGTGACTACGGCCTATCACCAGGGTACGACCTTTTCACGAAACAAATGCCTATCTTTAAACGTTAACAGCAAGTAATATATCGTCACGTACGTTTATCTCACGAAGTTACGGGAGCTTTACTTGTGGTTACGTCGTGTACATGCACACTGCGTAAGTGTGCGTGCCTGTCAGAAGCCTAGGTGGGAGCGGTCAGGCGCGAGCAAACTCTCGCTCCCACTTATACAGATACGACACACACACAACCATGAGCCACGTGCCCTCGTGAATTGAAAGAACTATACGTATATACCATCTTAGACTACATCGTCACTTAGCATCAGGTGAGATCGCAGTACACTGCGACAACGACAAGATAGTCCTACAGGACTATCTTGTCGTTGAATAATAAATGTACGACAACAAGCTTTTTTTTTAAATCTCGTTTCTTATAAGAATAGTTACCACGAAGTAAAATTTTAGTAGCCAAGTTTTCCCGCTAATACTCGTATCTTTTATATTCTTTCTAAAGTCGACATTATAAGGCGCTGTATTAACTGTTAGCTCTCCTCTAACTTTTTAACTTCTTTTTTTTTTGAGAGTTAATTAAATTTTTAAGCTTCTCTGCAGGAAGTCTGTAGGGTTCATAGTTTGTGGGATGTTTTCAATGTATCTACTTTTCATTATGAGATTACCACAAGAGTTACGATGAGAAATATTTTAGATTTACGACTAGATAATAAGCGGGTTTTTTGTTTGTCAGTTTATTGGTTAATATTACAAAATAATAATGACTAGTTACTAACACTTCATAAAAATTAGCTTTTTGCTGTATTGGTTGAATTAATTTTATGGCCCGCGATCATAGTACCTTTTGTACTTGGATAAACACACACACTTTGGCATTTATAATGTTTTAAAAGATTTTTTTAGTGAATTTATTTGATTGCTACAAAATAAAAGTAATTCCAGGGACCCAAGTACCTGCTACCTTGGCCGGAATAATAATTTGGCCATCCAAATGGGAAATACTGCCAGCATCTTGGGTACTACGCCGCGCTACAGTGATATCGATGAGATGATGACATAACTTAGTTAGTCCGCAACTTCGCTCACGTTAAATTCGAGTTTAAAAACCCCTAATTTACCCGCTTAGGAATTCCATTTTCAAAAATCCTTAGCTTTCCATTTTTAAAAAGACTTAGCGGATGCCTAACAAATACATAGGTTTAAGTTTTATATTTTTCATTTATAATTTACTAATACAACTATGATCCTAGTTGGTCGAAATAAATAATTTTTATTTTATTTATTTATTTAAGACATTATAGCTATCTGTATGCCAAACAGGCCGATCTGTCCAGTGGTTTGAGTAGTACGTAGGTAGAGTCAGTCAATTTAGATTAAATGAAAAACTTGGATAAAAATTACCACAGTCGGTAACATACCTAGATTTTTATAGGTTTGCGAACGCGATACCCAATCACTTTGTAAATATTAGTTCAGAACTTTTTAATGAAGGGGGCTCAACCGAAAAAATCCTCTAAAGCCAGAGCAGAACTACGAGACTGGAATAATGTTTGAGAGCGAAAAAGTTTACGCTTTGAACCCTAGTGCGGGTAAGTGTTTTGCATTTCGTGCCGCGTACCCCGCATACCAATGTGTAAAAGGATTGATATTTGCACAAACTTGGCAAAAAATTCCACTTACATTTAAAGCTACTTGGGGCTCTAACTATTAGCTCGATGTACTCTAGAACATAGCGTGGACTACCACGCTATGTGTCTATTTCGGATACTAATCCGAAATAGACAATGTAAAATAGGTTTTATTTCAGTTTTCAGACGTTTCAGAGATAATATTTTATGCATATTCATCACGCAAGTGGAGTAGCTCTGCAAGTGTATTCAACATAATATGACATTTTTTAATTGAAAATTTCAAAATCATGCGTGGTTCACTGATGTAGAGAGCGTGGAAGACGATTGAAAGTAAGATAGGTAGTTAAGACACAATTATATTGTCACTCATTTCGGCGCTGAAGGATATTAATAAAGATAAATTTTTAATAGTTTTTATATCGTTTACATTGGTGGTTGTTGGTAATTTTTTTGTATTCTAAGAAAAGCTCAATAGTGTTAAAAATATACATATTTAGAAAAATATATAACTAGTTTGTACCTAACAAAGAATGAATAAAAAATCCATGAAATGAAAGAGCTGAAATTAGTTTATTTGTCTCCGTAGCTAGTAGCTAGGTACACCACACTCTGGGCAATATTATCCATTTTGCATATCACAGTAGCTTGCTACGTGCTTGTTAACTTAAACTTTAAGTCATGTGAAGTTTGTGGAACACATGTTTGTGTATATGACGCGCGTGTCATATTAGTTTCCCTCTGAGTTAATCCGAATATAGTGTATTTTTTATGAAAATACTCTATTTATATAGGGTTTTTTTTTTCAATGACTGGTTTCTCTTACTTGATGGTATGTGTCATTGAAATCTTAGATGGTAGGTATAGTTCTTGCAAATCACGAGGGCGCGTGAGCTTTACTTGTGGCTACGTCATGTACATGCACATTGCGTAAGTGTGCGTGCCTGTCAAGAGCCTAGGTGGAAGCGGTCAGGCGCGAGCAAGCTCTTCCTTACACTTATACAGATACGACACACACACACAACTATGAGTCACGCGCCGTAGTGAAATGCAAGAAATATAGTTGATTTGGTAGGTGTACTTCAGCCCATACCCCTAAAAAGTTAAAAGGTTAAAAGTTTGAAAACTGTTAGTCGACTACGGAAAATAACATGTAGCCTATGTCACCCAAATCATCATAACGAATCCATTGACACTCTTTCATTAAAATTGGCTCAGTAGTTTATTCGCTAGGGTGGAACATTCCTAAATAGTACTTACATGCATAGACTGCTAAAATCATAACCCCTCGTTTTGGATTTGCAGTAGTCGGTAAAAAATAACAACGAAAGAAAAACTCTTTAAATTCACAAATCAATAGCTCTGGGGTGACGTTCGGTCAGCCAGATATTTTTGATTACGGAAGTACACAAAGAAAATAATGTCTTTGGGCTCGAGTTCTACCCAGTACAAATGACTGTCTTTAAACGTTAACAACAAGTACTTCATATTGCTCAGCTCTGTGATTCTGTTAATGCCGGTATATATCACGGCACCTCACTGTTTGTAGATTTATAAAGATAAAAGGCCTAGGTGTAGGTAACTACTGGAGGTTATCCTACTTGTTTTAGAAGATTAATGCCCGTTTACCAACAATATCTAAATACAATCCATTTCCTAATGTCATTTTTACCATTAGGTGTTCCCTAAAGGTTCGTGAAATTGAAATTAATAGAAAGCGTCATCTAACTTAGCTTGGGAAGTCCATAAAAGTTAGGGAACGTTGGTTAAAACGGGCATAAGTGATCTATTTCTGTAGACTTTTCATTTTATTTAAATCCGGACGGAATAATTACTTTTCAAGTTACTTCCTACTTTACTACTTGGTTACTTCCTAGTTTAGTTCTATCGGTTAAAGTGTTGGCAAAATCTGTTTGGCCGTTACAAAAAATCAGCTAAAATAAATAGATATAATAGATAAATAGAAATAGAGTTAGATTTTTGAATTATTATCTAAATATATAAAAGGAAAAGTTGACTGACTGACTGATCTATCAACGCTCAGTTCAAACCACCGGGTGTAACGGCATCCGCTAAGGATTTTCGAAAACTCAACCCCTGAGGGGGTAAAACAGGAGGATAATCGAGCTTAACGTGAGCTTAGCCGCGGGCAAAAGCTAGATTTCTATATAACGTCTCGTAAGGACAAAAGGGTGACCTTAGAAAGTACAGGTAGGTATACAAAGTTTCAACTCTGCGATCAAACTCTCATCTGATTGGAATGTTATTGATTTTCATCCCCTACATTAGATTTTACCTTTACACATATTTCCATTGGAGATTAGATCGTACATTCGGTTAAAACATTTAATGAAAGACGCTCGGGAAGGGTGGAAGGTTGTCAAAATAACCACGTTCACCCTTACACAAACCTTCGATCACCCTTCAGTAAAACGTATTATTTGCTGTGAGGTACGTCGTTATTTTAGAAATTGAATGTAATGGCCTTTTGATAGGCATGCATTTTTATTTCTTTATCAAATGAATTCAAGTAAGACTAGACTGAATGGGGTGAACTGAACTGAATTTCGTTTTTCATTTTTAGGGTGTCGTAGTAAAGTCAGGATCTTTTATTTAGTTTGGTCAATTTAAGTAGAAATAATTTTTACAAAATTTTTTGGATTAGATTAGAAGACGATTTTTTTAGATTAGATTTTTGTGTTAAAACGTTTTGGATTCAATTTTACCTACTTCAATAATACCTATAACTATGTAATTTACGTGATTTGGATGACTGCCTTTCTGCAAAACTCCTAATAAATGTATCTATTTTTAAAACGAAAGTATTCATTATTGTCATTCGTATTTATTAATTTAAAACAACCGTTTACATACAAACACTGCTATTTAAACTACATACTTGTATTTGACTAGCTTTTGCCCGTATGTAAAGTTAGATTTTTCAAACCTTTATTTTACCCTCTTAGGGGTTGAATTTTTAAAAATCCTTTCTTACCGGATGCCTACGTCATAATAGCTATCTGTATGCCAAATTTCAACCTGATCCATCCAGTGGTTTGAGCTTACAGATCAGTCAATCAGTCAGTCAATCAGTCATATTTTCCTTTTAGATTATATGTATTATATTTCTATTGATGTATTGTTAAAGGAAACCCTAAAGGTGAATTTAATAGACATTCAGCTTTAAAAGACGTTATTGTTAGCGCGTCTACGAAATAATGAGGGGGTGTTCTTCCTATCTTTGATCACCCTCACGTGCAAACGCAGCCGCTGAGGAGCTTCGTTATTTTATAAATTGAAAATAACGGCTGTTCGGTATGCATTTTCATTTCTTTATCACGTCTGATAAAAGGGGGCTGTTTTACTTAACGAGTCAAAGAGAATGGAGTTTATTAATATTTTTTGTGGATTTAAATAAAAATAAGAATGAAACACAATATTATGTGAGTAGCAGGTAATAAGGTTATAGATAGAGTCATGAATTTTTTGTACTAAGGAGAATTTAACACAATAATGAAAGAATAAATCTATTAAATAATGAAAGAAGTGTTAAATCATCCCTATAAATCGAACGTTAAAGACCACTGTCCTTCATGCAACGGGCTGGAATAGACGCGTGACGTCAAATTCTGCGTACTTTGAAACTGTGGAGCCAACTTCCTGCAACGGTGTTCCCACTAAATTACAACATGGGGTTATTCAAGGGGCGAACCAACAAATTCCTAAAAAGCCGGCAACGCATTGGTGGTGCCTCAGGTGATACAAATGTTCATGGGCGGCGGTAATCACTTAACATCAGGTGACCCGCCTGCACGTGTGCTCGCTAAAAATAATTTAAAAAAATTCTACCAAGCGACTATCGTTTAGTGTCAAAATTTTCTACTTTGATAAAACCTATATCAGTCATTTTTAACGGCTTTAAAAATAATTACACTGATGAATTTTGATCTATAGTTTATTTCGATATAATACTACTTTACTATGAAACAACTCTATTAAAAGCTGTCCTTAATGAACACGAAGATGTTTTGATTTAAAAATATTTTTTTGTAAAAAGTAGAACGATGTTAGGTACCGATAGATATACTGTAAACAATATAATTCACGTTCCATAGACTGATAGTCTTCGACTAAGTATGCCTCAGTTCTATCTCAGACTTTACAATTTTACGGTCAGCGAGTTCCGTTGGAACGCCAGGGGAGACATTCCGGGGATATCGCAGATTTACTTCAAACTTGACGTGTTCCCGAGGGGAAATCACAAAATGGCTGAACTGTAGCATCCGTCAAGCCACGTGAAAAATTTCATTTAAATTTTGCATGCAGACGAGAATTTTATGCTGTTCTCTGTTGTAGATACGTAAGTTAAAATAAAATTTTCGCATACTGCATATACTCGGGCTGGTTGCGCGTGCATTTTCAGCAGGTATCTATTGGAAAATGAGTTTCTTGTAGTGTATGCTGTAATCTTCGATCAGCATTAGTATTTAGTAATTAATGTAATTTAAGGTCTTCTTAGGAGAATCTGCTTTCCAAACCTGTGGTAGACTCTTGACTTGTTATAAGAGGCACAGGTTGGCTTACATGAAAATATTACCCTTTCATCTTAATTGCTATCTATACCTACTAAGCGGGTCTGTATTTAGGTGCGGTGAAGCGCGAAGCGAGTTAGCGGCCAACTTGAGATGGATCTAAATATTTTTGATTTTAAAATTCTTAAAAAGAAACAGCTTACTTTTAGGACGTAGGTATTTTTGTTTCGATTGAAATCTGTCTCAAGTCCGAGTCAAGTCAAGGAGCGCTCTAAAGATTTTGAATCTCAGTGTCACATCTTGTCACATCGATAAGATTTTATCAAACATTCTAAGGTCAAACAACGCAGAGCAGAAGGGGTATTAAAGAACCTTTTTATTAGGGTAAAAACTTCCAACAAGTCCCAACTTTGACATTGCCTTGTGAATTATCGCGTTCCTCCGGTGTCATTTGTAAGTTTTAAGCTTGAACTTACGTTTTTTTGGAGAGAAATTTTTGGAGAAAAGTCTATACTGGGAGATCGCCCGGGTGATATCTCGCCACATAGCACATTTTTTCGTCTTAATTATTATTAAACTTTTGAATGAAGTAATAACGACTCTGTGATTAAGGTAAATCTAGAAAATAACATTCCTACATTTAGAGAATAGTTAGTTGTGTAGAACAGTTAGTTACTTGTTTCGACGACAACCTAATGAAATTACTTTGAATTTCGATAGTTCATTTCCATACTATTATACGTTTATCACATTTTTTTTTAGTAAAACACGATTGACCTTTATCGGAAATTTCAGATCTTGATCATTGATCAAGAATCATTGAAAATAAATTGTTTATAATATGTACCTACTTATTCTGTTATCGTGATTCATTTTGCTTGAATGCACGCTTGAATTTCCGTTGCCTAAGAAAAGTTCATTAAAAAACTATGAGTAAAGTTATTCCAGAGTTATTCATATTTCAGGCTTTTGCTAATAAAAAAATGTTGTTAGTAACTTTTCATCGATAGGTACCTACGCATCACTATTCTAAGTTCTTACTTCGAAGATCGAGAGGGTAGGTATAACAGAACTTTTTTATTAGAGCAAAAATTTCGAACGAGTCTCAACTTTGATATTAGCTTGTGAATTATCGCGGTCTCTCTCGTGTCATTCGTGAACTTTAACCCGGGCATTGGGAGCGAATTCTTTGTGGAAGAAGTTTGCCCTGGGTGGTCGCCAAAAGCGTGCCTCGCCACAAAGCACATAACTTGTTCAAAATGTTTATTTTAGTTAGGAAGTTTGAGCACATGCCAATCTTTAACTATGAACGGTGAACCTATTATGAAACGAGCCTTTGTACGCTGGGAACTTTATTTTGTGCACTGCATTATAACTTTCGCAATATACCTCTTCGGCCGGACCGCTAGCAAAAACTGTATTTGTAACCGAAAGAAAAAACCGGCCAAGTGCGAGTCGAACCCGCACACGAAAGGTTCCGTACAAGATTTGACACCAGCAATTATTAAGATCGAGCAAAAACAAAAGTTTATTTATTGTAAGGAGAACCTCTGTAATTTTTAACTTTGTTATTTTTATCATTTGGTTGTTATAGAGGCAATAAAAATACATTCAGTGAAAATTTCAAATAGGTATCTACCTATTAAGATCCATGAGATGCAGCTGGCCGATGGACGGGCGGACGGACAGTGGAGGCTTAGATATAGGGTCTTGTTGGCACCCTTTGGATGCGGAACCCTAAAAAAGTTCCTAGTGTAGTGGTGCCACCATAGAAGACGCTATGAGACACGGCTTGATGCTTTACAGAATAATATTTGAGCCTATACTACCCGTAATTAATGTATCCGTACTTAAGGTACTTAATGTACCATACGTACATTAAATACCTACTTACTATACATCTAATTTTTGGATTGGGGTTATGTGACTTTATCGAGCATCGTCTTTGTCTGACGACACTTTAATGGTATTCGAGACTGGCCGATTCTAATGTAAAATTTTTAGTGCCGGGAACTGCAGCTGTTCTATGGTATTTTTTGTATCTGAACATCGTTATCCAGTATCGTCCCTAATGTTGATGTAATATTATAAATGCGAAGGTGTATTTCTTTCATGATTTGTTCTCCAATCACGCATCACGTAATTTTTTCCATGGGTATATTTTAAGGACCTGGAGATTGAGACAAACTACCTGTAATCTCGGAAAAACAAAATCTTCTTGCGAGATTTTTAAAAACCTATGCGATTAAAGTCGCGACTCGCGAGCAAAAGCAAGTAGTTTAGTATCTTCTATTTTCTCAAAAGGAAATGCCTGCTGTGGAGTGCACGCGGCAGCCCTAAGCCAACGGTACCAAAGCCAACCATTTATTAAATTTATAATTCTCGGTTCCTTAGTTTAAAAATAGCGCCAGGAAAATATACCTTCCGGTGTACAATTTCGTTATGTTCAAAAGTTATGCTGCATAAAATGAAGCCGTGGTTAAAATTATACGAATTTCTAAAAAAACAGCCTAAAAAACTTTTAAATAACAAATTCTTGACAACGTTAACTAACTGTGAAGCTTGTTCCGGTTCTATAATAGGAACTTTGTTTCGCAGCTTGACCTCATCCTACCAACTTTCCCTTTATTTAATGTTATGAAGTTTATTCTGAATTTGTTGAGGAATAACGAGCTTTTACTTGGCGGATGCAGAAATGCATAACCATAATTAATTCATATAAAATCCCACTTCTGATATTTTACTCACTCAATATATATCTTTTTATTTGACGACAAGATAGTCCTCGATTAAAATCTCACCTGATGGTAAGTGACGATGCAGTCTAAGATGGTAGGGGGCCAACTTGGAACGGGTATGGTAGTGTAATCGGTTTCTACACGCCATCGTGCCAGAACTCTAAATCGCTTGGCGGGACGTCTTTGACGGTAGGGTGGTAACTAGCCACGGACAAAGCCTCCCACCAGACCAGACCAAAGACAATTCGGAAATTATAAATTCCCAAATTGTCCTGGCCGGGAATCGAACCCAAAACCTACCAGTTATAAGACCACAATGCTCAACACTGTCCCAGGGAGTTCGTCGATATTTTTCTATCATCAAGGAGCTGAGATTACTGATCTAACTGAGAAGATCACAGAGAAACTAAAACATTACATAGAGACAAAACAAAAGACAATAGCGCTAGGAAACAAAGGAGGCCTTATCAGTTAAGAAAGCGCACATTCATGTCTAATTATGATCACCTATGAATCAATTTCGATTATTATCTACGGTATCTTGATTCGAACACACCGTCGAATTAATCACTTTGATGTCAAATGGAATTTGATTGGTAATCAAAACTAATTACTAACGTATGTAATATTGGTAAAGCTCCTGAATTAACGCAACGATGCTAGTATATTAAAGGCCGATTTCATCAACGTAAAATAAATCTTATCCGAGCGTAAAGATGTTTATCAGATTTTTAGTACAAAACTGTTGAAAAACAAAAATTCAAAATTAAAAATTATTTATTTCATGTAAGCCAACTTGTAGCTCTTATGACACGTCATGAATCTACCAACGGTTCGGAATGCAGATACTGCTGAGAAGAGCTGGCAAGAAACTCAGCAGTTGCTCTTTTTATAACAAAATATTACAATATCAATGTATAGCTACATAATATTGCAATATATGTAATAATTTATTACACTATCTTGTGGGTAGCTGGATGCCAAGCCGATTGATTCCGTGCAACTTTGTCATTGAGAAAGTCACTAACTTTGTAATAACCACGACTTAACAAATGTTTCTTTACGCATTGTTTAAATCTGTGCAATGGGAAATCCCAGTAATTTCTTCGGGATTATATAACATAAGTCTGTCGTCCAATTTATTCCTTGGTTAAACGACACTCGGCGATGGTGAAATTAGGCACTGAGGCTGAAATCTATAGACCGCACTCTCAGTCAGCTCAGACTCAAGATAGAGTTAAAACGAGACAGATTTATGTCTGAGCATATTTGTGAGTCAGAGCGCGCTCAATAGATCTCAGCTTAAGACTTGCAAGTAACAATAGTATCAGTCTGCTTTTTAGACTTCCACGTTACAGTTTTATTATAAGTATAGGTAGGACCTACATCATTATTTTGGTCATATTGCTCATAATGTATTTCATATTTTGGTTTGCTCTCATAACTAGAGTAGGCCAAACTACACGGCTAGCTTGTCTCTACATATTAGATAAAGCTACGTTGGGTTGTTCTGAGACTATCATCTGACGGCCTTTTATATTTCAAAGAACCGTAACAAAGGGGATCTATCCGCTAAATCTATCCTAATGGTTTCAGTTTTTGGAACCATTTTCCTGCTATCTCTACGTTAAAGGCGTATGTGATAAAACTTGATGTTCTTTTAATGTCTTGAGCGATGTAGCTAAATATAAGTACCTAGTTCTAGTTTAGGGCTACTAAGAATACTGCAACTACTACACTAACTAAAACACTACTAAAGGCAAACTTATTTGATTCTTATCAAATACAATTACAGGTTCTTCTTTAAAATAAAGCAATGTGCAAAAGGAATTTTTAAGCTAATTAACAATTAGATTAATAGTCAAAAGAGAAAAATCATTGAGTAAAAGCGACGCAGAATAAAGGCAAATTAAATTAACGGATAACGAATTAATTAATGAAAGAACTATAAAGCTTCAGCATTGTTAAAATCAGTGTTATATCTTTTTCAATAATAAATGAATTTCGGTGCCTAGAATACTTAATAAATACTCAAAGTACTGATATATATGTATTATAACTAGCTGATGCCCGTGACTACGTTCGCGTGGAGAAAAACAGAATCTATTTTTTGGTTCGACCCATGAAAAGAACCCAGGTCCTCATCATTTTGTGATAACAAATATATAAAAAATTTAATATCGGCTAATTTAATTCACTAAAATAAAATTCACTTGGAAAGCTTGTCATTTATGTCAAATAAGGAATAATTTGACATAATTGATAACACCAGGATAACACAGATAAGTTGATAGAGAATGGATAGGCATTTGCTCCTATTTTGTATTAGGATGAGTGTCATAACCACTCTAGTCTTTTTTACCCATCGATGCAATAACTCTTCCGTGATTGGTGAAATGAGATTTTCTTTTTCGAAGTGAGTTTGAATTTTACTGAATAGAGCAGCAGTACAACTAAGTGAAAAACGGCTCGCGAAACCTAACAAACCAATATTTAAATCACCCATTATTTTAACGGTAAAAAGGTCAACACATTCACAAAGGTAAAAATATGGTCATATAAATCCCCTTTTAGTACCACTGTGTCGATGTTTCGAAGCAATAAACATGGGTGGCGGTCAATAAACAATGTCCTCGAACAAGAAAAGCTATTTATCGTTCAGCTAAACTGAGAGATAGCCGGAAATATTGCAAAGTGTCATGTATCTCTCGACAATAGAAACTATTTTATGTTTGGATTTTAAATGTAAAAAGGTCACAGCCGGATTTTTCTTTGAGCGCGATACAGTATTGATTTGGAATAATTGATCGAGACGGAAAGTGTACGTTTTATATTCTAAATGCGTATTTCTATCATTCCGTTCAAACTTTTTCCTGTCAAGTTTTCACCAGCATTTTATAATATAAAAAGACCAAAAATAATCTTGGTTACGATGGGCTTAGGCCCAGTGTGTAACATTTTTGTTATTTGTCACTTAAAAATTGGATTTATTAAATTAAAAAATATTTATTAAGTATTTGTAGGTTACATTTTATTAATAAGACACACGCGATACTAGTGCAATTTACAAATGAATTTAAAAAATTTCTTATAAAAATACCATCTAAATCGACTTTTCCGGTAGATTTTCTAAAAATTTTCTTTCATTCAAACCTTGTCCTAAAAATTACGAACAGAACAAAAAATTTGTCGAGTCCTGTCGAGTCGTTCTCAAGTGATGATCTTTCATACATAGAAGAAGAGACGACAGAGGAAGAAGAAGAAGATACTCTATCAGCTATAAACAACGCCTAACTATAGTGATGTCGAGGAATATATGTCAAGTTAGAGATATCAAAGCCTCAATTCGATGCCTCATTCAAGACAAATCAAACCATTTGCGACGTTCATCACGCCTACCTTCCCTTTAATCTGCAGATGGAGATTTGGGTGTAGGTATCGGAAGCTTATTGTATTGTTCAATCAAAGGCAAATGAATAAGTTAAATTACGGATCGGAGAATAAAAGTAATTGTTAGACTTTCTTTTGTCACCATTATAACAGATAAATCGACGCTAAGAAAAACTTAACACCAGATTTAACAAGCTGAAAAATGAAGAAGATAAAGAAGAGTTTTCGAGTAATACATTAAAAATCTTGTAACCGAATAAACTGGCAATGTCTATTAATCTAAGCCAATTGAACCAATTCTTTACAAAATATCAGATTACTGCTCTTTAAAATACGTTTTTTTCATATTTTTTCAAATAAGTCATACCTAAGAAATAAAAACTACACTTTTAACTACAATGTCCAATTGAAACTAAAAGATAAAGTTTTCAAAATTGGTAATAGTATTTGGTCCAAAAACAATTGTTTTCTTGTCAGACTCGCCAAATTATTATCTTTACAACGCTGATGAAGCCTTGCCTAATGTAGGTACATAGTTAATTAGTTTAGTCAACTATGCGGCAATCGATGAACCAACAAACATACACAGTTGCTTTATCGCCTTGCTCCCTCCCGAAGTCGGATAATGAATAACTGGGAATTGATGTATCGTGCTTATGTAGATTTATTTATATAGGAGGTCAAGTAGAGTCGTAAAACTTAAAATAATTTAAACTAAACAGACTTCGACTCTTTCTGAACTCTCTCCTGCATATAGAAACGTTAAATTCTTAAATTAATAATTGTTAAAGTGTAAAATCTAATGGTGTTTAAAATACAATTTAAATAATCCGCCTTGGTGTAAAAGAAATTTCTTTCTTCAAATTAAATGTGTAAAATGAAATACGTATGTCTTAAAAGAAATTGGGAGGTCTAATTAAAATATTTCCTCGTCTAAAAATTTGTAAGAGGTAGACAAAAGAACGGAAAAGCACTTAAAGATCATTTAAACTAGAGATTTAAAATATGTTGAATTGGGGATAGGATAATATACGAGAAAAGGATAATAATTACATATAATATTTTGTAAGAAGAGATTTTTATATTAGATTTATATAAATTAACTGAGAGAAAATGTATGAAAAGTTAGTGGAAAAATGTAGAGGAAAATTCTAAAATTCTCGTTTATAAATCTTCATAGAGATAAAATCGTAGGATACAACTAATTAATATTACGTTCATTCACTACTAAAATATTATATATTTATAGAGTACCTACTCTTTATGGAAATAAATGAAGTCATAATGCGGACGTTGAATATAAAACAAATTATTTATTAATATTTACAGCGATGTTGATCATGAATCATGTTATAGTTTTTGTATAAAAAATACAAGTTTTAATCTAGTCGGCATTTTATTTCAAATTGCTAGATGGAAACTCAAAGGTCGTAAATCAAATGAGGCCAATTCCAACAGACGTAATAAAAATCTCACGCCGTAGAAATTAGAGGTGAAGTTGCCTGAAGTGAGGATAATTGAAAAACCTGATCTCTCATTAAAATCTTTCGCTTCTACCATTCTTATTGGGGTACTGTACTGAAACACTAAAAGCTTATTGTACTAGTTCGGACTAGTTTTGGTTTCTAAGAGTAAGTACTTTTTGTATTGCGGTTTCGTAACCAAAGTACCTACTCTCTGTTTGTAACGATGGGACAGGGTATATACTATCAACGCTGCAGTGTTGTTTTTGTTTTGAGATTTTGTTTCTTTCAATTCACGAGGGCGCGTGGCTCATGGTTGTGTGTGTGTCGTATCTATGTAAGTAGGAGCGAGAGCTTGCTAGCGCCTGCCCGCTCCCACCTAGGTTTCTAACTGGCACGCGCACTTACGAATGTGCAATGTGCATGTACACGACGTAACCACAAGTAAATCTCACGTGCCCTCATAAATTGCAAGAACTACACAATAATATTTGAAATATTCATTTACTCTAGGAATATAGAGCTTTGTTGTTGAGTTTGGACAACGTTTTTGATCAGTCACGGTGATGTATTAAAAGTAATTAAATAATTTTATGCACACAATTACTACGTTCTACCTATTACAGGATTTTGCAAAAAGATCTCAATCATTTATTTTGAATACATAATATTGCTATTAAATAAATTTTAAAACATTAATGTAACTAAATACCGCACAAAAATGACAACCTTACACGCGACACACGCTATGTCTTTTGTTGCAATCAAAACTTTAATGACCCTCTGGCGTGTTTATAACATTATATCGTCTGGTGACAAAATGTTGCGGAGATAGAATGACTTAAAATTCGTAATTTATGCTTAAAAAGTACGTTCTATTTTAACACAAACAAAAAGAACCTTAACGGAATAGCACGGGGATGGCATCTATATTGCTATTTCCTTGAAGATTTTATATTTCAGCAGTACAGAACCCTTTATGCGGGTCCGACTCTTACTTGGATGGTTTTGATAAGACTTGTTTTGTTTACTCTATAATTCGTTATTGCATCTACTTTTCCCCCCTAATCTACTAACCCCCGATGCAAAAACGACGGGGTGTTATAAGTTTGACGTGTTTGTGTGTGTGTGTGTCTGTCTGTGGCATAGTAGCTCCCGAACGGATGAACCGATTTTGATTTTGTCTTCCTTGTTTAAATGGTGAATTAATCGGGAGTGTTCTTAGCTAAGTTTGAAAATCGGTCCAAGATGGCCGCCGCCACAAAATGGCGGATTATATATTGTTATTTTAACGCTTACTGACTAGCGATTAGGATGTTGTAACATGTCGGGGGTGTTTTAAATTTTAAATTTACACTTGTACTAACGTCATAGGGTTGTAGATTTCCGGAACAAAAACTATTAATTAAACCGGTTTATAAACTATAGTCATTAACAAGCTTGGTGTTTGAATTTAAATGACATGAAACTTCGTGTTAACTGCGGTAGTCGGTAGAATATGATTTAATTTCCATTCTGCCTATAGCTAAACTTGCGGCCATACTGCTAATATTTGTCGGTTTCAAATAATAATGACGTAATTTTAGGACTACCTACATAGGTATATTATATGTCTGTTTTGGTAACTTTAATTCTTCTGCGGACACCCTCATTAAGAAGGAATGCTGATGGTCTTTTCTCCACACGAATGCTCTCGCCTGTTTTCTTTATGGTTTATGATGATTTTTACAGTTAAATAAATATCAATTTCCTCTATGTCCCGACATTTTCCTTTTTGATGAGACATTATCTTTATGAGCACTAGAACCTTTACAAAATGCTCAAAATTGCCTATTTAGACCACTGTCTACAAAGGCCTAGTGTACAAAAACAAGTATTAATGAAAAAGGAAAACATAGGGACACAGTATGTATTCTTCTTATTCAGTTTATGAAATATCTTTTAAATTGGTATTGGAGGAGAAAATCCGTATAGTAGAGCCAAACACGAATTACGACTTTTATAAGTAAATTTTATTATTCAGCTATTCAGTCGGATCTGTAATTATTCTTATCACATGAATGTGCTTTATGAATAACTGCAGAGTGACAGTGATAGTTTCTTCAAATACCTAATTTTCAAAAGTTACTCTGACCGCATTTCCTCTTAACAAAATGCTCAAAATTGCCTATTTAGACCACTGTCTACAAAGGCCTAGTGTACAAAAACAAGTATTAATGAAAAAGGAAAACATAGGGACACAGTATGTATTCTTCTTATTCAGTTTATGAAATATCTTTTAAATTGGTATTGGAGGAGAAAATCCGTATAGTAGAGCCAAACACGAATTACGACTTTTATAAGTAAATTTTATTATTCAGCTATTCAGTCGGATCTGTAATTATTCTTATCACATGAATGTGCTTTATGAATAACTGCAGAGTGACAGTGATAGTTTCTTCAAATACCTAATTTTCAAAAGTTACTCTGACCGCATTTCCTCTTAATTTGATATCGCAGGGACTCTCTGGGCATAGCTCTCTCCATCGCCCGCTGAGTGACTCTGAGCCTTCTCATGAGGTCCATATTAAGCAACCATGTTTCAGATCCATAATAAAGTAGTAGTCGTACATAATATAACCTTTTAAAATCAAGTAATTAATCAATCCCATTCCAAGAATTCAACAGTGATTAAATACCTAGGTTCCCAAAGTTTTATCACCCACTAAGTCGATGGTTTTTCCTCAAGATTAGTTTATTTTTCGTTCCAGTTTAAACTGGGTCACATTCGCGCTCTAGCAGTTAAAAGAAATCCACACGGAGCGATGCGGCACCGCAACTCATGATTTACCATAATCTCAGCTATCCTCTAAAAACTATGTACCTACTTCGTTTCGTTTATATGAGTTTGTAGAGTTCACTCAGTTATTAAAAATATAAAAAGCTAAACTATAAAATAAAAATCATATAATTAATACTTCTAACATACATAAAACTAAATAGACATTATATTCACATTGTAATTAAGGCATATCTTATAAATATGGGTGTGGTAAATATAACTATTTATCGTATTTTGGAGGTTCTCAAATACAAATGGAAATGGAACATTTTTTTATGCAAATAAACTTTGCTGGGAGAGTGTCTAAAATTCGCTAGGATGAAGTCTTCTTCTGTTTGTTTTTTTATGATTTTGTATTGCATCGAACTCGTGTGAGAGTGACAAATCACAGATTTTTTTACGCAGAACGAAGCAATGGCGGTGCAGAACCAACGCAGCAATGCTGCACAGTCCCGAAACGCAGTCTTCAATATTTCGCGAGCTTCAACGTTCATCCTCAGGAAGAAGTGACGAAGAGGACGACGCGATCATTACTGGACTCGATAAAAACCCCGTTCACAGTGTGGGGAACATGGCCAGGCAGGCTTTTGCCAACATTGATTATGGCTAAACTATTTCACCAGAAGTTTTCTTTCCCCCACGGATACCCCACACGCCCCTCGAGACTCGTAAGTACCCAAAATTTGGTCAGGGCCAAACGGTGAAGTTCCCTGCTGCTACGCTGAAGTTTTTGACAAAATCACTACGTTGCGACACCGCATCGCACCGTGTGGCAAGCCTCTTATGAATAACATTCATAATGAAAAGAACAAGCTATGGCTTGTTTCTTCTATGCAGAAGGCAAAGTAAAATAAGTTTTTAAATTCCATTCGTGAGCTAAGTCGCGTGCTCTGTCGTGGCGTGTTATATTAGCAGTCATTATAAAATATCCCAATAACAAGCTCGAAGCATTGACTGCCGCCAGCTATACTTTCGTGAACAATCATCAAAGTTTGTTTGGTACTTCGTTCTTAATTCACCTTTCGTGCAAGAGTTTACAAGACTAAATAGAGTCTAAGATTATTGATTAGTTACTTATCTCCTCTAAGCGCCAATTTCACCATCGTCGTGTACCTAACGTTTAACCTAGAAATAATTTGACTTTCCAACAGTTTTTGTTTGTGTACTTAGTTTTACAAAACTACGTAACAGATTGTGATACGATTTTCACTATAATTTTGAAAATTTCTTCGAAAAGTTTGCAATAGTTGGGATAATTTTGCAATTCACGAGATAAAATTTTGTATATTTGTTTGAAAGCTCTAATAGATTATTATCATATTATGTAAATATTTTGCAGTTCCAATAACATTATATACATACGTGTCGATAAACTCCTTTCTATTGAAATCGGTTAAAAATAATATCTGTTGTTGAATGTATTCCAAATCTTACAAAGGTAGGTGTTCTATGCACCGACCGCCCTCCCACTGTGTGCCATATAGATTTTCTTTTTCCTTACGGAAATGCGATTACGGTTACGGATTACGCCAATCTAAGCTTGTTGTTCCTTTCATGTCACGGAATTCCGCGAAGCAACACCTGCTTCTATCATATAACATTATTAGATTCTTTTCTATATTACATATATCATAGATAGATCTTAGATTATAGAAGAGATAGACAGATAGAAAACTCTTTATTGCTACACAATGTTTACAATAATATCTTAGAGTTAATTGATGTGCGCAAAGGCGATCTTATCGCTTTAAGCGGTCTCCTCCAGACAACCTTAAAATATTTAGAAGAATCTTATTGATATATTCTTGATTGTATTACATAAAAAGTACATACTAAACATACACATATATTATATTAGTCCAGTCATTTGGTAGTTCTACCTGGAAAGTTTTCCGGGAGTTTTGAAAATTAGTGACTATTTGGTATATTACATTATAACAAAGACAATCTAAAAAATTTGTATGGTAGAAGCGGGTGTTGTTTTGCGGAATTCCGATAGTGTGCAGTGGCTGCAATACCTTTGAACATGCAGTAATTAAATGAAAAGCGGACATAAAAAGTTTTCGTCACTTTTCAATAGTCAGTTTTTACATTCCGTTTTTACGTATTCCTGTGTTGAATAAAAAAATATCGTTTGAGCGCGAATTTATAGTCGATTCCTCTTCCGCCCTTTTGAAGTGTGCCCGAGAATTATTCATTGGTGATACCAGCAACGGTCGTGTTGAACTATGCACGCTGCAAAATAATAAAATAAAAATTTTGGATTTATTTCGTATTTTAACGAGGTATTTTATAATATCAAAAGCGATTCCATAATTCGATACTAAAATTGGATATTTCAATGTTGTCAAAATGTTGATATTTATTATTTATAATCGAAAATGTAACATGTAAGAATAACATTTGTAATAACAGAAAAAAAAATGGACAAAAAACAAATAAGTTATAATAAGCTGTTCCATTGCGACTGTATTTGTATGTTTTTTGTCGTTTTTTAAACATATTTTCTGTGGAGAGTGTATGGTTTGCTACTGAATTGTGACGTCGCACGCCAGTAGCGCTCTGTCTATCTAATGTAGCGGCCACATTAATGGGAAATGCCAGTGAACATCGCGTATTTCGCCATTAACCGTAGGTGTAGCCACGATCTACGGGAAATGGCATTGACAATGCCGTAGAAGTTTGGCATTAAGTCGGGTGGCGGTAAATTTTGGCAGATCAAAGAGGTTCAACGGGAGAATTATAGCATTAAAGCGGCTACACCTACGTTTGCCAGTGTTCGCCGCGAGGTCTACGGGAACGCACGTGTGCGGTGAGCTGTTACGGGAGCGGACATGGAGTGGAGGAACGAAGATGTGATCCTGTTTTTGGAAGCACTGCAAGCAGAGCCATGTATATGGGATCCAAAACATAAAAATTATAAAATATATTCATATAGTAAAAATTTACACTCATTAAATACAGCAGTGTAGCAGCGTCAACGTCCATCTTGAAAATGAGGACATTTTAATGGCAATGTAAATGGCATTGTAAATGGCATTTGACATTAACCGTATGTGTGGCCACTCAGTTCTACGCGTAGTTTACCAGTGAAAATTATGGTGTAGCTTAAAGGCATTGTTGGGCATTGACATTAACCTTAATGTAGCCGCAGCATAACAGAATAAGTACTTAATTTGCTCTATACTTCCGAGACTAGTTAAGATATTAAAAAAATGACATTGTGTTTATAATCCTTAATAATATAAATAATAACTCAACATTATAAATGCGAAAGTTTGTGAGAAGGATGGATGGATGGAAGCGGGTCTGACTTGAGTTGCGGTGCGGGGAAGCGCGAGGCGAGGTAGCGACCAACTTGACATGGACGGAAAATAACTCTGAAAGTCAATAAAGTATGTACGAGTAACGTTAAAGGTTTATTTTTATTCCGTAACCAATATTCGCCTATAATATCAGGGAAAAATGTTGCGGAAAATCTGGCTGTAGGTTGGATGTTGGCCTGTCCGGATGCCAATTAGCTAACAGGTAGGGTCGGCGGTAGGTGTCAAGTGCTGGTAATTAACTTGGGGACAGTCGGCTACCGCTACCACAGTTAGCCTGTGCGTAAATAGAATCAATAGACAACTCTGGATTATTTTCTCTGACCATCGATTTATAGATCAAACTAGAACTAACTCTAACTTTAGGAGTAATGTAACTCTCGCAGGTGTGCTTGCGTTTACAAACATTAAGTTAGTAACAAATTAGAATGATTATGTATATGATTTATTTTATGTAATTTAATTTAGTGTTAATTTTATTTTACACACGTAAAGTACCTGTATGTAATACAGCGGAACAAATTATATCAATTCTATCTATGGCTTTTCTTAAAAATTTTTCCTTTCGTTAAGATTTTTTTATCAACAAGGAGAAATCTAGAGGTAGATTCATCTCGTAATTAAGGTGTCGAATCGTCGCGGTGTCAATTAACTAACAGGTGGACTTAGGGGGATCGAGAGAGAGTGTGTAATTGACTTAGGCCTGTCCAATGTCCAACCCTGGGAGGTATTGTATACATACTCAAGATAATGCTCTACCGAGATAATATAAAACATACTTTTTAAAAAACCGACTTCAAACGCCACTGCAAAGTACAAAATAATTGTATGTTTTACAGTGTACACGTATGTTGAAGTCGGGCGGGCCTAAATAGAAACGATGAAACCGATGCGAGACACTAGCCCGACTTGCTTTCGCAAATGCACTATAAAATATATCCAAATTCAAGTGTACTTATAAAACTTGAAGAGTTCCCTCGATTTCTTCAGATCCCATCATCAGATCCTGACCTGTGATGGCCATTGGACCACCTGGGAAGTATACCCTTTCAAACAAAAATTCCAAATCGGTCTAGGTGTCTTCGAGTAACCGGGAAACATACATAAAAAAAGATTCCGACAAATTGAGAACCTCCTCCTTTTTTGGGAGTCGGTTAAAAAGAGCTTCAAATATAAGAACGGCGAAATGTCTTTTTCCGTAAAAACTTTGAATTTGCGAAAAAATATCATGAAGGAAACATACTCGTATACCTACTAGTTAGCAAGTAGTGATACATTAGTTTGCAAGTTTAGTAGTCAGTGGTTAAGTTACTAACTCTCGCGTAGTTAATAGTTCGGCAACCAGACTTGAAACAAGTTAGACACTGATTTCTCGGGCTGAGTTAGCAAATTTTGTTCCAGCGTGAACGTAGATTAAGAATTAAGTTACCTAATTAAACTTATCAAAGACAAGCTTCCGATGTTTTTTTTCTTCCTTCCGCTAGATGGCCTTAGATGCCTTAGACTCATGTCACATTTTTAGTTTTCCCATAGAGATAATCGCACGCTTAATAAAACAATAGATGTAACTCAAAAATCACAACTTGTGGGAATAAGCGATTAAAGTTTTGAAAGGCACAGAGATAGATTGCTGGAATAATATAGGCTACTTTTTATACCGGAAAATAAGAGAGTTCCCGCGGGAAGTTAAAAAAATCTCAATCCACGCAAATGAAGATTTTCAAATTATAGAACTAGCTGATACCCAGGGTATCGCTAGTTCTATAATTTGAAAATCTTCTCAACCATTACAATCCACGGAATAAAACTTTTCTTCTATTTATTTTTTCAATTTTATTTCGCCTCTATAAGTCGAATAATGTTTGCGTTATGCGTCTACAAAATAAATAATAATTTTATATGTATAATAATATATGTATTATATAAACAGAATAACAGACGAGCTATTACATTTTTACAATACCCAGACTTGATTTTCCTATTTCAAGGTCATCGGTAGATCTAATCTAGTATAGCCTATAAAGCTATGTCATTATTAAAATACTTCTCCATCTACTTGTTCATCGAAGAATTTGTACGATGTTGAAAGTGTTTTTAACATCAAAAAGACGATGAGCAAAATTCAAAGCTTAATTAAATAGGGCGTCAAATATTCAAGAATTTGTTCGATGTTAACAACTTTTTGTAAAATCCTAAATTAATATTACAAATGTGAAAGTTTAGATGTTTGGTATTCCTTCACGCCACAATTGCTGAACCATTTGGTTGTTTGAAATGGAGATAACTGCCCTGCTAATTGCTATACACATAGGCCACTTTATTGTGACGGAAAAATCCACGATACCCGTGGCATTTTTAATATTTGGGCATTGCGGTTTTTTAAAAATTGCTAAATTGTAATGGGACGTGTCTAGTTAATCATACAAATATCAGTCGATTGTGTTGGTTAAGCAATAGTTGTTAAGTTTTTCAACAGTAGATGATCAATGTTGGTTACACAATGGGTGACCGACATTGTAGGTTAGAATCACGCCTCTTCGATCTATATTATGTTAAGCTATCAGTTTCGATTATTATATTATACCTATGTGATAATAATAATTGTAAATCCTGTTATCATAATTTATCGGACGAAGTCCCTGGCGTCATCTAGTAAAACATAAACCAACAATAAATAAATCTAGCCAAACTTCACTGTCGAGAGCAAACACACTTCGCTGTAATTAAAAACTCATTACAAAATACTGAAAACAGGCAGCAAATACTTTGCAACTATGTTCCGCGGTAGGACTATAATTTAAGTCTATAATTTACAGTGAAAATTACTGTTACAAATTTGGCTGCGAAATGATACTAGTTATAAGTGTCGTCTAAAATATATGTTCCATTTTATTCCATGTTACTTTCGAGTATACTGAATACCTAATACTTACGATAGTTCTTTCAATTCACGAGGGTATGCGGTTCATGGTTGTGCGTGTGTCGTATCTATATAAGTGCGAGCGAGAGCTTGCTCCAGCCTGACCGCTCCCACTTAGGCTCCTGACAGGCACGTACACTTACGCAATGTACACGATGTAACCACAAGTAAAGCGCCTGTAACTTCGTGAGAAACGTACTATACATATTAACGTGAAACTTTAGACAGATCAGTCGATCGATCAGTCAGTCAGAACAAATCTTTTATAAGTATAGAAGATAATTATTCTACAAAAGCAAGTAGCGATATTTACTTATAACTGTATCGAATATTTAAAGATCAAAGCTCTACGAGAAACCAACTCAGCCATAATAAAGATTCCACTTACTTCCTGAAGTATGTAAATGATATGGCAATATCATATTTATCTTCCCCTTTATTGCATTACTTCAAACTTTCATTGTGAAGATACAATGTCATAACGATTAAAGGGGAGAAAGGGGAAAGAGGAAATATGAATAATGTGATGCAGCACATTCTGCCAAATCTCGAGACGTCAGGGAGCATTGTTGAAACTTTGTGAAAAATATTAACGGTTTGACGGGATATTTTAGTATAGGCACTTCAGAGAACTATCTCAAGTAAGCCTCATCATACAGACGAATTTGGTTTTCGCGAAGATGATTTGTCAGATGGGAATCTGACAAATCATCTTCGCGTTCATCATTTTATTATTTTTTAGGTTCATCGCTCTAAATTTATGGGCTTAAAATTATTGATTCCAGAAATACTGCTCAAAGTTTTTGTTATGTTAACTAACTTTTGCCAGTGATTTCATGCGCGTGGAGTCAGTTTCAAAAATTGTATGGGACACTGGTATAAAAACTATCCTGTACCTCCTGTAGTCCTTAACTATCACCATGCCAAATCACGTCCGTCCATTGCTCTGGTGCAGCAAGTTAATATTTTTAATAATTTTAGCTTTTACCCACGGCTTCTCTCTCGCCATCTGTTCAAAGTAATACGAAGTGGTTTTTATCTTCTCATACAAAATTACCAATTTTGATTTTTAGCTGTTCTTTTGGATATAACCTGCTTTTTAAACCCCCCCTGTATTCAGGCGAAAAAAAAAACAGAAAAAAAAATTCTAATCGGTCAATCTGTTTTTGACACAAACATATAAGAGTAAGCAGACCTAACATAATTTTCACAACTACATCTAAACGAATAAATAATATCTTCGCTTGCTTCTCTCCAACAAAAAATATATGATTCTATCTCTTTTACTTCTGTTGTTGCAACACTTACGCACTCATAGACATAATAGATCTTGAGGCAAATCGTAAGCTCAAATAAGAACAGTATGGTGCAATATGTCAATTTGTCAAAAACAACAACATAACCTGCGAGTTGTTTATTCTTTTAAATTTGCTTTAAAATCGAGTCTAAAGAATCAAAAATTCTGAAATAAAATGGTGAAGTGTTGTGCACCTCTGTGTGGCAATTCTCCGTATAGGAAAACACCTGCAATTACTTTTCATCGGTAAGTTTTGATGTGCTATAGACTCGTAATTTGGTTATATGCTTACTGTGTGATTATTAATAATCGTTCGGCATTTTAGAAGCAGTCCCTAATTATTATATACGCAAAACTCGTAGACAGTTATAGTAATTTTGGTTCTAGTATATTCCTGTTGCAATATTTATCAATTAATTAATATCAGGATCTTGTTTGTCGTTTCATATACTTGTACAATTTGACAGGGCCGTATTCAGGCGCAAGTTTTGTTTAGTGGGTATATTTTGATTAAATAATTAGTCTGTTTTTGCCTGCCTGTTTTAAGATGTATTGGATTGTATTAATTTTTATTTGTATTGTATTGGACTTAGGAAAATTAATCGTGGAAGCACTGTATACCTAGCATAGTTTCATTAAATATTGTAAAATTTTTACTTTTTTTGTGAAAAGAGCGACCGCCGAGTTTCTTGCTGGCTCTTCTCGGCGGGAAAGGCATTCCCAACCAGTGGTAGATTCATTGATGATTCAAAAGTGCTTGTAAAAGTTTATTTGAAATAAAATATTTCTATTTCTATTTCTATAAAAGTAAGGATAAATTACAAAATTAAATCATTTTTCAGCTTTCCAAAGGATGAAAATCTAAAAAATGCCTGGTTGATGCAGATGAATAAAAAAAATTGGCAGCACAAAACATCGAGTGTGCTATGTTCTGAACATTTTGAAGCACATTTAGTGGATTGCAGTGGTTTTCGTACCGTCCTTACTTCTAATGCAATCCCAATGATTTTTGATTCATCATTACAAGTAAGTTTCTAGTTGTTCTTATATTTAGGTACCAACCCAAAACATCTTGCCATTTAAACGTAAATATTGACAGCTATACCCATATATATATATAGCTGTGTACCAATTTGTATTACCTATTAAATTGTTAATACTAGACAACTGATAATTTATTACTCTTGTTTTCAGAATATGTCTACATCATCAGTAAAAGGTCCAGTAGAAAGAAAAGCTGCTGGAGATCAAGTTTTGATGGACTTGCAAAATTTACAGCCTAGTAATACTATTAATAAAGAGTATAGAGTAATACTATTCCTTATTACGTTATTGAACAGACTGAGACATATGGTTTATTTTGTTATTTTTATAAGTTTAAAATGTGTAATACTATTCTAATAAGGTTATTGAAATGAGTGATACAGGCTGAATAGAATGTAAGAGTTAATTAAACTACTGTTGATGTTATCGTATTGTCAATGTTTGTATTTCTAAAAGATATTAGAGAAAAAGTTGCTTTTTGATTTTGTTTTATTTATCTAATAGATATATCTTTTGGGTAGATTTTGTAAATCATGTTTTGTTTTGATTTTATTAAATATTATTTTGTAACATTATTACTTGTTTGATTACAAAACCGCGAAACTTAGCACATTAGAATCCATTTTCATAATTAAGAATTAATTTATAGAATTAAGTTTACAGAATGTAAAATAAGGGTTTAACCTACAATTTGATGGCAACTTTCCGTAGTTTCCATATTATTTCAAATCACAGATACTAAATACTCTCCAGTCCCTTCAACCTCGCTGAACCTCGCTTTTCGAAGTCCGGCTCTGTTTACTGTCAATGTGTGCGTGAGATTTGTATGTAGGCGTAATTGGAACGCCAATTTTTTCTTATGTTAGGTCTGCTTACTCTTATATGTTTGTGGTTTTTGAGTTTACGCCAGATCAACGAACAGAAATCGCTTTTTACATATTGAGAGATATATAGATAGATTAGTAAGGATCTTACAGCCCGTTCATAGTTATTTTATCTCTGACATCTGTCATTGTGTTTTCCATTATGTTGCTTCCTGTCAAGCAATGCTTGAATACTTTAACTTAACGACGTTAGCCATCCGCATGGATTACCCCTATTACAAAATATATAAAAGATTTTAAGTCATCTAGTATACGAGTAGAATACATTAAATGCATATTTGAGTTCCAGATTGACTTAGGTGACAACACAGAATTCCAGTTAGCCAACTTTATAGCTAGAGGTAAAATAGATGTGAACGGACTGTAGCTTTTAAACTTTGAAAAATAGTAGAAAATCAAATTTCCTGATAAGCTAGACTTACGAAATCTGAGCCAAATTGAGTGTCGAGGGCGAGGGTTGAGATTAACAGGGAGGTACAATTTTATTAGCATTTTTCCTCTTTCCGTCGGCTCGGCTCATTTCCTTTCTTGTAATTTACGATTGCAGTGCCCGCCATAGAATTCTAAATATACCTATAGTTCGTAGCCTATAGCTGAACATTTTTTCAGTACAACCCCTGAAATATAAAAACTATACAAGCTGGAATTACTTATGACTTATGTAATATATGCCAATATACGAATAAAATAAAATAATGTCCTCCCGACCGAATCCGGCCACGGTGGTCAATCTCCACAGAGTTAAGCCATTTGCGCGGGAGATATTATAGTGCATAAGTGTGTGCGCAAACACAAGTGCACTGCCTATTCCCTTACTCCTATAGTCCAATGGGACGGAAATCCAACACGCCCGGAGAGAGATCAGGCATAGGACAGACGGCTTTACGTGCTCTCCGAGGCATGGATATAATAAATGCGAAATCTAATATGCTAATATAAAATAATGAGAAAGAAACTCTGTCTGTTGGTTAGCTTTTCACGCCTAAATCGCTAACAATATAGCAAGATCTCTTCTTGAATTTTGTTAGAATCGGTTAATTAGTTTGCTTTTTGAAGAAGAAAATACGGTTTAACGTAAAACCAAAGAGAATCCACAATTTCTAATAGACGCGAATATAGTAGCGGACATGAGCCAGTAGTTTATAATATTACAAGTAACTACAATATTTACAAAATTTCCTATTTAGATTTTAATATCGCTCCATTTAAAAGAAGTTTGAAATTGGCCCGCGAGAAAATATCATTTTATCTCATCCTTAAAAATCAATATTTATATCTAAATCAATCTAAATACATAGTTACGTCGAAATGTATAAACTTCGGTATAAAATGATTTGATCTTTTAATGTTCCTCTCAAAGAATTTCTCCTATTCCTTGAAGGGTGCCCCGAGTAAATGCTATACATTAGCATTAGCTGGCTTTTTAGCCTATTCCAATTCTATAAGCAAATGAAAGAATGGGTCCCCTAAGACTCGACGAACACGCTCCGGGTCGACGTTAATAGACACATTGATAAATCAGCCCACGCCTCCTCCTGAACGCAAATGTTAAGAAAAACTCTTGATTTAATAAAGCTGGTTTTCGATGTCACACAGATAATGTCTTTAGTAAAGACTAAAGACGCCCATAAGCAATGAGCTTGGTGTCATGGGTAGCTAAGACTTTTTGATAGCGCCCGATGTATTGTTATGGTTATAGCAAAACCTCAGTATTAATCAATTAAATTAAATCATTAAATTAAATAATTGAACTTTATTTTTCTTGTTTTATATTTTGATGACTAATTAGCTTTCGACTGCGACTTTACCTGGTGAAAGGTAAGTGACCAATGGAATCTAAGATTTACGGATTCAGTCTTTATCTGACATCCAGAGAGTAGATAGATAAATTGGACGCACATACGCACATACGCAAAAACGTTTCAAGCCACAAACCTTTCTCAAATTAAATACATACATGATGTAAAGCAATAAAGTTAACTTTTCAATTGATAAGTTGTGTGGGTTGATTTTTTATTACAAATGTGCGTTCAATTACGATACCACTGCATGTTACTGTGCTTAACACAGATATAGGTCTTTTCTTCACGTTAAGATTTCTAGCCTATTAATAATGCTGATTAGGTCATGCTAGACCGAAAAAGAGGACTCGCCTATATGGGAGTACGGACGTAATTTCCTACATTCGGTTCCCTTAGTAAGAGTTTCACACATCTCTCCAACGTTGTTAGATTTCGATGATCGAAACTCAATAACGTCTGATCATCGATATTCTGATTTATAAGGTTCGTTTCAAAGTGGATCAGTAGGTACTGCTGAACCAAGTGTTCACTTTAATTACAACATGATTTTGAGTTCCTTATTTTAAGATTTTACTTCGCACATGCTGAATCGAAATCCACATTATTGTGATTTTACATTAAGCTGAAGTTTCGATATTCGAAATCTATTAACGTAGTCGAGCTACGGAAACTCGTACTGTACAGATAACATACTGGTACTACCGCAAAATTGGGCTATTGTTTAATCTATTTTCGTGCAGCCGACGGTGGTTAATGTTTCAAGCTTATTAAAGGGAAATTTTGTAATGACTTTTAATACAACGACACGCTACGGTTGAACACGCGATTCGAGTCACAAATAAAAATTGGAGTTTCTTAACGGAGTATATGTACAATATTTAGTTATTTTTTCGAGGCTGGTTAATGTTCTATGATAACTTTTTATAATGTACCTAATTTCAGCGTTTATATAGCATAATAATAATTTTTATTATTTATGGCGATTATCTAATGGATAACTAAAATCGCATCGTCGTCGTCTACCAGACGTCCACTGCTGAACTGATATTTTTGCAGGATTGCTACAGAGCATGATCTTTCGTCGCTTATGATCTACAGCTCTCAAGAACTCCGTTCGTGTGGTTTTCCGACACTGTCTCCTTACACACCGCTTTAGCACCTTGGAATCCCAACGTCTATGTCTTCTAGAAATAATGTGCACCACTTGTCGTCACTTCAGCTTCACGCCTCGATGAGCTAACTCTGGTTCTTCGAAGGAACTCTCTCCATCTCAAATACCTACCCCACATTGAAACGTGAAAGAGCTCTAATTACTACACTTTACTATCGAAATTCTTGTAGATTCTACCAGTAAAAATAATAAGACTTTCCAACTTAATTTTATCTTCAAATAGAGGGATTTTTTCATAAAACCTTAGTTTGCTGCATTAATCAACCTTTCTTTGGCTTTTCAATGCACGTTTGACACGAACTTTCATGTTTTCTCTGTATTTACATACTTGCAATTTAATGAATGCGCTTATGTTTCTTTCTAAAGCAGGTAAATATTTGATAGAAAATATAACATACTTCGTAAACTTGGATGCTTTTCGATAACAAAAACCTCAATAAAGTGAGACATTTATGGGATTCAACACTAAAAGATGATGATGTGTGATGACAATATTAAAAAGGTTGTAAATACATATTTAAAAGAAGCAAAGTATTAAAAAAGACGTGTGGCACTCGGGGACTGCCGCGGTAAAGCTATTGCATAGCATTTTTTATCAACGCCATCTAGCGGCTTACCGTAGAGGAGTCCCGCGTCAGGTTATTTTCGTTACGGAATTTCTGGATTCGGTCTCCACGCTGGCCCGTGATAGAAGCTATGCAATAGCTTAAAAATAGCCCACTGCGTTAAAAATTTTAACTGCAAATACATATTTTTTTGTGAATGCTTTATTTAAATTCCCATAATTTTATTAAGACAAATATTTCGCAGTTTAAAGAGTTTTCACAGAATTAAAAAAAAAAACTCAATCCATCGCTTGTATCGGCTAATTTTATTTATGTATTGTTCAGAAATGCTCTATTAATTTAGTATACGATACGAGTAACCATTAGTTTTCCAAATAGGCTCAGTTCTAGTATTCCCGGTGGCTATAAGGGGCGAGCATAGTTTTTGCTTGACGATAAATGGCCTGTCTTGATAAGCACAGTGTTTGTTGGCCACTTTACGTGTAGATAGTTGTATGAGAACACCGGCCAAGCGATGCTAGGGAGATTTATTAGCAATTTATGTTATCTTTGTAAATATTCTGGCTTCTCGACTTTTACTAACCGACCAAGCTAAGTAGACAATGCGGCCTCCCCGCCCACACGCCACTTCAGGACCTGCTTCCGTCCTAGTAGGTACAGTTCGCAGCGTTCACAACTTCAAACTTGGATTCACTTGGTCGTGTTATAGGTACTAATCTTATTATCTGCATAAAATTTTGTTGTTATCCCTACGTCCTTACTAATATTATAAATCTGCCCTCGTAATTGAAAACACAGTAACTCAAAGGTAACTTCTATTTAACTTACTGTGTTTTCAATTTCGAGGGCAGAAATGCGAAAGTGTGTTTGTTGGTTTGTCCTTCAAACACCCAGCAACAGAGAATTGGAACGACGTAAATTTTTGCATGGATGGTTGAGGACCTGGAGAGGGACTGTAGTTACTTTTTATCCCAGAAAAACAAAGGGTTCCCGAGGTCTTTACAAACCTAACTCCACGCGGATTAAATCGCGAGCATTAGTGGGAACTAATTAATAAACTAGGTGTAGGTGTGCCTAAATAACAGCTATATAAATTATTTATAAAATAAAGTAAAATCTAAACTAAACCTAAATTATTAATAAAATTATCATTATTAAATTTTTTTTGCTATCCGTGCTGTATTTCGCGTGAGTGACGTCACGTTTGCCAGCTGGACATATATCCACAGTTGGGCAAACACACACTGCTGGACTTACTCCCACAGCTAGGAATACTCCCACTGCTGGATATAATATGTTCACAGCTGGACATATGTCCACAGCTGTGCAAACGCCTACAGGTGTACTTACTCTCACAGCTGGAAATAAGCCCACAGCTGGACTCACTGCTATAGTATGTATGTTTGTTTGTAATGGATAAACTTAAAAATTACTGGAAGAATTTTAATATAAAATCTGACTAAACGCGGAGGAAGTCGCGGGATCAGCTAGTATTTTAATAAATGTTTGAACTTCGTAGGTACAAGACTCCTAGACAAAATATCTCTAAATCAAAATTATTTTAGGATCTCGCTTTATTAGTTGATATTTAAAATATTTACTTACACAAAAATTTAAATTCCATTACATTTTCTAGTCTAGAACAAAATAATAATTAAGCATTTGAAATATGTTGAAACTTTAATTTAAACGATTCTAAAGTGCTTTTCAGCGTTCTTGTCTACGTTTTACCTCTTACCAGTTTTTCGACGCAGACATAGATTTAATTGAAAGTTTTTCGCTATCCATAAGAACTTTAGAATTAAAGAATTAAATTTTTTAAATCAATTGTATACAGAAAAGGTTACCTTTAATATTTTCGTGTTAAATTCATTAAAAAAATATTATATTTTAATATATTTTTATTTTTGATGACCTCTCTGGCGCAATGGTGAGTGCTCTGGTGAGGCTTTAGTCTTATAAGCGGAAGGTCTCAGGTTCGACTCACAGTAGGGCCAATTTTGGGAATTTATAATTTCTAAATTGTCTCTAGTGTGGTCTGGTCTGGTGGGAGGCTTTTTATGATGGAGGTGGATGGCTTATTACCAAACTACCGTCAAAGACGTTATACGTGCCGCTAAGTCATTTAGCGTTCCGTTACGATGGCGTGTAAAAACCTTACAAACCGATTAGGGGTATAATAATTTACATTACCATGTGCATTCCATGTTAGCCCGCTACCATCTTAAACTGCATCATCACTTACCATCTAAGATCGCAGTTCTATCTAGCTATCTCGTCATGGAAAAAAAGGCAGAAAAAATGAATTCAGACAAATGTACCAAAGACTTCAATATTTATGTTAATACAAACGTGTAGCTTTTTGGTGCTTTTTTGAATACTACGAAGTACAAAGTGATGTCCTTTATTTTAGTACAGGTAGTTCTTGCAATTCACGAGGGCGGGTGGCTCATAATTATGTGTATGTCGTATCTATTTAAGTGGGAGCGAGAGCGTGCTCGCGCCTGACCGGTCCCACCTAGGCTCCTGACAGGCACACACTTACGCAATGTGCATGTACACGACGTAACCACAAGTAAAGCTCACACGCCCTCGTGAATTGCAAGTACTTATACCTACAATTTAGTTATATTAACAATGTGATCAGTCAGCCACGCGGTGATCATTATTGGTGGAATACATATTTCTGCGGTCAGTATCGGACCAAATAATTTAGTGCAACGTCAAATTAAACCATAGGATTATAGATGATGTTGTGATTAACAGACAGGATTAATTATGTCATCCCAAATCAATAGCAGCAATTGTATGACACTGTTTGCTTTTCATTAGTCTGTCGAGATTCGAAGCTGAATTCAGGTTTTGGCGCTAGTAATTTATATAGGTACATTTCGTGACATGATATGGATTCCAATTTGTGGTATGAAATACGATTCGTTGCTAAATATGAACAATAAAATTTTAAAGCCTCAATAGCCCATCAGTTAAAGGTGCAAATTGAAAATTAAATGTTGGCAGGTTCGATTCATACTCGTTGCTCCCACTACAAACACAAGCTTTCCGATCATTAGGAGGGGAGAAGAGAATATTAGTTAACTTTATCTTGGCTAATATTCTTTAAAAAAAGCCCATCGGCATCGAAATATAACGCTTAGAACTGAAGATTCTAATAATATTCCGCTCAAAACGCAGGCTCAACACAACCAATGAATGTGTGAGTGCCATGTAATTATTTTCTGTGCACTGGTATAGATAATTACTTTATGATGGTGATTGTGAATTAAGACACCCTTTCGCTTTTTAATAACTTTCTGCGAGCTCGTCGTACTAACGCAACAATACTGCGTAGTCGGCCCTTAAAGGCTCATCGAGCTATAACACTTCTAAGCGTCATAGTTCGATGACCATCGCTCAAATAGCTTGTTCAATCCAACACTCTATGCTCGCTCTCCACTCCAGAACACGACTTCCTGAATGTCGTGATGTGTCTACAAGAAGTATCTACCTTACTGCTTCTTCCTCTGGTATAGTTCTTTCAGTTCACGAGCGCGTGTGGCTCATGGTTGTGTGTGTGTCGTATCTGTATAAGTATTAGCGAGAGCTTGCTCGCGCCTGATAGCTCCCACCTAGGCCCCTGACAGGCACGCACACTTACACAATGTGCATATACACGACGTAACCACAAGTAAAGCTCACACGCCCTCGTGAAATGCAAGAACTTTAAATCCAATTGATTCTGTCAGGTACAAACCATCCATAACTTCAGTTTACCCCTCGATTAGCTTAATTCCTTCAAAATATAACCTTATACTTGAGGATAGCGAAGTCTCTCGTCTCTAACGAACAGATTGACTTGTAATTGGGTCTGTTTAAAATGCAGGCTCAGTAAAGAACTTTTGAGTTTGTTTTCACTTTGATGTGAGAAGTTAGACGATTCGACCTAATCGTGCGATCCTAACGAGTAAAGTCCAGCCCAAGTGATGTTACTTGATTGTTCCTCATCAAACTGTACAACAAACTCTAATTTATGACGGCTTTATTAATATATTATAATCTAATAACAGTAGTCTAACAAAACTAAGTTTACCTAAAATAGTATATATACTAGATTTAGGCACCTTTTGATGATCAAACCATTTTAAAAATTCACGGGGTTATTATTGGGAAGCAATGGTAGTACTATTGGTATTTTGACTGCCTCATTAACCATGAGTTCGCAAGTTCGACTGCAGGTGACGAGGTCCTGGGTTCGATTCCTGGGTCGGGCCAAAAATGTATTGCGTTCTTCCGTTAACAAATTCTCAGCACTAGCCCGGAGTTAGGAAGTTGTCGGTGAGTCACCCCCTGCCGCGAAGAACACGTAAAGCTGTCGGTCCTGCACCTGATCTCTCTCTGGTCGTGTCGGATTTCCGTCCCATCGGACTATGAAAGTGAGGGAAGTGAGGGAGGGAGGGAGTGTACCTGTGTTTGCGCTTACACTTGTGCACTATAATATCTCTCTTTTGCACATGGCTCTACCCGCATAAAATTTGAGTCCGTTACCTCAGGTAATTAGTAACTACATACTGATTTTGAATAAAATACTGTATCTACGGCTTTTCGACAACCCATCCAAAATCAATAAAATATACAGCATGAAATTTTAATTTCGAAAACATCGAAACAATCCTTTAAAAAATATTTATTTCACGGGTAGGTATATAAAAAAACCTAGCAAAAATCCGGCGTTAAATCCAATCGGTTTTGGGCTTGTCCGTGAATCAATTAGCTAACAGCCAGTGGGCAGACGGCAGGTGTCAAGTGCTGGTAATTAACTTTCGAAAATCCTCCCATACATGTGGTGTCTAGACAGTCACATAATGAATCTGTGTATACTCCACTAGTTTTTGTACGTGGTTAAATTACGAAATATTATAACTCTGATGGTGCGATATCCCTGAAAATCTAATCCTATACTAATATAATAAAGTGGAAGAGTTTGTACGTTTGTTTAAACGCGTTGATCTCTAGAAACTACTAGTCATAATTTGGAAAATTATTTTTGCACTTGATAGCCCAATTCCTGAAGAAGGGTACAGGCTACTACGTTAAGACTTTTAGAAGCTGAGAAAAAGGAAAAAGAAAGAACTGCGGAACCAACTTCCTGCAACGGTGTTCCCACTAAATTACAACATGGGGTTATTCAAGGGGCGGACCAACAAATTCCTAAAAAGCCGGCAACACATTGGTGGTGCCTCAGGTGCTACAAATGGTCATGGGCGGCGGTAATCACTTAACATCAGGTGACCCGCCTGCTTGTTTGCTCGGTAAAAATATAAAAAAAGTAAGAAAAACCGTTGAGCAATAAACTTCTTTGTGGAAACACTGTGTGCATAGCATAGTTTTGTTAACCATTGTAAAAATTTTTTGAAAAGAGCAACTGCTGAGTTTCTTGCCGGTTCTCAGCAGAATCTGCATTCCGAACCGGTGGTAGATTTATGACGTGTCATAAGCAGCTCCATCAATCCATCCATCCATACATCCAAACTTTCGCATTTATAATATTTGTAATAAGGCAAGGATGTGTTATTAGTGCTGTTTTCGTGTAGTTGACGGCAGCTCTATTTCGCTGACTTATTATTGGGAAATTTTGTAATGACTGCTAATGTAACGACACGCTACGATGGAACACGCGATTTGGGTCACGAATGAGAAGTGAAGGACTGCTTTTTGTTAAAGGCAATGTTCTCCAATTTATATAGAAGTAACCTCAGAATTAACCTCAAAAAATTAGTTTATAATGCATATTTAGGTCATAGTTCATAATGCCCGCGGCTTCGCTCACGTTAAGTTCGATTTCAGTTTCGGTTGAATTTTCAAAAATCCTTTCTTACCGGTTGCCTACGTCATAATAGCTTTCAGCCCGATCCGTCTAGTAGTTTGAGCTGTGCGTTGATAGATCAGTCAGCCAGTCAGTCAAGGTCAAACAAGGTCTCCGACTTCTATATTATCGAAGGAATCACTAGTAATATATAGAATAATTATATCCTTTTCTTTTACATAAAGATGTGCAAAAACATAGATAACTGAAAATATAAAGTTTTCGTATACTTAACAAAAAGAAAAATGTTCATACTCGTCTTGTCGAATCTTTCGAGATAAGGAGCATCTTTATCCCTTTCATGTCTGTCTTGTAACCATTTTTCACGGCTTTGTTGGGGCCGCGTTTGATATGAGGGCGCCTCCCGTAAACTATCCCTTCAATATTTGGATGGTTTAATATCAGTTAAAATACGATATACCCCACAATACCTACTACTCTATTGGAGACGTTGAAGACGAGTGCATTAGAAGATAAGATATTCGTATGAATTCATTGTGATGGGAATGTTTAGAGTGGAATAAGATGCTTCTACCGCAACGCACCTTATGGCATAAGCGTACCACGGATTATATTTAAGACACCGCAGGAGTGGCGCAGAAGAAACTTAGCGTACAGCTTTTAGTCTTTTAAAAATAATGGAGGTGTTAATCCCCACTGAAATAATAAATGTGTGTTTGTTTGTTGTTTTTTTTGCATAGTCCTCCCTTTTTTTCTTCACACAGAAATCCTTAAATCACGCTGCAACAGAATTGGATGCAGATAATAATGAGTCAACCGACACAACTTATCATATTGTTATAATAATAAGTTAACTTTATTCTTTTACATTATGTATGTCCCTATCTATTCAATTTGACAAAACTTTTTGTGGATTGAATCGTTATTGCGTATCTGTGTCCAGTTATGAATCGAATGACAACCACGGATTAACAACGAATTGTTATCCCCCTCCCTTATTATTTCCTTAAGCCACGCAAACAGAACCACCTAGTAGGATAGAAGAGATATCTTAAACTTTCAAATATCTCTATTAATGTGATTATTTCGTAAATAAAGACTTCATTCCTGATAATGTTTGATCATTACTTATCCCATAAAGATAAATCAAGATCAAAGGAAAAATATACAGGGAAATTGAAATGAAAAATATAGAAGCTTATTTTCAAACCTTTTTTCAAATCAGATCCGAAAGATGATTTAAGTTAAGAGATCAAACAAGATAAACGGCTTCATCCGAATATCGCATAAAGAAAATTGGTTCGCTGCAATTTCGGTAATGCACGAGTCGGCTGGCATGGCGGACGTAGAGGTGTCATACTACTAGAGAGTGCAAGGTCCTGCAAAATGGCTAACTCTTCAAATGATATTCAATGAAATTTGTGTAAATATCTTGAGTTTGAATCGAGTAATTTGAACGGCATACCCAATCAGTTATAGCCAACGTCGGCTGGCGTGGCGGACGTTGAGGTGTCATATTACTAGACAGTGCAAGGTAGAGAAGTAGACCTGCAAAAAGGCTGTCTCCTCAAATGATGTTCAATGTTGGTGTAGAAATCTTGAATATTGATCGAATAAATTGACTTGCTTTTACTCTGTCTGTCCATAATATTGCTACCTTCGATTGACCGCATGCTAAGTGACCCTAAGACATTGAAGGTTCAGGGTCACTTTACAGGCGATGGTGGATACATATTTTACAGGGAACCAGGCTTAGTGTCTGTTTGTGATCAAATCAGACATGGGAAATTCGTAGGAGAATCAGAGTTACCGATATAGCTCGTCGAGTCGCGAATCTGCGAAGCTGGGCACATAGGTACATATTTCGAAAATCTTTTTAGACGTTGGGATCCCAAAATACTCATATGCCCCACACCGGTAAACTGCTTTGGAAGACCCTTAACGAGTTCGATGAATGATTTAATTGAGTCATTGTGAGGCACTGCATAACAGCGGTACAATACCTCTTGCAGTGGACATCTATTATTATTAGTTGAGATGACGTATGAGGTATGCTCTTCCAGTAACATTATATCTCAGTGGTGGCGGATAAGTCCGGAGTTGGGACTTTTGATTGAGAAGCAGATCGCCTAGATATCCAGCTATATTTGGATTGCCGAGAATATTTTAGATGGCAGCTATTATTACATTTGATTGTGTTCGATTTAGAATATACCCATGGAACATGTATTTCGGTGGACAATTTTAACTTTAGCGAAAACTTTCCCTTAACTGCCTGAGGTACCGATCCTAAGTAAAAGATTTTCGCTACAAGCTCACATAAAAAGTTAAACCTACTGAAATGAAAAAGTGCCCAAGGCATACAACATCTTATACGTAGCTCTATCTTAGAGTAAGTAGGTATCTTTGAATATATAATATAGCCTTAAGGTACAATAAAGATACTTTACGAGTACTATCTATCATTCTCGTTATGACTTTGGGCCAAGTTTCATTAGGGCAATATCTACAAGGTACTTAACAACTCATTTCTTTAGAATACTAATTTAAAAAACAAGTATCACACAAAGTACTTATCTTAGGAAAATTATTGAAATCAAAATACTTGTTACAATTTACAAATGATACTTTGACGTTTTTAAAACATAAAAAACTTATAAAGATAAATACCAAACACTATGTTTATGGTAATGTACCTACTTATTAACTTTCTGAGAGTTAAATTGTTGCTACCAGACCTAAGCTCATTGATTTTATTCAATAAAATGTTGTCATATTAGTACACAAAATCTCCAATATCTTTAATAAATATAAAGTTAATCTCGACCTTTACACAACGAAAGGCATCAGATGAGAATAAAAATATAGTAAATGAGTGAAACGGTTTTTGAAAGTAAATGTTATGACACTGCCTGAACAGAGACTCACACAATAAGAAAGGATGTATCGTAAACAAAGTGCCACAAGGCAAAGGCAAACAACTTAAGCCTCTCTTAATAGAATTTTGACGCCATCCCACCTTACGGCGGCGCGCAGTAAAGATACTTCACGTCGCTTGTTACGAGCACTGAACTTTCACGAGTTTTCGCTTTGACAATGTCAACAATGCAGCTTGGAAATATTTCGGGCAGCATGTAATCATCCATTTAATTTTAATTGAGTATTTGACTAAATTTTTTTTATATACTTAAAGTAAAGGTTTTTAATACATAATGTCATTTTTCTTTTTTTAATATCTTAACTAGTCTGGAAAATTTAAAGCTTTTAAGTTTCCTGCTAGAAAAAGCTATTCCCACATGAAAATAAAACACTTTTGCATTTTTATTATTATAACAGGGATTGATGTCAAAAATTTTAAGTTGGCACCTTTTTCGTCTAAATTGCGACATCGTGTGATTCTGAAGAGGGCATTATCGTTTGCATTCATTAAACCGAATTGCTCGTAAGCCATGATTTTACAGTTGTGTCTTTGAACTTTAAAATATTACATACATCTTCAACTTTCCATAATTAAAACTGAAGTAGTCGGAGGAACCGACCGACATAATAGTAGATAACGATTTTAAAGTGTGTAACTATTTCTTATCGAAAATTAGTTTAGCCTTTCCAAACTAAAACAATCTACTTACCTCAGGTGTGCCCGAGGTAATAAAATATTGTTACTAAATTAATGATTAAATCGGCGGATGAATTAGTATTAAATCAATAAAATGAAATTCAATGCATTAAGTAATCCCGTTTATGAATCATAACATAATCGTACCGTTTAAATCGGATATCAGATACAAAACCACAGAGTTTCGTTAATGGAAAATCATTTCCGTGGTTGATCGATCACACTGATTGTTCGTTGGGCAATTAGGTGCTTACAGATTGTTTTATGTTGAGCATAATATATATGATTTTATATTTGATTTTTATACCTATTTTTAACCACAGTACCTACTAATTTCTGTATTTCGTTTATATAAAATTGGTACCGAGAAAATTGAATAGGTGAAGATGAATGAAGCCACAATGGAGCGAGTCTTCTGGTGTAGCCCGTTTGATTTTAACTAACTTCGATCTATGAAACAAAAGTCCACAATTTAACTGGCGATATTTTTTTTTGAAAAGCGGTAAAACTGTGCACTGATTGGATAAATGTATGTTGATTTACAATTTTATGGTTGGGCATGGTAATATCTATCTAAAATATTTATGCGTAATACTGATTTTGGTCCCTCTTCATAATTTTTCGACAGTTTTACTAAATTTTCGGTGACGGGTGACACATATCGACGTAGATACGAGTACATAGTATAGATTTTATATTTTCATTTCATTTTATACCGATGGTGACATAGGTACTTGTAATACCTACACTTATAACAGCTACAAGTACCTACCAGCTAATGTAAATTACTCAGTCGTATGGCGCAAGAATTTCAAACACCACTTCATTTCTACCCCAGATATATTCGCTCGCCAAGAATCTTAGTGATTTCTATCGCAATTAGCGTTCTTGGTACGGTAGGCAAGTATGATATTATGTGCATTGATTAGCCTAATATTCAACTAGTAGGTATAGGTAGAGTTACTAGGAAGAAGAGCTGGGGTTTTTCTTATTTATTTCTAAAGAATTGTACCTATAGACCAAAGGTGTAAGTGGGTTTATGAGCATGTATTTAATATTTTATTCTCGTATATTAATGATAAACGTGAATCTCGAACAAAGAGGAGATATTTAATATTCCGTTCAAGAGCTTGGTGTGCGTTTATTCACAATTCACGTAATTGTTGGCGCTTATGTCGACCGCACAAAAGCGAAGTTTTGTCTAGACAGTCGTAATTAAAAAATTTCTACTAATCTTACCACCCGTTTAAAAGAGCCACGGAGATAAATGAATTCTTTTAATTAAAACTGGGGCTCTTTAAAAAGTTGGTTTCATAAGATAAAGCGCGGTTTGTCCTCGTTCAAACATAAAAATATTTGTCCCTTTGTTGAGCCTTGAAGACATCGCGGATCAAAATGCTGCACCACTCAGCTGAAATAAAATAATAGAGATAAGAGTTTATAAACATTTCAATATAAATTAAAAAAAAAACAAGATAGATTCTAATATTAAAGCGTGACGTCATACTTATATTAAAATCTAGACCCACTATCAAAATGATCTATTTACCAATCCCTATTTCGATAAATCTATGAAATCATTTATACGTAGTAAACAAAAAATTATATTATGTAACAAAAGTAAGTAGATAGTATTTGGATGTACATATAAAATTACACTATTATGAAATGTAATTAATTATGTTTTCTAAAAACTTCACTATTGAACACCTCCAGTAGGCACCTCCAGCGACTCTATGTAGTCTTGTAAGAGAAGATTCCTGATTATTTTATTTCCCAAAAGGGTCCATAGGCAGTTGTATATTTGCGAAGTCTCCTCAGGTTTGGGCTGATAACCGACAAGACATTTAACGACAAATCTACGCCCCTGCCAAGGAAGTCCGCGTTCATCCATTAAGGTGAGCTCAGAGTCAAGAACTGATTTGTCAACAATCAATTTTTCAACCAACATGTCAGTAACATAAGGATACTTATGTACATCTATAATACACACAACAAACCCCTGAAAAATGATTGCAAGTGTCATTTGTGAAGGGATAAAAGAGGACTTATCCCTCTCATGTCTCCCCTCTGTGTAACTTATCTCTGAAAGTTTGGCATTTTTACCCGACTGCGGCACGTAAAGGAGAGTAATGTGTTTATTAGTATATGTATGTATGTAGGTATGTGCGCCAACTTTGATGATTCTTACATCAATCGATTTATGCTAATTTCGATTTATGTAAATTATAAAATTATAATTTGTATAGTTATAGTTTTAATAAACGTACCTATAAGAATAATTATATGTAATCATAATAATTATAAACGAAGGAAATGCTGTCTTAATCTAAATATATAAAATTCAAAGTCCTGACTGACTGACTGACTGACTGAGATATCAACACACAGCCTAAACTACTGAAGTTAGAAACTTGAAATTTTTACAGTTGGTTCCTTTTATGACGTAGGCGCACACTAAGGAAGGATTTTTGAAAATTCAACCCCTAAGGGGGTAAAATAGGGGTTTGAAAAATCGAACTTAACGTGAGCGAAGCCGCGAGCAAACGCTAGTGCACTTATAAAAATCGTAGCATTCAACAAGGAAAGGGACAAAAATGCAAACGCAAACAAACCACAAGTAACATGCAAACACCATTTTTTCCATTTAATTTGTAATTTAAGCAAAAAAAAAGACCTCTTTTTGTTTCCCTTATTTTTGTCGTCAGTAGACTGCTCGTTATGATCATTCATTATTCATTTTCTTTACGTTCCACCTCATTCCCCGTGATCATTAGGTCCCTATGTCGTGTCTACGGAATTAAAGATAAAAGCAAAGGTATTATGGGGGGAGATAAACAAGAGATTGGCACATTACTTGGATATTTAAAAAGTTGAAAATTTTATCTAATTTGGGGAGCAGCGAGGTTGGATGATAGCAATTTGCAGGGGATACTTTTGAGATTATAAAGTATCTCCTAACACCCTCTGCAAATAAACTTTTAGGTAGTATATTATTTAGAAAAATAATAGTAGGTATATAGTATAAGCTGCTCTTGAAATTCGATTGCTTTATTAAACAAATCGGATTTTTAAAATCTAAACTCATGCTGATGAAATTGTAGATATCAGCTAGTGAGTCAGCTAGTGATTTTATTAATTTTCAATCAATAAATAGGGCTACAAGTTTCTGTTAGGTTTCAGTAAGTGGAATTTGGTTAAATTAACCCAGAAATCAGGATCCAACTTGTTCTCAAATGTGGTTGCAGTGCAATCGACTTTGCAGAAAGTTTCCTCAGCTCGTTTCCAAGTTGGTGGTGGTAAAACTTGTAGCAAATCTCATCATGAGTTACATTGGACACACGAATTTGGAAAGGAATTCAAAAGCGAGTTAGATTTATAACCACAAAAAGTTAGAAGCCGTCATTTACACAATATAAAACTGTAACAAGCGTGAATTGAAAATTGAAACCACCCCCGACTTGTGAAATTAAAAAAAATGTAACTCACCATTTTGTGATGGCGGCCATCTTGGATTTGAAATTTACCATGGTGTAAGTATTCTACTAGTCAAGCTCTTTCATATTTTGATACCCATATAGAGAGTTTATGAAAAAACATAAAATCCGCCATTTTGTGGCGGCAGCCATCTTGGACTAAACTTAGCTAAGAACGCTCCCGACTAATTCACTTTTCAAACGAGGCGTATCTGAATTTTATCAATTTAATTGATTTTTCATAATGTTCCGTAATGCTCGTCGTAACCTTATACCAAATCTAGCTCCACGCATACCAAGTCCAAGTCACAAGTAAAACCTGAATAACCGTCTAACCAACCCCTCAAAGAATTTCTGTACAAGTTCTTGGAGATACGCAAGTTAACATCCGCAAATTCCCTCGCTACGTACGTGAGTAAATAGCGCTAGGTATAAACAGTTACTTATATAAGTAGTCCCTACATACGTCCATGAAAACGAGGTTTATGACGTATTCTTTATTTATCTATAGGTACTTTTTCTAAAACTACCCCGAAATCTAAAAAAATAATTTGAAAAGCCTGTAGGTAGGTACATTTGATACACCAGTCTGAAAATTTTATTCAAAGGAAGCTTTAGTGTCAAATCTATCAATGTTGATAGGAAAGAGTCCAAAACGTATATTTTTTTTATTTTTGTCCGAATATATGAAAATTTTAAGAAAAGTTGTCGCAATCGGTTCTGATTTCATGGAGTTCTGGGAGTAACCAAAAATTTTTATTTCTTTGGAAATATTTCCTCAGGTCTGCTGATTATTATCGGACGAAGGCGATTCGCATACTACACTGTAACTATAGTGTAATCATTTCGAAAGAATACATCTAGCGAAATGTCACCCGTGCGAAACCGGGGCGTGTCAAATGGTTAGAGGAAATTATTATAAAGACAACTTCTTAACACTTCGAGCGGTTGGAATTTTATCATTCCGTTGAGACGATTTCAATAACGAGATTTATCCAATATTCAGGTTCATGTTTTATTAATTGATATTCTTATGAATTATGTACCGAATAATAGAGTTCGTCTAATCAATCTGAGCGAAGTGGTATTCGAATAAACAACGTTGAATGGTGGAATTCTAAAGGAGAAACGTGATTGGCTTTGAATAACACAATAAATTGATATTTCTATTTTAAACCTAAGAGTTTTATAATGAAAACAACATAAAACAAAGAGAAGAATTGAAGTTATTTAATATTGTATCCAGCAAAAGTAATTGACTATTTTCTATTTATAAACTCTGTACAGAAACTTGAAGAAAATAAGAAAAACGAGTTAGTATTAAAGCACTCATCGTAAGTATATGAAGATATTCTTTGATCAAAAATATAATAAACAATATAGTCTATTTATCTAAAATAAATATCACCGTATATACCTAATATTAAAAGGTGATACCTAAATACGAAAGAAAGAAGAAAAATAACAATATAAGAGAAAATCCAAATCGAATCCAATATCATCAGGCGAATTATTGAGATAATCTCTCTTTGATATAAATAGACGTTTCGTTTTATAGGCATCGAAGCGTTAGTAATTTTTCCAGATACACGACAAAAAAGATCGCTGAACTAAAAGTAATTGATATAATTTAACCGTAAAGGATAATATCTCTCCGTCTCCGATCGCAATCTGTTCGGACGGGAACAAATACCGAGAAATGCTTCTTCCAATCATGGGCTATATTGATCTCATAAACCTTAGCTTTGTTTGATAGGAAGTTACATTAGCTCTAAGATAAAAGTCCACTCAAAGGACGTAGCTATGACGGGACTCATTGGAATAATATTTAACCGTAAGTTCGAAAAACTGATGTTCTTTGGGGTCCCAAGGTGCTGGACGCGTGGCGACGACGTCGCGTCGTACCTACCGGAAAGCGCAGTGTTCAGAGACTCCCTACCGACGCTAGTCTAATGTCGCCGGTGATGGACCGACGACATTTCTACCTATGTATATCGATATCTCCGTGATTTCTAAACCGATTTGTGTGAATCTTTTTTTCAAACGATATAAAAACTTTGCGAGATACTCCCATGAAAACTTCGAGTTTCTGCCCACCTAAACTGTGGGGATTTAGGAACTGTCCGCTAGTAATATAATATACAGTAGAATCCGTTTATTATGACTCCGCCTATATTGACCAACCGGTTATCATGACGTAATTACACTACGAAGTTTGGTTTTCATATAAAATTCTTTATAAAAAAGTCGGATATACTGACTTCCCTTACAGTGACATGTCGCTTATTATGACCCATTTTTAATAGATTATGTCCGGTTATAATGACCGACATGATTCTTTACACCTCCGGTAATGTTCGTTGATTCCCGACGACGTTCGGCACGTGGCTCGTTTTTGTTTTGAATCTCAGTGAGTAATTGATGCAATATTGAAAATGATAATTTGACCATAGCTATGTCTTCTATACACAATAGTGTTAGAAACTGTTTTTATACTCAATAAAATGAAAAAACAAAAGCAGACAAAAATTACAGATTACTTACAGTAAAAAATACACTTGTATGTGTTATAATGTGCTGATTACGTGCAATTTTGATTTTGATTTAATATGTATGTATACATATGTACATAATTACTATGTTTCTGTAAAATACTTAAGTACATACATACATAAAAAAGGTTTTTCATTTCACAAAACGCTTTGTATGACGTCCGCTTATTATGACGTGTTTGTCAATTCCTTTCGATGTCATTATAAACGGACTCTACTGTATATATATATGTAGTAAGTATATAGATGTACCCAAGTAGATCGTGATAAATGTCGCAAACGGTTTTATTACTGCTGAGTAGGGGAATTGCTGCATTTTACCTTTGATGTCTTTACGCCGACCGACCGTGACTGAAACGTTTATGCGTTAAGGGCGATCAAGTGAACGCAAAAGCCGTACTAGCGGCGTGATTTACGATCTATATTGCCTTCCGATCGTGAACTCACTAAGATATTAGGTACATTATTACTTTCCTACTGCGTTCGTATTTGCCTATAAGTTTTTAAGAATTGTAGTTATTTTGGCCAACGTTTGTGACTATGGCCTTGAACCCTATTCATTCGAGAGGAGTCCTGTGAAAATGACATACAGTACATATAATGAAACAATTATATGTACTGTAAAATATTTTTTACTTAGGGAAAAACAAACAGTAGAGATTTCATCAAAATCGGTTCAATAGTTTTCAAGATATGGACACTTTTCCCTTTTCAGTTATTCTTTATTTCGGTATATCGAAATTGGCCTAATTCTTCTTAAATTATAGCTTCTTTTTGATTAACACGATTGAAAAAAAAAACTAAAACATAATTGACCCACCACAACAAGTTGGCTTAGTAAGTTCAAGTTAGCTAACTAGAATTGCTGCGGGTTAGTCAGCAAACTTGAGCTCAATAAGATTACGAGGATTAACCAGCAAGTACAAGCCAGTCACCTAACGTGGATATCACTACATAGTATAAAACAAAGCTGCTTCCCGCTGTCTGTCTGTCCCTATGTATGCTTAGATCTTTAAAACTACGCAATGAATTTTAATGCGGTTTTTTAATAGATTGAGTGATTCAAGAGGAAGGTTTATATATATAAAACATGCATGATATAGTAAAGAAACACTGATCATTTTAGAGGTTTCTAATGTGATGTAATTAAATACTTTTTTGCGCTTATATTGCAAACTCTGAGAGATAGATCAAATAATGTATTACAGTAGGTATTGTACCTACACCTTAAAAAGGTTTACAAAAAAGTCTGTGATGGTATATGTCTATCTCTTAGGGATAACTCACATAAACCATTTTCGACTGGACCGATTTGACTGTTTGGCACAAAAATAGATTAATTTATTATAGTCTGGAATGACATATTATAGGCTACTTTTCCTATTCCCACGGGAATTAAAAACGGCGGGCATCAGCTAGTAACCAATAAAGAAACAGTTTATGATCAGTACCTAATTACTAGTTGGGTATAGTTCGTTACTAGTTAGTTAGGTATATAACGTCACGTCACAATTAGTATGTTTTTGAAAAAAACATTTTTTTGCCGCTAGCCAAAATATATGTATTGATATATTTTGGCTGGCGGCTTTATATAATATATGTTATATAGATTATATATCCTCTATTAATTGTATCGCTAAATCTAGTTTTTATAATAAGGAAAATTATTATTTTTTTAGACTAATAGGTATGTTATTAAATGCCTGGGAGACCAATGGCCGAATCTTACTCTATCTGCATGTACCCATGTTGCTGCAAATAAAATATTATTTACATATTCATTTTATTTATTACTCGTAGTATGATTTAGTTTTTTTTATCCTGCGGGAACTCTTTTATTTTCCGGGATAAAAAGTAGCCTATGTCACTCTCCAGATCCTCAACCTATACCCGATCCGTAGCTTTGTAGCGGCGTGATTGAAGGTCAAACCAACGAACAAACACACTTTCGAATTTATAATATTAGTAAGGATTAAGAAAATGAGTTCTTACAGAGTATTCTCAACATTAAAGTTAAATTGATTGAAAATGTATTATTACATGTATTATGTACTATTAAAGCACTAAGTAGATAAGTACATAACACGACAAATAAAGGTAGCTCAATAAACAAACTTTTTTAAACGCTAGAGTCCGTTAGCAGGATGAGGTCAAGTTGTATAACTAACTCTACTACACTAAACCTCAATAAGTTTGGACTAAGTTACCCAGCCGAACATGTAACTACGCCATAGCTCATACGCCAATGCTGTGGTTACCTCGAAGATAAATATAAGCTGTAGCTTATAAACTATAGCTGGAATATAAGCAGAATATTTATTTGGTTGTTTATCCTTACTTATCTAAATACATAAAAGGAAAAGGTGACTGACTGAATCTATCAACGCACAGCTCAAACCACTGGACGGATCGAGCTGATAGGGTTTAAGGGTTTAGGGAAATTTTTAAATTTTTGAAAAAGATAGGGGTAGTTTTTGAAAGTAGTTCTCGAGGGAGACTCCCAAAAAATCATGTATAGACAGAAGTTTTCAACTATAAATCATAACAATTATATAACTATACAATGCCGCAAACATATTTAAAATAATTATACTTATGTATATGTCAGCATATAGCGTATTTAGGAAAAGCCAATAAAATCTCAAGAATTATTATAAAAATAAGTTTTATCCTAAAATACAACTTAATAAGTTTTATTTACTGTGAAAATCTACTAGATCCACTATTTATCCTATAATCTAGTACAACTTAAATAGCGAAAAATCGTTTTGAAAATTATAATTAGAAAGTTTCTGACTTCCTTACCAAAATTCATTCACAGAGTCACAAAAATAATGTATAGGTAACACAAAAGATTACGGAATCAAAAGTAGGTAATTGACGAAATAATTTAACAAGATAGAATCATATCTCTTTGTCGAGCAATTCTGTTTGGACAGGAGCAAAATATCGACAAATTCGTCTTTGTATTTAAGGTAACTTTTGAAAAATGAGTTAGGCTAGGTAATACCTAAATGACAAAATGTAATTGTATTTAGTATTTACTGAACATTTTATTTTTCAAACTTACGAAATTAAAAAGCGCTTTCAAACGCGTTTAAGTCTTAATTTGACGATGTGTTAGAAAACATTTAGGCACGGTTGCTCCAGCAAATTTTAACGGACACGTACAACCGTTAAACATTGCGTTACAGAACAAAACGTTAAAGAAAACCATTTTAACGAATGTATGTAACGATAACAAATGGTTTGAAACAACCGAGCCTTACTCGTACATAGGGCTTTTTTAAAGAAGATATCTTGAATTTTACTTCTCGTTGATATCTATTGTAATTAAATGTTATACTTCAATCTATTTATTTTATATATTTCAAACAGAAATATATAAAATAAATAGATCATTAATGCTATAAAAATATATTCAGATAACAACTTGAAGTCTTAGGAAAATCTAAGAACAATACCGTTTTTCTAGTTAATTTTCGGTACAGAAAGTAGGTATTTTTTTACTAAGCTGTCGTAAGCAAGCGGATGTACTAGAATAACGAAAAACGGAATGTGTGAAACAATAGATTGTATGCAGCAGTACACCTTCGCACCTAAAACATAAGGTTCATATTATTGAATCGGGAATCACTTGTAGTTTTGTCGCCGATTCTACAATTCTTTTATTTATTTGAACATCTTGTCCGATACTTCCGTGATACAATCGTTTGTTACGATTTATCGATAGTGTTCTGATGTTTGTATTGCAGATTATAAAGATAAACAATGTGCTTAAGTATTCAATGATGCGAATCCATCCTGTTGTTGTTGCTAAGAATAAATTAAGCACAACAATTTATTATTTTCTTAAGTGGCATTATTTTGTTGTGTTTTATTCATGCATGCATTATCGAACTCATGCATTCTCCATATGTCTAGTCGAAATCATGTCTTATTCATCTGCTGATGCTTCTAAACCTCCTCTGTATTTGTATAAAGGTGTTGCATAAGGGTGCGTACAAATCTGGCTAAAGGATCGCGAATACGCAACACGCGTCACGTCACTCACGCATGCTGCACGTGCGCGGTATTCGTGCAGTTACTATAATTATGTCGATTCACTAAAAATGATTGCATCAGTGTAACGATCACAATGACCTCTGATTGGGTGATTATCCCACTATTGGTTAAAATGCATTAATGCAGCAAGAACGCCACAAATTCAGCCAATCAGGGGCCATTGCGATCGTTACACTGATGCAAGGAACATAAATGCACTGATGCAATCATTTTAAGAGAATCGACACGCTGACTATTCTGTACTCCTCTTTAATTACAACTCATGCAAGGCTCGCATATAGGGCGCATACAGTGCGTTTTCTGCACGCTTACAGATGGATTGGCTGGTAGCGTGAGAAAGCAAGCACAGGCGCTGCATGCAGAAAGCGCTTGTGCAGTTTTCGCGCGGCGCGTAATTTTCACGCGAACAGTGAACGAACGGCACGCGAACAAATCGTACTACTTATTTGACACGTGTAACGCACAACTCTTTCGCAAACAGTCGCATTCACGCATTCGCCAGATGTGTCGCACCCTTTTATTATACGCGCGACTACAATATTCGCGAGGAGTTAAATTTTATGACCTGTCTTATTTCTTTCTTAATTAAAAATACCTTAAGCTTAATAGAGGTTTTTTTTATTAAAATTTATTAAAAGAAAAAGATAGAAGTTCTTCAGTTACATAGAAAAATATTCAATCCTTTTAGAAATACACACTCGAATATTATCAGAACAAACAACTCAAACATACATAATCTATTATTCATAGGAATAACAATTAATAATACATGAACCTGGGTAATGAATAATTCTTATATTATGAGTAAATAATAATATAATTCATCCTTGTATTATTTTGAAGGACAAAAAAACTTCTTACTGAGTTCTGTCGTGAGGTATGTATTTTATCACACAGTAAAATAGGTAGGTAAGTACTATTTTGTACCGTGTCATTAGCCTTAATACTTAAATGCGAAAATGTGTTTGTTTGTTGGTTTGATCTTCAATCACGCCGCAACAGAGCTACGGATCGCCGTATTTTTTGAACGGGTATTAGTTGAGGACCTGAAGAGAGACATGGGTTTTTCATTCCGGACAATCAAAGCGTTCGTGCGGAATTTTTGAAAACTAAATCCATTCGGATGAAGTCGCGGGCATCAGCTAGTTCAGAATATTAATTCAAAGTCATGTTGTAACGTGTAATCAATCGCACAATTGATTTGAGAGCATAAACAATGTAATCCTGTTGGATTGCTAATCAAACATCATTTTGAATCTGCACTGAAAGGATTGATATAACGCTGTTCTGGGCATTGGACAATTAGGGTCAGTTCACACCGAGACGCGACGCTTCGTGACGATGCTCGCACTTTTGTCGATAGCGATATCAATATAGAACCTCTTTACTACACAGTAAGGTACACAGTGAGAGCGCGTAAGCGACCTATTTACGTGTCGAAGTATGGCTCGTTACGCCGCCCTACGCCGCATTGCGTCGGGATGCGCCTCGCGGCGCCTCTTTACGCAGCGCGGTCTCTCGTGCTTCTTCAAGCATCTGCGCGCCTCGTCGCGTCGCGTCGCGTCTCGGTGTGAGCTGACCCTAAGTTTCCGGTACTGACCACGAAACAATGTATTCCATGAATGATTACTATTCACGTGGTTAGTTGATTTTAGTGATGACCAGTTTTAGTCACTGTGGATATAACAAAATGCTTTGGAGCGGATTTGGCGTAGCTAAACCACTGAATACTAGCTGCCGCGTAATTTATTCTGCCAAATATTCTTCATGTAGGACATTTACACGAGATTTAAATCAATTTTTGCTGAGCTGTGACAGCCTAGTCGTTAAGACTTCCACCTCCTTTTCTGATGTCCGAGGTTCGCAAGCATGCATCTTGGACTTGGACTTTTCAAAGTTATGTGCGTTTTAAGTAAGTAAAAACACTTGCTTTTACAGTCTACGAAAGTTTGCATGTCTGAGAGTTAATAATAATGGGGAAATGAATAATAATAATGGAGGACTATGGCCTAAAAACTTTTTATTCAAGAGGATACCACATCTCAGAAAAAATTGAAATACAGCAAGCTATGGTAGTAAATGCCCTGAGCGCAGTATTAAATCCGTGAGAGGTTGAGGCGATGAAAGGAATGAAAAACAATTTTGTTTTGTTTGGCTGAGTGTGCCAATGAAAATAACCAGAAACACTGGGACCTAGTTGTGTCAATTAGGACTACACCGTATTTCTTAATTAACGAGAGACATTCGGGGAGCTTTCTCTGGTGGAATATTTTAGCTGTAGCTTTGATATTGGCAAAAGCCGTATTGAGAGCATTACTATACAATGATTAACTGCCTCGTTGGTCTAGTGGTTAGCAAGTTCGACTACGGATGACGAGGTCCCGGGTTCGATTCCCGGGTCGGGCCAAAAATGTATTGGGTTTTCTGTTAAGAAATTTTCAGTACTAGCCCGGAGTTAGGAAGTCGGTGGTGAGTCACCCCCGTGCCTCGGAGAGCACGTAAAGCTGTCGGTCCTGCGCCTGATCTCTTTCCGGTCGTGTCGGATTTTCCGTCCCATCGGGCTATGAGAGTGAGGGAATAGAGAGTGCACCTGTGTTTGCGCACACACTTGTGCACTATAATATCTCCCGCGCAGATGGCTGATCTCTATGGAGATTGGCCGCCGTGGCCGGATTCGGTCGGGAGGACATTATTATTATACAATGATATCCGTGTTTAAGACACACATCGTTAATGTTATTTAATTCTCTTCCTAGTTCACTTTGAAGTATGCATGTACGTTTCAATTTTATCTTTCAATCTACTTCTCTGGCGCACAGTATCGCATAATGATTTTCGGGGACCCTTTGTGCGATTTACTGAGGCGAATATTTTAATGAGTAATGACAATCAAAGGGTGAACTTTCTACCTCTACATTGTAATTAATAAGCCACGTTTGATCCCCGGTAATCGACTCGGTGCTCCAACAACCGACGTCGAAGGTATAACAATATAGTAACACGCTAACTTGGTTAATAATTGTATTTTATGGACAATGGACATAGTCTGAAATAAATGATTATTTGTTTCCTACGCAATGCAAACGAGCAGGCAGGTCACCTGATGTTAAGTGATTACCACCGCCCATGAACATTTGTATCACTAGAGGCACCACCAATGGCTTGCCGGCTTTTTAGGAATCTGTTGGTCCGCCACTTGAATCACCCCATGTTGTAATTTAGTGGGAACACCGTCGCAGGAAGTTTCAATTTTAATTCGGTATTGTATTTTTTAGAGGGACCACAGGTTATAAATCGCCTTTTTTAAATTTAATGTTAAGTTCCATATTATTTTAAACAATAATATTTAATCAATAAAATTAATAAACAAATGACTGAATTTGAAAATAGAATTCCATGTTCTAAAAATAAAATTAATTTGAAAAAACAATTCTTAGCGAAACATAAACAAACAAAAGGCTATCAATATAGAATGGCTATTTCATATTTAAACCCCATTTATTAATAGGATTAATAGGAATAACTAGTGACCTGTAAAATCTAACAAACGTTAATACCAAAACACTGAATAAAGCTGCGTAAAGTGTTAGGAGATTGAAGGTTGGAAAGTGTTTTCGATTGACTTAAAGCCCGGATATCAGCTCAAACGCCGAGCAATCGCGATCCGATTTATTGGTGCGGAACCTATTTTGTTTAATCCGATTAGCTAACCGGATTATCTAGAATATTTATAAAAAAATTCATATAGTTTTGTTAAATATTAAAACTTCTATATAAATATTTTATATTCTGTATAAATTGAATAAGTACTCAACCCTGTGCGTTACATCTTTGTTGTTTGTCAAAACGTAAATTCTTCTATATATATAAAATTCAAAGTCCTGACTGACTAACTGACTGACTGACTAACTGAGATATCAACGCACAGCCTACACTACTGAAGTTACAAACTTGAAATTTTTACAGTTGGTTCCTTTTATGATGTAGGCGCACACTAAGAAAGGATTATTGGAAATTCCACCCCTAAGGGGTTTAAATAGGGGATGGAAGTATATTATATGAAACTCCGTCATTTTTCAAGCTGTTTCCATCAAAGTTGGTATTTGAGCTTTCAGTTAAAAATAAAGAAGTACGTGTGTCACAGTTTTTGAAAATTCCACCCCAAAATCTAATTCCACGCGGACGAAGTCGCGGGGGCAAAAGCTAGTGATAATATATTTTTGGAAAAAAATTCATAGCTACTCGATTTCAAAGAATTTTAAATGTAGTTTATAATTATTAATATTTTCTGAAATAGTGTGGGTTAGCAATAATTCCGTCAAAATCACAAAAGGTAAAAGGATGGCAGCAAAACTCCTTCTAGTGGTACGACTGTAAAACCAATTGACGCAGAAAATTCTGCTGATTTCAATGACTCAAGATGTTGCTTAGCAATTATTTCCTTTCATGTGTCGATATCAAAGTATCTAAGTATAAAATTACTTCAAAATAAACAGCGCTTTAATGAGTCATCGTGTTCGAAATTGTTTATTTCCCAGAAAATATGACCAGTGAATAGTTTATCATTCGAAAGTCCAGCCACGTCGGATGCATAATCTGTGTGTGGTTTGTTCGGGAAATGAAAATCGTCGCCCGTTCCGAGCATTTCAATTTGGGCGGACAACACCTGCGTCCGCGTTTTTGTAACAAAACTCTTCCTTGTAGGTTTTATCCCGCCGTAAACCCATCCGTAAACTTAGTATTACTACTGTGTTTTAACGACTTACGTACAAGGTTATTTTTAACTTACAAAATAGTTTCTACTGTACAAATGAATTACCAAACTTTGTAACACCTACTTAATTACTAAAGTAATTATTCAAATAATGTTTTACAGATCAATCTAATCTTTATCCTTACTATCCTTACTAATAGATAAATGCGAAAGTGTGTTTTTTTGTTGGTTTGTGCTACAATAACGCTGGAACAAAGCTACAGATCGACGTGACTTTTTGCATGGGTATAGTTGAGGACCTGGAGAGTGATATAGGTAACTTTTTATCTTGAAAAATCAAAGAGTTCCCGCGGGATTTTAAAAATTAAATCCACGCGGACGAAGGCGCAGGCATCGGCTAGTTGTTAATAAAATACTAATATTATGAAGGTGAAAGGGTGTTTGTTAGTTGGTTTGTCCGCCAATCATGTAGCAATGGAGCAACAGATCGATGTGATTTTTTACAAGGGTATAGTTGAAAACCCGGATAGTGACATATGCTTGTTTTTATCCATATAACCAAAAGATTTCAGCAAGATGTTTAACAAATCACACGGTGAAAATCGAAGTCGCGGGAAAAACTTATTATACAAGGTAATAGATCATTCAAAACCTATGTTATAAATCTCTTTGAGTATTTGGTTAAATACTCAAAGGTAAATCTACAATGAATACCGTAGAAAAAGCTTTATTTTTCGATTTTTTCATGAAAAAAATTGGTAAAACACCTCTGAAGCTTTTAACAACTTTTTGTTACAAGCTACCGTTGCCGCATTACATCAAACGCAGACGCGTCAGTACATCCAATTTCAATAACGTTTCACTGCTGTCGAACAGACCTAACTTTGCTATTACAAGAAAGATCTAGTAGGTTGCAAAAATAACATGTTATACCATACTAGAACCAGCATGTAGCAATTTATCTCACGTTACCGTTTAGAATGCCAGTAAATCCGGATTAATTAATTCTCAACTCCGAAGTACGAAGAGAATTCGACCCTTCGATAATAAATCCCTGCCATATACTCTGCAAATTACATTAGCTTAGTAATGGTTCGAACACTTGTATTTCATACATATTCGAGTAAATAGCATGGCATCGAACAGATCGCTACATGTACACAACCCACCGACGCGCACTAAGCGCTTTGGTTCCTCGTTCCTGATACATGCCACTAAAATGTGTTTTTTTTTTATTCGATGACAAGATAGTCCTTGACTGCGATCGCACGTGGTAAGTGACGATGCAGTCTAAGATGGTTGTGGGCTAACTTGGAAGGGGTATGGCAGAGCACATTCAACCTACATCCCTAATCGATATCTACACTCGCCATCATGTAGGAACGCTTAATCGCTTGGCGGCACGTCTTGGACGGTAGGATGGTAACTAGCCACGGCCAAAGCCTCCCACCAGACTAGACTAGAGACAATTGAGAAATTATAAATTCCCAAATTGCCTCCGCCGGGAATCGAACCCGAGACAGTTTGACCTTAAAATATCAGTAATTTAATATTAGCGCTATAGTTTCTAAAGGTTTATAGCATGGTGTCAAGAATTTTGTTAATCAAGTTCTATATGGAAAATTTCTGTAGCTATTTGTTGTATACCTACCAATAAGCTACAGAAATTTTCTATTACGTGTTTCATCGATTTTTATTAGTTTTAATCTATCTACATTTATAAAAATCAGCAATTGATTCGCTGGTCTGGCTAAAATGGAAGGAATGAACGATTTGATTTTTTTTTTGTTTTGTTCGACTTTTTCAACCACCCCTATATTAATAGGGGTGGTTGAAAAACAAAAAAAAAAGGAAACCCCAAAAGAACAGCTGGAATAACCATTTCAGATTACTTTTAAAAGATGGCGGGAGCGAAGCCGGAGGTAAAAGCTAGTAATCGACTAAAATTCAAACTTCCAGTTTCGATAATGTCAAAACAAGTATCTACCCCTATACTTCTGCCAAATATGTGTAGCCTTTCAGCACATTTGCACGTAACATCTCTATATCATTATTATTGTTACGAGGTTCCACATTATTTTCGCATTTTCTTTGTGAGATTGTTATAATGAGGATAAAACTTTATTTATTGTGGGCGAGATAGAGTCCAACCTTTTCAGAAATACTTTCTCAAAAATTACACGAAATAAAACTACCCAATTCATAGTCAGAAAGGTACATGCTTTATATTTAACGAGAACCTGAATAAATATGAGGCGAGCTAAGTACTTTATTTACTTAGTACAAAGTTAATTTTGTAAATAGTTGTTTTTAATATATTATCCAACACAAAAGAGTACTTTGCTAAGTTGTTTAACTTACCATCTGCTTATTGAGAAAATAGTTTCTTGCAATTCACGAGGGCGCGTTGCTTATGGTTGTGTGTGTCGTATCTGTATAAGTGTGAGTGAGAGCTTGCTCACGCCTGACCGTTTCCACCTAGGCTCCTGACAGGCACACACACTTACGCAATCTGCATGTACACGAAGTAACCACAAGTAAAGCTCACGCGCCCTCGTGAATTGAAAGAACTATATTAAGAATCAAGATGATTTCTTGATAAACGGAGTATTTAGAATAAATAGATATATTTTTTTGTGCATTGTGCCCGAAACATTTACAAAACGTTATATATAACGTAATATACATTAGTTTTGTAATTTATGTCATGTATTTAATTGTAAGTGTATATATATCTAATTCGGTATTTGACTCTACTATTTGACTAGCTCCGTACACTCTCCATAGCAAATTTTGTTTTAGAAAGAATCAGACACAGTCGCAGAAAAATAGCTATTTATATTATATTTTATTATATTTTAGCTATTTATTTTTTAACCGATTTATTTTCTGTTTCCGCAAATGTTTTTCTTACATGTTACATTTTCGAGTAACTAATAAATATTCACATTTTGACCACAATTAAATACCCAATTTAGGGCCGAGTAACGTTTGATCTAGGAACAAACTTCACATTCTGACAGTTTTTGTATTGAAAATCTTTATTCGGAAAACGTTCGCGAAATTGGTACTTTAAGTAGCTAGTGTAACGTTGTTACTATTTTGAGAGAAGTACATAGGTACCTACTTAAATTACAATGCACAGTAATCCTCTTCGTCTCAGCAATTTGCGGTGTAGCATGAATTAAATTATGTCGGTAGCTATTAATTAAAACTATTTTGCATTTTTGTGAGACACAAAATTCATCTCAATAAACAAAGAGAGGATTTTAACTACACAATCAATTAACGGAAAAGTCATAAAGTGGTACCTAAAACCAGAGTTCCAAGCACAGAAATTATTTGTGGGGTTAAAAAATAGGATTACTATGGAATTTACGATTCTATCACAATATTCCAGAAAGTAAGAGAGTTCACGCGGGAATTAGTAAAAAACCGGAATCATCGCGTACGAAGTCGCGGGCGTCAGCTAGTAATGATTAAAAATAAGGAAAAAGATCGGTCTATTTACTAGTTTTTATCTTTATACGGTCAAACCAATCTTATATAGTGAGACACACAGTGACTTGCATACCCGAAACGGACATCGACTATTTACGGGTATATCTCGAAAAATATGAACGTGGATGAAGTCTCAGGCATTTTAGTTATCAAAATTTAAATGTACCATCGAAGTAAATGAAATTATTAATTATTAATAGCCTTCTAAAAAGCTCTCTGAAGTATTTTGTAATCCATGAGCAATTCTTTGATCCATGAGGACGGAGAGTTCTCTTAGTTTTGATTCAAATTCTAGTAATAATAAATACCTAAATTTTAATAGGAAAGTTTAAGCTTAAGTTAATTTATGTAAGCCCACCCATTCAAGGGTAGGTATATTTAGCTAGTTAGTGATAGTAATTATAGTACCCAAGGCTTGTAATGTACTGGTAAGTTTGGTAAAGTTAACCTAAATAGTGAGCTGAGCCTACACTTTGCGGTTTACCAGAAACTACACAAAGGCCTCTCACATTCGCGTATGCAGGCATTTACTGCTTAGTTTATATGTGACGATGTTGGGGACATAACTCACAATGTAACGTAAATTCCTTCATTTTACTCGTAAGAAGCATGGTAACTATGTGTCTCATAAGAGAGCTCAATATTAAACAGCTGGCGATGGAGAGAACTTTTGCAGTAGGTTTTTTTTATTTGATGACAAGATAGTTCTTGACTGCGATCTCACCTGATAGTAAGTGACGGTATGCATGGTATGGCATGGTAGCGGGCTAACTTGGAAGGAGTATAGCAGTCCCTATCGGTTTCTACACGCTATCGTGCCGGAACGCTAAATCGATTGGTGGCACGTCTTTGACGGTAGGGTGGTAACTAGCCAGGGCCAAAGCCTCCCACCAGATCAGACCAGAGATAATATAGGAATTTTAAATTCCCAAATTGCCACGCCGGGAATCGAATCCAAAACCTCCAAGTTATAAGGCTACAGCGCTCACCACTGTGCCAGGGAGGTCATGAAAAAGAGGAAGTGAAAAGAGATTTCACAAAAAAGCTCATTAATTCCTAAACCACACCCCTAATATAGCTTTTGCGTCTGCTTGATCGACCGCATAGCCCTGACCGCAGTTCGTGAATGTTTTATTTATTAAGGCCGCCATAAAGACATCAAAGCGATTCCAATCTCCAATCTCACAAATCAAATCATTTGTGATGTTCACCACGCGTGCCCTTTGTTTTCTTTGTAGTGCTCTATACAGATAATATCATCATAAATGAACGTATGTAGGTTTTGTGAACTTCACTCATATTTTTCAACAGACTTCAGAGAAAGGAAGAGGTTCACAATTCGTATTTTTTTAAGCTATTACATAGCTTCTATCGTGGGCCTCGAGCGTGGAGACCGAATCCAGAAATTCCGTAACGAAAATAACCTGACACGGGACTCCTCTCACCGCTAGATGGCGTTGATAAAAAATGCTATGCAATAGCTTTACCACGGCAGTCCCCGAGTGCCACACGTCTTTTTTTTTCTATGAAAAAGACCTCTATAACGATTTTAAGATTACGAATAAATCTATTAATGCTTGACTAGTTTTGGCTGAATGTACACTGCCAAGTTAGCCCGCTACCATCGTAGACTGCATCGTCACTTGCGATCAGATAAAAATTAATATTCCAAACTAAAAGAAAGTCTCACAAGGCAGTCAAGGACTATCTTGTCATCGAATAAAAAAAAGATTTCTTTTTTTAGTACAGATTTAATGCAAAACTCTTTCGATTCTCTCAAAGATAGAGTAAGCTCCTTGTTATCACTGTTTATATTAAGAACTTGTCGCCCGCCGCAGTTTTCTTTTCAAACAATTCCAAAGTTCTTATAAAGACCCCGACCCTCGGTAATTTTCTTTGTAAAACTTAAGTAGAGCACATTTGGGAAAGTTTCGGGCATTTTTACGGAATATCTTTTATTTTTCGAAATCTCTGAGTAAATAAAATTTATGGCTGCACCTTTGTTCCTTGTAGCTTTGAAGTGTGTACCTAATATAGCTACTTGGACTATATTGTACTGATTTACAAAACTTTTATTAAAATAATATGGGGATAGTAAAATAGAATTTACTATTAAAGCGCATAAGCAGGAGATACTATGGTGCAAAAGTATGTGTGTGCTTAATAGGTAGAAAGGTTTATAATATTTTAGTAGTGACGCCAAGTACCTATGCCAAGAAGACAGTTGGTATTTGATTTTTTAGTACTAATTGAAACTTAATTAAAATTGATTAAACCTCTATAATGAATTAGATTCTAAAACCATCTTGCAGAATCATTTTACCCATTAGTGAGATCTAACTGAAAACCCCTTTCGCTAGTTTCTGAGAATAAAGCACAGAAAAATCGACCTAAGAACTGTATAGAATAATAATTTTATGTTCACTACATAATTCTGTAGAGAAACTCAATTTCTAAGCTCGATATTGGATCGAGTCTCGAGAGATAAGTACTAAAATCAAGCAATTAGTATAATGTAGTACAACCGCATTTAATAGATTTATCGAAACCGCAATCAAAACGCACTTGCCCTCTTGGGACGATTTCAGCCCATCAATGACCTCTATTCACTCATTGGAACCTATTGAGAACTTTTTAGAATCATCTGTAAATTCAAATGTTATCGAATGGGAAAAGAGAGGTTCATCAATTCGAAGAGGCCTTTTGGCGTAATGCCTTTCATATTTCTCCCGGAGCACTCTACGGGTGCCGTTGAAATAAATTACGACCATCAATAAAAATCTCAGCGAGAAATCCTACGACTTATTTAATTTATATTCCATCGCCGATGTATTTATCAAACATTAATCACATCTTACTAATATAAGGTGAAAGTTTGTATGTGTGTGTGTGTGTGTGAGTGTGTGTGTGTGTGTGAGTGAGTGTGTGTGTGTGTGTGTGTGTGTGTGTGTGTGTGTGTGTGTGTGTGTGTGTGCGTGTATGTGTGTGTATGTGTGCGTATGAGTGTGTCTGTGTGTGCTCGCGCGCGTGTTTATTTGTGTGTGTGTATGTTTGTTACTCTTTCACGTAAGAAAGAGTAACAAACATACATTTAGACGGATATGGCTGAAATTTGGAATGGAGATAGATTAAACCCTGATTTAATATATAGGCTACATTTATCCCGGAAAGTTAAAGAATTCCCGCGGACTACACAAACCTTAATCCACGCGGATTAAGGTTTTTTTGGTGGTCGCGGGCGTCTAGTGCTTTATAAAAAATCAATATTAGTCATTTATTTAATTAAATTGTTCAAGAAAGAAATTTAAATTGTAAAATAACACAATGGAAAAATGCTTGAACGCGTAAATTTTCTTTAAAACTTTCTAACAGTAATCTCGTAGCTTGAGTAACAAACATCCATCCATCTATCCGTCTACACATCCAAACTTTCGCATTTATAATATTAAGACGAGTAAACAATTTGCTCATAAGATTATTTCTTCTAAATAATTCATTGTAAATTAATACCTTCACGAAACTACATTACTCGTCATTATTGTCACACCGCTGAAAAATTGTTCATATTTTCCATTTTCATATCGGATCGTGCTCCCTAATTCCCTGAACGCATAAATTTTAAAAAGGTGCCATTAAACAATGAGTTTCCGCGTAATGTATTCTACATTTTTATCAAGTTTGAAACTTCTAAGCGAGAAGAACAACCATCTGGCGCTCTTAACTGCAAAGTACAAAGTTTATATTCTCTGAATTATTTAGTAACTCTGTCGATTTTATTAGTGCTTAGGAAAAGGTTAAACAGTAATAATTAAATAACAAGATGAGTTATTCTTAGAGCTGTTATAAGTTTACTAACTTTCAGATTATAAGATTTTATCAATTTTGTAAATAAATATTGTTGATGCATTTTCAAGTTAACACATTCTCGTGGTCTTATTATACACAGACATATTTTAGACTACGCTATAAATTAAAAACAACATAATTTAAGTTCTGCCACCTAAACACCTAACCTAAGAACTGTCGATTGCGAATTGAAGAAGCAGACGAAGTCGCGGGCGTCCGTTAGTGTGTTATATGTTCAAGCTAAGACATGTTATACTAGCTAATACCCATTACTTCGTCCGCGTGGATTTAGTTTAGGAATTATTTCTTCATACATACTTTTACCATTTTCTTCCACCTTTTTAAGGACGAAATTTTTAAAATCACTTTTTAGAATTTTTCTTTGCTAGGTCCAATAGTTTAATATGCAATTTCTGTTAGTCCGTCAGTTATAATATTAGTTTCATAAGTATGCTATACCGATAGCGCAGTCTGAACTGTGCTTCGGGCATAATTATTATTCAGATTGCTGAATCGTATGCCAAAGCTATTGTTTATCAATAATACGTGCAAGCAATGCTATCTTATTGCTAAATTACCTTCAGTGGGATTACCGTGCGGTCCGGGCGAAAGCCCTATTGGCACATGTAATTGATAACGAGGATGAATGCGGTAATTGAAGCGTTGGCTGTTGCTAGACATAATGTTAGGACGCACTGATTTTATGTGTGTTTAGGAGAGTTGACGTATTACGAGGATATGACGGCTTAGTTTTGAGAAGGCTTGAGGTCGCATCCCACATATCAACTCGGAACTGGGATCGTCACCGTATCAAGCCGTACAGTATTCTTTGTATGAAACTCCTTACTGCAACGCACACTAATCGGGATCGTATCGTAATCGCCTCGCCTCGGGGCAAGCTTACGAACCGTGGTGAGGTGAGTGGTTGACTTGCAGTTCCCGCGCCTACGGCTCGTCGTCCCCGCGTTTACGTCTCTCCATACCCGAGCACGTCTCTTCGTCCACGCTTGCCCCTCTCACCTCTCCCTAGCTGTAAGCGCGGCGTCGCCTAGCCGTAGCCGAGTCGACGTGCCGGAGCTGCTGATCCGCTTTTACATTAGGTTGACTTAGGTTTAGATTTGGTTGACAGCGAAGCGAAAGGCGGTGACGATCCCTTTCCGACTTGATTTATGTGCTGACTGCCTTAAGCTAGTCGCATAATATTTTCGAGCATATCCTGAGATAATATTATTCTTGTGTAATTCAATGTAATGAAACTGGAAAGCTCTGGAGGCTGGAGGCTTATTTATACCCGAAAGAGGTTCTCGTCCTTAAATAAAAAAATCTAAAATGAAATTCTTGTTATTGTGATGAGAAATATCATAGCAGGAGTGAAGAAATAGATATCCGTATCCACAATGCCCTAAGATGCTCGGCGGCTCTCCATAAAATCTTAGTGTCTGGGATCATCAGCCGGAAAACCAAGATTCGAATTCATAAAACTGTGATCAGACCAATCTTGATGTACGGCTGTGAATCCTGGACATTAACGCTAAAGGAGGAGAATAAGCTCTTATTGGCTGAAAGGAACATCCTTCGGAAGATCCTAGGACCAACCAGGCGTGAAGATGGCAGCTGGAGACAGAGGAAGAACCGGGAGATTGAGGAAATAGTGGCCGAACCCAATATTATTGGAGAATATAAATCGGCAAGACTCCGCTGGCTCGGGCACCTAGAGAGAATGACAGGGGATCGTGCTGTTAGGAGAGCATACTTGGGTCGCCCAATAGGAAAACGCCCCGTTGGACGACCCAGGTATCGCTGGGTAGACGAAGTGTCGAAGGACCTGCAAGCCCTCAATGCACCCAATTGGCGTGAAGCGGCGCAGGAGAGGCATGAGTGGCAGCTTCTGGTGTCGGAGGCCAAGATCCTCTTTGGGTCACTGAGCCAGCGTAGTAAGTAAGTAAGTGATGAGAAATAAGTGGCTTTTATGTTTATTTTATTTATTTATTTAATTCAATGGAATTTCATCTCAAATTTAAGATCGGAGCAATGAATTGGCGTGATTTTTTGCATGGGTATGGCTGAGGTCTTGGATAGTGACTGTTACAAGACTACCTTTTAACCCGGTAAAACAGAGAATTTCTGTGGGATTTTTAAAACCCTCACTCCACGTAAACCTAGTTGCGGGCAAAAGCTAGTGTATTTGTCATTTTATCTCACCTTACCATAAGGGAAGGTTGTAATCCGGATTAATTAATTCCCAACTTCGAAGAGCGCCAAGAATTTCAACCGACCGATAATAAATCCTCGTGGTTTGTATCTCCTGCAAATTGTATCAAACAATAATAGAAATTTGTAGTACCTAATAGCGGCTGGAATTTTCTTCCGGGAAAAATATCTTTGATCTTTAGTTCCATTTTACGGCCGTGAAAGGATTTTCAGATATGAATTAAATAGGTTGTTGAATAACCTATCTAATTGAATACCTATTTAATCCAAATAAGTACATAGTTGCCTAAAGCGTGTTAAGGGGTAATAATATGCTTACTTGGAGAGGAAATGGGAATATTATTCATTAAAAACTGTTGTATGAAATCTATGTGAATTTTTTCTTTGCACAATTTTCGCAATATGATTACATATTTAATCTATTTAAGAGATAATTTAGTATCGAATTAACACCCTATCTTAAATTTGTTTAACATCACGAATTCAAATATTCAAAGTTCCATGCACTTTTGATGCTACGAAAATCCTGTTGTGTGCTACGCTTTTCTCAAAAGTAGCTACGCGTAGCGTAAAGATAAAGGAAAATATCTCAGGTAGGTATTCCTAGTGTTGTCTGTTGTCTCGAGATGGAGTCACTTCCGTGTTCCCTACATGTTTCAGAGCTGTTGGAGAAGTTTTCAAAAGCAGCTCGACTTTGAAGAGATTGCAAAATATTTCTGTCCCGGCGGTGTCGTTTGTGTAAGTTTTCTGACTAAGCTTAAAATCTTCAAGTTTTTCCGAGGCTCTTGTAAAGTTTGTACCTACAGGCTTTATATTATTTATATTTAAAAATTGCGTGTTTTGGTTGAGAATTAAAACTTTTAACCAACTTCCAAAAAAGGAGGAGGTTCTCGATTCATCGGAATCTTTTTTGTTTTTTTCTTAAGTATGTTCCCCGATTACTCGAAGACGCCTGAACCGATTTGGAAAATTCTTTTTTTGTTTAAAAGAGTATACTTCCCAAGTAGTCCCATTGTCATCAAGTCAGGATCTGATGATGAGATCCTGAAGAAATCGAGGGACCTCTTCAAATTTTATAGGCATAATCGATATACTTTATCGTGGCGATTGAAGTAGGTTTTTAAAAAGAAATTTTGCGTTTATATTATCAATAGATAGAATTATCAAAGAACTAATGTAACCCACTGTCTTATCGAACAAGAAAAAAGTTTAAAAATTGCAAACCGATTACGGAAAATTGGATGAATCCGTCATATTGATTTTATTCTTATAAACGTAGCCTATTTGACCCTATCCATAACAACGAATCATCAAAATTGGCTCAGTAGTTTAAAATAACTATGGTGAAACATACGTGAATATTCCTTATGGCTTGAATGAATGAATTTGATGTTTTGTTTGTTTTTAACTACAACTTTATTCTTCAGTTAATGCTTAGTTACAAACTTTAAACATTTAATCAACTTCAATGCTCTAAGATTAGAAATAATATTATGAATAGATACCAAAGTAATTAAATAGAGCTTCGATATCGTTCAACTTTTTATCAGAAACTGACTATCCTCTTAGGTTATTTTTTCTAAGAACTTTTTACTGAATTAAACTAAGACCTACGACAAAGAACTAAGATGAAGTATAAGGTACATATATCTCTAAAAAAATTTTTGTTAATAAATGAAAGTTTATTTTTTTGGCTTGCGCTTGACGACAATCAATAATGGAAAGCACTGATGAGGATTAGGTTTAAGCGCGCTTGCCTAGACGATTACTTTAGGATTTAGACGGTTGGTACTTAAATATTTAAATATAACTTATAACTGGGTGGTCTCGGGTACGATTCCCGGTGGGGGCAATTTGGGAATTATAAATTCTGAATTGTCTCTGGTCCGGTCTGGTGGGAGACTTTGGCCATGGCTACACGTACCGCCAAGCGATATAGCGTTTCGGTATGATGGCGTATAGAAACAGATTAGGGGTATGGGTTAAATATACTCTGCTATACCCCTTCCAACTTAGCCCACTACTATCATAGACTGCACACATATCATCAGGTGAGATCGCAGTCAAGGACTATCTTGTCATCAAACAAAAAAAAATAGTCAACTATTTTTTTTTATTTGATTGTTGGTTGTGGTGATGAGGGATGATTCACCAATCGGTGGTGATGTTGAGTGATTATCATGGCTTTTATCTTGACCTTACTCCCTTCCATCCCCGCGGTGTGTTGCGGTGTTGTGGATGGGTTGAATTGGACAAGATTTTGTGAACCCCATACTGACACTTTCTCAAGAGAAGTCTATGTAGAACACAAGTTGGCTCTACTCTCCTCCAGCATTCACGACAATGAACGAAGAAATGACAATCATGAATGATGTAAGGCATGCAGAACGAGTGGTCGATGTTGTATTTAGACGACGATAACTTAGTTGCTTTGGGGACACAGAGTTATTACTTTGTTGAAAACTATGTTCTCGTATAGATATTTATTCGCGTTCTTTCAAACGAAACTGTAGAGCATCTTTTCAACTAAAATATTCTGTCCCAATGGAGCCGTTTGTCTCTGTATTTTATTGCAGCAAGGATAAAACAAGAGGCTGTCTTGAAAATTTTCAACTGTTTACAACCGCTTATGAATAATAATAATTATTTATTATTATTTCTCGAATTTACATTGTAAATTATGTTTCTTTTTATTAAAAGCCCAATAGTAAAATGAGCGGACTAAAACTGAAAGATTGACGGATTTTTTTTATAATAGCGGGCATACGAGCAGGCGGGTCACCTGATGTTAAGTGATTACCGCCGCCCATGAACATATAGAGCACCAAAGACACCGGCTTTTCTAAAATATGTAGATACCGTACCTACTTCAGATTAAGAACAGTCCGTGATCTAAAAAGTGTTGCTTATGTCTGTAAATGATCATTTATCATTTGTTTAAGCGCACTAGATAATGAATAAATTAATCAATGTTTGAGAAGACACTGATCCCTAAGATTCAGGCTTTATGAAACTACTTATCAGGGGAGATATTATGATTCCACTATAGTATTGTTATGTTGGTATAGTTCTTTCAATTCACGAGGGTGTCGTATCTAGTATCGTAGTAGTAGTGTCGTATCTATATAAGTAGGAGCGAGAGCTTTCTCGCGCCTGACCGCTCCCACCTAGGCTCCTGACAGGCACACACACTTACGCAATGTGCATGTATACGATGTAACCACAAGTAAAGCGCCCGCAGCTTCGTGTAATACATTTACCTACCTACTATCTGTACCTACTATCCTGAAAGAATTATTATTTCACAATTAATTTAATGCACGCGCGCAGATGCTAAAGATGTCTTATTATCGATGACGTAATATTGACTAAATAACAACTCTAGCTCTTACGTCAACATTCCTTAAGATTCCTCGGAGCTCGCTCGCGGACTGTAGAAGCTATGGAACCAAGCTTTAAATCCGTCATCATGAAAATTTGAACATTATCAAACAGTGAAAGAGATTCCCATAAATTCTGAGTGGCCTTTTTGCCGTAATGCTTTTCATATTTCTCCTCAAGCACACTGTGGGCGCCGATCAAATAAATTATGACCATCAATAAAATCTCGCTGAGAAGATCCTGAGGTTTATTTAATTTATGATCCTTCAGTTTTGGAAGAATGGAATCTAAATTCCTTGTTTTAAACATAGTTTGTTTTGTGATTTTTAAATTGAACTTATTTTTTACGACGTAAATTGTTTAAGTGCCTGTTCATAAAAACACAAGAACATTACAATTAGTATTTGAAGATTAATAAATAAGTAGATATTAATATTATTTATTACCGTAAAATAGTGCGCAGATATTACATCACTTTATACATTACATGTTTAATAAGCATACACGTATTTATCAAAATATTAAATTTAATTTAAGCGAATTTCTAATACGACGGATAACAAGCTCACTGAAAGTCTGAAACAGAATTGTTCTGTGAGGAATTTAATTATGTACGTTTAATTAACAATTTTCTAAGACAAAACAATAATTAAGAATAAGAATAGTTAATCTATTCTTAATAATTTTATCTCAGAAAATTTAGTATTATTATTCTTGTTAGCTCTGTGTAATCTCCTTTTTACTTGTTTCTTGTATATAATATTGCTTTGAGTATATACAAAGATATGATATTGTGAATAATAATGCATTTTTATAATAACTGATTGCGATAAAACTTGCCGCAAAAAGTAGAAATATCGCATCGGAGACGTTTTGTGACTAAATTTTATCACGTTTTATTTAGAAAAAGAAGTCGCGAGCACCGGCCACTATTATAAATGCGAAAGTGTGTTTGTCTGTCGCTTTTGCATGGGTAGGGGGAAGTCCCGTAACGCCGGACGGCACCTAGTACCGGACACTCGTACATCTCGGCGACTAAGCAAGCGAGCGATTCAAAAACGAGTTAGAGGGGCGCGGGGGGATGCAGCAAAACTGAGTCACGGGACCCGGTTTGCCCGTGACGCGCGCGACAACAGTGGGAGTAGTTGGTTACTGTTTTTGGCCGGACGACACTGCGTCACGTAAGATTTAGGTGAGTGTTACAGGTGTATCTGTTATAAGTTGTTTATTATATTTGTTTTTAGTAAAAATGGGTTTATGGGACCAAACAAGTTTACAGGGGTTTGCTAGGGGTTCGAAGTGAAGTCTGTCCGCTACTAGGTGCCACTTCCAGAGACTGCGTTTTTGTTCACCAAAGTTTAATTTATGTTTTTGAATATATTTATGCAGAAATTGCATTTTTGATAATTGATATTGATTTTAAGTTTTGTTGACTAATATAAGACGTAAATAAAGTAATATTTTTCTAAAAAGATTTTTTTATTTTTCATAAAAACCTTAAGTGTCCGCCACTAGGGGACTTCCCCCTATAGTTGAGGACCTGGAGAGTGACATAAGCGACTTTTTATCCCGGAAAATCAGAGTTCCCGCGGGACTTTAAAAACTAAATCTACGCAGACGAAGTCGCGGGCATCAGCTAGTAGGTATAATAATAATTATGCCATCGCTCAAAACCAAAACTTTTTGAAAATTTTCGCCTACCATTTTCACAAAGGACCTTTATAAATCGACTAACAAAGTCTTGTAGCTGCAATTTACAAATTGCAGTGTCCTGGATATTCACAAACAAGTAAGTGAGTATGTAAACGCTTTATAAGCGACGTACGAAATGTTTTGCTCCAAAAACTCGCTGGACACAGGTGTTGCTTTTCGAAATTGGAATATCTCGAAACGGACGCCGATTTTCATTTCCCGAACAAACCACACTCACGTTATGCATCCGACGTGACTATGGGATAATATCATTTATTTTCAGAAAATTACACGCGAATATATTATTGTACACTGCAATTAAAACTCGAAAGTTTTTATAATTACTTACCTATTTTTCATTTAGAAAATCTCAAACTTCCTTTTTTATTTTCTTTGTTTCTTCTTGGCAAATACTGAGTCTATTGCCTAAAAAACCAATACTCTAAAATCATTTATTACCTAATTCTAAGTATTTTACTTTGTAATATTTACAACAATAATTACAATAAATGCAAAAGTAGGTACGTTGTTTTTTGCAAACATTTGTTTGTTTATACAGCGACAGCGGAGTAACAGAGCGATAGTTAATTCATTAAGGATAATTTTTGCATGTTTATAATTGAGGAGATGAAGACTGACTTAGGCTACTTTTTAACCAGAAAAAATAAAGGATTCCTGTGGAATTTTTTAAAAAAACCAACTCCTCGCGGAGGTAGTCGCGGGTAAAAGCTTGTCTAATATAACTTTTTGTTCTGATTTTATATTAAGACGAGCTTTTGCCCACAGCTTCGCTAACGTTAAATTAGATTTTTCAACCCCCTATTTTATCCTGTTAAGGGTTGAATTTTCAAAAATCCTTTTTTAGCGGATGCCTACGTTATAATAGCTATCTATGTACCTTTTAGCTCGATCTGTCCAGTGGTTTGAGTTGTGCGTTGATAGATCAGTCAGTCAGATATAGATTTCAGCGTACAAAACTATAAGTAGAGTATCCACATTCCAATCTCAGTTTTATATTAAGCGGGCTTTTGTGAAATCCGCCATTTACATAAAAAACCAGTTGTCCACAGAGTCCCTTTTCCGGGGTTTCCATTTGGAGTATGAATGCAACGCGTCGAGTGTGGTGTATAATCAGAATTTGGTGGTGAAACGACTACACCTTTATTTTGTTAGAACCAAAGGTTAGAACTTCAAAATGTGCCGTTCCGAAGTAACGGATAGGTACGAGTACACTCCAAGCTCAACGACGATATCATTTCCTGAAACCTGTGAGCAATCATATATCAATATTAGTAGGTAATTCAAGTAGGTAGGTAGTAAGGTCAAGTTAGCCCGCTACCAGCTGACTGCATCGCCACTTATTATCAGGTAAGATCGCAGTCAAGGGCTATCTTGCAATCGAACAAAAAAAAAATAAAAAAATGACTATGCAATTTAAAAAAATGCATGTTAAAAAAAGCAATATTATAATTTTTTTTACAATATTATTATGATGTTTTTATAGGATGCAAATGATGTAGATAAATTCCTGATTTTCGCTCAACATAGTCAAAAAAATCAAAATTTTAATTAAAGCCATTTGATTAAATTGTATGAAATTCAAATATTAAGCTTTTATATTAAAGTACCAAAAAAACAACAGTTACTATTGGAATTTTTCTTGAATTCTTGTCATTTGTAAAAAAAAAATAGACACTCGATGCACCACAATATTGTGTTATCTGTCGAATAAAAGAAGTCTTAAATACTATAAACTAGCAATTATTTACTGTGGTGCATTAAGCGCTTATATCTCTCTATCGCCCGCTGCGTGAGCTTTCTTACGAGGCCCTTTGGAAATATAAAGCTTTCTTTTAATGGTAAATAATAAATTATTTCTTTAAAAAGTTTTGTAAGCAATTCATCTCTGAAGGAATAACAAAATATTCTCAGAGCGCTGTCATTTGCCGAACTTTTCGGAGGGAGCTTAAAGTCTTTAAGTTTTTGTCGGGCCCTCGTTAAGTTTGTACAAGCTTTGTATTTTGGAAGTTTATGCACCTTTGAATTTTACAACTATTGAGGTAGGTACACAAAATATTAATTTTTGCTAAATTATAAATTCATTAGGTATTTTTCGCGGCTCAAGATTTATCCTTACTAATATTATAATTAATGCGAATGTGTGTTTTGGCTTGTTTGTTTTTTGGTTTGTCCTTCAATTACGCAGCAACAAAGAAACGGATCAACGTGATGTTTAGTTGAGGACCGGGAGATTGACATAGGTTACGATTTTAAAATCTAAATTCACGCGAGTGAAGCCGCGGGCATCAACTAGTTCTTAATATTATGTAATTCTTATTGGGTTGTGCAGTGGATAGAGTTAATTTAATTTATAACTTTTACGATAAGTTTAGACAACTAAATATAACTTTTACACAAACTTTTAGTAACTGTACAAAATTAGAATCTATGAATTTTCTCATCAGTTAAAAGCTATCGGATTTAATATGAAAGAATATTTAAATTTTATGAAATTTAAAGAAGCGAATTTGCTAAAGTAACACGCACTATCTACTTGTCCCGTGAGGAATGATTTATTCACGAGTGAACACACAGACGAACGTTTTTAACGCTGCGTTTATATTTTATTTGTGCAATCACTCCAAAAATACTCATAATTCATTTCAGAAGTATTTACTCATAATGAGTAGAAGTAAGAATTCAATCGTCAATGTCGTCATCATCTCTCATTAAATAGTTAAAAGTAGATTTATTATAAAAATAAGAATAACTTTCTTTTCATATTTTACTCACAAATGTATAAAAAAATTTATAATTGCGTTTTGTCCGCAAAGATTGCGTATATAAGGTCTTAAACAATCTAAAGTGCTTACTTAAATATGCCACATAGAGCAGCATGCGAATACATAAAAAAAATATTCAATTACCTTCTTAACTATCTTAACTTAATGTCTATATTTAAGAGCTTCTGAAGATAAACTAAATAGGTAGCCCTATGTTTCTGCTTTAGTTTCGACTATGTGTACCATAATCTTCCCTGGAAGTTTATGGTACACATCACGTGTAGCCAAACATTACTGTGCATGTACTACAAAAATTAACACTATGCTTGCGTACCTAAAAGTATATACCTAGTATATAAACTGCTAGTCTACGTTACGCTAGCTATCAGATGTGAGAAAACAAAGAACTTCCAGTAATGCATGCGCCGCCACGGGACTGCGAAAACATTAGATGTTCCAAGCTATCTTGTCATACTCGTTTCTTTGCCCGGCTCTTATTTACGGGGACAATGCATAAGATACTAGAATAAATTATCTATTTGACTGCTATTTGAATATCTTCATCATAAGGGTAGTATTTAATGGTGCGGCAGATAAACCGAAATCTAGCACTAAACTTTTGTCATCTACTTATCATCACACGCTTAATGATCGTTTAAAAACAAATACATTGATGTAGTTTATGCTTAAAAAAATAATAAAAAATTTAGAAATTCCAAGAAAAACAAAATTTAATTAAATACAAATATTCAACCAAATTAAATACTTCTTCAACTGTGAAGGAATTTTTTATAACGGCCAGAAGTCAGAACCATAAAACTCAGTTTAATCTAGAGATCTTGTATTCTGTGGAGTCATGAAGTCATGAAATGATTTTGATTGCGAATCACAATTCAAATTATTACTGATGAGTGCTGAATAATTAAGATTTACTGAATTAGTAGTAGGTAGTATTGGCTACTGAATTATGTATAGATTGAAATTTTGGGGATCCTTCGTTTACTTAGGATATGTTCGTAGAGGGCCAAGATTTGCCTATTTCAACATGTGGGGCCTTATTAATTATTTATTTGTAAGATTTTTAAGTTAGCAAATTACGATTAATATTTATCAACCGATAGACGTTCCTGTGAACTAGACAAAGGTGCTTGAAATTTCACAGGCTTGCGCGGGCAGCGCCGCCTATATCCAATGCTACCTGCGTCTCATGTATCTAAAAAGTTTTTCAAATGAAAAATACCTATGGAAAACTTTGCGTGTTGTCTTACGAGTACAAGGCTATCTCAATGCTACCCTCTATTTTGTCCATGAAAACAGAGGATCAATAGTCCCGTAGGAAGTCCAACTTGCCTATTTATTATGCACAGGTGTACCCTAGGATGTTTATGCCAACTGCTCCGAGGTATAAAGTAACACATGGGGAACACGAGACCTATACTCGTGTACAACATGCGCTGGAACATTACTTAAATGTCGAAGTATCTAGTATTAGCAAATCCGTATGACTAATAACAAAATTGACAGTTGTTGAAGAATAGGAACATGTTAGTTCACTACAAAGATTCTATAATAAAATTATTACTCTAGGCTAGTTAAATCATCATCGAAACTACTTACCAATATTTACGTAACCTAGTTATTAAAGTAAATAATATTATTAATATGACAGACTTATAAAACATGATTCTTAATAAAGAAATACTCGCAAAATAAAAGGGTAAAGAAGACAAAAATATTGGAATAAGCTACTACGTAAATAATATTAATAGAGTACCTAAATAGTACGTAGTGTTTTAAAAATCCCAGCAAAAAACCGTGTATAGTTTTGGCTGGGGCATTATAAGCGATTAAAAAAATTATGGTTCGATCCTTAACATGTAATTTTTTTTTTATTACAATGATAATATCTGAAGCATAAACCCAGTTCCAAGATGCGTCAAACTCAGAACCTGGATATACTGGACTCTTCAGTAAAAAATAATTATTAAAAAAAAAAAAACAATTCGCAGTGTCATAATACACTGTTACGAAAACAGTGTATTATTTTCCATCTGTTACAAGCCTCTTATTCCGTTGATACATCGCAATCTCCGAAGCTGGAACACCTATTCCATCCACATTATTATCCGTTAAACGCCTCGCTGGATTCTTTTCCCAGGGGCTTCATCGTTCCCGCTTTGAAAAATGAAACATAATAATATTATCTTTTATTTCATTTAGGTACGTTTCCGAATTTCGATATGTTGATTTAAAAGGTTTTAAGTCAACATATATTAGTAATTTTATGTAATCATTTTTATGCCAATCAGTGTCATATTATGATGAGTATTATATTATGGCTCGTATATAATAATACTTAATGTAGGTATACTTAGCTAAATTTTTCTGTGTTCGAAGAAAAAAACGTACGCGTAGTTCCAATTGAGCGTCGTTAAGCAGAAAACGACCAATGGCTTTTTTTTTTTTTTGCGAAAATGAGTAAATGGTATTTTGGCGACAAAAAATGGCTAATATTAGCTAATAAAATATACTATAAGCTCAATATTAGCTAATAAAATATTCTTAAACTTTCATTAATTTTTTAACAATTTTGGTCATTCGAAGCAGTGATAAAAATACGTAAATCAGCTCGTACCTAAAACTGGTTTATTGGCGCTGGTCGTTTTCTGCTTAGCAACGCTCAATTATAAGAACTGTTATTGTAAACATACAGTTCTGGTTTAAGACAAATTAGGTTCCGGGAAAATCTAGTTTGTGTACAAACAAGACTTCTAAACGAGAAGAGAGATACGTTGCTAGAGGCGTTGTTTGCTCTTAATTAGCAACTATTGCAGGAAGCGCCAGAGCTTTCGGTTCAAAAGATTGTTTAAACTGTGTTTGACAATTCAATTCAGAAATTGGAATTGGAAAGTTCATTGTGAGTTTCAATTTTATTTTGATTCTTGAACCAACTTCCAAAAAAGGAGGAGGTTCTCAATTCGTCGGAATCTTTTTTTTTATTTTTAACCGACTTCTTTATGTATGTTCCTCGAAGTCGCCTGGACCAATCTGGAATTTTTTTTTTTTGAATGTATATTTGCGTGTCGTTTTAACCTCTATTTTGAGTCTGAGCTAAGTCAGAGCACGCTCTATAGATCTGAGCATCAGACTGCCTCGTCACTTGGCATCAGGTGAGATCGCAGTCAAGGACTATCTTGTCATCGAATAAAAAAAAATTCAGTTCGATTTATCACCCAGACGTGAAAATGTATGGAAATTCCAATCTCACTTTCACCTTTTATACAGTTCGAATTTACATAAAGACTCAGTCGCGGTCCTTAGGGCCTCTTTTTCCGGTTTCCAATTTTGTGTCTGCATTCATTGTGGTAGGAGCTCTCTGTAGTTGGTATTGGGTTTTTTTTTTTTTTTCAAATTGTATTTTTAGAAGTTCTAAAATACAACTTATTTTCCTACTGCTTACTTTAATCTATTCTCTGCGAGTATTCAAAAATTATAAAAGTGCATTTTCACTGTGAGTAGTTAGTAATATTGTGTCTTATTTTTACATAAGCTTTCTTTATTCTATTTAATAGTAACTGCTTAACTTAAATATCTAAAACTTACTTTGTAGTTGACGCAATTAGATTATTAGGATTTAAAAATTACTAGTTTAGCTTTTCCTTTTTATTTTTCTTTCCTAAACCCTCAGAATAAAGCTTAAAGTCGCAAGTACAGGTACCATAATTCCATTCAGCTTCGTGCTGTTTAAATGTAAAAGATTTAAGTAAAAGTGACAGCTCACTTAACACGGGTTGAGTATAAAAAATTTGACCATTTTTATTGAATATTATAGTATGTATTACCTTCTGGCTCATGGGCGTTAATATTTCCAAGGATCGATAAACATTAGGGGTCTCAACTCTCAAGATGCTAGAATGGTATTTGCCACTCAAGATATCATTGAACTGAAAAACATTGCCAGAGAAGAAAATTTGCGCCATAGTCGTGGCTACAGTAAAAAATATTAACAATATTTTCTTGTCAACGTTGTGGTACGACATCATTTTGTAACGGTCGACGACGGCCAACTTGACGGGGACGGGTAGCATAAATAAAATTCTGTACTAACTACTAAAGTCACGGGCCACTCTTAGCTTGTTCATAAGCAGAAATAGGTCAAGCCTCCTTATTTATTAGGCTGAGCGCAGGTGAGGATTAGTGTGTTTTACGTTGCCCCAGGCATTTTATAACAAATTGCCGCTGTGAGACCAATACGACAAGCAACACTGCTAACGAGAAATACTCGTATCTGAGGTACGTACAAGGAATTTCCAGAAAACAGTATTAGTTTTTATTAGTTCGTATTTCGCTCTTTGGGGGAATTTATTTAACTAATGAATAAAATAATGAAATGAAGAAGAAAGCTAAACATATTTTCACCTCATTTGTCTGGAGGGAGGCTTTGGCCGTGGCTAGTTACCACCCTACCGCACGATTTAGCGTTCCGGCACGATGGCGTGTAGAAACCGATTAAGGGTGTTTGGGTTGTATGTACATAAAATAGTTAAGTTTATATCTGTATGTTTTTCTACAATCACGTGAAATCCGACAAGAACTTCGTGGATAAAGAAGATATTATACCTATTATATCTAAATAACTAATAAAATACTACGCTGAAAAATATTTTCTTTTTCACAAAGTCCTACAACTATTTTATTGCTTGATCAAAGTCTACTTCATTAATTTTTATCGAGCAGGAGAATTTCTCTATAGGTCAACCACAGAAGCTCGCAATGAATGAGGATCATTGATTTCCCGAGAGGATTGTCAAATCAGACGTGCCTTATTTAAATACTAAAGCCATGAAAGCAAATCGACTATTTTACCTCAACCAAGTTCTCTACGAAAAATTAAATATTGACTCTACCTTATTTGCAAAAAAAATTTTTTATTTTATTTTATTTAATTTGATTTATCTACTTTTAATGGTCGTAAGTCTGCTTCCATTACACGTTTTTTGGATACCGATGAAAAGTTTTTTATTTTATAAGTGGCTCATAATCTCAATACAATATTGTTATTATTAACGAATCATAATGTACTATCCTTATAAAAGTGACACAATTGTGAAAGAGGTAGTTGTTGAGGCACAAATTAGGTAGATGACGAAGGGTTATGAATATTAACGAGTCTTTTAAAACCATATGCATATTGTTTATGCTAAGTTTTAATTAATTTATATTCGCTATATAGGTACCTAGGAAAATCAACGCATATAGACACCTCTGTTGATGAAGACTGTTTAAATTGGATGCTTATCAAAATATCACCCTAAACAAACGTGTGACCCTAAACAATTTGCATTATTCGAGACGCAATCGGAATTAAACCAACATGAGGAATTTAAGAGGAGTTTATCTCCAAAGCTTCCCATAAAAATGAAGATTTATTCTTAAAGTTACACAAATGCAAATATTTTTATGAAAATCCTTAACCCTTTGTGAAACATTTTTTTACGAAAATGAGAAACCGCATACCCAGTTATTAGGTTGTCTAGTAAATATCCAGGTCTGATACGTTATTATGGCCAGGTTGTGTTAGTCGTCGGAAAGTTATTAGAGATGTGCAAAGTTATCTCTTTGCTTGTAATATTTACTTTATGGTACAAACTTGTTTTACAAAAATAAATCCCACATGAAAAAGACAAAGGACAAAACGTCAGAAAAGCTGTGGTCCAATAAAAAGTTTCCCGACAACCAAGTGGAGATACTCGTATCTACTTTGTTATTTACGTTTCTCCCTTCACTATAATCCCTTTCTTTTTCACTGGTAAGGAAGGTAAAGCCTTTCTTATCAGTATCACAGTCCAAAGTTTTACTTTAGTTTCTGGTTTCATTACACGTAAGCCTATCTAATGCTTGCTGTAGACGTGACGCAATCTGAGGGATTTCAGGAAAGTATTAGTCAAGTTCTTTTTTAAGCCGGTGACCAAAAAGGGGTGCATACATTTGGGACAGAGGGTATGGAGGGTGCTATGGCCTATTTGTTTCTGCGATTTAGATCTAGCGATACAGTTGTACGAGTACGTTGGATTAGTAGAGTCGGTAAAGGTAAAAGTATCACTAATTTTTTTTTTTTAATTTTGAAGAACACAATAAATCGATTTTAGACTTATTTCGTGGTTCAACGACATAATCATAATGTGCTAAGTGGGATTTTTTGGCTGAAACTTGTTACAGTTGTAATGTCTTTTTACAATTTTGAGGATGAAGAGAAGTAAAGAAAGTGACTGCTTTTGAATTTCACATCACATTTATGATTTAGTATGATGAAAAATACCTCTGTAAAAAATACTTTAAGGATAAATATTTGACTCCATAAGTGCATCCTGGAATAATAACAATTTCCCTCGGGATTTCTAAAGGGTTAACTCAACTCGGACGAAGTCGCCAGAAAAAAACTAAAAATGGAATACTAATATACAAATTAAAGTCAGTGAGTTATATTGGAATAAAGAGTTGCAGCTGAAACCATAGCGGGTTTGATTATTTTTGTTTCCACTTTCTTGTATTCTATTCAAGAATAAAGTGAAGTATACAAATCGAGAGAAGAAAGAAATATAAATATTTATTGTACAGGTGATATAAAACCGCTCGAGGATATTGGGGGGATAAATTGATTGTGCAGGGTCGGTTTTCCATTTAGATATGGAAATTTCCAGGATTGTGTGCGAAAATACTTTGATTTTATCTCCCTCAACAAATCTATACTATTATATATAAGTTTTATCAAGAGTTTAATCAAGAGATTAGTCGGTAAGAAAATTACGAGTAAATACGCATTTTTAAAACGTTTAAGATTTTGATTAATGAAGGTAGATATTTTATTAAGGTAAAAATATTAGTGACTGCTTATGTAGGTTTAATTAATTCTTTAATTAAACCTACATAAGCAGACTCTACATACATAAGACTCTAATATTTTTACTTCAAAAAAAAAAGACATTGATTACACAAAGTAAGGAAATCCAACATCTAACACTCAAATAATCAAGAAGATTTTTTTGCTTCTTCCATCCATCGTATGTCGGAAAATTAAGAAGTTTTCCCAGGAACCAAAAAACTTTAATCCACGTGGGCGAAATCATGGGCATCATAATAATATAGATTGGATAGAGTACAATATATCTATACTATTATAATAAAGAGAGAGCGCGAATTTTGTGAGTTTGTATGTATGTCCGGAGCAAACTTTGGAACCACCGCACCTATTTCAAAAATTCTTTCACCATTTCAAAGGTACATTATTCCAGATGGTTATAGGCTATATATTATGCACATATATGTATTATGGCTAGATATTATGTGCAAATTTGTTAAAGAAGTCGGAAAAATTTTTGACTCTCAAACGTTTTCAAGGCGTGCGCTGGGTCATATACTGTTATTGGATGAAAATGATGTATGGGTGAATTGTTCCTCTTAAAAAGTTCTAAAAAAAAGTCCGCGTTAGCATATGTCTAGCTTCTAAGGATAACTTACAGTAACCATTTCTATCTTTCAAATTTTGATTAAAAATAAGGAATTATTTTCGACCTTCTTTAACCGATGTGATGTCAATCTATATCTAAATAAATATGTTTATTATCGTAAGTGTTTAATTTAGAACATATTTGCCCTTTACACTATACAATTTAAATAAATATCTTAGGAGTTATCGGAAAATTAATATTTCTGCGCGACAAAATAAATAGTGCCGGCCGGCGCGGGCGGTGCACGGTGGCGGGTGCCGGCGCGGGAGATTCCTGTGATTCCTGTGGTGATCTTATTTACAATCGTCTCCTATTAGAAGCTCTGTGCGATCAGTCCCGTAAAAACAAATATTTAAATTTTCAACCCGGACGAAGTCGGCGCGGGCTTCTAGTATATAATATAGAAGAAATAATGTTTTGGTAATGAAAATAATATAAACCGCGTTAGCGTTGGCAAAATCAAAGTCATGACAGAGTTGATCACTGCTGAACTTTATTGCATTTTTTTCTCAGGTGTCGTCGGTAAACATAATTATAACGAGTAAACTCTGTCATTTTGAATCGGTAACTGTCCGCTATTTCGATTAAGTTCCACTATTGTGATAACATTCCTGTTATCTCAGGCAAGTGTTCGCTTAAAGCTTTCGGCCTACTACACCAGTCAGTACTGAACTATATGAACGTTCTATGAATTTATCGGTTAAAATGCAATAATACTGCAAGAACGCAATAAATTCAGCCAGACAACCCCACAGCCGGTTATGTCACGATATCTGTCGCTGATGGGGCGGCATCTTGGGTGTTTATCTGTGTATATAAAACTCAAACTCCTGACTGACTGACTGATTGACTTATTTAACAATGCACAGCCTAAACCTCTTGTGTTAGAAGCTTGACATTTTGGCACTAGGTTCCTTTTATAATGTAGGCACCCACTAAGAAAGGATTTTTTGAAATTCCGTCCCCTAAGGGATCAAATAAGTGGTGAAAGTTTGTATGAAAGGCCGTCAGATTTTCAAGTGTGAATGGATATATCCATGAAACTTGCCGTTTTGCCTATCGATTAAAAATAAAGAAGAACATTTTTCATAGTTTTTGAAAATTCCACCCCAAAACCTGTTCCACCCCGAACCAGGCAAAAGCTATTTAATAATTAATATAATTCATACAACTGTTTTTTCATGCACCAATATGATTACGATTACAATAGGAAGCAATGTAGTGAGCAGAGAGCTTAAGCCCGTAATTAAGATTGTCACAATACGTTGTTGGTATCACGGCAATAAACCTGGATGCCATTATTACAATGACTGATAACGTTAATTTTGATTAATGATTAATTCCAATCATTTGTCATCTGACCTTAGTGCTTGTTCAGCAATTTCAGTTAATGAAACTGCGCAAGCAACCTCTAAGATACTTTCCTTGCGTGAAGTAAAGTAAACGCACTTTTAGCGTCTGTGTTTCCGGCCACGTATAATGTAAGTGAACAGGCATTTTCTAGGCAAGCGCGCTGCAACCTCCTCCTTCTTCGCCTGAGCGTTATCCCACTAGGTGGGGTCCGCTTTCCGACATGCTTTTGCCCACTTTGCCCGGTCTTGTGCATCCGATTTTCTTAATTTATTGGCTCTCATGTCGGCGCCTACGAGGTCCAGCCAGCGCTTTCTGGGACGGCCGCGAGATTTAGCTCCAGGGACGGCGATGTTAAGACATCTATTACCGACGTAGCTTTGTGGTTTCCGTGTTACATGACCATACCATCTTAGACGGGCTTCTTGCAGCTTATCTCCAATGTCACGGACACTGAGCCTGCCACGGATGTGATCGTTGCGTTGTCGATCGCAACGTGTAACGTTGCACATCCACCGCAACATTTTCATCTCCGTGACTCGAAGTTCTTGCACGTGCCTCGTTAAGGCCGGCCATGTTTCACTACCATACAGGAGCACAGGTCGGATAATAGATTTATAAATGAGTCCCTTAAGCTTAAGCGGCATTCTGCGATCACAGAGCACACCGGTCAAGTCTCGCCATTTCAACCAAGCAGCGCTTATGCGAGCTTTCACGTCGTGGTCGACAACACCTGCGCGCTGCAACCTAGACCTCATAAATGCTTTCCATCATTGATTGTCGTCAAGCGCAATATCTCGTAATAAAAAAAGAACAAAGGATATCAGCTATGGTAAAAGAGTAAAAGAATATCACCTAGTCATTAAATTGGGGTCATTCTCACTTGTACAACTAATTATGTAGTTTTCGATTTTCCTTACCACAAGGAGTTGAAGTGATATTGTAATTAAGTGAAATGCACCATTTGGTATTTATACTTTGTATTAAATTAAAATAAATAAAGGGAAGCTATTTCTTAATTAAACAGTGCTACTTTGTTCATACACGTCTTCTCTCCTCTTATTGTCAAAATGAGTTGAACTAAACTTGTTTACCTTTCCACTGAGATGTTTATACGAAACTTTGCAAATACGCCGCCTAGGAGACGTTCAGTTTAACAGAATATGCCGTCGCGAAACTTAGTTCGTTTGATACAACTGCAGCTGTCGACAGGTAGATTTAGGGTATGAATATTATCCTTATGCATTATGTATAGTTTTTAGTAGTTTCGTAACAATCTATTATGATATCTAAGTAATCATTGTAAGGAGTAATTTTTCACCAACTAATATCTAGGCTGGGAAATCAAATCAGGAATGAGGAGTTCTGTAGCAGAACTACAGTAACCGATAAAGTTGATCGAGTCGCGAAGCTGAATGGATATTATCTAAGTTCGAAGGACTGATGGTCTTTGGAGTCCCAAAGTGCTGTAGTGGCGACCTGGCACCGGAAAGCGCAGTGAGCAGCTGGATACAGGTGGTGCAAAACCGAAGCTTGTGGAAATCTATGTAAGAGATACAATATGTCTAACAATGGACGTCTATAAGTTGATAAAGAAGAAGGAACTAGATATATACGGAGTGCAATTCCTCCAGTGTATCCAATTAACAGTGTCTGGTGGGAGGCTTTGGCCGTGGCTAGTTACCACCCTACCGTCAAAGACGTGCCACCAAGCGATTTAGCGTTCCGGCACGATGGCGTGTAGAAACCGATTAGGGGTATGGGTTGAATTTACACTCCTATATACCTTCCAAGTTATCCCGCTACCATCTTAGGCTGCATCGTCACTTACCATCAGGTGAGATAGCAGTCAAGGGCTATCTTGCCATCGAATAAAAAAAACCTCAAATACAGACACGCTGTGTCTTCGTAGAGCGTCGTCTCTGTTACTACCTATGTGACGTTTTGAGCATCGTGCGCGACTGATGATGCTCTACGAAGCCCAAGCAAGCCGATGGTATTTATAACTGTCGGGAACTGTAACTGTAAAATATTTCGGTGTGAGATATAATATTTACCGAGATAACAAATGCGCAATAAATATATTCATAAATCTTAATTCGCAGGAATATGTCGAGCTCGCTCTCTGGAAATAAATCATGTAATAACATCGAGTGGGAGCGCGATACCTCCGTTAAAAAGCATAGCAGTCCCTCGTGCAACACAATCAGTGCGTCAAAGCTTTTTCGCGGCTTTTTCATATCGATAATAATATAAACGTAAAAATTCTTTTTACAAAACCGACTTCAAGCGCCACTACAAAGTACCTATAACAATTGTGCCGATAAAATTTGAAGAGTTCTCTCATTTTCTCCAGGATCCCATCGTCGGATCCTGGCCTGATGACCAATTAGCTGAGTTTTCCGGGCGTCTTTGAGTAATCGCGGAACGTGCATAAAAAAAAGATTTTTCCATATGCCGCGAAAGAGATACGTGCGTACACGTACGTACGTTTATCGCGAGATTTTGACGACCTCCCTGGCGCAGTGGTGAGCGCTGTGATCTTATAACTGGGAGGTCTCGGGCGAAGGCAATTTGGGAATATTAAAATTTCTGAATTGTCTCTGGTCTGGTCCAAAGCTTTATCCGTGGCTAGTTACCACCCTACCGTCAAAGACGTGCCGCCAAGCGATTTAGCATTCCGGTACGATGGCGTGTAGAAACCGATTAGTTGAAATGAATTTGAATTTGAATGTACACTGCCATACTCCTTTCAACTTAGGCCGCTACCATCTTAGAAATAAAGAAAAAAAAACATGATTTCGGCGATCCATCTATCACACAAATTACATTTATTTACCTCGACACTCAAACAATTTAAGGGTTTTGGTGTTCTAGTATGCCTAGTTTGTTGGTATATGCGTAGGCCTAACCATGCGAAGCCATTACTAGTTGTATAATAAGCCCTATTATAACCACTTATTTACATCTATTACGTGTTTCTAATTTGGTAACTATATGTTTCATATACATATATGCATTGAGCCTCTATGTATCTTTTGGTTCTAAACTTTATTACTGTTTGTAATTAACAGACCAGGCTCGTAATATTCCGCATACTGGAGCCAGAATGCTCTCAGACACAAAGCAATTTAAATTAGAACAAAGTTTCTAGTAAATTCTGTAAAACAAGCATTCCACTGCTGTTTGTATTGGTATTAAGGGTGCAGTTTAGCGGCCGGCCACGTTCCTACGTTTGCAAACAATTCCTTACACTTTACGCTACCCAAAACGATCTTTATTTAATCCTTAAGTCTACTACTAGGGTTTATTAATAAATTGTTGTTATAACTAACCCGTGCCAGAGCTAGAGAATACAGATTGCCGAGATACAAGATTCAAAAGAAAAAAATCCGTTATATAATAAGGCCATTTTGCACCAATCTGCTGTCATATTTAGTTAAATGTAATGCTGTCACTTTTTGGCAAGCTTAGTTCAGAGCAAACAAGAAAAAGACAGGTACTTATAGAAAATTAAACTTATATTCAGGGGTTTGGTGGAAGGTCTACTTGCACCAAATGTGTGTTTGTTTTTTGGTTTATCCTTTAATTATGCAGCAATAGATTGAATATAAGCCTAAATAGCCGAACGGTTAAAGGTACTGAATAGGGAATGCAATCTCGATCTCGCGAGATCTCGCGAGATTAACGAGATTGTAATCGAGCATAAAAAAGTGTTATTCGAAGCGCGGACTGACACGGACGGAGTTGCGACCTGTCGGTTGCGTTCGGTGGGCGAATTAATTTTTAAATGACTAAAAGATTTTGGTTTGATATTAGAAGAGAAGACTGGTTGTTTTTTTCATTTTTTATTTCAAATTCAAATTCAAAATTTATTTATTTCATGTAGGCCAACTTGTAGCTCTTATGACACGTCATAAATCTACCACCGGTTCGGAATGCAGATTCTGCTGAGAAGAACCGGCAAGAAACTCAGCAGTTGCTTTTCAAAAAATAAAAAAAAATAAAAATTTACAATTGGTCGCGATCTCGCGAGATCTCGAAATTGGCGAGATCTCGCGAGATTGTCGAGATTGTAAATACAATCTCGCGAGATCTCGCTTAAGCCCCAATCTCGCGAGATTTGCATTCCCTAGTACTGAAAACTGAAAGGTCGTAGGTTCGAGTCCCACCCGTTGCACTATTGTCGTACCCACTCCTAGCACAAGCTTTTCGCTTATTTGGAGGGGAGAGGAGAATATAAGTCAAGTTTAGCTTGGCTAATATTCTTAAAAAGAAAATAGAGCACCGGATCGACGTGATTTTTTGCATGGGTATAGTTCAGGACTTGGAGACTATTATAGGCTATTATTATTATATTTATCCCGAAAAAAACAGAGGGTTCCTGCAGGAATTTTAAAAACCTAACTCCACTCAAAAGCTTATACTTAGCACATATTTATTGATATGATGATACAAAAATGAAAAACACGTAGTACCACTTACTAATTACCGTTAGTACTAACGGTACATAATACTTAACTTAATTAGTATATTAGTGGTTGTACTATTTTAAACAATATTTTATTAATTTATACCTGAACAATATTATTGTTAAGTATATAATTGCGAACTGAGCCAGCTGTATTTGAAATAACAAAACATAATATTATTTTATCAAATTAGTTTTTATTATTCATTACTAGTTAATACCTGTTTCTATTATGTTAATTAGTATGTTGTTTTGTTTTTGCCGTGCTATTTTGCATAATTGACGTAAAATCCCTACTATCCCTCCTAATATTATAAAAGCGAATGTGTGTTAGTTTGTTGGTGTGTCCATCCATTACACAGCAACGGAACTACTGTTTAACGTAATTTGCAAAAGTATAGGACCTGTAGGTTTAGTGTAAGATTTAATTCGATTGATCGTATTCGTATTCGATGATGTTAGCGTCACAGCAAAATGAACCATAACATTATTGTATTAGAGCTCAATTTTGTGCATGTATCCTTATACGGTCACGTATACGCTCCAAATTAAAATCGGTTATACTGAATTTGTGACTTTAGCTCAATACATTTAAGGTTCATTTTACTTTGACGCTTTGTTCGAATACGAATACGATCAATCGAATTAAATCTTATACTAACCCTACTAGAGAGTGATATAAGCAATTTTTTAATTTGGAAAACTAAAAAGTTTCCGCGCGATTTTCAATAAACTTGACTTCGCTAACGAAGTCGTGGGCAACATACATACATTTTATTGATGAACTAAATTTTAATAACTCTACTACTAATAACATATACTTACTTACTGATTAATTAGCTATTATATTATATAAATTAATGATAAAATCTAGTTAAAAGCATAACTAGTTTTTGTATTTAATTTAATACCCATGATTTTGTAAAATAATAATTCCTTGATGAATAAGCACACAAAATCTTTTAACGAAAATCTCTTTACAAAATGTGAGTAAGAATTTTTTATAATAGCCAATAGGCAGATTAATTTTTCGCGGCACCGAGTTTTTTACATTTTAAGATTTTAATAAAGCTTTCATAAAATAAAATGACCGTCACTGCATTAAGGTTAATTTTACAAAGTCAAGTCACGCTGTTAGGGTTCCGTACCCAAAGAGTGCCAACGGGACCCTATTACTAAGCTCCCTCCCTCCCTCCCTCCAGCCCTTCGCTGTCTGTACGTCTGTCCGTCCGTGAGTAGAAACCGTTTAGGGGTACAGGTTGAATATACACTGCCATACCCAAGTTAGCCCGCTACCATCTTAGGCTGCATCGCCACACCATTAGGTGAGATCGCAGTCATGGACCATCTTATCATCGAATAAAAATAAAAAAAGTCGCTGAGTTGTGTCGGAAACATGTGCAACTCGTTTTTTATCGAACGACTTCAAGGACTACGAAAAGCTTGTTCTCCAAAATGAGAAGTAAAAATGTGCTTAAAAATACAAATTAAGTTTTTCATAATTACACGTAGTAAACAATTGAATCTCGGAATATAGCGGCAATATTTCTGTGCTTATTATCTAAAGTTATTCCGGACAACACCTGTCGCTAACAAGCGGAGTTGGTGGCTTGAAGAATATTAAACTTCGCCAGTGCCGTAAACATTATATTAGTATTCAGGTGCTACGAAGGGGACTCGACGCATTAACCTTTAAAAAGGGGTCAACGCGTAAGAGTTTCCACCCCTGATATCTTATTCTAGACGACTATTTGTCGAAGGGCTCTATTCCTAGCAAATACTGACTCCGAATATTGATGGCAGGTTCGTTTGAAAGCAAGTTTCGTTTTAGTGAAGAAATGGGATTTAAAATTCACTAGCACATAAATGCACTTTTGTTATCTAAAACCCGTGATCAAAAGTCAATTTTGCTCACTCAGTGTAAAAAAGTCTTTTCAACTTAGAACGCTGGCTTCGAATTGGTATTTCTAATGTGAATGGCCCTGATATCTTATTCTAGACGACTATTTGTCGAAGGGCTCTATTCCTAGCAAATACTGCATCCGAATATTGATGGAAGGTTCGTTTGAAAGCAGTTAGTGGAGAAATGGCATTTAAAATTTACTAGCACATAAATGCACTTTTATCTAAAACTCGTGATCAGAAGTTATTTTTGCTCACTCATCTGTAAAAAAGTGTTTTGAACTTAGAATGCTGGCTGCGAATTGGTATTTCTAATGTGAATGGCCCTGATATCTTATTCTAGACGACTATTTGTCGCAGGGCTCTGTTCATAGCAAACACTGACTCCGAATATTGATGGAAGCTTCGTTTGTTAGTGGTAATGGGATTTAAAATTCACTAGCACATAAATGCACTTTTGTTATCTAAAACCCGTGATCAAAAGTCAATTTTGCTCACTCAGTGCATAAAAGTGTTTTGAACTTCGAACGCTGGCTGCGAATTGGTATTGCTAATGTGAATGGCTCACGAAACGTTCAAAAACTTCGTATCTTTACCTTTTCATTTCTGAAGTAATGTTTTTTGTTGTTGTAGAATTATATTTAACAGTATTTCATTGAAATAAACCCAGTCACCTAAATAATGACAACTTCTGTGACTTTCTAAAACAGAATCTCTACAAAGCACCTAACAACACAAATAACCCTGCAGAAGGGTCGCACTAATTAAGTACTTAATTCACTTAACATATTATTCGTTGTACCTTATTACCGACTTGGGAACAGCCTTAATAAAGATACTTTATATTCTACATTTGGAAATTCAATGATATATTTCATAGTAAACTAGTAGTTGTCCGCGACATCGCCCGCGTTGAATATGAATGATTTAGGAAAGCTGTATCTATATCCACTAAGAAGTTTAGAAGCGAATACATAAGTAAGATAGGGAAGAATGGTGGATGTGTGCATCTTACGTACGGACTTGCATTCTTCTTATTCTTCCTCTCAACTAATAGTCACCCACAGCTAGACAAAGTCTTTTGTGAGAACTTCTATATGCTTATTTCTGAGGTTGTGTCCCACCTAAATCCAGCAGCTTCATGCGACTCTTCTGACGACATCGGTCTACCTGCTATCTGCCAATACTGCGCATCTTGCTACGAAGTTGAAACCTCTTTATACCCCAACTACTATGGAATTATGTGGCCCTGGTAGTTGCCATTTCAGCTTCGCGATTCAATCGCGAAGCTGAAGCGAGCTATCAGTAACTCAGGATCATAATTCATAAGTCATTAATTACAGCAACCCATCAAAGGCCTGCGCAAATATTTTGCGCAGGCCTCCTCTCACAAAAAGCTATTCCACCACACTGGCCCAATGCACATTAGAAGACTTCCCACACCTGCGAGAATTTCCTATTATAGACACTATACCTAACTAAAAGAACCAAAGTGCTATAATATCTAATGAATGAAAATAATTTCCATTTTGATTTTATAAGAAACTAGCTTTTGCCCACGGCTTCGCTCACGTTAAGTTCGATTTTTCAAACCTCTATTTTATCACCTTGGGGATTGAAGTTTCAAAAATCCTTAGCAGATGTCTACGTTATAAAAGCTATCTGTATGCCAAATTTCAGCCTGATCTGTCCAGTGGTTTAAGCTGTGCGTTGATAGATCAGTCAGTCAGTCAATCAGTCAGTCAGTCACCTTTTCCTTTTATATATTTAGATAATCACTTCACAATAGAATCAAGGTAACCTTCCCAATCAAGTTTCGGTTCGGAGTAAACTATTATAGAACCAACGTTTCTATAATGCGAATTTTCAAGACGAGGCAAAGTTTTGTCATCTTAAACTATTAAACTATTTACCCGCCCCACTCATTGTTCTTTGTTAGTAACATCTTATGCATGTTTCGTATGCGACTGACGTCGAATTAAACTTTGTTTTCCAAGTGACGCAGCAGCGACGTGCATTTACGTGATAGTTACTAAAGTGCCTAGTAAAGTCTTAGTATTTTATGTATGTTACCTTTATTTTAAACCCTTTTCCATTATTGTAAAAAATAGGCTTTAATCGTCATGTGCACGCGAATTCTTTCTTTCTGATGTTGAGCGAGTCTCTTCTAAGCTTTTTTATAAAAAAAACGAGCAAACAAGCAGGCCGGTCACCTGATTTAAGTGGTTACAGCGGCCCATAACATGTAGCACCACAGATACTGCCAATGCGGTACCGGCTTTTCAGGAATTTAAAGGTCCGCCCTTTGAATAACCCAATGTTGTAATTAAGTGAGAACGTGGGTTCTGTTGATGATGTCATCCACTCATTGATATTTAATATATGTTTCTCTACTCATATTATATTATGCACCTCTGATATAATCTGGAAAGCAGAGAGAACACGCGGGATTTTTAAAAACCTTTAACTTAACGCGGACGTAGTTGTGGACCAAAGCTAGTGCAGGTATAATTTTGCCTCTAATTTGTAGATTCGCCGTCAGTAGGTCTATGTATCATTTGATAGCAAATCGCAATTAATATACACAGGCTGTGCTTGACATTGTTTTAATTAAACCGGCTCAATACCTAACAATAATTTTGGGCTGGAAATGTGAAATAGCGTCGCTGTCAGCTAGAAACATCAATCGTCGCCAACGCTGACAAGTCTTCCTCTGGAAATAATCCTTTCTCATACAAATATATCCACTAATATTATAAATGCGAAAGTGTATTTCTTTGTCCCTGTCGTCGGTTGCCCTTTAAGGCAACGGATCGACTTGATCGGATGATTTTTGCATGGGTAAATGAGGACTTGCAGAGTGAGATAGGCTACTTTTTATCTCGGAAAAACGGCCTTCCGCGTATAGTTCTTTTGATTCACGAGGGCGCGTGAGCTTTACTTGTGCTTACGTCATGTACATTGTACATGCGCATTGCGTAAGTATGCGATCAGGAGCCTAGGTGGAAGCGCTTAGGCGTAAGCTCTTATATAGATACGACACACACACAACCATGAGCCACGCGCCCTCGTGAATTGCTTGAACTATAACAAAAGGTTGTAGGTATATGACGAATTTAGTAGGTTGGTACTATTAAACATTCTATTTTATATCAAATACCTCTCACACATGAGTCGAGGTAATGTTCTTATACATATTTACTAAGAATATGAGGGAAAATGCTTTGTACGAAACTGTCAGTCGTATCGCTTCCCCGCGGGCGTTATATTATTTCTTGAAATGATATTGCCTATATACAAAATGTTGGATAGTGATCGCACACTGTAAGCAACGCATTTTACCCGACTTAGGCAAAGCCAAAAGAAAGAGTTGGGATTTTAGCAATTTATGTTTGTATTTACGTATGTTCCACCGTAGCGCCGAATTAAAAGGAGGTGTCAATCGATTCCTTATCATGGTCCAGGTGACATAGGCTACATTTTATATGAACGAAATTAATATGACAGATGTTACATCTAATTTTCGTAGACGGGTAAATTTTTTTAACATTTTTCATTGTTCATTACTGAAAAGGCAAATGATGTCAGCAGCGCTAGTTTCGTGACTCGCAGCGCATGGGACGTGTCCAATAGATTCATTATGATGTCATTAGCTCACCTACTATTTAGACCACGCGGGCGAGCAGTATTTTAGTTGCAACGTCATACGAGTTTACTATCCTTGTGGAATCAAATGAAATGATACGTAGGAGAACCGAAGTTACCGATATACATACCTAGATTATTGAGTCACAAAGCTGAAGTGGCAAAAGTCAGAGCACATGGTTCAAAGAACTGATAAGTGTTGAGGTCCCAAGGTGTTGGAATGGCGACCCCCGCACCGAAAGCGTTGCTAGGGGAAACCCCCCCATGATCTCAGGCGAGTCGCTGGCAACCGTTGGTAGTGTGTACCTACAGCATCACTGATGAACACACGCTCCGACTTTCTATCGAATGAATGATTAGCATCCATCCAATCTTATGCAATGTCTATCCAATTTTACGCAATGGGCGTAGTGGGCGATCACCATTACGCAGCAAAGATAAAGGAAGTGTCTTTTGTTTGTGGAAATCGTAATAATGGATGCTATTCACCTGTCATCGGTCCCCGCTCCGCTTTAATATCCTGCTGCTTGTTTATTTCGAAATCCATTGAGCTCACCTGAGGCCTGCTCGAGGTATTATAATACAGGATCGAATACTAGCTACATTTTTCTCCGCGACTGATAAAAATATATTGCGTATGTGCATAGTTAACTTCTCCGTTAATCCTTACTAATGTTAAAGATGCGAAAGTGTGTTTGTTTGTTAAAGCTAAAGCTCTATTACAGCGTGATTGAAGGACATACCCACACACATAAAACCACACACAAACAAACCCATGCAAAAAAAAAAATGGGTTTGGTTGAATACCTTGAGAGTGACATATCCCGATTGTTATTTGGTACATTTTTATAGGAAATTGATATTGGATCTATCAAAAAAAAAATTTTAATAACATTTTTTGGTTGCCTTTTGGTTACAAACCAGTTAATCTATATATATAAAATTCAAAGTCCTGACTGACTGACTGACTGAGATATCAATGCACAGCCTAAACTACTGAAGTTAGAAACTTGAAATTTTTACAGTTGGTTCCTTTTATGACGTAGGCGCACACTAAGGAAGGATTTTTGAAAATTCAACCCCTAAGGGGGTAAAACAGAGGTTCGAAAAATCGAACTTAACGTGAGCAAGGCCGCGAGTAAAAGCTAGTGGTTTACATAGCATTAAAACAGTAACAGTCTTACATTTTACGATTTAGACAAGTTTACCTAATGACATGACAGTTCTTTGTATTAGAAGGCTATTAACTTTTAGTACGGTTTAAAATAAACACGCGTTCGATATTTACTTTTAGATAGATACTTTTTTAATTTTTTTGTGGTAGGATCGTAAGGGTTCACATTTAGAGAACCACAAAACATTCCAATCCCATTTCCGATTCTTGTCACAGTGCCTCCATCACGAAGAGGTCGGGATAAAGGTAGAGGCACTTTACATGAAGATTCGGTAAGTATAGGTAACAGTCAAGCGTGAAGAAGGGTCCTTTAAGATTGACACATTTGTTGGTAGTAAGTAGGTACATAATATTATTTCGAAGCATACAGCTTGTATAACATCGTTTGTAAATATACCGATATTTTCGTAACCTCTTCTGATATATATAGACGATTTGATTTACTTACTCAGTTATTGTCTAAGCTGATTTCGTATTAGTTTTTAGTTTAACGTTAACCGTGCATCAATTTGTTTTTTAATACTAAGTACGGGAAAAGGATGAAAAAAGGTTTTCATCCCTTTTCCGTCCATTATACCTAAATTTACACTAGACCCTCACATCAAATACCTAATATAATGACAACTTATCATTCACAACAATCTCACTCTTGCTTTGTAAGTAAAGTACATTTTAAAAATCAATTGGTAATTGGTAAAAAATTCTACCACTAAGTAATAGCACAGTAATAGTATTAAGTAATACAAGAGACTAAAATATAGAGATACTAGTTGATGCCCGCGACTTCGTTCGCGTGGATTGAGGTTTTTTATTCCCGCAGGAACTGTCTTAATTCCCGGGTTAAAAAGTAGCTTATGTGCTATTCCAGACTATAATCTATCTATGTGCCAAATTTCAGCCAAATCGGTTCAGTCGTTGCGGCGTGATTGAGTTACAAACATCCATCCATCCATCCATACTTACAAACTTTCGCGTTTATAATATTATAAGTAGGATTATTAAATATCAAGTATCCGGAGGCGGATCGTGGGTGGATTAAAATGCTGAATTAGGTAAGATTAACACTCAATTAGCCTTTAATTAACTGCGGATTAACATATCTTTAATTAGCCTTACGGGGCGTAACTAACTACGGTCAAGTCCTCTCCCTGGGGAAATTTCTCAGGAAAGCTTATTATTTGACGAAAATTTAGGGTTTATTGCTCAAAATGTTAAATTTTTGTGTAAAAAATTCAACTTGACTAATATTCTTTTATTAAAAAAATATATATAAATTGGTTCTTAAAGAGGAAGATAACGCGTAACATACCTACACATTAAAAAAATACTTTCGAATTGGAAACTACCCCTCGTTTTAGAGTAAATTAAAAATCATATTATGTTACTAACTATCTCCAAAATATTTTACTATAACTTAAAAAATATTTTCGTGCATCGATAGGTACTGAAGCTTATCGAATTCCGCATCACGTAAAATCGATTTGAGAGCTGGTGCTGGGGTCAAACTGTTATTTATGAAGATAACTTCGATTTATGATCACCATATATTATGAAGCTCTTATCTCGCTAACTTTTATGGCATTTCAGGTTATGGGCATATTATTCGAAAGTACAATATCTTTGGTATTTCAAAAGGAAGCAAGTGTTTTCAATCAAATAACAGATGACTAGCTGCTGATGTCTGCCGAATTTGCTAACTACCTTATCCGCTGGATGGCCAAACTTTTATTAAAATACTAGCTGATGCCCGCGAATTCGTCTGCGTGAACTTAGTTTTTAAAATCCCGCGGGAACTCTATGATTTTCCGGGATAAAAGCCTATGTCACTCTCCAGGTCCTCAAGTATACCCAATTACCCATGTAAAAATTCAAATCAATTCGTTGCTCCGTTTTTGCGTGATTGAGGGACAAATCAACAAACCAATGATGATTAAATTGGTCACCACCAATGGACTCTATGACACTGGACAACAGATCAATAGGGTTTCACCTTTATAAAATAACTGCTTACAAAATTTAGAGCCATAACTATAAATAGATCAGTTCTTTACGCTAAGCATTTGTTACAATTTAAACACAACCACCTACGAGTGAACGCTATCAGTCACATTCTGGTAGAAATATTCCAGAAACAAAACACTCTTAGCAGTATGGGGTGGTAATGTTCCCCGGCCCTTAAATTTTTCATTCCCCTGAGGCTCGACAACTAAGCATTACCGAAATTGCGTCATATTTCTTTTCCCAACACATTGTATGGTGGGAAATAGTAAGGGGGTCGCAGCTACACCAAATGTTTACTCGCTGTCCGACAAGGCGGCGGTAATAATTATGTATTGCTAAATAATAAGTTTGTTCAATGGGATGGGACCAAAGGGAATCCTCATTAATCTAAATATACGAAAGGAAAAGGTGACTGACTGATCTATCAACGCATAGACGGATCAGGCTGGGCTACAGATAGCTATTACAACGTGGACATTCGCTAAGAATGCCTACGCCTAATTCATCCGCAGATTATAATTGCGAAAGTGTGTTTATTTGTCCCCAGAGGGTTCTCGCGGAATTTTTAGAAACCGAAGTCGTAGACAATAAGACTAGTTACTCTGATAAGATTCGCTTTACCGCAGAAAGGAGTTAGCTAGTCTGATTTAATCAGCAAGAGCAGTCTCTTGACACCAAGTTCCACGCTCTAAATATTGTACACCACCAAAGGAGATGTGACATCGACCGCGAGAAGTTGTTTAGTTTTAAGGGTCATGACCCTCTGTAATGAGGATTACGGCGCAGAGAGAGAATAATATGAGAAATTTTCTCTTGCGAGATTCGGAATTGAAAGTCGGAGCGCATAAAAGTTATTCGTATCGGATTGATATATTGACAACAGTTTTGGGCGGAACGTGGAAGCTCTTGGTTATTGATGAACCGTTATTTATTACCACCGCGCACTCTGCCAGATGAGAAATGTGAATCAACTTGCTGTATAAACAAACGTGTTTTCTCATATTTGAATCTCCTTTGGTAACGTCGCTTTTGATACCTCGATATGGGTAGACTTTTGAACAAGAAAAACACTTACTCGTAATATTAAAGTGCAGAAGAAATATAAAAGAGAAAGTGTCTATCTACCTGTTATTGATACGGATGATGGATGAAAGAATGGATATACTTTTATTGTACACCACACGTATTAAAATAACTAACACATATAACTATAATAGTAGTATAACTTACTTACTTACTTTGCTGGCTCAGTGACCCAAAGAGGATCTTGGCCTCCGACACCAGAAACTGCCACCCATGCCACACTGCCAATCGGGTGTATTTTATAATTATTGTATAAAGAAAATTCAAATAAAAATTCAGTCACTAAGTGGACGATAGAGAGCATATAAACAGTAGTAGTATATTATGCTCGGAGTATCTCTACAGTAGCAGATCAAAAGTAAGGATACGTAGGAGGACTAGAGAAAGATTAGTTAATTTGTTAAATCAAAACAAAATTATCTCTACCTTAAAATATCACTGTTCAAATAACTATGGTATTTCCTATTATTTCCTCACCAAGAGAAAATAATATTTACTGATACTGATATAATCAATACCTATTAATACAGAGATAATTGCGTTGGGAGTTAGGTGTACCAAGAAATATGGCTAGAGAGGGTCATTGTTAACAACAAGATCCTCAGAGATTAATAGTTCTATCGTATCCTAAATTGCACCTGAAGCCACTTAAAACCTTCGTTGATCCAACCTATCGAACTGTTACCGCATACAAATTACTTCGGTAATAATTTCGGTTTATTCAGTTGTTATTATTTATTAATTTTAATAGTTACTACAATAACTGTTTTGTAGTGGTGCTAAAAGTCCGGAAAAAAATTAAAGTGGATCACTTCTTTTGAAATTTTCTCCCTTTGCTTGAAGTCTTAGATTCGTTTAGACTTTTGAAAATTTTATCCCTGCCAGACAGCAAAAAAGTTTGGAATTTGATGACATACATAAAAACATTCCTAATAGCTTATGAAATGTATTGAATTTGTGTTTTTAGAGATTTTTAATCCGTTTCCTCCAGTCTAGTGTAAAATGTGAACAAAATGATTTCAAATGGTTTTATAATTAAGTACAGATGTTTGTTACGTGTCAGTACCATACACGCTAAAATGAAAAAAATTATTGCAATTTCGAATTGCATTCAGAGCTGTAATAACAGTTTTCTCAAATAACATTACGAGTATTATGAAATGAACATGTATGTAGTTTAAACATCTATGTCATTATAGTAATAAAATACAGTATCTGGAAATATTAATTAATATTTTAAATTTGTTTGCAGTAATGTTTTAAAATTTTATATCTATTTGGGATTGAATGATAAAACAAAGATTGTTTTTCATAAGAAATTGGAAATAACAAAATAAGGACTAAGGATAATCTGCGAAGATATTTATTATCGAAAATATTGTTTTCAGTCTCACTAATATCAAGCATACCACTATATTTCAAAGAACAATGCGTCAAGGTATTGTAGAAAGGTAATTTTTTGCATATTTACCGGGTATGAGAAAAAAAGGCTTTGTACTAAACTGTTTCTTATAGCTCTCACCCGCGGGCAATATAATAATATTTTTGAAAATAAGACGTTTCCTATAAGACAAAGAAATAAAAGGGGATCTTCGTCGTAATAATGGATGCTTTTCACCTGTCATCGTTCCCCGCTTCTCTTTAATATCCTTGTTGTTTGTTTATTTCAAAATCTATTGACATCACCTGATGCTCCTTTGAAGTAGAGTAAGACAAATTTGTTTGCACAAAGGCATAACATTGAAATGCAAATGACATTGTTTCAACAATGTGTAATATCGCACACCTAGATCTAAAGAGGTATTAACTCAAAAAAGCACTTTTTTCAGGAAACACGAAAAACTGTTTTCTGTGTCCCTGTGCACTGCAGGAGCGTTTTGTTTTTATGGTTTGCTTTATTTTTATACTAGATTAATTATCATGACAGTAATTTTGTGTTTAATACACATTTAAAGGCTAAAAATTGGAATTTTTGAATTATCTCCCTCTTGATTATCAATTTATATATATTTGTTAAACTAATTTGAGTTGAGCCTGTATTGGTGAATTAAGATATTAGTTGACTCTCTTTTGAAGAGGCATTATACATTTAGAACGCAATGACTTTTTGAATTATTTATAATAAGTCCAATTGGCAGAGTATGCTATTACCAACAATAAGAGTATAATTATTATTTGATGACAATAAAAATAAGAAAAACTACTGCAGTCAATCAATTTTATTTATTAGAACTATTATTATCAGTAACATTACCTTATGTCAGTCTCATAAACCCAAATGGGTCATTACTCTTAAACAAAACATAAAATATATAGAAAAAACAATTTAAATGCACATCTTATTGCTTATTCTTGTAAAATTAAAAAAAAAAACACTCTTAAGAACGGAAAGTAATTAAACATGCTTCTACTAATTAAATGGCACATAGAAATACTTAGCAAAATACACCTTATTTATATTCATAGTCCTTACTAATATTTTGTAATAGGTACTAAAGAACTTTGGTACTGTAATTTGGAACACTGTAATGAGATCTAATGCGTTAAGTATATTCTGATAACAAAAATGTACTTAATTTTTATTACCGCCAAGAATATTCTTATAATAGAGATCATAATAAGATTTTGGAATAACATTCTTATCAATCAAATCTTGAATGTCTTTTTTTTTTGCATCTGATAATGTAATTTTTTCATTGTAGGCTTGTGTTAATCCAATTGAAAATGTTGTCTGATTAATGGCTTCCCCAGTTCCTCTTGTGCGGAGGTCCCTCTTTTTCACACACACTTTTCTATAAGCTCCTTCAGCAAATGATGTTTTATAAAAAAATGCGTCAGGATGTTCTTTTTCAACTCTGAGTACCTTAATGTTTTGCCACTTAATTTGATTTTTTTCTTCATTTACATTAAAATTTATGCCCCATGATTCCTGTAATGCTTTAAGATCATAAAATTGATTGTAGGTCATTTCAACAACTTTGTAAGGTTTTCCAGTCTTTTTTGCAGTGGCAATCAAAGTTTTATATTGTTCTGGTATGTAAATTGGACCCGACTGTAAATATCTTTTGATTTGTTTTTCAATTACACTATGTACGTTGTCCCCTTCGTTTTGTGAATGACCGCGTATTAAAAACTTGTGAGTTATAGACTTAACTGGCAATTGGTTGACGGCGTAGGCATAGGCAGATAAAAGAAACTTATTTTTTTGTTGACCGCCACAGTTATCCGAATAGAAAATGACGTCGATTTCTTTGTTCGGATTTTGGGCTATCTTTGATTTAATGTAGTCAAGTACGCAGCTGCCAATTTCAATAGCTCCTCTCTTTCCCTCTGTTTCATCCCAAAAGTAGCATAAGACATCTTTTGCCCTTAAATCGCTGATAGTGAAATTAAGGCAGTTGATCCTGGATTTATAGAAGAACAAGGATATTTGTCCTTTAGGAATCTGCAATACAGCCTGTAAGTCGTAAACTGATACGATTGTGCCATCTGTCCTATTCTTGTCATTTTCTTTTTCAGTCCTTGCAAGATCCTTTTCTTTCAGGTGCTCTTCATATTCCTGGATTAACTTGCACTTTTCTTCTTCGTTTGAATTCTTGTACCTTTCGCACAAATCACACTGATCTTTTTTTGGTATGAAGAACGAAATGTTAAATTCAGTATTGAATATCCTGTTGAATGTAGAAGACGTGGCAGCCGGTAGTTCATCCTCAAATCTCCATTAATCTCAAAGAAAAAGGCATTGTTGAGGGCTCTAAGATCTTGTGTACTTGAGTACCGATATTTAGGCTTTATTTGTTGCGAGTGGCGTACTATGAATTCTCTTTGCCTTTCAAGATCGCTGAGTGCCCAATATGCGTCAAAGACCTGTTGTCTTGACATCTCGTTCACTTTATCTTTGCATTTTAGGCGAGATTTGTCTCCACAAGGTGGTCCAACCTTTCTTTCTGGTATCAGTTTCTTAGATTTTGACTGGGACTGGTAGGCCTTGCCAGAATTTCGTAGTTGTTTCGCGATTTTCGTCTTCCACGTTGCTGGTTTTCGCACTCTCTTTTTGCCTTTTTTTTCGATAACAGTTTCAGAAACCAAAACGTTTTCTGGTCCTACTTGCTGTCTATCATCTTCAGTATCTGACGAACTCGAGCTGGTGCTGGACGAAGTAACCGATGACGATGAAGGTACGACCTTAGGTGGGACCTTATTTTTGTTTAGCAATTGAAAATTAGGATCTTCATCGGAGTCGTCAATATCACTTTCATCGCTCCGGATCGGTGAAATAAAGTAGTTTGGGGCAACAGAATTTTGTTGTTTAGACGTGCCAGGGATAGATGTATTTACCGGTGTCAAAACAGCATGAGTTTCTTTGGATGAAACTTCATCACTTGATGTCATCTTCAAGTTATCTTCCGTGGTTGCATGTTGAGTAGTGATAGGAGGAGCGGTATTTTCTTTGTCCCGTTTTTCTACCATATTCACTAAAAGTCGCCCGCGTTGCATTGTTTTCCTGAAATATTAAATGTTTATTTTACTAACTTACAGAGTCATATACCCTTAAATCGATTTGGAAAGCCCATAAATAAACATTTTATTTCTGTTTTGCTATGTTGGAAAAACATTTTTCTCAAAAACCATCTAAAGGGGCCCAACTTGAAAAATTGGCAGTAACAAAGGAACAAACTCTAAGATGAATAATAAATTGTCATAAGACCTAAAAACTTTAATCCCCACTAACAAAATAGTTTTAATTTTGCTATGATTTTGCAGAAAAAAAAGAGCATAAAATATGACTCAACAAAACAGACACAACTACAAAATCAAAAATGTTTCATTAATAGGGTACCAACTAAAAATAAAACTAAAAACTTTACTCACCTTGCCAGCAATACAGGTTTAACTCAAATTGTTGTATTCTTTTAATCAGCACTAACCATCTAAAAAGTGTCAATTCAAAATAATACTGCTCCAAATTTCAGCTACACTGGTAAAAGTCAAAATAACTCCAAACTTTTTGCGGAAGACACGTGCACTCTGCTTGTAATTCTGATTGCAACTAGCGTTGTTTCCGTTTAGGCGCGGGATTAGTTGGCTCGCTCGTTCAACGAAAGGGATTCTAGGTGCCATCTAGCGTTGAGTTTTGCACTTATTTTTAAATCTGTTTTATTGGCAGATAGGTATCCGTATCGGAAATTAAATGGTGAGCATAACTCAAAAACACGGATTTTTGAGTTAACTCTCTTTAGATCTAGGTGTGCGATATGTAATATTATATTTTTAAGCGTTTACAGGTATCTATTTCTAGATAGTATTTAAATAAACATTACGTGTACATAATAACTTTCAATTTCACGATACCTAAGTTGTAATACCAGCTCAAGCCCGCATTCCGATAAGCCCTTGGTATTGTTTTCACTTCACTGAAGTACAAAATTGTTACGTTCATTACGAGGTATGAAAAGTCGAGTGTATGCAACAATGTAATCTTATAAGGTTTTTGTTATATTTGCTTAATTTTTTTTGTTGAATCTTCTACCTTTTAAAGAACTTGACTTGAAGATGAAGGTACTAACTGCCCTGAAATTGTTCATTATTTTAATCAGAATTTCATAACTCTAATCATAACGGTTTCCGTATTAACGGATTTATGTGGTACTAATTCTTCTTTTGCGCTTTGTACCTACAATTTTTTTCTTTTGCGAATTTATGGATTCTAAATATGTTATTTCAACTCTGTGGCATTGTACCTTTCAAATGATAACGCATATTAGACGGGTTTTTTCCAATGCTTCATTGGAAAGTGCAAAATGCTTGTGAACGGTTGTCACAAAAAGATTTCATTTTTAATGCTTTTCTGTTAGTCAGTCCGTTTAAAGTGAAGTTAACTTTTATGTTTTTTTGTAGTTGTTAAATATTTGTTTTTTTTTTTCAGTGTTCTGTGTTCACTATGCAAATTGTTTGCCGCAAGAAAGAGAAAATCGACATTTGTTTCCGTTACTGGGATATCTTCACGGTTACAAAATTGGGCAAAATTTTGCATATCAATTACCTCCATTAGTTTTATCACCTGTAGTGATACTGCCTTCTGTGAACCAACAACAGAGTGTAAATGTTCAGAAATCTACTGCAGAAGAAAACTATCAAGAAAATGGTGGCACTTTTCAAATTATATCCCCATCAAAATTGATATCAAAGATGTCTGATACTAAATATAATGAAACAGGTGAAGCTGAACTTAAGCAAACTTCAAAAATCCTTATTTTAGAAAAATCTGATTTACCAGATATAACAAATTTATCGGATGATGACCAAGACACATTCAGGCAAGCCATTACGAATGATACAGATGTAACTATCGAAATAAGTACAGAAACGGATAACGAAAATGCAACAACGATTACCGATATGACTAATAGTGAAGTGGAAAATTTGAAAGTTACTACTACTCAGCCTACCGGTCCATATCCAAATGCAGTATATAAAAATGAAAACATAAGTAATTTATCGATTACAACTACCACACCACTTCAGATTAATTCAACATCGCTTGCGTCGTTACTTCAATATAATCTAACTCTACCAAATATGGAAAGCACTCAAAACTTTAGCGATAAAAAGCAGTCAAACGAAAATTTAAATGTGTATCCCCCAGTAACAGTACCTTCTACATTTAGAGGTTATTCATATCCAAATCCATGGTATATTCCAGTAGCAGACAAGTTATCGATAACAACGAATTCCTATACAAATTATGAATCACCTTTACTGCCTGTTTACAATGATCGATGGCAGGCATTTTCCTCTTTAAGGAAATCTTATCCGACATCCGAGTTTCGACCTCTTGCAGGTTTGTACCATGATGGATTTCTGCACAAAAATCTATTCAAAAAAACGGGATTTATTCCTGTGAATAGTAAATACTTATATTATCATTAGTTATATTATATAGAGGCTACAAAGATACAGGACAGTAGTGCGCCTGTGTAAAGAAATTGTCTTCTCTTTTTATAATATGGTATGTTATTTACGCAATCAAGACAGACGTGAGTTTATGATTTCCCACTAGATACTCGTAGGTACGAGTACGTCGCTGGCTTTAAAACCATTTTTCTAATTTCAGCATTACGAATAATATTTTTTATTTGAATAATTTTGAAGGAATCATTAGTGTAACTGGTTACACTAATGATTTCTTCAAAAGTCCTTGCTAAACGAAAGCACTAGGGAAAATAAATCTGTTCAATTCATGGAGTTAGGGCACGTTGCAGCATGATTGAAGGATAAACTAACAAACCGATAATATTTTATCGGTTTGTTGGCGGCATTTATAATATTAGTAGGAATAGTAGAATTAAGATTTGGAAACTTGTGGAAATGTTATTTAAAAAATAAATTTTAGTTATGATTTTAGTTCTTTATTTTTTTTAAATTCCAATAATTTTAAAAAGACCAAAGATTTTTAGCCTTATATTTCATTTGGGTGAAAAATTGCAATATAAACTAAATATACTTACATACCCAAAAGTAATATTTTTCACAATGTTCCCTGTTTATGAGAATAGCATTAAAATAATTAGAGCTCTGCTGTCAATTTAGTTTATTTTAGAGATTGTGTACAGCAGAATGAACACTAATATAATATCATTATTATGTATCCGTTTTATCAGGGGCCCTACCACCAATACAACGCTTATATTACTTTAATATTGTTTTGACATGTCATAAAATGACGACCTTTTAATATTTAGATCATATTTAGATGCTTTAAGGTCGTCATTGTCATGTCAAAACACTATTGGAATAAAACTACTTTAAGCGTTGGTGGTAGGGGCCCAGGCGCATTATATGTAGTTAAAAAATATTATTTCAACGATTAAAACCGTGAACATAGTAGTCTGGACTAGGATATCAAGTCACTAACGAGTTAACACTTTCACAAATAGCCGCTTCCAAAGACTGATGCATCAAGTTCATAATTGCAGGACCCGCATACTAAAACCGTGTTTACTAATACTTCGAGCTACCATCGCCGCTTATTAGCGACAGGTGTCGCCTAGAATATCTTTAGATCATTAGCTTTGACAATAACTACTTTATCTCTAGATTAAATTCTCTAATTTATAATAATAATAATAATTACAGAACTTAATTAGTCAAATTCTGTTTGGCAAGTTAAAAATAAAACGGCCAAGTGCGAGCTGGACTCGCACACGAAGGTTTTTGTACCATTGCAACGTAACGAGATTGCTAAGTTCGAGCAAAAAACGCCAAAAGAATCACGTTTCTTGTATGGGGAGCCCCCTTTTTTATTGTTATAGTGGCAATAGATAGGTATACACATTCTGTGAAAATTTCAAGTATGTACCTATTACGTTTCATAAGACACAATACGCAGACAGACAGACAGACGTACGGATGGACAACGGAGGCTTAGTAATAGGGTTCCGTTGGTACCCTTGGGTACCCTAAAAAGTAAGACTGCTTTTTAGTAAGTTATGCTATTCTATTTCGCTCTGAATTTTTTTATTTTGCTTTGAATTGAGGAAAGATTTGCAATTTTTAAGACCAGCTGTGAATTTAGTTCAGCTCAGAGATCGTACTTAAACCTTTACATAAAAGTCTTATAAAAGTCTGTGTAAATTCGAGTTAAAATTATTATTATTAGGTAAGTATAAGGATCACAATTTTTTAAGACCTGTGAATTTACTTTAGCTCGGAGATTGTATATACTTATATTAAACCTTAACGTAAAAGTCTTATAGTCTGTGTAAATTCGAGTTAAAATTATTATTAGGTATAACGTATGCAAATCTCATCCACTTAATATTCATTCGAAAAGAAATATAGGTAAGTCAAAATAAGCGCCTCTTTTGCACGTAAACGTGTGCGGTAATGAAATCCGAGCTTAGCACCGCGGGAGGGATTATTGAGAAGAGGCGTCACGCTCACCCTCACTGTGTAACATATAACATATAACATATTGTATATGATTTATTTTCAACGCACTCGACATATTCCTGCAGATAACACCTGTGCCGAAATCAGATTTATGGCCGTGTATCGGGCATTAGACGGGGCGAATGTTGCTGATTCTGTCAGTATTGACGGCTACGACTAACAACTTCCTAACATTTTTGATTTTTCTAAAAGGTATTATAAATGCGAAAGTGTGTTTATTCGTTGGTTTGTCCTTAAATCAAGACGTAACGGAGCAACGGATCGACGTGATTTTTTGCAAGGTATAGCTGAGTGCTGAGGACCAGCAGAGTGACACGGGCTTTTTATTCCGCAAAATCAAAAAGTTCCCGCGGGATTTTAAAAATTAACTCTATATGCGGACGTAGTCGCGGCCATCAGCTAGTAATTTAATATTTAAAAGAGAATTAATAATTATTATATTATAATTATTACATTTATCACATTAATCCTAACATATTATATATGGGGTTTTTCTGTCAAGAAATTCGCAGTACTAGATCGGAGTCAGGAAGTTGGCGTTGTGTCACCCCGTGCCTCGGAGAGCACGTAAAGTCGGCGGTCCTGCGCCTTATCTGTCTCCGCTCGTGTCGGATTTCCGTCCCATCGGAATAGGAGAGTGAGGGAATAGAGAGAGTGCACCTGTGTTTGCTCACAGACTTGGGCACTATAATATATCCCGCGCAAATGGCTAATATTCTCTTAAGGTTGGCCGCCGTGATCGAATTCGGTCGGATGGAATTATTATAAGTAATATAAAATATCATCATTTGTAGTACTGGGATGAATGATTATATTCTTCCCGTAATGCTATTGTACTGTTAATATTGTTGTGAGACAATCTCTGTAGGTATCTAAAGATAGATACAGACTACACAGTTTGTGGAAACTTTTTCTTTATAATAGGTTTATCTATAACGTACAATAAGAATATTACTATTTCATACATATAACGATAGGTAATGATTGATTTCTATTATATAGATGGATTTTAGTGGAGTAAAAATTTAAAGAATCGTTATAGGTAGTTCTTTCAAATCACGAGGGCGCGTGGCGCATGGCGTGTGCGTGTCGTATTTGTATTAGTGTGAGTGAGAACTTGCTCGCGCCTGACCGCCGTCACCTAGGCTCTTGATAGGCACGAACACTTACGCAATATGCAAGTACACGACGTAACCACAAGTAAAGCTCATGCGCCCTCGTGAATTGCAAGAACAATACCAATAGGTTTTATTTTTCGGAAATAAGTTTGTAATAAAAATGTTATTTAATTCCTTGAGAACATACCTTTTTGAGTTGTCTGCTGCTTGATTTATTTTATTCTTCATTTCATATTTTTCCTATTTTCCTTATTATATCTGCATCTGCCTTAAGAAAAGTAAGCACCACGTCTTACCTTGAAATGTTTTCATAAGCTCCTACAAAAGATATCTTATTTTATCAAAAGAATATTATACAGTGGTAAAATGGAGATTCTATGTGTTCATTGAAATCACAATTGTGTTCATACAAAACGTGCAGAAAATAAAATGCGCAAAATATAATACGAATTGTACAGAATATGTGGACGACGAAGAAGAGTGTAATTAATTATATTTTTAAGCTATTGCATAGCTTCTATCGCGGGCCAGCGTGGAGACCGAATCCAGAAATTCCGTAACGAAAATAACCTGACACGGGACTCCTCTACGGTGAGCCACTAGATGGCGCATTTTTTATCAACGCCATCTAGCGGATCACCGCTAGATGGCGTTGATAAAAAATGCTATGCAATAGTTTTACCGCGGCAGTCCTCGAGTGCCACACGTCTTTTTTTTTAAAGAATATTAGCCACACTGAAGTTGACTAATATTCTCCTATCCCTTCCAAATAAGCGGAAAGCTTGTGCTAGGAGTGGGTATGATTTTAGTGCAACGGGTGGGGCTCGAACCTGCGACCTTTCAGTTTTCAGTCCACACCTTTAACAGTTTGGCTATTGAGGCTTAAATATTAAAATGATAGAAGGTTGGACAGACGCAGCATAGCCTCAACCCACCCTAGTACCCCCTCCTAGCACAAGCTTTCCGCTTATTTGAAGTGGAGAGGAGAATATAAGTCAAGTTCAGCTTGGTTAATATTCTTTTTAAAAAAAACGCATACAATGTGAAGCCGACGTTAGTGACAACGTGTCCGACGCGGCTTCTACGTATATAAGTTGGTAGAGGGAGAAGCAATTACGTAACATTGCGGAAAATGCGTAGAAGCAGCGCTTCTGTAGTCGCACGCCATTGCGTTTTATGTCTGTCTTAAGGTGTCTCTAGGTCAGTATTATGAAGTGGTCAATTCAGTACTAACAATTTCAACAAAATATAGGTTTTCAAATAACTGGTAAACTCTTTGATTTTCCGGAATAAAATGTAGCTTTTGCCACTTTTTAGATCCTCAAATATATCAATGCACAATTCACGTCGATCCGTTGCACCGTTGCTGCGTGATCGATAGACAAACCAACAAACCTACAAACAAACACACTTTCGCATTTATGATATTAACTAGCTTTTGCTCGCGGCTTCGCTCACGTTAAATTCGATTTTTTAAACCCCTATTTTACTCCCTTAGGGGTTGAATTTTCAAAAATCCTTTCTTAGCGGATGCCTACGTCATAATAGCTGTCTGGATGCCAAATTTCAGCCCGATCCGTCCAGTGGTTAGGGCTGTGCGTTGATAGATCAGTCAGTCAATCAGTCACCTTTGCCTTTTATATATTTAAGAAGATAGATAAGGATAGAGTAAGGATATCTAATTAATTTATTTCAATGTATCTTTAATTTTCAACCCTAAAATACTTGGCCTTGTCAACAGACGCTGTATCAAACGAGCAAAGTTTCTTTATAGCATATTCTGTTAAATTGAACGTCTCCTAGGCGGCGTATTTGCAAAGTTTCGTATAAACATCTCAGTGGAAAGGTAAACAAGTTTAGTTCAGCTCATTTTGACACTCCAAGGAGACGTACGAACAAAGTTCTAGCATCGTCTAATTAAGAAATAACTTCGGCCTGTTCATTTCAATTTCATTCAAAGCATAAACAGTACTGAAGTTTGGTTGCGTACCCCATTATCCTCTTAGATTTATTGTTTGAATTTCACTCATACAATTTTAACTCTTGGGACGTAGACGTAAAGATCATATCGCCGTAATGTGAAATAAGAGTCGTTTACGAGTCGTATGACTAATGCCAAATGTCGGATAGTAATGATCGTTATTCATCATTTATCATTGTTGTATAAATTATTTACAATTTTGAAAGTACATAATTTAATTTGTATTATATTGAAGTGCCATTAGTAAAGTTTTAAAATGCGCAACGAAATGTGTTCAAATTGGCTCGTAAATGTTGTGTTACGAAGTACTTTTATGAAGGCGCTTACCACAAAAGTACATCGAGGTAGAAGGATTATAATCCTTCTACCTCGATGTACTTTGCTCGGTGTGCTTAAGCTTCTGTGGTAATAATAATTATTAGAAGCTTAAGCACGAACATTTTAACTTTCGAATAGTAAAAGTGAACTTAAAGTCAGCAAGAAATTTTGTATGAAAATGACAGGAGCGCTCCTGTCTAAGTAACTAGGTAACATTTTTTTTTTATTAAAAAACTAGCTGATGCCCGAGACTTCGTTCGCGTGAATTTAGTTTTCAAAAATTCCGCGATAACTCTTTGATTTTCCGGGATAAGAAATATCCTATGACAATGTCCAGGTCCTCTGCTATACCTATGCGCACAAATCACGTCAATCCGTTGCTCTTTTGCGTGATTAAAGAACAAACCAACAATCAAACACACTTTCGCATTTATAATATTTATAAGGATTAGATAATATTCTTACAGGATAAGTAATTATACTTACCTACCTTGTATAGATATTATCTACAAGTAAAGATCTGAATTTACATAAGAAGAGTCCTCATCTATCATTACTTTGTACCTACTTCGAGGTAGTGAAATCCTCGAAGCTTTTAGCATGATTTGTTTCAAAAAAGGTAAAATCAAAGTACTTTTCGTATACAATCCCGAAAATTTCCATATCTAAATGGAAAACCGGCGCGGCATAATCAATTTATCCTCTAAACTATCTTCAAGCTGTTTATACCACCTGCACACTAAATCCTATTATCCTTCCTATCATCCTCATTATACTAATATTATAAATATATTAAATGTGTTTGTTTGTTGGTTTATTTGTTTGCTGGTTTGTCTCTCAATCACGCAGCTACGAAGCAAGCGATTTTTGCATGGATATACTTGAGGACCTGGAGAGTGACATACGCTGCTTTTATTCCGGAAAATCAAAAGTTCCCGCGGAATTTCAAAAACTAAATCGGACAAAGTCGCAGGCTTTAGCTAGAACAATAATACTTTTATCAAGTTTTATTGCAGTATCTATATCTAAAATATAACACAATAAATTGCGAGGTAAGTTAAAAACATTTAAAACAAAAGGATATTAGATAAATCTGAGCGATTTATACCTCGAAAAATGTCATGAAGAAGTAAAAAAAGACATTTTACTTTAGAACATTATCCAAATGAAAATGCGCCAGCACTACAGTCTAAATGTTAATCTTCTATTTTACCCCAAGAGCTGTTTAATTCAGTTGAACGCGCGGCCATGCATCAGGAGTGACCCAGTGCTCATTTCAAGCCATTAAGAGGACACTCCATTTAATGCGAATAAGCAATTGGCTCTAGCGTTTTAGTGTTCTTGCCAGGTAGTAAGTAATGAGGTTATTGCGTATATTTTACTACTGGCCGATGCCCGCGACTTCGTACGCGTGCGTTGGTTTTTTTTGGATTCCCGCGGAAACTCTTTTATTTTCCAGGACAAAAAGTAGCCTATGTGCTATTCCAGTCTATAATCTATCCCTGTACCAAATTTCAGCGAAATCGGTTCAGCCGTTGCGGCGTGATTGAGTAACAAACATCCATCCAGCCATCCATTCAAACTTTCGCACTTATAATACTAGCTGACTAGCTGATACCCGCGACTTCGTGCGCGTGGATGAGGTTTTCAATTTCCGTGGAAACTCTCATATTGAAATAATACTGATGTAAGCGTTGATGGTATAGGCCCTGTTCTAGTAATTAATCATAATTACTAGAACAGGGCCTAATTTTCCGGTTTTTGTTTCGATATACTAGTATTTTAACAATGCAATGTTCCGAGTATTTGCTGAATAAAATTTACTCTTTGATTTTCAGTGGATGAAACACCAGCATAGTTTTTTTTTATTTGATAAGTTTACGAACAGCTACTTTAATAGAAATTAACACAAAAACTAAATTAGACACTAAAAATACTGAGCCAAAATGATAAACTAATTACAGGTAAACGCCACATGCACTATGACAGGTTATTTTGAAACTGCAGCACGCATATTTAGAAGAAAAATTAAAGCATGTAACAAACGCTCGGTTTCATTGCAAAGAAATTTCCGTTTCAATTTCGAGAGTCCTATTTCAATTTGTAGAACTAGCGCCGGCCATGTATCAGGGCGGGCCTAGTATTTCATTTCTGCCATTAAGACGGCACTGAAACTCCATTTTATCATGAAAAACTATTCGATATCGTAACGCTGTGACATGCGAATTTATTGCTTGTTTCGGCGCGAAACTCTCGTGTGGAGCACGCTGTAAATTGAAGTCACGATCTATACTGTGAATGCGTATTTTTATAGCTAGTTTTTTTTAATCCGTCCGAAAGATTGGCACGGCCTGGCCTAGTTTCGACGTTAAACGATTACGTTTCTACACGAATATAGTAACGTTTCAAGTTGAAAACGTGATAGCGGAGCTACTTTTGTGGTATGACTATATGCGAGCTGTCAGATCATGACGTTTACCCGTTTAAAATAATTATTATTATGATAGAAAAGCTGATTGATATCTGCGAATTCGACCGTACAAATACACGTTATTTTAAAATTCCGTGGAAAATCTGTCCGTATTAAATGTTATGCTACAAAATAAATGTTGATAACCGAAAAGTGTCCAATGTTACTATAATTGTACTTTAATTAAAAAAAAAAAACTACTTTGTCTTGTAGTTTTTTTCGTAAGCACCTTTTTGTGTCTTTTAGTAAGATTGATTTATCAACTTCTCTACAGAAGCAAGTTTAAATATAAGGCAATATAACCTTATTAATAATATTACCTTATACTCTACTCGAAATGATATTATAAGATTATAATGAAAAAGTAATAGATATAAAATCCGTAGAGAGCGCCACAGGTTATTAAAAGTTTTATTTAAATCAGTGCGAGGCCAACTTTTTAAAGGCTTTATTAACATCGTAAAAAGAGGCCTTTATCTACGCGAAAAATTAATCTTCATATCTCGGCCATTACAAAAACTTTCAGATTTTCGCTTGTTCTTTCTTAAGAAACCTTTGTTTCACGAATATTAAAATTTTTAAGGAAAAAAGTTGGAACAACAGCGATATATTACAACGTTCCTTATTTCGGTTCATTTCTTAGTATCTAGTTTTAACTTGATTATTTAGAATATTTAGTTTAAATTAAATTAAATAAAAATTTTGATGAAAGGCATGTAGATAGCTATTAGGACGGAGGCATTTACTAAGAAAGGCTATTTGAAAATTCGACCCCTAAGGAGGTAAAATAGGGGTTTGAAAAATCGAACTTTTTGTATTTTTTTTTTTTTAATTCGATGACAAGATAGCCCTTGACTGCGATCACATCTGATGGTAAGTGACGATGCAGTCTAAGATGGTAGCGGGCTAACTTGGAAGGGGTATAGCAGTGTAAATTCAACCCATACCCCTAATCGAACCAAACGTAACCGAAGCCGCAGGCAAGAGCTAGTCGTTATGCATTTTCTCCGCTACGACAGCTGAAGTAGCGATACGCGATATCGAGTGGCGCCGCGTGAGTTCACAGTAGACTCGGACGCCTGCCAACTTTAGAATTTGTTACAACACGTATTTACTCAAAAGTGTTTACCAACTTTCATCAATAAACTCGCTGTACGCAACTCTCTTGCAAACAACATCATTTTGTGTGCATATACAAAGTTTACACGGAATTGCACAGGTTTGTTATTTTGCATACTGGAAAACTCTTATATTATAAAATAGTTGATGCACGCGGCTTCGATCGCGTCGATTTAGTTTTTAAAAGACCTCTACTCTAATGTACAGCTCTACAAACTAAGTTTTGGTGTGAAGTAAGTTCATTAAAAAATTAGCGTAAGATGCCCAGTGTCCCTTATAACAAGCAAGAAGCGTACTTAAGTACTATAACATTTCCTCGTTCGTAACTCCTACAAAAGTCACAGAGAGCGTAATAGTTACACGGAAAACGCAACTCGCTTCAAACGTTTTAATTTCAGCTGTTACGAATGCGTAATAGCTTTTTCCGTAAGTTGAGTTATGGAATGACTTTTCACGGAAAGCAGACTTTTAAATTAACCTAGATAACATTTTTCGTAACTAAGCTAAGACAGAAAATGGGCTATAAGGAATTTATCGCTTCATCAATTATGACGAAGATTTTGTTAATGAAACGAACAAGCTGATGGATAGCTAACAATATTATAAAACAATTATTTTATACAATTCTGTTGGAATTTTTAATTTAAGTAAACAGAAAATTTTCGCCTTGAAATATTTCATCGAAGCAATCTCTGCATTTGGTTGAAAGTAAATGTTTCGATAAAGTACCGCAACATTCCATGCCCAGAAAAATTTTTTCTGTGAAAAATCTACTTTCAAACATTAATTAATCATTATTCTTTTTCATTAGAGCGGTTTGTCACGCCACCTTTACGAGCACTAAAATTATAATAATTAAAAGAAATCTATTATGCCTGCGACCTTGTCCACGTGGATTAAGGTTTTTTAATTTCCGCGGAAACTGTTTAATTTTTCGGGATAAAATGCAGACTATTTATTTAATTTATTTAAACAATTTTATTACATAATATACATAAAGAGTTAAAGTGGTATAGTTCTTGTAATTCACGACGGCGCGTGGCTCATGGTTGTGTGTGTGTCGTATCTGTACAAGTGTGAGCGAGAGCTAGCTCGCGCCTGACCGCTCCCACTTTGGCTCCTGACAGACTCCGAACACTAACGCAATGTGCATGTACATTGTACACGACGTAACCACAAGTAAAACGCCCGTAACTTCGTGAGATAAGCGTACTATACATGAATTAAGTGAAACAAAAGGTGACCTTACCATGAGAGCGATCTCTGCTATGCAACCTATACAGAAGAACTCGACTTAATGAATTGAGAGACTATGTGTTACTCTTTGGTATGAACTATCTTCATTCCAATTTCAGCCATATGGATAATTCGTTATAGCGTGATCGAAGGATCATTGATACGTTATAGCTTAATAGCGTGAAGACGCTATAATGCTATAAAATTAATCCTCACAAAATTTCGTATTTTTTAATATTAATAGGATAGTGTAGACTGAACTTTCCTTTATACTTAGCCGTCGAGCCTCGGGAGAATGAAAAATTCAAGGGCCGGGAACATTACCGCGCCTTACTGCTAAGAGCGTTTTGTTTCTGGAATATTCTTGCCAGGATGTGACTAATAGCCCTACTTGTAAGAGAATGTGTTTGTGTTTACAATTCGGTGGCATAAGTAAAAATTATGTTGTCATGAAAGACCATTGTGTTTTCAATGAGATTGTAGCACGGTGACGTGAAGATTTTTTTTAATAAAAGAATATTAGCCAAGCTAAACTTGACTTATATTCTCCTCTCCCCTCCAATTAAGCGAAAAGCTTGTGTTAGGAGTGGGTACGACAATATTGCATCGGGTGGAATTAGAACCTGCAACCTTTCAGTTTTCAGTCCGCAACTTTAACCGTTGCTAATGAAGCTATTGAGGAAGATTGGTGGCAAAACTATACTGTCTAGGTTGTACAAAAAAGAATATGCACTGAAACAGTCGTAAAGCGTTGTGCGCTGTACAACAGAGGAGTGTGGTTTCAGTAGTCCTGAAATGGTATTCTCATAAAATGATATTCTCATAAATGGAAGCGCAGTGTTGGCAGACCCCGCACGAGGTGGACCGACGACATCAAACGAGTCGCAGGGAGCCGCTTGATTCAGGCGACGCAAGACCGAGGCCTGTGGCGGTCCATGCAAGAGACTTATGCCCACCAGTGGACGTCTATAAATTGATAAAGAAGAAGAAGAATACAGATGATAATAATGAATGACGTCCAAACCTGAAGCACGCTGCGCCATAACGCCAAGTTTAAAGTCTACTTCTTCAGTGAAAATGGACGAGCAGATACGAGTATATCTATATGAGCGCCTAAGGTTGTTGAAATGTTACGTAGCCTTTCAAATTGCTTTTTTTTCATACAGTGAACGAATTACAATCTATTTGAAGTAGTACTAACATAAACTCTACCGCTATAGCCAGAAGGTGGTTACTGGTTAGCTTCAAACTCCACTTCCCATTTAAGATCAAAATCTTCCAATCGTCCAGACCTTTCTTTGACTTTTCTTTTTGAACCCTAACACCTAGTTGTGGTAGATTCAATTGAATTTTGGTACTTTTCAAATTTCGATAGGTATCAAAGCCTTTTTTTCCTTTCACGTATAGCTGTTTCACAGAAAAGGTTCCCCAAAGAAGTAAAAAGATAAGTCAATTTTCTTCAACTGTACGAACTAAAGTTTTTGTGGGTTATGTTCGACGAAATGTGAGGATTTTATTCATAACATATCTTATTCAATTTGAGAGCATTTGGAATATTGTGCGAGATACTCTAGCGACTATGGTATGATATTTAGCTTTGAGAAACTATATTTAACAACAATTTCACCTATTTATAACAATAGTTTTTTTTATTCTTAGCGAGCAAACGAGCAGGCGGGTCACCTCAGTTTTCATTATGGATAGCTTGAGCAAAAGTAAGTCTACGACAGTTGCATATTAAAATGATGGGTATGGAATGGTGCCAAGAATAGAATACTGGCTTCATTTTGGCTTGACAGCCATTCTGATCCTTTGGGCAATAAATGAGCTAGCTTTTCTGTAGTATTTAGTTGCATTTCTCTTAAACTGCTGATGTTGTTGAAAGTGGGAAAAATAAATATTTCAAAGCATCGTCGATATTATTGTAACGCTGCGACGTGTCTGACCAAACAAAGACATACACCGTATAGAAATAACAGTGTTGTTGACACAGCACTGTTCAGCTATTATTGATAGAATAATTTATTGCATTCGATGCTCTATACTAAGAGAAATGGAAATGGAATCTCAATGAGATTACAGGCCCCAAAATTTATAGCCTTCGCCCCGGAAACTTTGACGACTATTGATTTTTAGAAGTACGACATTCGAATGAAAGGAAAATTTTGTAGGATCCGCTACGTAATGGACCGATGTTTTTTGTACTTTTATATACACAAATTAGTAGGTGCTTGCTTTAAAAATACGATAAGTGTTTCGTATCTACATGTATTATTATATTGGCATAATATATATATTTTTTAATTCGATGACAAATTAGTCCCTGACCGCGATCTTACCTGATGGTAAGTGACGATGCAGTCTAAGATGTAGCGATCTTGTAAACCAAATTCGAAGATCATTAATAACTAATATATTTGTCGACAATAATAATGCCAAAATAATTAAATAATAATGATATTATAACAAAAAAGCTTTTCTCTATAATTATTTTAGCTTCAAGCTATTCTTAGACGTATGTACGTAATTACCTATATCGAAGTAAAAGTAGTCGTTGTAATATTATAATTATATACCTGTAATATCAACAATATCTTCTTTGAGGTATTTTAACGAGAGCTCGCTTTGAAATTCAGAGAAAACATTATGTTATTATTATAAACGAGAATTTATGAAAATGTGTCAGTGATTCTGGCAGTAATACAAATATTAGGAATTCATTTTGCGAAGATAATAAATAATTACGTGAATTTTATTGTTGACATTCTTAATTATTATTAAATAGTTATTTATTTAAATCGATGGGTTCTAAACACTGACCTCTATCTTTAACCTATGATTAACACTGGACTTACTGCACCTATACAAATGACAGCATAAATTGTGAATTAATATGAAGCGCCACATTTGACATACGGTTGTCTCTGGAACTAATATTGCCATTGGCAAATCTATGATTTCATAATATTATGAAGTCATAGATTAATTATAGATGTTGGTGCGCCATTTGCAATATTTTTAATTCCAGAGACACTCATATCTATGCTTACAACGCCAAGATGGCTTCAATTAAATCCAAAATGGCGTCAATCAAGTAGGTCTAAAGAATAAATATCAGCAACAAGTAATAATAAATTAAAGAGTGGATCTCAATGTAATATTATGTGTGTCGGTAAATATTTGTGTTCATTCCGAGTTGAAATAAATTTTTCGCACAAGTTTTCGCGGATAACCTGTAAACAAAGATTTTTCCTACGGAAAAATTATAGCCATCACTGAATCGGGAGGAGATCGTAAATCCCATGGCGGTGTATTTTGCGTGATCCTATTTCCGTTCCCCTTGGAGTGGCTTGGTCCAGTGCAATAAATTATTGCCATCAATAACACCGCATCGCTGCCGTGTCAACAACACTCTATTGTGAGCTTATATTATGTACCCATATTATAATAATAGGTATTTATTCGTATAATGGCACAGAATACCTAATAGTACCTAAAGGTACAGAAGATTCACTCCGCAAACTGATTTAAATAAATAGCGACTCTTGTTTCCACACAATAAAGAGCAATTCAGGTTGACACAGCGCTACTTACCTACAATCTTATTCACCTAGACTTTTCTCTCTTTCTATCACGTAACTCTTATCCATTCACAATCTCTGAATTTAGGCCCTTTGAAGAGGTACTGTACTGTAGGTCCGTAGTTTAGTGCGGAGTGCACCATGCCTGAGTATGGTTGAAAATAAAATTAAGGGATATTCATTGTCCATTAGATTTAGGTTTGTAGATCTAGGTACTGTCTTCTTCTTCTATATCAACAGATAGACGTCCACTGCTCGACAAAAGTGTCTGCATGGACTTCCATAGGCCTCAGTCTTGGGCCAGCTGTTTCCAGAAACTCCCTGCGACTCATCTGATGTTATTTGTCCACCTAGAGGGAGGTCTGCTATCACTGCACTTTCTGCACACCACTCCACCACTGTGGATACTCTCCTTTTTTGAAGTCAGTTAAAAACATTCTCTTAACAAGGACTTAGGTACAATGATATTATATTATTTTCATGCAATAACTTTCAATATTCATTATTTATTTGGAATAAATTCCAATTCTGAAATATTCCTTTTATTTATTGCTAATTTAAAAAATACTGCTATGAGTATGTTATTTCACTACTGTGCTATAATGATCTCTATGTAGGTATTTGTATTACTCACAGTAGACAATATCTTGAATTTGACGTAGACAATATTCATTGAATTTAGAAACGCAATACGTTTTCAAAAGCAGACAGAACGGTACTCTCAGGAGTATTCGAGTCTTCGAATGTTGCTATTTTTATAGGATTGATATGTGAAATTAAATTGCTTCAGGTGTGATACTTTACTTTGTGTCAAAGGATAAAGGTGTTTGTTTATGTAGAAGCTTTATTTGAATAGTTGCTATACGTTTGCACTTAAGACTTGAACAATAGAACATATGTACATATACTTGTAATAATATTATAATAAAAATGTGTGAACCTTTCCTATTAGTCCTGTGAACACATTAAAATGGCTAAGGTACGTTAACAATTTAATCTAATTTAGTTCTAAACTTTAAAGGAGTTCGACTTGAAAATTATCAGAAGAAGGAAGGACTTGGAAGGAAATCAAATTATTTTCAATGACGACAAAGAAGTTAGGTAATTTTTTTACTTTGATCCCATAAGTAAGAAATTAAAGGCTAATTTGGCAGAAATATTCATTCTACAGCGACTTTTTCTTTGAGAGAACATGATCCATATTTTATTTTATTTTTTAAAAATCACAATGTTAAAGTATACTGCTACCAAAGCGTATACTTCCGATAAGTCAGTAAAAAGAGACCGTCTTAACCTCTTTGTCTATGCTATGGCCACCCCATAGCAAGAAGTAGAAGTATAAATATTTTTATTGTTATCTTCTCTATTATTTGTTATATTTTTATTTGGAAAACCAAATATCAACTACAATAAGGCATTATAATAATATGGAGCGTGGTTCTAAAGTTTTCTAATTATTTCAAGCGTAACTAATTGGCACATTGCGGTCACAAGTCTCTTCAAGGCAATGTAAAGTAGCGTGATTTGCCCCAGATCGTGTTTTATATTGGAATATTTCAGGTACTGAAGTAGGCAGCCATTTAATTTTCCAGGTCATAGAAGCCACGCGAGTTCCATTTATTTGCATACTTAACTGTGATAGAGCTATGATTTTTTAAATTAGTTTTATAAACGACTAGCTTTACCCCGCGGCTTCGCTCACGTTAAGTTCGATTATTCCAACCCCTATTTTATCCCTTTAGGGGTTGAATTTTCAAAAATCCTTTCTTAGCGTTACCTACGTTATAATAGCTATCTACATGCAAAATTTCAGCCTGATCCATCCAGTGGTTTCAGCTGTGCGTTGATAGATCAGTCAGTCAGTCAGTCAGTCAGTCAGTCAGTCACCTTTGCCTTTTATATATTTAGATTACAAAACGAAATTAAATGTAATGGAGTTTGGTTGTCCATTTATTTTATTTGTAACACCTGTATATTACCCAAATTCGCAATAAAGAAATTGATTGATTGATTGGACTCAATTAAGACATAATATATCACAGCTCTAGGACTCAGATAAAATATTATTTTTAATATTCTATTATCCTATATTATTTCTTATATATCTATATTTCTAAATTATTCTAATCTGTATTATTTTGAATATTCTATTATACCTACTTGCTCAAAGGTTAAAGGCCGAGACAACTTGATCAATAGAATTTTTATTTTTTCCGATTTGGCTGGGCACTAAGATATATTATAGTCTGGAATAACACATAGGCTACTTTTTATATATTAAAAAAATCTGAATTCACGCGAATGAATAGTAGGTATTATAGTATATGCAGTGATGTACATTTTTGACCACTCTATAATAATTTCACCTTACTCACTTTCATCGGAAGCTGGAAGAAATTTCTTTTTTTTTAGAGATAAGCTTCACCTATGTTTACTTCTTCTAATATATGTTGTCTTGTAAATCCTTATATGTACATAAAAAAAATGAAGTTGCGGGCTCATCGAATATCGAATAAAAAAAATAGTTACTAAGTATGTGTATTTGCTGACTGTTCTAAAGTGCTTCTACCTACGACCCGGCCTCTTCGTAACGGAAGCTGTGTGACGAGAACCGGAAATAGGATCGCGATGTTTTGCGGTTATTTCGATTCGACTCTGAGTCACAAATGGGTAACGTTTTCTCAAATCTCTTGCCATATCGCTGCGTCCGCGTAGTCGGTTCCTAATGTACCTACAGACATGACAGAAATTGTAGGGTATTGCTTCAACCTATCTTTTAAGAGCCAGTTTACCTTTTGCATCCCTCTCTATCGCACATTCCAATATTTTCAATGATTGTAAAAGTCCTTATTTTTTTTTTCATTATATATCACTACTAGTGTTCACACTACACACTTCCGCGATATCGTACGCGTGGATTAAGGTTTTTTTGGAGTCCCGCGGGAACTCTTATTTTCGGAGATAAAAGTAGCCTATGTGCTAGTCCAGTCTATAATCTAACTCTGTGCCAAATTTTAGCCAAATCGATTAAGTTGTTGCGGCGTGATTGAGTAACAAACATCCATACATCCTCGCATTTATAATGTTAGTAGGACCAAAGTGGTTCATTACTATACTTGACAAAAAATAGGATTATTTTATACATATTTCAAATGTCGTATGCTTAGTTTATTTTTAAAAAATTGCGTAAGTAATAAAAAATAATAAGAGAGCCACCACTTCAACAAACTAACAACACTAAATCAGGTGAGATCGCAGTCCAGAACGATCTTGTTTTTGAAAAAAAAAAACGAATTTTACATTTTTACCTGGTTATCCCAAACTCAATCCCTTCGACTCTTCTTTGGAAAGTACGAGTATCAAACGCCGTATGTTTTGAATTAATCTCCATACTAAAATAGTCCCAGTAATGTAGTTGCGCAGTATTGTTTCTATTCCAAGCTGAAACTTTGTTTCCAAGCCAAACACTCTGCAAAATCAAATATAAAACCAAACTCACGTTTGGCAACGAAATGTTAAAATCAATGAAATGTAACAAAATTGAATCAGCAATTGCTGCTGGAGACGTACCCTTGACACGTGTCGGGACGAGACGGAAATACGAATAAGGTGGCGGGGTGATTATTTTAACGATTCAGAAAATTCTTTATATATAGCTAATATTATTTATTTAGTGAATTCGTTATATTTTTTTTCTAGAGTTCCTTAGCCGGTTCTTCTCAGCAAAAACTACTTTCCGTAACGGTCGTAGAGTCTTAAGTTGTCATTGTCATTACCTTTCGTCACGCATGCCACGTTCCCTTCGAGAAGACTCGATTGCATAAGAAATAATTTCCTAAACCTACTTTATTAATTCCAGTGTCTAATTAAAAAAAAATAAGAGCCACAACTTGGCCTACATGAAATTAATAATTTTAATTTGAATTTATACTCATGATAAGATTCTCTAATGATCGCACCAGTGTTTTGAGTATATATTCTCAAAGTACTAGTGTAACGATCGCAGTGACACCTGATTGGCTGGTACCCTCCCGCTATTGGTTAAAATGCATTGATGTAGTAAGAACGCCATAACTTCAGCCAATCAAAGGCCATTGCGATCGTCACACTGAATCACAATCATTTTTAGAGAATCGGCACACTGATCTCAAAGCACCTGATTGTAAATGTTGATGTAGTCAAGAAGATTGTAAGTGTTGATGCAATCAATAAGATATTAACAGGCTGACTTGGAAGGGGAAGTTTTAAATAAACCCATACCGGTCGGTTTCTACACGATATTGTGCCGGAACACTAAGCCGCTTGACGGCACGTCTTTGACGGTAGGCTGGTAACAGCCATATCCCCCCCGGCCCCCGCCGGGAATCGAGCCCGAGACCTCCCAGTTTTAAGACCGCAACGCTTTCCGCTGCGCCAGGGAAGACGTCAGGCATAAATCCAACTTCAGTACTAGTTTAAAGTTTAACCCAATCCTTGGGACGTCTATTTAATTATTTGGGACCGAAAAAAATAACTTTTGGTTGCCCAGTAAAAATAATTTGTTTTTCGTGCGGGCGTGTTGGCTAATTTAAAATTCAACTTCGGAACTTGAGTGGATTTTTTATTTACCTCCAAGCATCAACTGTTTATTTTGATTGTAAAAGTGATAAAAAAGTTTAGCACTTTTACGGCCATTATTTTGAGCAGATAAACGGATTTATCTATTTTCTTTATAATATTATACTTTTTCGGGAGAGTAATTACCAGTTTTACTTAAATAAAATGTAATCCTACTAATATTATAGGTGCGAAAGTTTGGATGTGTGGATGGATGGATGTTTTTTACAAGTCGCAACAACTAAATCGATTTGGCTGAAATTTTACAGAGATTTTAATTTGGCAGAGATAGATTATAGTCTGGAATAACACATAAGCTACTTTTTATCCCGGAAAATAAGAGTGTTTTCGCGGGAATTAAAAAACCTCAATCCACGTAAACGACGTTGCGGGCATCGAAAATTTGTATGTGTGTGTGTGTGTGTTTGTTACACACTCACATACAAATTTGGCTGAAATTAGGAGTGGAGCTAGCCTACACCTAGGATTAACACATAGGCTATATTTTATCCTGGAAAAATCAAAGAATTCCCGCAGGATTTTTGAAAACTGAATCCACGCGGACGAAGTCGCGGGCATCAGCTGGGTTATAATAATAGGTATTAGTAAGGATATGAAGAAGTTATCTCAAAGTCAAAGACAGAAACTTCCTTTTTAGTTGTTTGCCCTCAAGCCCTCGTAAGAAATCCTTCCTATTCAGTAAAATGAAACAGCCACTGCCTTGGTCTGTCAAACGACAATCGTCCTGAACCGAATGGGCTCGGAGTTGGATCGCGAAGCTAATTTTCCCACTGACTAGATAAGTAGGTAAGTGGGTAATTTCATGCCGCATTAATTTCCAAACAGATCATATGCCACTTGACATCTCAATCTGCATTTGTGTAATCGTATTCCAAAATTGGCGTTTTGGTTTATTGTTGGCTTAACTTTTTTTTTACATTTTACGCTTGAACACTATCACGCCTCATGGAAAGTGATGATGTGGTCTAAGTTGTAACGCGTTTACCTAGAAGATGAATCTTGTTCTAAACATACCCAAATTGTACGTGTTAGGAAATACAGATCTATAGGAAGAGCGTTCCAAAGCGTTTCATGCGCGTAGATGGAGTATCAACGATAGAGATGGGAGCGCTCCTGATGTCTTACAGTGCGGTGATAAATAGGTGAGATGGGAACAAGATCGAAGACTTGCTTGTTTTTACACTGCGGTTTTCAGTGTGTTTTGCCATGCCCGAAACCTCTACAACTGTGTATAACTAACTCTATAGCTGTTATATACAGTTCCGGTACTGAATTAATTTAGAATTTGATATGGGTAATTTGGTATATCAAATAAAATTGAATACCCACGTAAATCAAAATGTAAGTGAATCTATTTTAGATCTAAAACAATAAACAATGGGCAAAGGGGTACAGTATAATAGATAGTAAACAAAACAATAGTAACCCTGCAGTAATCAAAGGAATAGTCCGCTATTCGTATTGGAGATTAAGCCATTGTCTAAGGGATTGGAGTAGATATCAGATAAGAATCAGTGTTATTGTTTAAATCATTGAAGCTAAGCACTTTGAATTGTGCCCCTTAAAATAATTTAATTTTAAAAGCATAAACTAAATATGCTTCAAGCATTGCTGGAACCCAATGGATTCAAGCGGTACAAGATTGTGTTCTGTGGCGGAGTATTTCCATCCTTTTACATCTATCGGTTGAAACAATGGTAACGGCTTGGGGATGGGAAAATAGGGGATGAAAGTTTTTATCAGAAAGCCCTTCCAGCACATAGGTAGGCAAGTAGGAATTCACGAAAACCCATCCCAAAGGCGGTAAAATGGGGGTTGTAATGTCGGATAAAATTTTTATTGACCTTTGTGGTATTTTTTGACTGAGTGGTGACTTAGGGTACGTTTTATTTAAAAAAAAAAACAACGAATCCTCGCGGGATTTTTAAAAAAACTTCACGCGGACGAAGTCGCGAATTAGCTAGTAGATATATAATATAGTAGGTATAGCTACTATATAATATAGTAAATTATTGTAATGGATAGGAAATTTCTCGCAGAATACCGAGAATTCCCGGCATTTCTCGTAGAATATTTTAATAACTAGTTATATTTTCCTTTAGAATCAATCTTCAGATTATTATTATTTCTTAGAAAATTAATACTTAACTGTTAAATTGAAACTCTTAATGGAACAAATCTGCTATCGCTTTTTATGTTTTGAAATATTTTTTTGATGAAACTTTTATTAATTTTAATTTCATTAATTTTTATTGCTGCCTCAATAGCTCAACGGTTAAAGGTACGGACTGAAAACTGAAAGGTCGCAGGTTCGAGCCCCACCCGTTGCAGTATTGTCGTACCCACTTTTAGCACAAGCTTTTCGCTTAATTGGAGGGGAGAGGAGAATAAAAGTTAAGTTCAGCTTGGCTAATACAATACGGTAATCAGGCGTGGATCTAAGCTTCTCTTTCGATCCGGTATAGACACTGGCGGCGCGGGGACGGCTAGAAACTAGATTGTTTGGTTTCGATGTGGACTGTATAATTTTCGCGGGGTTTGCTCAAATCCGACTGGGTTGGGTTTGGGCCGCGGAGTTATGGGAGTGTCTATAGGAAAAGGGTAAAGGCACTGACCTGAATCCTTTGGAGCGGCACCGCGATACTTCAGCGAGCCGCGCGTACATTCATGGATACTTTTCGATGCTTCACTCTTCCTTTCTCACTTCTTCGACTGACGAAAACCAAGAAGGCAAGTTTGTTGGCAAGTCCAGATCAACACTGAATCACTAGGAGCGGCGCGGCGATGCACCAGCTTTAGCGGCGCGTTTACGTTAATTGACGGTCATCGATGCACTGACACTTCTTCAGGCCAGGGGGGGTCGGTATTAGGTAGGAAATTTTGACAGGATGGTCGGATTCGAGCGGTTAAACGAAAACTATTCGCGCTTCGGCGCGACCATGTCCCCGGGCTTGAAGGGCTACCTTCAAAGAAACTACGACGCGGAGAGTTTAAACGAAATTATTTATTGACTTAAGTATAATAAGCTAACCTAACTAAATAAGAATCCTAACCTAAGCAGATGAGTTGAAGTTAAACTAATTACTGTTTAGGTAAGGGACAAAGACGCACTACAGGACGTAGATAGGTACCTGTAGCAGTACGAACGCGGACAACACGCGTGACACCATTCGATCCAGGAAAAACTTCCTCGACTAGCCCTAACGGCCAGTGAAGAGGCGGTGCATTATCGACGGTAATTATTACCACATCTCCCTTAGCGATCGGATTGGTTGGCGTGTTCCATTTGTTTCGAGTCTGTAGCGTATGTAAATAATCAGCCTTCCATCGTTTCCAGAATGACTGAACAAGTTTATCAATAAGTTCTTGACGCGAGAGCAAATGTAACGGACCATCTTCTATCTCCCTAGCCGGAAGATATTTTAAGGGGGTGAGAGTGAGAAAATGAGCCGGTGTCAACGCGAGAGGTTCCGATGGATCATTAGATAGCGTGCGGCACAATGGACGGGAGTTCATTACTGCCTCGATCTGAGCAAGCACAGTATTGAACTCTTCCAAGGAAAGAATTTGGTCGCCTATCACGCGATATAGATGAGTTTTGAGGCTCTTAATGTTGGCCTCCCAATTACCGCCAAAATGGCAAGCAGTTGGAACATTAAGTGACCACTCGATGCGATTTTCGGCTAGTATGTGACCAAATTCAGACCTGAAGTGTTTGGACGCTAAAAATTCGTGCAATTCCGAAAGCGTGCGCTTGGCGCAAACATAATTTGACGCATTGTCGGAATGAACGCGAGCGACAAAACCGCGGCGGGATAAAAAACGCTTAAACGCCCCGAGGAAACTATCTGTACTTAAGTCGCTGGCAACTTCTATGTGTACAGCGCGAGTGGTTAAGCACACGAAAAGACAAACGTATGCCTTCATTGATCGAATTCCACGACCGCGAGAAACAGTCACCTTAAAAGGCCCTGCGTAATCAGTGCCAGTGTGTATAAACGGTTTCACGGCCGGCGTAACTCGACAGGAGCGGTGATCTGCCATTTCTGGAAAGTTTGGTTTAGCGCGGAGTCTAAAGCAGGGTAGACATTTGTGTACCCGGCTTCGAATTAAATTACGAGCGGAAAGAATCCAATACCTCTGACGGAGTATGGACATCAATAAATCTGGACCTGCATGACAATTGACTTTATGATGATAGTCAACTAAAAGATTTAATATATGATCCTTTCGAGGAAGTATAATCGGATGTTTTGTATCGAAACTTATATCGGCGTTTCTCAGACGACCTCCGACTCTAATGATGCCGTCCTGAAGGAAAGGTTTGAGACGTTGAAACATTGGACTACAACGTTTACCTGCTTGTAAATTAACAATCTCGTTCGCGAAGTGAAAGCGCTGAAGTTCACGCAATATTAAACTTTCAGCGTAATCCAGATCCGATGCAATCACCGTATCACGACGCGGTAGTAGCTTAGCGAAGCGGCAAACGAAAACCACACAACGTATGAATTTCGACCATGACGAAAAGCGATCAGCTAGCGAAATTATTAAATTTCTTTCACTGCTTTCTGCAGTGAGCAAAACGTGTTTCTTTTCCTCTGGAGGCTGTGACACGGTGGAAGGATTGAAAGCGGTAACAGGCCAAAGATTTGAATCTAACTCAAGCCATTTAGGACCAGAGAACCAAAGCGGGTGATCAGTTATTTGTGCGGGGGTAAGACCTCGCGACAAACAATCAGCGGGATTTTCCGTGCCTTGCACATGGAAAAAAGTTTGAGCGGGAAATTCATTTTGAATTTTGGTGACCCGATTGGCCACAAAAGTGTCCCAACGATGAGGTGAGGAGTATACCCAACACAACGCCACCGTTGAGTCTGAAAAGGCGAGAACTCGGTCAATAACAAGGCGGTTATGGCAGGCTTCAATGACCTTGGTCATTAAGCTGCTCAGCAACAGAATGGCACAAAGCTCCAACCTCGCAAGCGTTATAGTCTTGCGAGGCGAGACTTTGGATTTAGCTGTTATTAAAAAGACTGCGTTTTTGCGAATACCTCTGCTGTCTTTCACGTGGAAGTAAATTACTCCTCCGTAAGCCTTTTCGCTCGCATCTGCAAACCCCACGATCGTAATGATATCGCCGGTCGAGATGCCTACGTGCCGTGGAATTTTCAATTCGCTGAGCAAAGGTAGTTCTCTTTTGAAACAAGACCACTGATCAGCAATGTGACCAGGGGGCACATCGTCCCAATCACATTCACACAACCAGAGTTGTTTAATGAGAAGCTTTGCATATAAGACGACGGGAGCAACGAAACCCATGACGTCCCATATCCTAGCGACACATGACAAAATGGTACGTTTTGTACAAGATTCAGCGGGAACACTAATTTTGAGACCGAAATAGTCTGTTGCGGGAGACCAACATAGGCCGAGCACCTTATGTGGCTCAGAGTCCTCAAACTCTTTAATCGCGGAAAGTCGATGCGACAGCGGAATCGAATTTAACACCTTTTGTGAGTTGCTTGTCCATTTCACCAGGTCGAACTGACCAGCTTTCATCAGAGCAATCACTTCGGCAGCGGTGGAGATAGCATCGTCTTCATTGTCAATGCTATAGACAAAGTCATCCATGTATAGCCCTATATCTAAAGTTTCTTTAGCGCGCGGGTAAGAAGCACCTTCGTCTGAAAGAAGCTGCTTCACTGTACGAAGAGCATGAAATGGACTTGACTTAAGCCCGAAACAAACGCGGTTAAATTCATAGACCCTTAAGGGTTCTTGCGGAGAAAAGCGGTATAAAATGCGTTGGAATCTGCGATCACATGGACGAACTCCAATACAAAGAAACATCTGACGAATGTCAGCTGAAAGAGCGGTACGATATAAGCGAAAATTAACAATAATATTGAATAGATTCCCTTGTAGATTCTGACCGCCATACAGAAGGTCATTGAGGGAAACTTGAGTGGTTGTCTTGGAACTGGCGTCCAGGACAACGCGCAACTTAGAAGTCAACTTGTCATCTCGTATGACCCCATGGTGCGAAATCGTATACGAGGGCAAGCTCTGCGTTGCCTCCGTGTCCGGGGGTGCGGGAGAGATATAACCTTTGTCTAGGTATTCGGTAATGACGTTGTCGTAGGCCTCCTTAAGCTTAGGTGACGCTAACATTTTACGCTCTAAGCAAAGGAAGCGAGTTTTAGCCTTTTTAAAAGAATCGCCTAACGACAATACATCACCCTTAAATGGAAGTGCGACTACATATCGTCCGTCTGCCTCACGGGTAGTCGTGCTGCTATAAATTTCTTCACACGCCGTGTCATCTGGACTTAATTGTTTCGGTGCGTTCACCTCTTCTATTTGCCAGAATTTTCGCACAGCATCATCTAGCGGATCTGTAGCACAACAGTATGATACCGTGGCGAAGCTGTTAACACGTACAGGAGCAGAACCAACGATAACATAGCCCAACACCGTTTCTAGGGCTAGCGGTGAGGTACAATTCGATTGACCTTGAACCTTGCGAGATAATAGGAGATGCGGAAAGATTGAAGCTCCAATCAGCAGATCAATGTCTCCTGGAGTGGAGTAAGTGTCGTCAGCCAAAGGTAAGTTATTGAAATTTATCAAACTCGAAATATCTATCGGGACTGTGGGCAAGAGTTCCGTTACCTTGTCTACCACGAGCGAGTCCATGTTAAAACAAACGCTGAGATCAAACCTAGAGAAAAATCTAATAGAAACTGCGCCTTGGATCGGTTTGGTTGTACCTCCAATCCCTTTAACTACAGAACAGTTTGGATTCTGGTTTGTCTTTAAACCTAAGCGTTGACATAAATCCCGACTGACGAAGTTACTCTGTGAAGCACTGTCCAATAATGCGCGCGCAGAGTACTCCTTGCCTTTGGCGTCGAAAACTATAACGCGTGCGGTAGCGAGCAGCACCGTAGTCGGTGCACGAGAAACATTACAACTCGATAAGGAACAAAGCGATACTTCCTTGGAGTGCGCGGGTGAACCTGAAGGTTTCGAGTTACTAGTGCCGGTAGTGCTGATAGAAGCAGGAGGCTGCTCAACAACACCGGGCATCTTCTGCGAAGAAGCATCACTAGAAGCCGCACTCGAAGTTGCGGAATTTGCGGTTGCGGAATGCCTGTGGAGCATACTATGATGAGGTAACGAGCACCAGCGGCACCTTGACTTGCTAGAACAAGTGGCCAACCGGTGGTTTCCAGTGCAATTTATACAAAGATTATTCGCCTTAACAAACTTGAAACGATCTTCAACGGACATCTTATGAAAGGCGGAACAATTATATAAATGTTCGTGTTGTGAGTTACAAAGAGAACACAAAGACTGTGCAGACGTAGTCGCGGTACTAGTATAGGTATGCGTCGGCTTGGGTGGTTTGTGAGGCTTAGATGCCGTATCCACCTTCCGCTCAGCACTTTTCGGAACTTCTTGTTTCCCGGAAGTGCGTTGCAGTACCTTAATATGTTCGCGAATGAAAGCAACGAAATCGTCATACAAGGGTATCTCACAACTATGTTTATTCAACTCGAACAGGCGAACAGTCTCCGGATCTAACTTCTTTTGAGCGAGGTATAAAAATATGAAGTCAGCCAGATTACTCAAATTTAAATTTTTAAGCGCGGCGATCGACGATGCAAAAGTGTCCAAAAAATTTTCAAGGTTGGTCGGAGTCGCGTTTGACATCGCCTTAATGTTATAAATTTGATCCATATACGACGTAGCCAAATAGCGTTTATCTTCAAATTTATCTACTAACGTTTTAAAAATTAATTCGTAGTTTTCTGCGCACGGTGTAATACCGGCACAAGCTAATTTCGCCTTTCCCGACAGCTTACCTAAGAGATAATAAAGTTTTTCGGCATCCGTAAGGGACTTATTTTCGTGTATAACAGTTTTAAAGTTAGCGTAGAAGAGACTCCACGATTTTAAATCGTATCCATCGAAAGACACTAATTGAATCGGGGGCAAATAAGGTTTAAGTCTTCGCGGCTCATTCTCATTCTCAACCTTATTATCATCGGCGTACTGCGAGACTAAGCGCTTGATACGACCGTATAGGCGTTCGAACGATAACAAACATTTGAACTCCGGCTTCGCTTTCGGGTTCAGTGCTAATAAACGATTATTATAATCCTCCACTATTTTACTGAATTCAGAGCGTAACGTATCGACATTACTACTTGCGTCGAGAAATTCTTCCCGGACCGACGGGTTAACGCCTATGTTTTTCGATAAATCGAATGTTTCTTGTAGATACTCAAATATCGAATTGCGTCTCTGTTCTAATAGAATTAATTGTATATCTGCGGTATCTTCAGTCTTCGTCATTTTGAATATAAACTAGATTCAAAAATGTCGAGACTAAGTTCCTAATACACGAATGAAACTTCGATTCGGCGTATAAGTATTTAAAGTTATGAATTTCAGCAAAAAGTGAAAGGGAGCGAGCGGGCGGTCACGGCCGCGATGAAGGTCACGCACACCGCTGTAATCTAAGATACAAGTACTTGCAACTATGCACCGATGGCCAAGCGAATACGTTTATGACGCGTAGGTAATTACACAAAATAATTACTTAAAATAACTACTAATAAACTAATATTTCGATTAATATCTATACTGGGATAGATCGGGATGCGATATACGATTAGGATTACGATAAATAAGTAACGTATGACCTATCTATCACCTATATGAGCTATATGTAGGTACCTAGTTAATACCTAAATGAACCCTATTTCCTAAGCAATGCGGGACGAACGATAATAATTCGCTTAGGGAACAAGATTTTAGGACGCGGGAAAACAATTACCTACTTGGAAATTGTAAAACTATCGAGAAAATTAGCGGTAAAATCCGGTTCGATTGGAACCAAAAAAATATGGCGGCGCGGGGACGGCTAGAAACTAGATTGTTTGGTTTCGATGTGGACTGTATAATTTTCGCGGGGTTTGCTCAAATCCGACTGGGTTGGGTTTGGGCCGCGGAGTTATGGGAGTGTCTATAGGAAAAGGGTAAAGGCACTGACCTGAATCCTTTGGAGCGGCACCGCGATACTTCAGCGAGCCGCGCGTACATTCATGGATACTTTTCGATGCTTCACTCTTCCTTTCTCACTTCTTCGACTGACGAAAACCAAGAAGGCAAGTTTGTTGGCAAGTCCAGATCAACACTGAATCACTAGGAGCGGCGCGGCGATGCACCAGCTTTAGCGGCGCGTTTACGTTAATTGACGGTCATCGATGCACTGACACTTCTTCAGGCCAGGGGGGGTCGGTATTAGGTAGGAAATTTTGACAGGATGGTCGGATTCGAGCGGTTAAACGAAAACTATTCGCGCTTCGGCGCGACCAGACACTGACTTCTATTATTCTATGACTGGACAGGCTGCTCTAGTAGTTTTTTTTTTGTTTTTTACTCTTGATGACGTCATTTTGCCAATTGGACTAAAATTAATGAGGGCTCTGGTTGACAACTAGATACTTAGATACATTTTGGTACTTCTTGCATCTTGACTTAAATAGCTGTCAAGACTAACATGCTGAAGTGACATGGGCTGGTCACATTTGCCGAAGGACAAATTTGACCAGCCCATTTGACCAGAAATTTTGAGGAATGGCAGATGGAGTCGTAAGGTCTTCGAATGGAGACCTGGTCTCAGAAAATGGAGTGTAGACCAAGTTTGCCGTCAAGTCTGCATGATGTTGCGTCGAATCCGCGGCAGATTTGACAGTGTGTGGCTATCAATTAGCATGACAAGTCTGCTTGTCACACACCGCTAACTTGCTGGTATGTAGCCTTCCTAAGACGCCCCATTGTCGTTGATGAGTAAATCAGTAAGTGAGGCTTGACTTTTCTTTTTATATTATGTAGTGATTACATAAATACAATCAAAGAAGAACTAATGAATGTCCATCAAAAGGTTTATGAACGTTTAAACTGCGGAGAGATCACAAAGAAAGAGCACAATGCGGGGTGTTGAGAGTTGAAACAAAGAAACGGTAAATATAATGTCAAGCTTCGCAAGTGAGTAATGAATGTGCACGGAGAGTTTTGAAGTTTATGCTTTGCTAGATAACAATGGTACTTTAAGTTGAAGATATCATTATTTAAATTGTTCTTTGAAAAATTGGCAAAAATTGCTCTCTCTCTCTTTTTCTCTTTCACCTCTAAAATTGATTTTTAATTTTTTAAAACGCTATAACTTTGAAAAGTTGGACTTGCCTGGGATTTGAACCCCAGATTGCCGAAGAGGAGACTGTAATCTTAACTAGGCTATCTCCGCTAAATTCAATAATAATAATACTTTGGTGGTACCAAATTAGAATTTCTCCTCCAACCGTAATGATCGTGGAAAAATATCGTAAGAACTCATTATACGAAATTGATGTTTGTCTAAAATATCGGTTAACTTGTTTGCGTTGTGAGGATCAAAGGGCGAAATTTTTTCTCATTTTTTACGCCGGAAAATATAATTTGATTTTCATGGAGGGACGTCGGTAGTCGATTTGCAACTTTCTCCAACTTAGGGAGTCAAACTAATTTTTTAATTTACTTTCGCTTTTATTTCGTTTACGTCTATCTTGCAAATTGATTAAGTTTCACAACAATTCTTATTGCGACAGTCCAGGTTTAGGCTTAGAAACATTTTAAGTTAATTTTTTAGAAAGGTAAATTCGATTTCTTTTTAAGCTTTGAAGCTTTTTTTTGAACATAACGTTATTGAAATAGGTGGAAATTTTATTTGAATATTTTTTTTAAAAAGACTTATAATAGTTGGAGTTAATTCAAGGCTGAATTCAAGGTACCTCAAAGGTTCATAGGTACCTTCTAGGCAAGTGCACTCCAACCTAGACCAGTGCTTTCATGTATTGATGGTCGTCAAGCGCAAGCCTATTTTTTTATTTAAGTACAACCGAAATATTATAAAACTTAATGTTGATTAACTGTTTGATGCAACTCAAGACTCCAAGGCTGGCTGTTACTTTGGGCAAAAAATAAGCATATCTATCCAAAGAGGAAATGCAGCCAGCCTTCTGGGGACATTACCATCTGGCATCGATATGGCCCCTAATATTTAGAGTTTATTTTAATGTTTTATTGTAAGATTTTGTTTCTTATTTTAATTGTTTTAATTTAAAATTTAGTTTTATATTTTTGTATTTTAGTTTTAATTTAGAATTAGTATTATTTAAGTAGTAGTTTTAATTTATTTAAGCCTATTTTGTATAAAAATGGTAGGTATCCTTTATTTGTAAAAATTGATATTTTCTGCTTGTATGGAGTACCCATCTTTCTTCTACAAAGGCTTATTGATCGTTGCTCGCTAATAAACATTTATACGCAAATATAAAATTCCGCAGTCGACGTTATACCACGTCTACTGCCAATAACAGAATATTTTTCCAAGCAGCACTCTACTTTCCACTAATGAGGCTGCTTTAACCATTAAGCTATTCAGTAATGAGGTGCGATCTATAGAGAGCTTACTGATAATAATATCACATTCATTGCATAAAAATTCTTAGTGTATTAAATGTATGTGTGGATGTAATGATATAGGTAGGTAGGTAGGTATACAAACTGTGTATAATATGATGGGTGGTTAGTATTAAAATCATTAAATTTATTTTAAGAGACTAAAAATCACATCATGAAAAAAAAGACTCCAGAGTGCGGAGTTTGGGATACTCAAAAAATCTCAAAAAAATCATAGTACTTATTTCTTTACTATCTTTTACCCGCGACTTCGTCCGCGTGGAGTGGAGAGAGTGAACAAAATCTCCCGTGGGACCACTTTGCCTTCTTAGGATAAAAGATAGCCTATGTTACTCACCAAATTCTCAAGTACCTACCCATGCATAAAATCAATTACTTATTTGATCCGTTGATCCGTTACTTAGTTGCTGCGTAATTGAAGGACAAATCAACAAATGAACACACTTTCGCTGTTATAAAATTAAGTACTTACTTATATGCAGACATTCTAACCTAACAAAAGATTATAGTACCAGTAAAACTAGTTCGCCAAAAGGCAGACTCGTTTATTTCACATAGTTGCCTCGGCTATGCTAGCCAGTGACATAGAAATGGAGACCAAACAAAGTTGAGCACATCGTTGGGTCGTAGAGTATCACAAAATAGGCGTCCCGGGTAAGATATAAACGAGCCAATGTTCCTCGGTCGATGGAACATCCGAGCTATTGACTTATTTTTTTGTAAAATATCTGTCTTCTTCTTTATCAAATACGAGTAGATAGGCGATCACTGCTGGACATAGGTCTCTTGCAAATTTCCACATGGCTCGGTCTTGCGCTGCTTTTATCCTTCTTGCTACTTGTCCGATATAGGTAGGTACTTGGTCCACCTAGTCGGGGGTTTGCCAAGACTGCATTTTCTAGTGGGAGGTCGCCACTTCAGCTTCTTGGGACTGCAAGTTCTTCGAATTAGGTAAAAGTGCCCACCCATAGCCACTTTAGCTTCGCTTCGATGAGGTATCGGCGATTTAGTTCTCCTACGGATCTTCTCATTCTTGATTGGATTCAACTATCTACTGTATAATATTTCTTATCATTCGTAACTGAAGTGAAGTTCTACTTCATGAATTTCATCGATTTATTTTTTTAGCTTCTATTTTTTATTTAAAGAGTATTTATCAAGAGTTTCATGGTGAAGGATCACAAGCTTTTCCCTTTCCTAACAACTCAATATCTCCAAGCTCCTTTAGTTCCGATCTTTATATTACCGCCCAAAAGACTCGAGACATTCTAACACATCAAAGGAGATAATGAACGCTCATTGCTCGTATCGTAAACCAAAACGATGTACCTACCTATAGTGAAAATTGTCTATCAACAGAGAAATCCCTGTTAACTGGGACTTATAGGACTAAAAGTAATTTTACCAAATTGAATGAGCTTACAACTTTTAATTGAAAATTCACCTGCTTTCCGTTATACTTACTCGTACTACCAACAAACAAATTCCCGTTTTATTAAAATTTACAACATTTAAAGGGATTTCATGCACGGTAATTGAATTGATCGGCCTATTTTCTTGATTAATGTTTCATCAGATGACGCTCCAGTATAACTTTTCAAGATAACGTTAACTGAGCGTATATCTGTCAATTAGTCAAATCAAATCAAAATTCTTTATTTGCATTGATTGAGTGTAGATACATTGGTGTTACATAATTAAAAGGTACTACAATCTGGCGGGTATTGGCATGCAAAAATAATATTATAATAATTCTTATTCTAAGTTTATTGGCATAAATCTTATAGAGGTTTCCAAAAATAATAATTAAAATAAAAAAAACATAATCTGTAATCAAAATGTTAAATGATAGATTGTCCAGCCAGTAAAGTCCCAGTGTATATTTGCAATTTGTTTCTCCGGGATAAAAGGAAGCGTATGTCACTCTCCAAGTATACCCACGCAACTACGTATATCCAAGCAATACATCACGTCGATCCTTTGTGCGTTGCTCCGTGATTGCAAGGCCAAACCAACAAACATATTAGTAAGGATTTTAGGTTCATTTTTATAGGTAAGAGTTTTATTCAAAATTCTATGTTTGTTAATGTATTTATGAGGAGGGCGATAATATAATCACCGTAACGCAATTCATACTTCTGCGGGATTATCATTCTAATTCGGTCTCGCATCATTTTTGTCATAATAAACTTTAAATAAATAAAATACAGTATCTCTACATACAAAACATTAAGCGATCGAAGGCTCTTGCGGTGAAACTTCTATTTATTTCGGTGAACCATTCAACGCAGGTACTTTTCCTAAAAGGCCCTTAAGAACAAACTATAGATGTATTCGGCGTGTTCCTGACATCAAAATACGAACGCTCGACTTAACTGTGGAGCAATTGGAGAGTGACCCTCGGATTTTAACGGATTGCTGGCTACGACTGTCAAAAGACCCCAAGAGTATAAGAGACCTTCCCTTTTTCCTTTTATTAATATTTCGCAAGGGGACGAAAACGAGTTTTACGGTTTACGGAGGTCATTTGTGTGAACGCATTATCTGTTTAATTGGTAATTTTGGGGTAGGGAGCTCGTCAAATGATGAAATTCCCAGCTCGTGGGCTCAGTACATTGGGGTGATCCGTTTCGCATAATATACTTAGTGCCAATTTCACAAACGTCGAGTGACGTTTAACCTAGGAATAAATTGAGCGTTCTGATAGTTTTTGCATTGAAAATCTGCCAAAATATCTTTATGCTCGGGAAAGACTTAGTCGTGAAATCGGCCCTCAATGTTATAAATTAATAAGTGTCGATTTTACCAATGTCAAGAGACGTTTAGCCAAGCAATAAATTAGACGTTCTGACAGTTTTTGTATTAAAAATCTGCCAAAATATTTTTACTCTTTAGCCTCGGATAAGACTTATTTTACGTTGCTGAAATCGGCTCTAAAAAGTAAATGGTTCAGTGGATACTTCAGGCGTAAATAGCACGATTTATTCGGCTGTTAATTTACATGTTGTTTGATTTGTCATACTTTACAAATATTAACGTGCACATTTTAATGAAACCCGTTAATTATTATTTGTTTTACCTATTAAATATGACTACTGTGAATATTATATTATCTTATTTTATCTTGGGAATATTATGGCCCAAGTCACATTGATTTATTAGTCTTAGAACTTCGTTCGTTGGAGCGGTCTGGCCAATATTGGTAATTAACAGGAAATTTAATTTCCCTTCCATTCATCAACTTCCGATGAACGTACTTACATTGAAAAATTTTGTGGGTATATCTTAACTCTTCCAAGTTTAGCGATCTATTGACTTTATTCCTAATCTAATTTTTATTGACCTGCAAATTACGAAGGACGTAGGTGAAGGCCTCAAAGGCGGAAACTTACGAAGTTATCGATTTCGTATCATTAGCGTTCTTCTGAGAAAAAAATTATACTTACGTTACGCAAAAGTTGAAGCTCACTTATAGCACACCGCACCCACACGGCTCCGCGTCAAGTCGAAGTAACCGCTCGCTGACCACGCGCGGTCGACGAAGAAGCCCACTACTGCAGACACATTCGTCTCAATCGTCACTCAATGTTAGAGACGAAGCCACATTCTCAACCTAATTTTAGACAGTAAAAGGCTTCGCTCGATGTTAGGTACCGCGTAACGTGGGTTAAAATTTAGATTAATTAAATTTAAATTGAAATCTTCAGGAACCCCTGCCGGTGACATCAAGCCAGCCAGAAGCAAGAAGCCAGAAGCCTGTGCGATATGATCGTGCCAGTGGGTAAAAAACCCCCCCAAAAAAAAATAGATTAAAAAAAAAGAAGTACGTTTATCTCACGAAGTTACGGGCGCTTTACTTGTGGTTACATCGTGTGTGCATGTGCACATTGGTAAGTGTGCGTGCCTGTCAGGAGCCTAGGTGGGGGCGGTCACGCGCGAGCAAGATCTCGCTCAAACTTAAACAGATAGGTACGACAAACACACAACCATGAGCCACGAGCCCTTGTGAAATGAAAGAACTTATACTCCGGTTACTTTAGATCGAGTATTCTCAAGTTCAGATCGGATGCAGAGCGGAACGAGTCTTATAAAGCATCTCAGTATTTACCATCTGTTTAAATCGACGTTACGTACCTATCACTTGTTTAGTAGGTACTTATATTATTTATTCTCCATGACACCCCCGACTGATAATTCCCACGCTTTATACGCCTATTTGAGAATACTTGAGGTGCGTAAATAAAATAAAACCCGCTAATGGCGTCGTAACATTTGCTTATTTATAAGGGTATTTGTTCTTCTGTTTTATGATGCGGCGCGGGAAATTGGTTAAACGAGCTTTTGTACCTTTTGTTTTGCTCAGTACATCGGTAAACAAATTATTTATTAAATTAGGCCGACCAAATAAACAAAGGTCATTTCTTATTTCGGAATTATTATATTCTCAAGCTCTGTAATGAATTTCTCAATGTTTGCCATGACCCGTGGGCAAAAGTTAATAAGCATAGATATACCTACTTATATTTTTTTAATTCTTTTCTTTTTTCTTAAGAACAAATAAAACTTTACTCGTAAAACGCGACAATCTAATAATAATCAGACAAGTATCGGGCATATTTCTCAATACTATATTTCATTTCCACGGATGTGGCGTAAGAACGCGGCTGTTCGTGGGTATAGTCGGATAACAAATTGATTTAGTGCCCCCATCGCACGCGTAGCACGTTCCAATTTGTCCTGTCAATTGAGATTTCTCCATCGTAGTGTGCCAATTATACAAGTCTAGTCATCTTCAATTACAATAATATGTTCGTAACTGCGAGATCAATTCAGACATGAGGAGAACCACCATAGGCACCAACATAGCTCTGCGAGTTGCGAAACTGAAGTGGAAATGGGCGGGATACATAGTTCGAAGAGCTGATGGTCGATGGTGGAGGTGGTGGTGATCCCGCACCGGGAAGCGCAGTGTTAGGTGGACCGACAACATCAAACGAATCGCAAGAAGACGCTGGATTCAAGCGGTGACCGAGACCTGTGGAGGTCCATGCAAGAGACTAATATCCAGCAGCGGACGTCAGTTGATGAAGAAGAAGGAGAAGTTCGTAACTGCCTCGGTGGTCTAGTGGTTAGCAAGTTTGACTGCGACGGCGAGGTCCCGGGTTCGATTCCAGGGTCAGGCCAAAAAATGTATTGGGTTTTTCTGTCAATAAATTCTCAGTACTAGCCCGCAGTTAGGAAGCTTGCTTGATAAAGAAGAAGAAAGTATCAGATTCACATTTTGTGTAAAGATTTTACACTTGTGTCATGAAACCACCGGTTAACGACATTTTAATGTGTTAAACAGGTACTTACCACGATAAATGATTCTGTTGGAATTGTCGATATTTCGATCCAGTTGCATGGAACGTGGACAGATTGAAGCTGTCATTAAGGTCTTTAGATATTGCTCCAGTGCCTTAGAATCCCTACCTATAGTAACCATCGGTTCTACGAGCCGCGTAACTCGCCACTTCTGCTTAGCGGCTCGATAACATGAGCAGTAATCTCTGGTTCTCCATCGGAAGATGATCATTTCTAATTAGATTCCGCAGGGATACTCTGAATTATTAATTGAATAAAGTATAGTCTTCTTCTTAAATGTATAAAAGGTAAAGGTGACTAACTGACTGACTGACTTATCTATCACAGTACCGATCAAAGCACAGGACGGATCGGGCTTGGCATAGCCATTAGGTATAACGTAGGCATCCGCTAAGAAAGAATTTTTGAAAATTCAATCCCTGAGGGGATAAAATAAGGGTTTGAAAAATGGAACCTAACGTTAATAACGGCAAAAGCTAGTATGTATTTAATAAAGTCCAACAAATAATTCCAGTACCTTTTACTTTACAAAAAAAATCTGTTACGATATTCAGAAAATCTCATACAATTGGCAGCTACCGTATCCGAAAGGCACTTAAGTAGACTACTTATTTCACTGTAGCGAACGCTGAAAATCGTGTTTCAAGTTTCAAGAATTCCTCATATAGCAGCGTCAGCACCCTGCCCAGCCACGTTCCACTTGTATTATGAACACTTTTGCACTGACATTTTACGTCCACGGTCGTCGATTGAATTTATGGAATGTGTACATTTTGTACAACATGAACAGGGGCAAGGGGAAAAATAAGAATACCTTTTTAATATTTTTCCATGGTCACTAGCAATACAGTATACTAGCTTTAGCTCGCGGCTTCGGTCACGTTAAGTCGATTTTTCAAACCCCTATTTTACCGCCTTAGGGATTGAATTTTCAAAATTCCTTCCTTAGCGGATGCCTACGTCATGATAGCTATCTGCATGAATTTCAGCCAGATCCGTTCAGTGATTTGAGGTATGCGTTGATCGATCTATCAGTCACCTTTTCCTTTTATATATTTAATAATTAGATAATTAGATTTTGATTTACCAACTTATATTGTGTTTAGTAGTAGTAATATCATTTTACGTATATTAATTGTCATATAGGTAAAAATGATTATATTATAATTAATCATCGATATAAATGTATTACGTACAAGATGTAGTGTTCCGACCATTCAGCTTGGTCAACTAACATAGCATTTTTTATCAACGCCATCTAGCGGCTCACCGTAGAGGAGTCCCGTGTCAGGTTATTTTCGTTACGGAATTTCTGGATTTGGTCTCCACGCTGGCCCGCAATAGCTTAAAAATTTAGTTAATTTAGTGAATAATAAAATTATATAACGATATCGCAGCGCGATGTACTACAAGTTTTGTGTTCTGATATTCGTGTCGATGTATCTATGTCGATGATAAATAATGGTACAAAATATACAAATTAATTCAGTCATGTTCACGAAATATTATGTAATTATGTTCAATAATGTTCCTTGTACACATTACCCATAACAATGAAATGAACAAACTAGGTAACACATTTGAAATTTTCCAGTGCTATGAAAATGTTACGTGATCGCTAGTGAGCTTACGTGGAGAGCAGACCAAAACAATCCTATTACGGGAATGGTCAGATAGAAATTTTATTTCCTAAAATTTGAAGTCGTAACAGTCATAACATTACGCTTTCCTTGTTATACATTATTTACACATATACTCGTAGCGCAGATTCTGCCGAAAGATCCCGTGGTTTTGAGAGAGTTTGAGAAGTTTAATTGACAATTAGGCACTACGCCCCCCTCGTATAATCGGTGTTGTTATGTCAATGTTATGTTGGCAAAAAATAAAACATATAGGATTACAATTTACAATATTGTAACGCTCACTTCCTACAAAAAGTCGGTCAAAATTCAATGATAGGGAAATAAACGTCAGCGAAATTATCAGCCCGATTATCGAAACCCTCATGAAATCATGTTGGAGATTTGGCTATGAGATAATATTATAATACGAGAAGCCCTAGATTACAATTTAATCCCTAGGTAAAATTATTTTTCTCGTGTCTATCGAGTAGGTACGTTGTTTCGCCTACAAGTTTCTCTTCTACAATTCAAAACCGTTGCAAAAGTTTCTAAGGCTATAACATTATACTAGATGGTATTCTTCTATAAATAACCAAATGACGTCTATTGGCAAAAAATCAATGGATTTGAAATAAGAGCTGGCTGCTGGGGTGACATCAAAATTCCATCAAGAGGATGCCGGCCGGAGTTGATCTGAATTCGATGTGCGTGCGGCATCCTAGTTCACCGATTGCGTGTACGAAAATAAAGCGCGGAGTGAAGCCATTCGTGAAACGAAAATCGTTTTTCTGTTGCTATATTCGTTTTTATAAATAAAAATACGACAGGGATGTTTGTTTTGCTTTTTTAATAGGGTAGTCAAATATAGTTATGTACAGGAACAGGTTCACAGTATTTTGAAAGATGTCCGGATTTCGTCACGCAAGCGGCATATATGCGGCGCCATCGTGTTTATTTTTTTAATTATTTTATTTTATTTATTAGGTTTACTAGTGATTTTTACAAAGGCTTATACATTACATAAGTAATGTATTAAGTAACAGTGTGTGCAAAATAGTTTTAAAGTAAACACAAATGTTTAAAAAGTGTTTAATGATCTAATATTACCTATATTCTTGCAAATAAAATTTCATTTCGTTTCGTTTCATTTCGTTTTGTTTCATTTCACTTCGTTTCTTTTTGTTTTGTTTTATTTCATTTCATGTGGATATGCACAGTAAATGTGTGAGTGATGCCACACGTCGCGTTGCGGCCCCGTAAAGCAACGCAGTATTTTTTCAGTTTGTATGCAACACGGCTGGTACGGTGTCACAAGTGAGAATTATCATAATGTGACAACCGAATCGGATACCATCATAAAATCACAGTCGAGTAACTCCGAATAAAACAATATTGATCTATGATTTTCTTTTAATAAACTTTGTCGATGCTATTTTCAGAGATGTGAGACTTCTTAACTATGGCTTCTGGCTAACTTTTGACAGCGACTTGGGAAGTTGAACTAAAATTCCACTGCGGCTTCTTAGAACGTGACAATTTTGTAGAGTGGCTTATAAATAAATATTTTATATAGAGGGATTGTTTCGGATGGTGCTCATGAAATTATTAATTTAGTTTCACGAGTTCTCAACGCCTTTTGCTTAGATTGATTAATATCTAGTAACCCAACGAATCGGCACTATAGTGGCCATTCTGCTTCGTCGTCGCGCCATTCACATTCCTACTTGACTAATAGATATCTTCTTCTTCCTCCTAGCGTTTGTCCCGGCTTAAGCCAGGGTCCGCTTTCCTGCTGAGCTTCTTCCACTTTGCACAATCTAAAGCGTCCTCCCTTCGAAGACCGTTGGCACGTGCATCTGCCTGGACGATGTCAACCCACCGTTTTTTCGGCCGGCCTCGGGACCGCTGGCCAGGAACGGGCATATTAAGGCACCTGTGACCAACATAGCTTTGAGGACGGCGCAGTATGTGGCCGTACCAACGCAAACGAGACTCCTGGATCTTGTCTGCGATATCTCGCACGCCAAGGCTACCGCGGATGTGTTCGTTGCGTATTCTGTCCAAACGAGTAACGCCACACATCCACCTAAGCATTTTCATTTCATTGGCGTACTTGACTAATAGATATCTGCTTAATTATTTGGGTGTTACAAATTTACTTTAAATGTTAGTCATTCTTTCTACTTCTATATTCTATTTCTTGACTCGTTCTGTATTCACTATGTAATTTGTATAAAAGTTGCACTATCCCATAATATATCCTTCAATAAGATTCTTTTAAATATTTTAAGGTGGGCTGGAGGAGATCGCTTAAAGCGATAAGACCGCCTTTGCGCACCTGTGTTCATTAATTAACTCTTAAGATATTATTGTAAACTTCGTGTAGCAATAAAGAATTTTCTATCTACACATCTATCTATCTAAACAAAATGTGTTCATATATAGGTAACACCAAAATACCAAGCCGTTCACTAACGATAGTTCATAGACCAGAAACATAAATTACACGTGGTTGTACACATAATCTAAATCAAATACGAAGATTCCGGAGAGTTTCGTTGATCATTAACGCGCCAAACCTATAATAACTCTCCGTGCAAGTAACACGCCAATTATGTTTCTTACAATGTGTGTGAAATAATACCCATACGGCTAAAATGCTAGTGTTTCTGCTACATTGATGAATAACTAAGTGCGAAATAAAAAATGGCACAATAAAACTTTCAATGTAGAGTGAAGTTTTGTAATAGAAGTTCTACGCTTCTGAATGGAGCTGCTAATGAGAAACTAAATGTTCCGAAGTAAGACCATGAACGCGGTAGCAAATGAGTTTATAGCGTGATAATAATTATTATTGGGTATCGGCGGAGTTGTTAGGAACTCAGTTTGAAATGTTACCAAATTATATCTGTTGACGTTTGGTAACTATATCTTATCACGACACGTTGCTACTAAAACTACGTGATAAATAAATTTCTTTCAACATATTATCTATACTAATTGCACCATCGCCGAAAAACGTTTACTTAATTGAAGAATTTTGGCACTTTGACACTTTTATTATAGACGAATACGCTTATTATGTAAAACTAGCGACCCATCCCGGATTTGCACGGATAGTTACTACTATCCGTGCAAATACTAATTTATGTATATAGAAAAAAAGCAAAAAAAAAAATTGTCTTAATCCGATCGCTACCAAAGTTCACAGCTGCTTTAATGCGACTGTATCTGTTTCTTTCTAAAACGTAATTTTATACGGAGAGTATGTAGCTTTTAAATCGTGACGTCATGTTGCAATAGCGCTCTCTTTTTCTAACAGGAAACTTAACGGCAGGATCTCCGAAAACAGCCTGTTTTGGATTCAATAGTAAACAATCAAATATTCATTGTTTTGATAGGTTAAAAATATATGTTGTAGATTAATACACGTTCTAATTTATTTTACCGTTCAAAAGTCCATATTTTGAACTTCACTCGATCAAATAATATTCCGAAAACAGTGTAGTTTTCAATTGGGTTTCGGTTGTATGTGTAGAATATCAAAGTTAAACTAAAAAAAAAAATGACAAAAAATAGGCAAAAGCTTCTAGAACAATATTTTACCGTTAATTTTTCTCTAAAAAGCTTTCTTTTTTTTTAATCATGACTGGTTTACTTTCTTTATAACAAAGTGGCTCGGGCGCCTCATTTCAGTAGCTCGCAAGGTATCATCGAGGGAGGACGTATCTCTCTAGCTAGCTCACTGCGATCCCCGCTGATCAGACGAACTATTGGAGTATTATTTATTTGTGTTCACTTATCATAGATAATCAAAATAAAATTAGTGTGTAAATATTATTACCTATTATATTCTAGTGTGTAAATCTTGTTATCTATTATTAAATCTGTAAATATTAATGTAAGTTAGGTACTCTTATAGTAAATTAATTAATTAAGAATATAATAAAGTGAAAATATGGGGACTAAAAATAAACAAAAGAACAAAATATCCAGATTTAAATTACGAAAGCTTAGACAAAATATAAGGTAAGTTTGATCCTTCTAATACAAATGTTGTACCTATTCTGTACCTTACCTACTTTATTTTTTTTAATTCTTGTGAATCTTTGGACAGACTTTCGAAATTGATCTGGACTCTCGAATTCCCTGCACTTGAGAACCATTGCCAAAATCAGAAAAAAGTGGCAGCCATTTTCTTTTTTCTCGTTATGGGACCGATTCCTTTCAAAATCGATTTTGACGACCTCCCTGGCGCAGTGGTGAGCGCTGTGGTCTTACAACTGGGAGGTCTCGGGTTCGATTCCCGGCGGGGGCAGTTTAGGAATTTATAATTTCTAAATTGTCTCTGGTCTGGTCTGGCCACGGCCAAAGCCTCCCAGGCTTTGGCCGTGGCTAGTTACCACCCTACCGTCAAAGACGTGCCGCCAAGCGATTTAGCGTTCCGGCACGATGGCGTGTAGAAACCGATAAGGGGTATGGGTTGAATTTACACTGCTATACCCCTTCCAAGTTAGCCCGCTACCATCTTAGACTGCATCGTCACTTACCATCAGGTGAGATCGCAGTCAAGGGCTATCTTGTCATCGAATAAAAAAAAAAAAAAAAAAATCGATATCTGGAGATCCCTGTGCTCATAAAAGAGATAACCACTACCAAAATTAGAAAAAGTGGCGGCCATTTTCTTTTTTCTCGTTATAGGACTGATTTCTTTCAAAATCGATATCTGGGGATCCCTGTGCTCATAAAAGAGATAACCACTGCCAAAATTAGAAAAAGTGGCGGCCATTTTCTTTTTTCTCGTTATGGGACCGATTTCTTTCAAAATCGATATCTAGGGGTCCCTGTGCTCATAAAAGAGATAACCACTACCAAAATTAGAAAAAGTGGCGGCCATTTTCTTTTTTGTCGTTATGGGACCGATTTCTTTCAAAATCGATATCTGGGGATCCCTGTGCTCATAAAAGAGATTACCACTGCCAAAATCAAAAAAAGTGGCGGCCATTTTCTTTTTTCTCGTTATGGGACCGATTTCTTTCAAAATCGATATCTGGGGATCCCTGTGCTCATAAAAGAGATAACCACTGCCAAAATTAGAAAAAGTGGCGGCCATTTTCTTTTTCTCGTTATTTGACCGATTTCTTTCAAAATCGATATCTGGGGATCCCTGTGCTCATAAAAGAGATAACCACTGCCAAAATTAGAAAAAGTGGCGGCCATTTTCTTTTTTCTCGTTATGGGACCGATTTCTTTCAAAATCGATATCTGGGGATCCCTGTGCTCATAAAAGAGATAACCACTGCCAAAATTAGAAAAAGTGGCGGCCATTTTCTTTTTTTTCGTTATGGGACCGATTTCTTTCAAAATCGATATCTGGGGATCCCTGTGCTCATAAAAGAGATTACCACTGCCAAATTAAAAAAAATTGGCGGCCATTTTCTTTTTTCTCGTTATGGGACCGATTTCTTTCAAAATCGATATCTGGGGATCCCTGTGCTCATAAAAGAGATAACCACTGCCAAAATTAGAAAAAGTGGCAGCCATTTTCTTTTTTCTCGTTATGGGACCGATTTCTTTCAAAATCGACATCTGGGGATCCCTGTGCTCATAAAAGAGATAACCACTGCCAAAATGGGAAAAAGTGACAGCCATTTTCTTTTTTCTCGTTAAGGGACCAATTTCTTTTTAAAATTGATCCCTGTGCTCATTATAAAGGTAACCATTGTCAAAACTAGAAAAAGTGGTGGCCATTTTCTTTATTCTTGTTATGGAACTTATTTGTTACGTTCCCTTATTGGTTGAGCGAAGCAACGGCTGGCTAAAGAAAATGGCCACCACTTTTTCTAGTTTTGACAATGGTTACCTCTATAATGAGCACAGGGATCAATTTTGAAAGAAATCGGTCCCATAACGAGAAAAAAGAAAATGGCCACCACTTTTTCTAATTTTGGCCATGTTTACCTCATTTATGAACCTAAGGATCCCCAGATATCGATTTTGAAAGAAATTGGTCCCTTAACGAGAAAGAAGAAAATGGCCGCCACTTTTTCTAATTTTGACATTGATTACCTCTATTACGAGCACAGAGATTCCCAGATATCGATTTTGAAAGAAATCGGTCCCATAACGAGAAAAAAGAAAATGGCCACCACTTTTTCTAATTTTGGCCATGGTTACATCATTTATGAACCTAAGGATCCCCAGATATCGATTTTGAAAGAAATTGGTCCCTTAACGAGAAAAACGAAAATGGCCGCCATTTTTTCTAATTTTGGCAGTAGTTACCTTTTTTACGAGCACAGGTATCCCCAGATATCGATTTTGAAATAAATTGGCCCCATAACGAGAAAAAAGAAAATGACTGCCATTTTTTTTAATTTTGGCAGTGGTTACCTCTTTTATGAGCACAGGGATCCCCAGATATCGATTTTGAAAGAAGTCGGTCCCATAACGAGAAAAAATAAAATGGCCGCCACTTTTTCTAATTTTGGCAGTGTTTATCTCTTTTATGAGCACAGGGATCCCCAGATATCGATTTTGAAAGAAGTCGGTCCCATAACGAGAAAAAATAAAATGGCCGCCACTTTTTCTAATTTTGGCAGTATTTATCTCTTTTATGAGCACAGGGATCCCCAGATATCGATTTTGAAAGAAGTCGGTCCCATAACGAGAAAAAAGAAAATGGCCGCCACTTTTTTTGATTTTGGCAGTGGTTATCTCTTTTATGAGCACAGGGATCACCAGATATCGATTTTGAAAGAAATCGGTCCCATAACGAGAAAAAAGAAAATGGCCGCCACTTTTTCTAATTTTGGCAGTGTTTATCTCTTTTATGAGTACAGGGATCCCCAGATATCGATTTTGAAAGAAATCGGTCTAATAACAAAAAAAAACTGAACAAAATATGTAGTAAGAGTACCTAATAAGTAAAATATTAATCGAACTTACTTAATACCTTGTTTGAGCTTTAGCAGTTTAAAACTGCATGTTTTGTTCTTTCTTCAATATAAATATTTCATAAACCTTAGAACTGCCCTACTGTTAGGCATCATGAGGTTATTTAATCTATGACGTAAAATTTTCGCTGCGGCGGGGTTAGCGAGTTCATTTGATGAGCGCGAGCGAGACCTCACCGTGCGAGGAACGAAGTGGCTCTAAAATACCTACTGCGGCCGAAGATCGTGCCCTTAAAAGCTCTATATTTTCGAGACTAGAATATTAAATAACCTCCTCCTTTTTGGAAGTCGGTTAAAAATGAAAAATGACATTGTGTTATAATATTAAAAACCTTTATTTTAAGTATATAATTTTTTTGTTAAATACCCATCTATAGTCCATAGGGACATAAACACATGCACACGTCAATTTTTATATGTAGGTAGATAGTCATGAAATAGTAATAAAAGTTTTAAATAAATAAATTGAAAATTATACAACAAAATGAATGAATGTTTACCTAGGTGTGCCTAGATATTCAATTAAAAACTCGCTCCATTTTTCTGCAAAATAAACGCTGACTAGCTATAGTTCATTTATTTTATTGTAGGTAATAGGACAGTTTCAAAGGATTTTATGGCGGTTTTATTAAATTTCATAGCATTCCGCCGAGCATAATATTACCCTATTTATGTTCGTGGCGCGGTGAACTTTGTTTCAGAGTTTACGCTTGAATTAACTCTATGTAGCAAGTCAATAAACTTGATTTTTACAATATTTTATAGATTAAATTTACTCATACTTGTGTATTGTCAATTTTTAAGCTATTGCATAGCTTCTATCGCGGGCCAGCGTGGAGACCGAATCCAGAAATTCCGTAACGAAAATAACCTGACACGGGACTCCTCTACGGTGAGCCGCTAGATGGCGTTGATCAAAAATGCTATGCAATAGCTTTACCGCGGCAGTCCCCGAGTGCCACCCGTCTTTTTTATAATGACGAGATGGACGGACGACATCAAACGAGTTGCAGGGAGCCGCTGGATTCAGGCAACTACAGACCAAAGCCTGTGGAAGTCCATGCACGAGGCCTGTGTCTAGCAATGTCTATCGGTTGATAAAGATTGTTGCCCCGTTTGCTTGGTTTATTTAAATCTTAATAGTATGTCTATCTACAAAAACAATTGAAATCCCCACAACTCTCAAAGAACCATATCCTTAGTGCACATTATCACCACAAAGTTATTAATGCTATCTTTATGGTTACCACCTTCATTTATCTTCTCACCGATACTGAATGAATTTGAAATACTGAAAGTTTCATATGCAGTGATCCATTGTAATATCCTTAGTCCTTACTCTACAGTTACAAACATCAAAAAACCGAAATAAAATCAAAGTTTTTCGTAACTATTAAAAAATTAAGAAAACATAAACAGCATTGATAAAAATGTCTTTTTGTTTCCCGGACTTATCTCCGAGATGACTCAACCAACTTCGACAGGACTTTTATAAAGTTGCGATCTAGGTTACTCTTTAACGCTGTAAAATTCACAAATATTAATAAAATATTATAATACCAGACCAAAAGAGAAATAATTCCTGGCGGACGACATCGCCAGCCACAGCTTACAAATCAAGTACCTTTTCAGAATTATATCTGAGGCGTATAATATATTATTCGTACAAAAGACAGTGACAATTTTAAGCCGTCTCATCGTTCCCTCCTAACTCACGGGTAGCTGAACAAAATCACAATTTCTATTATATCTATCTGTGCGAAATCTTGAGGGGGAATGTTTCGTCTAAGTGGTATTGTTTAATGATTCCATATTCCGCTTTGATTGTTTCTCTATTATGTTTCCTACTTATACAATACAGCTGTATGAAGATTCTTATCAGGGGAGGCGTTTTCAACATACGAATACTGCCAGCCACTGAGCTCTATAATTAATCTATGATTAACACTGGAGAGGCTTCGGACCTACAAGATTGACGCCATTTTGAAATTGATTGACGCCATTTTGGCGTTGTAAGCACTAAACAGATACGAGTATCCCTGGAACTAATAAACTAACTAAGGTAATATTGCAAATGGCACACCAACCTCTATAAAATTAGTCCTTGATTTCATTTTTGTTATAGTTTGATTTCATAAATTAATTATAGAGGTCGATGCACCATTTGCAATCTGACAAGACACTCGTATTTCGAATGTGACGCTTGAAATTGATTCATAATTAAGGTATCATTTGTATAGTTAAAGCAAGTAATACTTAATTGCTTAAAACGCACATATTCCGAAAAATTTGAGTTATCGGTCTAAGATTGAGCCGGAGATCCAGTGGGAAGTCTGAAGTCTTAACATCTAGGATATTATCATCGCTTACGTTACCCTATTATATAACCACATATTACTTGGTTGTTTGTTGCGATCTTACCTGAGGCTAAGTGACGATGCAGTGTAAAATGGTAGTCGGCTAACTTGGAAGTGGCATGGCAGTGTACATTCAACCCATACCCTAACCTTTTTCTACACGCCATCGTGCCGGAACGCTAAATCGCTTGGCGGCACGTCTTTGACGGTAGGGTGGTAACAAGCTACGGCCAATGCTTCCCATCAGACAAGACCAGAGATAATTCAGAAATTATAAATTCCCAAATTGCCCCCGCCGGGAATCGAACCCGAGACCTCTTAGTTATAGGACCACAGCGCTCATCACTGCGCCAGTGAGGTTGTCGAAACGTCGTCGTTGTTTGTCTTTCAAACCCAATAATGGTCCCTCGAATCGATTTATTTTTGCAAATACCTAAAGTATATTTAAAAGCGTACCGAGTGACAGAGGGAAAACAAAGGATTCCGGCGGGATTTTAAAGCTAATGGAATGTCCGCAAGCTTTTGTATGTGTTTATATTATTCATACTGCATAATATATACGGATATACCATACCAAAATTAGTTCCAATATAATATTTACGAATAAAAGTTATGGCATGTTATCCGTGTATTGAAGATATCCCAAACGACGGACTAAACTATTATATAATTGGAAAGTGATCCCTTGAGACTTAAAGGATTACGCTTTACTACTGTCAAGCGCCCAAAGAACCCCAAGAGTATAAGACCTTCCCTTTTTCCTTTTCCTAATATCTCACAGGGGATAGGAATTACGTGACGAGTTTTATTGTATTCGCAGAACATTTGTGTGAAAGCATTAGCTGTCTAATTGATAATTTTGGGGTAGGGAACATCGTAAGCATCGAATTTTAGTGTGGGACTGCTTATGTTATTGCGTTTAACTCCCCGTGAAATGTATGTTTAAGAAGGGCACAGGGATAAAGAGCTCGTAAAATGTTGTGCGTAACGAATGACGTTTTATATCTATTGTACTATAATAGCTTATGCTCATCACTTCTATTGTGTGTAACTCTACCATCCTTGTAGGGATGAAAATTATATTTCTCCTTATCGCATCTTTAGGATATTCGTAAAATATTACCTCAATGATAAAAATTCAGTGGCTTAATTTCATTTCGATCGACTATAGTTTGTTTTGGTGGCCAATAATTTCATTTCGGTGAGTTAGTTTAAATTAAAAAAAAAACTGAAAGTTCACCGAAATTACCAAAAAAAAACACCCTTGTTGAAATAGACCCACGTATTGTCTGTCAGTCAGACAGTCATGGTAATATTTGGTAGAGCGTCATCAACATCAATATCTCAACCCATACTATGTCCACCATTGAGTAAAGCTCTCTTTTCAGAGGGAGAAGGGTGTTTTTTAATTTATTATTGTTCTGAGCTTTGAGAACATTACGGAGAACACTCAGGTTTCTTCACGATATTTTTGTTTTTAAAGCAAGTAGCTTAAAAGTTGCTACGTTCCCTCAAATATGGTTGAGCGAAGCAATGGCTGGATCATGCGTCATGCTCGTGAACGGGTGCCACCAACGCGAATGGGTCTGCTTTTGCCTGCCTGTGTTAACATGTATTGAATTGTATTTATTTGTATTTGTATTGTATTTATTTTTACTTGTATTGTACTCAGGAAAATTCATCGTGGAAGCACTGAATACATAGCATAGTTTCAATAACAATTGTAAAATTTTTATTTTTTTGAAAAGAGCAACCGCCGAGTTTCTTGCTGGCTCTTCTCGGCAGGAAAGGCATTCCGAACCAGTGGTAGATTCATTGACGATTCAAAAGTGCTTGTAAAAGTTTATTTGAATAAAAAATATTTCTATTCTATTCTATTCTAAAAGTTAAATTGCTTAAAACGCACAAATGTGCGCACAAAGCTCTGAGAATTTAAACCCCTAAAATGGAGACCAAAGTCTGAACCAGATAGATACTTGTAATTCACTTTATGTAATCCATGCCCCGTGAGAGACTTGGTGAGAATATCTATTATCTCGTACCTACCTATGATATGATAAATACTGATTTTCGTATATTCAGAGCGGCGAATGTCGTAAAGTTTAATGGTTATTCCACTTGATTTAGAATGGCCTCATGGCGCTCGCAGCACGTTCCAATACGTTCCGTCAATTGAGGTCTCTCACTGAACTACACCAATTATAGAAATCTAGTCCCGTCCAATTACTTGCGTGCATTTATTATTGCATGCGATTTCAAAGTGCCAAGTAGTGGAACATACCACTAATATGCCATACTAAAATTCTCTTAAACCTACACTGTACAATAGCTCATTAAGAGTTTTATTCTATTGATTTAAATATTAATCAGTACCGAATCCTGGTACTAAATATGACTGGAGTTCAGTGTCACTTCAGTGCAATTCAACAAATTATATAAAATTCACTAATATAAGTTACATTTTGCTACGAATATAATAATTATGTTATTTCCGCCTCTACGTACAACTCAATTTATGTTCAGGTTCGAATCCCACCCGTTGCACTATTGTCGTACCCACTCCTAACACAAGCTTTCCGCTTATTTGGAGGGGATAGGAGAATATTAGTCAACTTCAGGTTGGCTAATATCCTTTTTAAAAAAAAATAATAATAATATGTTTGCAATAATTTATACGTAGGTACTGCTCTGTGAGAGCACCAGAGTCACCCCGTCTATCTGTAATATACACCATACTTCCTGGATAAACTAATAAAATTATTAAATCAATTCCGTTAAAATGAAGGCCATTCGCTAGAATTTTTTTTTAAATTTTTTATTGAAGTGTTAACCTACACTTAAAGACAAACTTATAAATCTATTACATTCGCTAGAAAATTTTTATTTGCAAATACTCGTAGAAGGAAGACAAATACCCATGTTTAACATTTTTGTTACAAAACATTACATCCAACGTTCGGGCTATCGTTGGCATATCTTTGGCAACGTCAGCTTACGTTTTGTACAAAAATGTGACCCGAGACAGTAATAGATTGCGACACGGCGTCTCTTTGCAGTTTTATGCTGTGTTGCATTAATGTCACTCGGACACTTTAGATGGATGTTGCGGGAAAATTTCACACTTTTCTATATTAAAATGAAAAATTTCTAAAAACTAATATAAATAATGTCCTTTCGACCGAATTTTTTGCTGCAGCAACCAGTCCCAACATAACCAAGGAGATATTAATTATAGTACAGAAGTGTGTGCGTAACCACAGATGCACTGTCTATTCCTTCAATTTCATAGTATGGGACGGCAATCCGACACGACCGGGAGGCACAAGACTTTAAATGCTCACTGGTGCAATATTACTAACTTACTTTGAGAATTTTGAGACAAAAGAAAAACTGTATACAGCTGGCACAAAATCGTGTTCTGTGGAGATATTTTACTAGACTAGATTTATGTCCAGCTGAGGTCGTATATAATAGTTGAAATGCGCTTGTAATGATATTAAATCATGTTACGAGCACCTTCTTGCCAATTTATGTTACACATAAAGTCATATTCTCACACAATACACTCTACAGCTTAACGCAAATTAGGCTCCTTTGTTATGCGAAGTCGACTCGAGAAAATATTTCCACTGCATTCCGTAACACCCGCAAAAAGTAGGTACAATCTGGATTTGGCAACAGTTTCAAGAAGTTAAAACAAAATCGCATTTCACGTGAAATCACGAACCTAAAGACTTATCCATTCTCCGCTTGAGTTTTATCGAATTTACACATTTCAAAAATCCAATCGGTGCTTGTGAACGAAAAATGTCACTGCAAAATAGGAGTTCATAATACAAGTGGAACGTGGCCGGGCAATATGCTGACGTCACCACAGCACAAAATACTTAAATTCGATTTTCACCGTTGCAGCGAAATAAGCAGTCGACTGCAGTGCCGCTAGGCGACGCTTTTTATTGTTTCAATTTTGTTGTAACACGTCCTTTGTTTATTGATATCTATTTTTTTTTTTTTTGTTTTACTGTCAATTAATATAAAATTCCAACGTTTTTATTTGAAAAAATATGGGTGACACAGGTAAATAATACTACGATGACACCTACGTTATATGAAAACACAGGAACTCTGAAACTATAAAGAGAACTATTGAAACTATTGTGGGGAATTTTATTTTTATCCGATGATAAAAATAAAATATTTCCTCAATCAATCGGTGATATTTCCTCAATTAATGAGCTTGAGTCAACTCAGGGCAAAAACTAGAGTTTCTTAATTGCGGAGATTTTGGAGATTTTGAGATTTTTATTTATTGAAGGAAGGAAAAACCTATTTCAAATTTAAAAAGAACTATTTCACTCAGGGAACTCAAATGATATTGTTCTGAGAGCTGATAAATTGAACATTACTTCAAAAAAAAAATTGGTTAAAGATCCCATCATCTCAAAAAAGGGGAGCTTAAAAATTAAAAATTTATTTAAATAAATTACTCCAGAAATCGACGAGTTTTTTACTCTTAAAAATGTGATCCACAATGTTCACTTATTACCTATTAGGGCAGCATGATTTAGGTAAACTCTACCTTTAGTACTTTTCAATAGACAAGATTTATGTACTAGTTATCTATTTGATTTTCAGTAAAATTCTTGAAGATTTTCAGGAATTTAATTTAAATTTTACTAAAATAGTTACTCCAACATTATACTACATTTGACTAGATTCAAACACATTATATAAGGTCTGACGCCTACTTCCTTCTCTCTAAGGATTTGGTAGAGACAGAATAGAAATTACGATTTGTTCAGTTGTCCGTGAGTAAGTAGGGAAGAATGGGCTGGCTTAAAATTGTGAAATCGTCATTGTCTCTACAAAATTTGGTCTGAGATAGCGAATAAAACTTTACGTTTATGATTTTAATAGGTGAACTGATGCCGTCTTTTAACTTGTGCGATTAAGTGATATACAATTTGTTCCATCTTCTTTTTTTGTTCTTTGGGTCTTCAGAAACCGCTTGATATCGGTTGCTCGTTATCTAGATTTTACCGGTTTTCACGAAGTTAACGGCTTTTGTATGCGGTATGCTAGACGAAGCTAAAGACTCATCATTCATCAAATTCGAATCAGAAGGTAAGCAATTATTTAGGAATCAATTAACCGAAACGCAGATTGCTAAACACAAAGCCCTCCAGTAGTCGAGTAACCTTATTAATTAAATCTATCAAAAATTTATAATAAAGACCGTAAAACTATAGTTCCTAGAACACTCTGTCTGTGCAATCGGGTAAAAAGATAGTATTCCCCATTAATACCCTGTCCGGGTTACTATATCGCAAAAGTTTCGTGACCCGCAATGTATCAAACTTTGTCGGGACTTCATTTTGTGTCGCTGACTGCAATATTTGAGGAAACTGGGTGAAATAAACGGGACTTCTTTTTTGACAAAGTAGTTTTGGGACAATGCTGAGACATCAGGCAGCGTGCACATTGGGTGATAAGGCACACCGAAGTTTTTGTAAAATGGTCAGTTTCTGTCTTTCATTTAGGTACTCATTTCTTCTTATAGTTCTTGCATTTCACGAGGGCGCGTGAGCTTTACTTTTTTTTATTTATTTATTTTAAAGTAATCAAACAGCGTTTCATCACATTAATATACAATAAAAATATAGTTCTAAAATAAGGCCAAACAGATTACACAATTTATACAAAATTTGTTTAAAGATGAAAGATAAAAATGTAACTACAATAAATGGGTATAACACAAAAACAATGGACAATAGGATACAGTAAGTAACAATATGAGTAAGTATCTATTGATAATCAAAAATATATAAATTATTAATAACAAAAAGAAAAAATAATATAAATAATCAAAAGTTACATATTAAAATTATTGTTTGTTACACATATTAGAATTGTGTGTGCGCGATGTTGAGTGTGAGTGTGCGTGTGTGTGTGTGCATGTTTGTGTGTGCATGTGTGTGTGTGTTTGTTGTTGAGAGTATGTGCATACGTATGTATGTGTGTGCAAGTGTTATACTATAATAGGGGATAAACATTATTATGTAGGTAATTTTAATATTTCTGTTTTTAGTTGCATTTTAGTTAAATGAAATAAATCTAAATTGTAATTTACTTGAGATTACGTCGTGTACACGCACATTGCGTAAGTATGCGTACCTGTCAGGAGCCTAGACGGGAGTGGTCAGACGCGAGCAAGCTCTCGCTCCCACTTATATAGATACGACACACACACAACCATGAGCCATGCGCCCCTTGTGAATTGCAAGAACTATAACTATTACGCTTGTTAACTTATTGTCAACATAATATACTTTTCCATCTTTTTAATTTTGGGCGTACGCGTACTGCCTTTTGTCCGCGACTTTCTCTGCGTGGAGGTATCAATCCATGACCTTGTTTATCTCACTGTTAATAAGCAGGAAGATATTCATATTCATTTATTAATAGCTTTCCAATATATTATTTATTCACAACGATTCTTATGAAATAACTTGGAGATCATAATATGTATTTTTACAATGGAACCCCCGTTGGGGAACAGCAATTATTAGGTTAGCAGAGAGACGGGCGCCGTGTTATTCTTCAAGAAAGTCATTTATTTTATAGTAGGTTTTATAGTAGATATATCTTTTCGCAAAAACGAAGGATGCGGAATGCGTATGCCTATTATACCCTGTGCCATCCTGTCTACTACCCTACCTACATATTATAAATTTTAAATTGTGTTTGTCCTTCAATTGAGTAGCATCGAGTACTAGAGAGAAGAGAGTGACATAGACAATTTACTCTTTCTTTTGTAGAAAACTTGTAGACAATCAACTGTAAGCAGACCTTTTTGAATACCAACAAACATGTTCGAAGAAGTTAACTACAGACAGTTGAAATGACCCATATCGAATCGATCGAACTTTTTTGTTGTTTCGAAAAGTCGAATAGGTTAGGTAGTTAGGCTAGCGTGTGATTTTTGTTGTATGAGTGTTAAATCGAATATGCAAAAACATTTCCAATAGGTGCCTTTCGCAGAATACATTTGGTACTCACCGTGGATTCTGCGTAGTTTTCCTGAAGGGTTTTTTGTTAAAAATAAATGCCGTTGTGGAAAAACGATTTTCTTTTTATAAATATCTTCACTTCGAGCTTTGCTTGCGTAATGTATGATCGGTAAACTATGGCCCAAAGCTCATCTGGTTCAAATATACATACATGCACTGTAGTCTCTTGATGGAATTCTGATGTCATCCAAGCGAGTAGTAGCTATTTGAAATTGCAAATTGTTATCTGCTGATCCATAGCAGTATTATACCCGATAATACGTGTATTATAATATCTAGTCTTGATTTAAATTAAATTAATACATAAAATGAGCATAATATAAGCTATGCAGTTTATAAGAAAGCTATTTTATGAATACTCTATTTTCGTCGTTTTAACTCTACTTACTGATAATATAGAAAAGGACTTGATTAAACAAAGTAAAGAATGCCTTCATTTAACAGTTAAATAAAATTAAACAAATGCCCATTATTTAATAATTAAATCATTACAAAAACTAACACCAGTAGGCATAGAGAGGTGAGAATAACGTGATGACGAGAAGCGTAATGCCCACTGATACTGGCATTCGTTGGCTTTTCGAAATCGCAATTGTTAATATTGATAATATTATTCGCAAATAAAGATTAGGTACCTATTGAAAATAAGATATCATGTATCATCATCTATGGAGACATTTATAATGTGCTATTAATACTTCGCCATCAATTTCAGGTAATTGCTTTGTTATACAACCTTGACATACTTATTACTCGATCAGCAGTGAAAGACTTTGTATATATTTCAACACTAGTACTTTTATAAACAATGGTAGGAAAGGACCTACTTCATGATGACCTACCTCTTGTGTCTTCATGATGTTTCATATCAAAATCTAAACGTAAAGCAACAATAGCCTCTGTTCCATTGGCATATAAAAGTGGTAGTATAGTCCTTATCTTATCTTCTAAAAGTTGTAGTAGATACTGTACCTTCCTACTTTTGAGATGCAATTATTAAAGCATTTAAATTCAGGCTAAGTAGGTATTTGAAAAATGGTTGCATAAACCCCTTGATTGGCGGGTATAATTAATCAGAAGCATCTATTTATCCTCTCTGTATAAAATAAAGCAAAAAGCGCTGTATTTCACTAAATATGGTGCATCACAAGCTGCTCGCCGCGCTTACAATCAATTGGATGGAAAAGGCTTATTAGCGCTAAGTGCAGAGCTGTTTATAGAAAGACATTTTTGGAAACCATAGAAATTAAGCCGCGATGTGTTTTCAAAGTAGGTGTATTATTATATTTTAATTTGGTTTTGCCCGCGACTGGATTTTTCACCTCCGCAATACCTTTTATTTTTTTTCGAGATAAATAGATTAATTATTTATTATTATATGGGTAGTCCCCCATACCCATGTAAAAAATCACGTTGATTCGTTGCTCTGGTAAGTTCTAGCAACGAAAGAAAAAGGCGTTGGTTGTTTTAGGTTTTAGGCATAGATTTACGATGGGTAGTCGCTACGCGTGACTACCTATCATAAATCATTGTCCTTTCAATTCACGAGGGCGCGTGAGCTTTACTTATGGTTACGTCGTGTACATGCACATTGCGTAAGTGTGCGTGCCTGTCAGGAGCCTAGGTGGGAGCGTTCAGGCGCGAACAAGCTCTCGTTCACACTTATAAAAATACGTCACGCATACAATCACGAGCCACGCGCTCTCGTGAGTTGAAAGAACTATATTTTATTAAAATATAAAAGGCAATTGCTTTGATACCCCATTGAGATTATGAGCGTATTACATTATAACTGCAAGCGCATCTATCTTTTTAAAACCACCGTAAAGCAAAAAAAAAAGCTGTGAGGAATAAGCATTCTATTTTGCTCAATGCGATTCTTTCGCAAGCTTACCGCGCTCGCACCCAATTACTAAATAGCTTAATGGATGGAACGGACTCATTACCGCAAAGTGCAGTGCTGTTTAGAAAGACATTATCATAAAGCTGCACACTCACAGTGTTAACGAATGTTGGCTCGTTCAGAGAAACGGGCAAACATTCGTTACCCGGGTCGGCGAGAGTGCGAATAAATTTGTTCATTTATGGGGACAATCGGATGTTTTAACCCCCGATTAAAAAGAAGGGTGTTAAAAGTTTGACGTGTGTATCTTTGTATGTGGGTATTGCTGTATGTACGTCTGTTCCCTCGTAGCTCCCTAATGAATGGACTGATTTTGATGCGCTTTTATCTCTTTGAATACTAACGTAATTGTGTTGGATCTGAGCTATAATTTGTGAAGATCTGCTCAGGTGTTTGAAGATCATCAGCTCATTTCCTACTTGATTAAATTACTTGATTATTTTCTAGGCAAGCGCGCGCTGCAACCTAGACCTCATTAATGCTTTCCATGAATTATTGTTATCAAGCATAAGCCTATCCCATAAAGTCAATTTTTCTACCAATTATTTAAGTATAATACATATAAGATGCCTACAAACTTCTAGAATGTAAGGTCTTGGTTTATACAATCGTAACATAAATTATATTATATATAAGTAATTATTAAATTTTATCCACCACATCTGACTAAACTTAACGAAAAATACATCACAGATAACAATATATTCAGAAGTTTTAATGAAATATCTCAGAATAAAGGAAACCATTTCATTTTATCTTATCTTGAATTCCAAGCAAGCCAGCATGTTAGTACAATACAGAGATATCATTTAGTGTTTCACGTTTTGTCGTCCGAGCTCTTTTAACAAAGCAAGCGCTGCGGGCTTAAATTCCAGGAAATACAATTCTGGCTGACCATTCAGGTAATAGGGATATTTTGGTTCGCTTCCTACTTCTCGTACGTTAGCCTCACTCGAGATCACGTAACGTTTTCATAGCTCTGCAAAATTCCAAATATATTACAGAACCTATTTCTTGTATTTCGGGATCAGAGATAGCTTCCAATTAAAGACAGGTAAAGCGACTAAAAGAAGCAGTAGAATAGTACACCAAGAATAGAATAGAATATTTTTTTATTCAAATAAACTTTCACAAAGTGCTTTCTGCACTGGTTCGGAATGCCGTCTCAATCGAGAAGAACCAGCAAAAAACTCGGCGGTTACTCTTTAAAAAAAATTATTGTAACAACAGTATCATGTTGTGTACAATTTACAAATTAATATTCACACATCACATGCTTATGTATTGCTGGAGCGAGTTATATCCATTTTATGTAATCTTCAATTGTATAGGCCTTTTTCAATAATATATCCAAGATATACCCTTCATTGATTTCTTAAACTTGTGTATAGACAAGTCTAAAATCGACTGCGGAATTTTAAGACTGAACGGGACTTTTCCATGGACGTCATGGAGTATTCAACCATATCAATAAATTGTTCGTCACTTTTGCATTGCATTCTGTTATAAAAAATATTATTTGGACACGTGTGATGGATCACCCTGGAAGTGATACGTTCAATAATTATCCAGATAGTCGCATTTTGTGTAAAATAACATTTTATCGCGCCGATACGGATATGAAATTGGTAACGAAAATTGTTAAACTGAACCGAGCTATAACAATAATTTATTACTGCACCTCTTTGCAAATTTCGAATTCGTTTACTTTGTACATTGCAATTTTCGGATAGCCTGGGAAACGGAAAATGGTTCGTTGTTGAAAGTAGCGTTTTATATTATTTAATTACATATAGGTACATATAGGTACATTTGGAAGGTCCAGGCATCACACCCCAGGCATACGCCTCTAACTTTTTATTTTTATGTGCGTTTTACTTTACCTACGTAGCTACTGAATCGTGACGTCATGTTGCAATAGCGCTTTCTTTTTCTAACAGGAAATTTAAAAGTTCTATATTTTCGAGAATAGTTAAGATATTAAAAAATGGAAAATGACATCTTATTAATATTATAAATGCGAAAGTTTGGATGTATGGGTAGATGAATATTTGCTACTCCTTCACGCCACAAAGAATGAACCGATTGGACTGAAATCAGGAATGGGGATAGCTCATACGCAGGATAAATACAACAGGATACATTTTATCCCGGAAAATTATAGATTTCCCTTAATCCACGCGTACAAAGTCGCGAGCATCAGCTAGTGCGCATAAATCAATCATACCTATTATTTATTCACCAAAAATTTCCAAGTATATATATGTAGTTATAACGGATAAAAACTTTACAGACGTGCCAAACTACAATGTATCACAACAATTTGTAGCGACAGAGCTCATCTCAACAAACTCAATAACAATGTCATACTCGTGTGATGGTCGTAAAATGCAACAGTATAAATAATTTATTCAGCGCGCCACTTGTTGGCTTATCCATCAGATATGACCAAATATTGCTAGGGATACCAAACAACAAACAGTTTCAAACATAAAAGTGTTTCAAAAATGTATTTGTACTGCGCTCGGAGACAGTTGTGCACTCAGGTTTTGAAAAGTTATTAGAAATACTAGATGATGCCCGCGACTACATCCGCGTGGATTAATTTTTTTTTAATTTTTTTTTTTCTTTTTCATATGTAAATTCTATCTGTGAAAACTTGTAATTAGCTTTAATTCTTCTTTTGTATTTATTAACTAGTTCTTATTTTTCTAATAAGCTGTAAGTTTTCTTGTAAAATAAAATAAAATAATTTTCCGGGATAAAATAGCCTATGTTTTAATCCTGGATGTGAGCTGCCTTCATTCGAAATTTCAGCCCATTGGTTAATTCGTTGTGGCGTGAAGGAGTAACAAACATACACACATACATACACATACAAAGTTTCGCTTTTATAATATTATATTAGGATATTAGGATTAGGATTACTTTTTCACCTCGGTTAATGGTGAAAAAGGCCCATTACCAATAAACAAAGAACTGCCGGGACAGTAACAATTCTAATATATGTATAATTCAGCTTTAGTCAAGCCCAGTTGACGCTTGAATCAAGCCAGTGCTTGACGTCCACTTGATTTAAAATTATATTTTTACTTCAAACAGTATTCGACCGTTCATAGTATACTCACGCTTGATTATCGCATGAACGACTAATCTATGCTTGAGCATAGATCAGCCGTTCATGCGTTAACAATCATGGCGGATGCTATGTTAGGTGTTACGAATGAAAGTTAAGTACGTCTGGTGGGAGGCTTTGGCCGTGGCTAGTTGCCACCCTACCGTCAAAGATGTGCCGCCAAGCGATTTAGCGTTCCGGCACGATGGCGTGTAGAAACCGATTAGTATGACTACTCTGCCATACCCCTTTCAAGTAAGCTCTCTACCATCTTAGATTGCATCGTCACTTACCATCAGGTAAGATTGCAGTCAGTCAATCTTGTCATCGAAAAAAAAAACGAGTAATTCGTATCAATATTATAAATGCGAAAGTGGTTGCTTGTTCCTTGGTTTGTTCTTCAATCATACAACAGCGCTACGGATCTATTTACAGAGTACGTATAAGTAGGTACTTATATGGTGAGGACCTTGGCACAATGATAGCTTGCATCTAGGCGACATAGACTACTTTTATCCCTGGATACTTACCTACTGCATTTATAATTACTATACTATACTTTATATGGATAGAGTACTTTAATTTATTTAATCAAAGAGTTTCCCAAGAACAAAAAAACTATATTCCACGCGGACAAAGTCATAGTTGAATAAACTCATATTAAGAAAAATTTACTACTTTTATTTATTGATTTTTTATGTATAGCAAAGACTTTCCCAAGAAAAAAACTTTATGCCACGCGGAATAAAAAAAAATAAACCCCAGAAAATAAGAGTAGGTATACAATATAAGTGGAACGTACGTAGCTCTCCAAACTCGATTTTCACTTCAGCAAAATAAGCAGTCACTGCGGTGCCGCTCAGCCAAGCTCTTTATTGTTTCAATTTTGTTGCAACACTTCCTTTGTTATTAGTTTTGTTACAGTTTATCACATTCAAGATATTTTATGATAGGATATATTATAATTTTATGAGAAAGCACATCATATTAGGTAATATTATAAATACGAAAATGTACTACGGAGAACGTTCATAAGTGTTGATAATATTATTGACCAAGCGACGTGAGTTTCTGAGTCTTTTTAGGTTAATTTGTCCGTCTAATTAGAGACTTGTAGCTTCTGCATTAATCCTGTTTGTAAGGAAAGTTTGTGAGGATGGATGGAGGGATGGATATATGTTTGTTTGTTACTTCTTCACGCCACAACGAATGAACCGATTTGGCTAAAATTTGAATTGAAAATAGCTTTTACTCAGGATTCACCCACAGGCTATATTTAAAATAAAAGAATTCCCGTAGAATTTAGAAAATCAGACGAAGTCGCGGGCATCACCTAGTCCAAAAATAATTAATTACTCAAAGTCCAAAAGCAAAAAACAAACATATAAAATATGTTATAAAAATTTATTTAGAAAACAATTCCAAAACTGAATCACCCGTTCAAAAAGGCCGATTAAAAAAAGAAAACACAAACAAAATACCCGCTCAATAATAATAATAATATTGATTTACAAAATTATTGACGGTGCTTCTCCATTATCCAGGTAGATACTGTGTATTCAGTATGGTGTATTTAGAGTTATCATGTACCTACTTCAAACAATTAATTTTTCATGGATGGAGCAATTTGGGGATACGAAATAGCTTCACAGTTCTAGCTCCAGTTCCACAAATATCTCCGTTTGAAATATGAGCTAAAAATTTCTCACTGAAATATCCAGCTAAATATTTTCATTGAAAAGAGGCGGACGCTATTTACAAATGGTCATTTAGTTTGCGGAGGAATAACGGGATTTTCAGTTTGCTCTGTTTAATAAAACCACCAATAAATTGGCATTTAAATTAGGCTGCGAATTATTAAATATTTAGGTATGATGAGGTTGTAGGAACCTTTTTTATTCGAGAAAAGACCACTGGGCACTGGTGCCCAGTAGTGGACGATGCATCGAGATGAATGAATTAAAGGGAAATGGGATCTGTCACAGATAACAAATTAAAACCTGTCAGTATTTTCATAACGTATAAAAAACTAGATGATGACCGCAACTTCGTCTGCGTGGATTAGGTTATTTGATTCTCGCGTGAACTCTTTAATTTTCCGGGATAAAAATATATAAAAATATATAATATAATCTATCTCCATATATCTGGTATAATCTATCTCCATTCCAAATTTCAGCCAAATCGGTCCAGTAGTTTTTGCGTGAAAGAGTAACAAACATACACTCACAAAACACACACACACATACAAACTTTCGCTTTTATAATATTACTGTAATGTGATGTGATAGTTATGGTAACTCTCATGATTAAACAAAGCTTTTCGCAAAGATTCAGCTTCACACCTTACGTTCAGATTTTACTTTTGCTATCATTTTTTTTTACGACCGAATGAATTTTTCTAATATAAAACTTTAAACATTCTCTCTAAGGACTGCGGTTTAACGACTTAGTTTATTGCCCGATTCTCAATTAGGCAATTCGAACTTGTGGTCGATGCTTAACTTAAATTACTCTTGAAAACAGTTTTTGCACTCGAGAGCGCTTCAAGGGAGTCGAGAATAATAAATTACCGAAATTGACTAATTCGGCATCTGCCAAAATAGCTTTCTTGTCTTTTATTACTTTTTTTTTTTTTTTTAAAAAGAATATTAGCCAACCTGAAGTTGACTAATATCCTCCTGTATCCTCCAAATAAGCGGAAAGCTTGTGTTAGGAGTGGGTACGACAATAGTGCAACGGGTGGGATTCGAACCTGCGACCTTACAGTTTTCAGTCCGCACCTTTAACCGTTGGGCTATTGAGACTTTAATGGTCAACTGTAAAGTTTTGCTGCTATTGTCATATTTTTCATTTTTCTAGTTTTATTTACGAATCTCAAGCCATAATTGGATTCTATATTTCGCACGCTTAATATTAAAAACACAAAAAAATCTTTCTTTTAGCAAGTCACAAAAAACGATTTGCATTTAGGACTTCAGCTGTTTATTTCGACAAAATAATGTTACAAGACTTAGTTGTAGAGTTTAAGTTTTCATTTAAAAGAGAGAATTAAGTAGAATCATTTAATTTAATAAAAAAATTATTACTTTTTTGTGATTTGCCAAAAAAATGTAATTTTTTTTAATTCGGTCATTTTATCTAAGGGTGCGATTTGAATAACATGTCTTTTAAGTAAATTAAGTGTGGAACAGTTAAGGCTCCTTATAACATAATGTCACAATTGTAGAAAATCAGATCTATTAAAATTCCTGTGGCGCTTTTACATCTTGTTTTATATCTGAAATGTAACCGCCCCTTCTTTGAAAACAGGTGCGTTCACTTTACGCCCGTGCATTATTTATTACCTCTGATGCGTTTTACGCGTTCTATACTGATTTATGAAGGGGGCCTTGAATGAGAAACCAATCTAAAATAAAGTCCCTAAATCGCGAGTCTCATTATTTATTCAAAGTTATGTACGATGCCGCTAGGTATGGTGCAAATAGTGCAATAAAAGGGTTCAAACACACGTTGTGTTTAATACTGACTTTTGTCCGTAAGGAGTTGCATGAATTGTTTCCTTTCGTCGAAATAAAATATTCCACTCTCCAGGTTCTCATCTATACACAATCACATCGATCCGTTGCTGCGTTTCCAACAAACACACACGTTCTCATTTATAGTAATAGTAAGGATTATCATATTAATGAAATATTTTAACAAAAAATGGCAGTTAAATTTTTTTTTTATTCGATGACAAGATAGCCCTTGACTGCGATCTCACCTGATGGTAAGTGAAGATGCAGTCAAAAATGGTAGCGAGCTAACTTGGAAGGGGTATAGCAGTGTAAATTCAACGCATACTTCTTCGCTTCGCTTGGCGGCACGTCTTTGACGATAAGGTGGTAACTAGCCACGGCCAAAGCCTCCCACCAACCAGACCAGAGACAATTTAGTAATTATAAATTCCTAAATTGCCCCCGCCGGGAATCGAACCCGAAACCTCCCAGTTATAAGACCACAGCGCTCACCACTGCTCCAGGGAGGTTGTCAGTTAAATAAAAATAATATTCCAGTAGAACTTTAGAAAGGAGTAAAACTCAATTTCCTAGAACATTTTATTTGTGTTTTGTATCTAGGCCGGTTCCAAGCACATGCTTGAAACAAAGAATTTAATTTGGATTGCTTTATTATTAGTCGAGCTGGAGTTTTAGAATTAGCTGAGATCTATAAAGATAGAGGTAAAAAAGAGACACAAATATGCTCTGACATAAAAATGTCTCGTTTTAATTCTATCTTGAGTCTGCTGTTGAGAGTGCTATAGACTTCAGCCTTACCGTACGCTGTCATACCTTCAAAAACTAGATTTAGATCCAGTAATATTTTGATTAACTAATTTCACGCTTCATGTAATGATTGATGAGGGTAGTTTTCAAAACATGCGTGAACTCAGCAACCCCTGAGACCCCGGTGCTTATTTAAATAAAGACGTAATAACGCCATTAGCTTCCATTTATAAATCAATGGTAGCTAATTTAGCGGGCGCACGCAATACGGGGTTGTTGCTATAAATCTTCGGTAACTACCGTAAAGTAGCTCAACCGACAACGGTTAATCTCCAATCTTAATATATTAGGTAGAATATAGGCGGTGATAAGTGATAACCTAGTGGAGAAGTGGTAAGACTTCAACCTTTTTCCCGGGCTCCGGGTTCAAACCCAAGCTTTTTTCTCTAACTTTTTTTATTGAACTAGCTTTTGCCCGCAGCTTCGTTTTTTCAAATCTCTATCTTACCTTTGGGGTTAAATTTTCAAAAATCAATTCAATCAATTTCAATATATTTTGTACTTAATACGTTTTGTAAAGGCGCATGCTGTTATAAGAAATGTATGAAATGATATCACAGTAATTTATCGACCGAAGCCATAGGATTCAATTAGGAATTTTAGGGTTCCTTGCTAGGAACAAAGAACCATAATATTCTTCTCAAAAATTGCTAACCTAACTTTGCTAACTAGTAGAAAATAAGTAAAATGCATACATACACAGGAAGTATAATGCCGAAAGATTTAATAAATTTAGGAATTATAGTAGTACTACTATGCAAATTATACTTTTAAGAATTAAGCAAAATCATAACGAAAAATAAACACAACAGTAAGTTAATTGTTCCTATGTCAATTAACAACAGCGATTATTTACTTTATAATCCCCTGTGTAGCCCCGACTTGTGTACAGCCTCCCACGCGTGTTCGTTTTCTTTTTCACTGGATTTTGGCATTTATTTCGATGGGGATATGAGTGATGGATTTCGTTGCAGGGTGTACGGTGCGTTCATTAAAATTTCTTCCGACGTGCGTGCGATAAACCACTCAAATACCTTACCCGCCGAAAACTTCGACTTATCTCCCTCACGTAGGAGGTCGTTACGTCGGAATTATGGGCTGCGGCTAAACACATGCTACATTTAGTCGAAAGTTCATGTTACGCCCGAATAACTTGTTATTAACGCAAAATGGATAATATTACACTTCACTGCGTAGAATAGTAGTTACTGAACTATCATCGTTTTTTTAATGTTTGTTCATTAGATATATTCAAAAATACATACTATTATGATTTCTTAGTAAAATCACCCACGTAAAATATTAAGGTGTCTTTGACCTATGTACCTAAGTTGTATAAATAGATACGTAAACATCGATAAGTAAATAATACGTTTACCTACTTATTTAGATTCTTATTTTAACTATATTATTCTTATAAAAAATATGTGGTCAAACTGGACTAATGTTCTCCTTTCCCTTCCAAATAAGCATAAGGCATAAATGTTGGGAGTGGGTACGACAATATTGAAACGGGTGGCGATCAAACCTTTCAGTTTTAAGTCCGCAGCTTTAAGCTATTGAGTTCTAAAATTAAAATTAAAGATCATTTATAGATTCTATTATATGTATGATATATTTACATAACTCCAACTTATGTAGGACCTTTTTAGACTATACGTCTATGTAACTGTTCTGCGGCCAACTTTGTTAGACTGACTGGTTCGTTGTCTGCAATAAACATAATATTTTAATAATTTAGATATGCCATTTCAGCATCGACTAGTTTATAAAACCGCCGACCACACAGCATTCCGTAATGCTGTAATTAACAAAATATTACGACCGCATTCGAATATTCATTTAACAGCAGCATCAAAGAGAAATATTGCGCATTCGATCGGACGATACGTTTAATTATGGCGATTTATGGCGGGCAATAATGGTGCAGCTATTGTTATGATTTTTGTTCGCCTTCACAATTACAAATGATTTTATTCTCTTTCAATTCACGAAGGCGCGTGAGCTTTACTTGTGGTTACGTCGCGTCGTGTACATGCACATTGCGTAAGTGTGTGTGCCTGTCCAGACCTTAGGTGGGAGCGGTCAGGCGCGAGCAAGCTCTCGCTCCCACTTATACAGATACGACAAACACACAACCATGAGCCGCGCGCCCTCGTGAATTGCCAGAACTATAAAAATATTTCCTTGCTTACTCTTTTGTTTTGAGTGATGAAAAAAGTCCTTGCTTCGTAACATCCATCAGATGTGAACTGGAATCGCGAGCGCAGCACAAGCAGGTGTGTAGGTATGAGGCCAACCTTCGCTGGTCGAAACGGCACTCGAAGAAGGAGACGCCTTGTTTGTTGTTGACGCCGGCTATCAGAAGTGTTTATATTTTACACTATATGTATGTAGTTCTTGCAATTCACGAGGGCGCGTGAGCTTTACTTATGGTTACGTCGTGTACATGCACATTGCGTAAGTGTGCGTGCCTGTCAGGAGTCTAGTGGTGGTTAGGTGCGAGCAAGCTCTCGCTCACACTTATACAGATACGACACGCACACAACCATGAGCCACGAGCCGTCGTGAACTATAATATAACAGAAATGCAATATCAACACCACACCCTCCAAAGCACACTTTATGTTCCTTTCAGTACGACACCAGAGCATCTTCAGGAACTGTTACTTCTGTCTGTACTTTTTACTTTTCAGACTATAACGCTCATAGCAATGATAGGATTAACAAAGAGAATAAAATTTTAACTATAAATTTCAATCGTGAATTTTTCAGTTCCAAACGTATATCCTCATTATGTACAGGTGCACTTTTCAAATAGAATGTGGGTACAAAATTGATTGTATGGGAACGTTTTCCATTTAGATATGGAAATTCTGATCGTGTATACGAGACCGCAGCCTGTGTTAGACACTAAAAATATTGGATTGGCTGTTTGTGCTTCGAGTCAGACAAGATTTATTTCTTACTAGTTTATGTACGCAGCTTCGCTCCTGGATTTAGTTTTTAAAAATCCTGTGGGAGCTCCTTGATTTTCTGGGATAAAACGTAGCCTATGTCATTCTCCCGGTCCTCGACTATACTTTTTAATTCAGAGTGACCCCTTTCATAGAAAGAGCGGATCTTATTTGCATATGTTTTAATTTTCCTTAAATTTTTGTCAATTTTATTTAAGTCTTTTCGATTTTCACTTTAATTTAAACCATTGTAAGGTGTGGTCATGTTCAAAGCTCGGAGTACGGAATTAACAGAATTCATAGCTTTGTTGCAGCGTGATTGAAGGACAAACCAACAAACAAACACACTTTCGATTTACAATAATATAATGTAAGGATAATTTTGTACATCTTAGGATACTCGCAAAAACTCACCATCAAGTATTTGAAATGAAGTAAACACGTGTTAACGTCAAGTAGAGGAGCATTGCGCGGAAGGCGGTTCAATCATAAAATAAGGAAGCTGATGACGACTGACGTCACATCATCCCAGTAGCCTTCGACCAAACTATAAACTTTAGAAACTTAGTAACAGAATAATGTTTTTTTTTTTTTTTTTAATATTAAAAAAACATTAGCATTTAAGAAATAATCATAAACTATATTATTACTCATATTAGCCGCGTCGGGAACATTTATTGTTCCCGACGTTGCTAATTTGTATTTGTCTCACAGTATAATTAGATTATTGGCTCAGTCTGCATTAGTCCGTTCACTCCGTCGACGAAACGGGCGCTGCAAACTGAATTATCAGATGAACTAATTACTGCCTCGATGGGAACTGTGCCTGGCAACACTGCGAACGTTACGAATGCCGCATTTTATAATTCCGTTTCTTATCATTTTAAACTTTGATGAATAAAACAATTCGTAACAAAGGTACTAAAGCTACCTACTTTGTTAGTTTCCCGTCAGGCGGTAAAGGTTAGGTACCGGTTAAGGTTAACCTTGCTCACCAAAAAAACAAGCAAAGTTTAAATTAGTAACCTCTATGATTAGGATATACTGATTAGGCTTAATGGTAAAAAGTTAAAGAAACCTAACTTTTTCAATCCAAACATGACATGCAACCCTCTTAATCCTGAATGACATAATTCCATTAAAGTAAACAACTTTTAATGAAAGCCCAATTATTTACCAGTCAATCTTTCACGTAATATGTCTTCCAAAAGAACTTTACAAATTACAGTTATTTGCATTTATTCCTTTTTGTGACGTAAAATAGATAAGCTTTAGGTTAAACCTTACGTTTTTTAACGTTAGAACATAGTAATGTACTGTATTAAGTTAAAATTCCTTCTATTTCATGGGATTAAGTAATTATAGCTTTGTTAGAAATGGCGCTTAGTAACAAGGGCGGGAACGAATGACAGATTTAATATTTCCCTTTTGTATCATTACGAAACGTAAAATAGACGAGCTTTACGGCAGGAGCGTAGTAACAACCAATCCCAAATCTCTATAGATTTCGCTATTTGATAGTAAAATTTAATATTTCAATATAAATATAAAGAAGTACATATACTTACTTTTTTTCATATTTATTCATATTTTGCATTTCACATGAACACAGCTACGCATTATACATGAGACCCTGTAAGGGTATATACATTTACATATGTAAATAAATAAGTACATTACATTAAAAAATAAAAAATAATTTTTATTTCAATCAATTGGAATAAGATTGGAATTGAGGACCTTGCGTGAAAAGGAAAAGAGTTTTCACGGGTCCCACGTTCAAGAGGTTTCAGAGTTCCCACGGTTTTCTTTAAACTAAGTTCAAGCGACTGAAGCCACAGGCATCAGCTAGTTTATTACTATTAAAAACCTAGATTGGTTCAATTCTTCCCAATAAATGGGTCCCGACTGTTAAGTCAATATTATTTCACAGAATTCTAGACTACTGGACGAATTTTTTCCATTTCAGTTATTACTTAAAATTTAATTTTCACGCAGTCGGATTTTGATTTTTTAAATTTAATATTTTTATTTTAGTTTTAATTTTGCTAGTTTGTTATAATTAATTTCATATTTATTAATCTAAATATGTTTCAGCGTGATAGAGTCTAATCTGCTGACAAAATTATCAAATGGACTAATTGCATGTTCGATCCAAACGGGCCACTGAAACTGCAGGCAGCGGTGAAAATTACAGTCTAATATTCCATCTGTTTCATCTCGCCAAGGAAGATAAAGTTTCGTTAGTTTAGATTATGACTTTTGGTCTCAACTGAGTTGATGGTGGTCGTTGATAGTTAACGAATAACTTAACTGTGTTTAATTTAATAACTTGTTTTACTTAATATTATTGAACACTATGAATTAATTGATTTACCAGATGTTTCTATTTCAATTTACGGGTAGATCCCACTACTAGTATTAGTAATAATAATGAAAAATATTGTTTTTTTTAGTAAGTCTATCCATAGTTATATTATTATTGCGATATACTTTATGTCTATTACATAATATCATAGCTCAACCTATGACCGAATCTTAATGTTTGATTCTTCCATTTGATTTTTAAGAATCCTTAATCCATACAGATTGCAGATGAGATCCTGAAGTCAGTAAGAATCAATTTAAAAAAATAAATTTTCCACGCAATATTTTAAATAAGGAAAAATGGATACTCCCTAGAGAAAATGTAAGTAATGTAAGTGGAAAACTTGTTCATATTGCACCTATTCTGTTTTAGTATTCAAACGAAAAAGTATTTTTTAATTCCAATCACTTATGCAAGTAGTAGCTATGAAAGGAATAAATCGTAATGGAACGTTGCGGCACAAATAGGCAATCGAACTTTTTAGTGTCTAACATAGAGCCTGCGGTGTCACATACGCGATCCGAATTTCCATATCTAAATGGGAAACGGCCCTACACAATCGCTTTTGTTCCCACATTCCATTCGAAAAGTGCACCTGTACCTACTGAGGATATACACTTTTTCAGTTTCAATGCGAATTGAAATTCATGATTGGAATGTATTGTTTCAATCTTTTTGCTTACGGAGCTACGGGACACAAACTGTTTTGTGCTCGACAGTTCAATGATTCTTGACACAGCTCTGCACTTTTGGATTCCTCAATAACCGTTTGAGGATCATTTCAACTTATTTCAACTTTATGTAGGAAAGCTGCTTCAATCTGGTACGATGCATGATTATTCAATCGATTTTCTTCAAATTCCAAGTAGTCATTTAATGTTGTCATTTAATTGGTATTTTGAAATATTCATTGAAATAACACCTACGTAGGGGACATCAATAAAATAAAATCAAAAGCTATTTTTAGAAATGACTTTATTATTCCTTTTACTTGGAAATTACTTACAGACTTTAAAAATTCTTAAACTATAATTTATTTACAATCAGTTATTGAATAGGTACTTATTAAATTAATTTACACACATATCAAGAAACTATATGGTACATAAGGAAAATTTATTCACATTATCAAGTTATACAGTTCTTGTTGACTTATTTAGTTTTTTTACAACCTATATCACATTTCATTTTATAACTAGATTTTCATTACAGATTCACATTAATTTTATTTATGTCCACATATTCGCAAATATTACAAAACAATTGCGATGAAAATTCGCAAACATTATAAAATAAACAATTTTACTATAATACCGTGTCACATTATTTGTGTATCCAAATTGTAAAATTTCCATATTATTATTATTATTTTACTTCCTAACCACATACTAATTTTATTACAATTTATATTATATTGATTTAATTGTATCTTAAAATCGTATTGTCAAGCATTTTATTTACATTCAGATATGTTATTTGATGTGATTACAATAAATATAACGTTGTTATTAAACAAAATAAATATAAACTTACGATTCGGAAGGCAATCAAATGTATAGGGAAACATCAGCAATTTCATTTATGCCATATTATGTACAAAGTGGTTTACATGAAGCGATGAATATTTCAGGAGACAATGTATTTAAACATCAATCAATCTAGTAGATTAAACATTTTAATATTTTGAATATTTTAATACAGCAAGTTGAGGTGTGCACTAGTACAGAACAAATAAGTATTTTCTTAGGGAGGCACTTTCGCCAATTCAGTCTTCATCATAATTTTAAACGATTACAACAAGATTTTTAATAAATCCATGTCCATATTTTTTAAGGTTTTTATTAAATTCACTGAAGTTAAAATTCAGAGGAATATATATTTGGAAAACTAATTCATTAATCTCTGATTCCACTAAGGTTCTGTTGTAGTAAAACAGAATGCTTTTCATGCTATACCGTTGTTTCTAATAAGTCTGGAGAATGTCAACAGAAGCCATCTTTTAAATCTGGATAACCTAGATCTGGCATTGGTCTTCTAGAACCGTTACCTCTGTTATTTTCAACACGAAGTCCTCTACCGCCACGGCCTAAGCTAGCATATCTTGTATCAGCAAGTTTATCTCTTTGTGCTACTTCATCATAATATCTTGCATCGTTTAATCCAGCGCTATATTTTTGACTTAAACTATATTTATCTATAGTTGCATATTTTTGTACAGTAGCATATTGCTGTGAGGCTTCAGGAACGCCATTGACTTTGGTATGATCATAAGGTCTCTCTTCTGGTGGTATTGCACCATCCAGTCTTGCTTTGAATTCTTTATCTTTTCTTCGACGTCTTTTACAAGCACAAAGCGCTATGGCTATTGCACATATAAGAAGACCGACACCAGCGACTGCTGCTACATATGGTGGCGGTAACGAGAGTTTAAATGAACAATTAGAATCATCTTCATCATAACCGGAAGGACAATGAGCGCTGCCATCACACCATAATGTAATAGGAATACAGGCGTTAAGCTCCGGACAGCTAAAACAAAGTAAATAAAACAATTATTCCAAATTTTTTGTTCTTTGTCTGCTTTTTGAAGGGACTGCTATTATTTATTTCTGATTTTGATAAATGCTTAGGAAAAATATCTTAAATATCTCAAATCTCTCTCTTTTTTTATATAAATATATCTTTTTTGATATATTTATATCAAAAAAGAGAGAGATTTGAGATTTTGATTTTTTTGTCCAAAATCATATTCATAACTTTAATAATTATTATTATTTTATACTTACTTATAGCGGCAATCGAGTGTAATAGAAGAAGATAATATATTTGTGTCTTGGTTATGTTCAATGCTGGGTTTCTTCATTATTTCTATCCATTTTATTGAGTAGTCCGCCTGTTCGTGTTGTAAGAAATCTATAACGTAGCTTCGTGCATGTGGCTTGAGTGATGATTCTATTGTTGTTTGAGCTGACTTCCATCCAGGAGAGTAAAGTTCAACAGTACTAATGCTATCTGGACAAATTTCTCGATAGGTCGATGTATCTCGAGCTTCATAAATAAATAAACGATTGGGTGTTTTACAATATGGCGAGTTTGAAGTTACTTCGTAACCGGGAAACTTTACATAAAGGTATCGTCCTTGCATAGGTGTAACATCATCGCCTCCAGGTTCAATGAGCCATGGCCTATGAACGCATGCAACTTCTGCTCTTACACTTTCTGATATAACATGCCTATCGCCTACAATATCGGGTGCGATAGAAGCTTCTCTCTTATCATATAATCTAATCTCTCCACTACTACCCCTAAGTCTTCGATCACCCCAACCAGTGGAACAAATATTTTCATCACCCGGTCCAGTAGGAATAAATTTGTATTCACCTTCAAAAGCAAAATCATCATAATCTTCTGTTATATTCATCATTGTCACAGTAAAGTTTACTTCTACAACAGGAGCTGTTAATGTATGTATGTTCAAAGGTTCAGAACGGTTCGTACACAAGCAATCTCTTTGAATTGGGATTCCCTCCCAAGGATACTCAGTGATAATAATTTGTGACAATCCTTCGCCCCCTATAATCCTTTTAGCCGGCCTGTCACATTTCCAACGGCTAGTACGGGAGTCTTTATGCGTGCTACAAATTTTATTCCCAAAATACGTGTTAGTAAATGTAAGTTGTATTCTTTCACCATGTTTCGCTTCAAATCTGCAACCAATAAAATTTTGAAATAAACATTCCCAGAAACAGGGAAAGGTAAGAAAATTTGCCAAAAATTATAATTATGTACCTCAATATACAAGTAAGATTTTGTGCTCCACCTCTCCCGTAGTAAAATATGGCACGTGGGGCTTGGAATCTTCCAGAATATGTGAGTGCTGACTTGAAAACCCTGTCGCAGGCCGATTGAGAGTCCACTAATGGTTGTCCTTGCTCACTCACGTCCACAAACTCGTAGCGAAGCAGAAAAGAGACGGGATACAACGCCGAACCTTGACGCAACTCCTGTGGACAAATATTTCTCATTTGACTTTTCTAAAATTTGCTGATTACAATTGAAATTAACAAATTTGGCTACAAACAAGCAAATTACTTGTTTACTTCTAATATAATTTGTAGCAGATACAACAATTTAGTTCAATATTAGCCTCGTTTTGCTAATGACTTGGTCGGGTAGTATTTCCTCAACCGTAGAAATTCCAGATTAGGACTTCATTGTACTCGTACCACTACTTTTCCCAGATAAAGAACAACCTGGATAAATATAAGATTTTTCTCCATTTTGTTTAAGTTTCCAAAGTCATAATAAATCAATAACCAAGTTCAATAAAGATATGAAACAAGATTGCGTGCAGTTGTAAAACTTTACTTATTTAGTTAGGAAACTTGCTTCAGTCCTTCCAACGTTGAATTTAATATTGAATAATAAAGCAGTTCTCAGCTTGTGACTTTAACAACTTGCTTAAGACCAGGTTCCCTGTATTAACTGGGACGTTCTACTTTGCGTACATGGCACGAATACTAATGGTAACGAGGTTGTTTTTAGTGTGTCAGTACTCAGCATACCACACATGAAACAATATTATGTCATCAATCAGTTATTTAGTCTAGTGGGAGGCTTTGGCCGTGGCTAGTTACTACCCTACCGTCAAAGACGTGCCGCCAAGTGATTTAGCATTCCGGCACGATGGCGTGTAGAAATCGATTAGGGGTATGGGTTGAAGTTAGTCCGCTACCATCTTAGACTGCATCGTCAAATACCATCAGGTGAGATCAGTTAAGGACTATCTCGATTATTGAATTAAAAAAAAAAAACAAATTCAGGTAGTGAAACTAAAGATTAAATTATGCGTAATACATGTACACCATGTTTTATAATCTAGTTTCGATAGCATGTTGTCCGTTTTTTTACATTATTGGGATAAAATGAAACATGATTAAAAATTATTTATTACAATCGATCATCAATTTTCAGCTTTCTTACTAACAAAAAATCATGTTTCTTATATACTTGGGATATGTTTTTGAATTATCCAGTATGCTATACTATAAAGGGCGATAATATAGTACATAGCATTGAACTGCGCCTTATTCTTTTTCTTTTTTTTCTTTAAAACTAATTATACCGACATTAATATATTATTACGTTTCATCCGCATTGTTCTTTCTGATGAACCTCAGTAATTTAGTGCAAACACCCAGTACGTTTTTTATTCTCTCCATAATAAAGTGACAGCACTAAAGCATTCCATCACGGGGAGCGGAGAGTGCACGTGCCTCTTGCATTATTCACTGTGGCGGATGCAAGTCTACGCGTGACTTATCTTGCCTTTGCTCACTTAATGTCAGAGAGCAGAAAAATTCCTTGTGCTCAAAGAATGAAGAATTGAAAAGTATGCACCTTTCATCTTACGCGCTAAGGTTGATAGCCACTTTTATATTACTTTCGTAATAATAAATGAATGGATATTTATTTGTTGAATTAGGCCATTCTCACACTGTGCGACAAAAATAAAATTAGTTTTAAGCCTCAATAGTCCAATGGACAAAGAGCTGGATAACTGAAAGTCGACGATTAAAAACATACTCGTTACAATATACTTACACATTTGGTGGGGAAAAAGAGGATTTGAACGTTGAACATGACTAATATTCCCCTTTCCCTTCCATATGACTATGCACAGTGCTTGTATTTGGAGTGGACGCGACAGAAGTATAATAGGTAATGTTTCAACCTTTGTCGTTTTCAGCTCAGTCACTATTATTGCCCAAAGCTCAAGAAGTTCTAGTCTTTTTCTGATGATTCTTTAATAGTCCACGCCTCACATCCATATATATTGCAAAAACTACACAAGCAATTATAATAGAAAATTGGATACGATTGCGCAATATTAGAGCAAATTTAATGGTATCGAATCCCGCATAATATTCCGATCACGTAATCGACAAAAGCTGGGAATATGTCAGCGTCGGGAACGATTTGTGGCTTGTCTCGTGCGAGGATCTGCGGATGCTGGGTATTATGGATCAGCAGTTTAACTAAGAGAATTTTACGAAATGATATTTTAATTTATTGAAATGTCAAAGGTAATTATGCCCTGACGTAGCAGGTATGTTCTTCAATCGCGCAGCAACGAAACAACGGGTCTCTTAACGGGAAAAAATTTAGGCTGACCGATTATATTATTTAAACTACATACCATAATGTACTGATAAATTTTGGGCTTATTAAATCAAAATAGAGTCGTGTGTATAGGTCTTACATATATTTAGGTTAATATACGTGAGCACTCAACGATCATCTTTTTTAGATGAAAATATCTAGCTGAGCTGTATTGAGAAAAGGAAACACTGAGCTCCATTTTGAAGGAAAGGATAAATCAGTCAACTTCAGTTTTGCTAAAAAATCTAAGCTGTAGAAGGGTACCCTTGTGTACATCAAGGGACAAAAAATGGCATCAGACGTTCCAACTAATTTGAAACTCATGACATCCTCAGTGCGTTAGTCAGTTATGTGCGTTATATTTTTCATGCAACCACAAGCCACGCCGTCCCGCTCTATGCATAGCTGAGCGAATCAAAATGGAGGCACAATGTTTGCGATGTAATGAAAAGACCCCGAAAGACATGCACAAAAGCCAAGTCCTTTGCCGCAACGTGTTTGAGCGGCAAACCTATTTTCTACACTATACCTACTCTTTTCTTGATGTTGTGATGAACTCAGTTTACCTAAAAATTTCATTCATATTTAGAAATTACCATACCGTTTATGATAATGTTGAAATATAAAGTAAGAGAAGATCTGTGGGAGAATCAGATTCATATTCATAGCTCATCGAATTGCAAAGCTGAAGTGGTAATGGTTTAGAAACAGCTTGAAGAACTGCAAGGTGTTGGGATTGATTTTATTGACGGCTCTTCTCGGCAGAATCTGTCTTTGAAACGGTGATATCTTGACTTGTCATAAGGGCATTAAGTTGGCCTGTAGGCCAATTCATGTATGAAATAAATAAAATTTTGGAACAGCGGGAATAGGGAAACGATGTGGTGAAAGATCTTCCGTTAGCTAGATAGACAGTCTCAAGCGATTCTCTGAAAGTTGCAAACGCAAGAAGCGGATCTTTATCCAGTAGTAAATCGATAGCTAGAAAAAGTGGGATTTATAACCCACCTTTTTGGCGACAAAGCATAAAGCCAGCTATCTCCTTTCTAATATCTGCTTACTAATATTATACTTGCGAAAGTATGTTCTTTGTTTATTTGTCCTTCAATTACGCCGCAACAGAGCTGCAGATGGACATGATTTTATGCATGGATAATAGATATAGTTGAGGATCTGAAGAGTGACACAGGATTTTTAACCCAGAAACTCTCTGAGTTTTAAAATTATTTACCCCCAGGATTTTAAAAAATAAATCCACGCAGACGAAGTCGCAGATATCAGCTAGTTCACTAACGTTTAGATATTAAATCCAACATCTTACGAATGAGCATGTGCTAGTGATACGTTGAACGAACATTAATTGTGGCGGGGCACCGTTTGCTGTTCGACGTGTACATGATTGATACAAACTGCTGAAATTGCATCTTGCTTCCACCGGATACGTAGACAAATGGTACCTACTCTACACCATGTCTCAATTTGAGACGTTTGTGCTTGATTGATTTAAATTTGAGGCAGATGTTACAATATGACAAGAATACTTAAAACATTTCCAAGAAAATTTAAACTTATAAATTAGAACAAAACATTAGTTTTCAGTGGTACGCAAGCCATGGTATGGATTTTTGAAAATTGAACTCCTAAAGGGGTAAAATAGGGGTTTGAAAAATCGAACTTAACTTGAGCGAAGTCGCGGGCAAAAGCTAGTTTTTATATTATAAAGAGCAAAAGCTGAATTTCCTGTCGACTCTTCTCAGCAGAATCTAATTTCTAACCCCGTGGTAGACCCTTTATTCCTCTTATGAGCCACATGTTGGCCTACATGAAAAAGACAATTTTGTTTTTTTTTTTACCTGTAATATAGTGAGGGCTGGTCCTGTGGTGATGTAACTCTCACTCGGCGCACACGGCCGAGTGGCGCGTGTAGCGTTCGACAGAAGCGCGTGATCACATAGTCGAGGCGATTCTTCACGACAGAAAGATCCAAGAAGGGATTTTTTGTCGCTCATATCCAGCTGTAGGAAAAAATATCAAATTTTAATGAATACCTAGGACTACCTAAACCTACCTAAATCATTAACCTAGAAATAGACTTAAAAAATGTCCATAAGGTTCTCAATTTATTATAACTTATAAGTATGCTACAATAAGATATTAGATAAACGGCAATAAAAATATAACCTTCGAATAAATAAATACACCTTAAAAATTAAGATGTCTTTAATAAAGAATTGCTTACAGTAAGTATTTTTATTTATTTAAAAAGAAAAAATTTACACACAATTGAAAGACAAAATATACTGCAGCTTCGCTATCAAAACTTTAAAATGATATCCATGTAATTCTAAACTTCATCAAAATCAGGCCAATAATTTTCAGGAACATAGTTCCAAAAAATTTAAAACACGATTGCAGAGCCTCCTTGTGGCCAAATAGCTGCAAAATGAAACTAAATAACAACAAAAATATAAACTAACAAACACACAACCTCTTACACAAACACATAACATACTGCCTCCGTTAAAATAGCTAGTGTAAAATTTCGCGAAACATTATCACAATAATATTCTATTTTATTTTTATAAACGCAATGAAAATAACATTTCTTCCGTCCAATAAAAACGATAAAGCACTTGCTCGTTTGTAGCAGCAGTTTGCCATATTAAAACACAGTTGCAATAATGTTTCCACTGAAGAATAAAGCATGACCTACTTCCGAAGTACACAATCTACGAGCAGGAAGTGATTTGCTCCAGCCAGGTGCACTATTTACTCGAACTATCTAGCGAGAAAACTTTTCTGATTAAAGTGCCAACAAAAAATAACTTCAACGTAGCGCTCATCCATTCTTAATGCAAACTGTGGAATGCCGAATGAATGGAACGAAACACCGCACTGCAGGAGACTAAAGCGTTAAACGTATCGAGCAACCGGCACGCGCTCATTGAGAGTAGCGTTCAGCTTCAGCTTCAGACGGAAAAGAACGGCGTTATTGTTTTGTCATAAAATTTTACTGCGGCCTCGCGATATCGGCGAGCTACAATCCTATTAATATTTTAATGAAAGTGTGGATGTTTGGATGTTCGGATGTTTGTTACTCAATCACGCAAAAACGACTGATTGGATTTGGATGAAATTTTGCACAGAGTTAGATTGTAGTCTGGAATAACACATAGGCTACTTTTTATCTCGGAAAATAAGACACATCTTGCGGGAATCAAAAACCTCAATCCACGCGAACGAAGTTACGGGCAACTAGTATGGAATAAAAATGTGTCATAGATCACCATGAATTCTGAACGAAAGCTTGTTTGCTAATTTATTAGGAAATAGACTAAAAAGGGCAGTTATCCGTATGTTATGTCATTCTTAGGTTTTTACCATAGATTTATAAACGGTAGTCGCTGCGTGGGAGCGCAGCTGTTACATAATATCATAAGTCTATGATTTAAAATATAATGAAATTCGAAAATCCACTTAAAAATGAATGAAGTCTTCTTTTGTTATGAGGGTACTTGGCAAAAGACAGAAAAAACATACACGAACGGTCCCTTCTCTACCACATGCCTTTATTGTTATAAACTGTGTTTATTTTTATTTTTTTGCTTTTGTATAAAAATATATGACAAAATCAATCAAAAATCCCTGACTAAAGTTACTTTTTCTATTTTAACTAAAATACCTACCAATAAGTTAATAAAACGCCCAGAACGCGCATTTCTGAAGATTGCTACTCTTATGTTCGGTACCTATGACTCCGAAAGTCAGTAAGATCTGTGGTAAGAGTGCTCAGACACATTAAAGAAAATTAATGTTTGGCTCCCGACGTCAAGAGGGAGGTAGGTTGGCAAAGTGAAATGGCACGAATAGAGGCGAAGACGCCCGATTTTATACCGTTTCTGTATTTGTATCATCGCATTAGTCTTCCACTAGCAAAGTTTCGCGAGCTAAGTTAGTCCACATTTCATTATTTTAAACTTTACTTCCTGCAGTTAAGACGCGTATACTACATTTAACTTTGAGAACGGTGCTTTAAAAACTGATAACGATCTCACTAATGGGACTTTGGGATTATACTTTTTTATTGTTTTGTACATACTGATACAGAGGAGGCAGTTTGAGCAATTAAGCAATAAGTTATCGGAGTCATACAATTTATATTTTATTGCTATAATGGTCTAGTTTTAGGTACACTTATTAACTTCCAATAGTAGACGTCCCACGACATTTCGTTGCATCACGCCTGAATATCATACTGGTACAACTGTAAAGATTATGGTGGGTCTAAGATCCATATTCTTCTCCGAACATCTCTAAATGTCCAATGTGTAATGTCCAACAGAAATGAGAGTTTAGTCTTTCTTTACCTTCTTTCTTTCTGTTGCTTTGTGGCTTTCGTCGTTGAGTCTAGTATTACAAGTTATAGTAAGTAGATATACCTTTCTATCAAGATCAGCGTCTGGTGCCGCACCATCCCATATAGTGAGTTGAGAAGAGCAATCCTTTTGCTGGTCAAACCCCGCTGGCTCCGTACCAGCCGCATGGTACTTGACAAACGACACCCACACAATTTCGTTTGGACGCCCCTGCAAGAAACGAAGCCATTAGTCATAAACAAACAAAGCGTCCTAACTGGGGAGGCTACGTTTGTAGGTAATCAAATTAAATAACGATAACGTTTGTTTAAACGCTGAAAATGAGTTTGACGTCAGCGTAAAGATAAAGAGTCAGCTGCAACGGGAAAATTGAAACTTAAGAACCTCAGTAATTCAAAAATTTTCTTCGGCATTTTATAATAGGATTTCACGTAGGAACATTTTTAGCTAGATTTATCACTAAATATTAATTGAAAAAAAAAAAAAAAAAAATGTTAGTTGATTTTACTCTTTAAACTACAATTTCATACAAATACATTGTTAACCAATGTAAAAGAGATCGTAAACTAACAGTTATACGAGGTTATGTTTTAGTATTTCAACTTTAACTACCCTCTACCTGAATAGTTCGTTCAAAAGGGCGGGTAAATACAGCTTTGTGTTTGTCTTTTGAAGGACCTTTGCCAGCGATTCTATGTAGCTATTCATAAGTAACCACGACCTAGTTGACTTTGCCTTCAGATTTTCCACGTCATTTTGTCCGTCTAAATTGAGGTGAAATGAAAGGTTATGTTTTTACAACCTATATGGTATCTCAGACATTAATAGAATTTAGATATGGACGTATACCATACGATGTGTAATTTACACACGCTTCCACTCTATAGCTGATACATGTGTATCGATTTTAGTAGTTCATCAATAAATTGAACGATAAAACATTTTTTAACTTTACCTTGTGGCTTCATTAGTCCAAAATACAACCTACACGTTATATACCTTCCTACTCGGAAAGTGAAAATAAAATACGGTCTATGATTTCAAGTTTTACTAATATTTCATAAAATAGCTGAAAATTCTAGTGGGGTTATACTGAAAAGAGTAAGAATTTTCAAAAGAGAAGTAGGTGTATGACAAACTTTTCACTTACACGAAAGTAGTGCAAGGCACATACAAGAAGTATTTCGTGGTAAAATGTAGCGCATGGGTTTTCAACGCGACACTTATCTTGTCTGAAGAGCACAGAACAAAACCGTAGACACCATTCATGCTCACGTCCTAGTAAAATTCAACACTTATCCTACGTAGATTTTTTTTTAACTATCGTAGTGCTTGCAAATTACTTAAGTTACGATATAGCCTATAAACTAGAATCGTAATTTTGAAAGTTTTGAAAGAATAAATTGACTCACGACTTAAAAGGCAAGGGAAAGAATGGAAATGTGAGGAAGCCTTTACCAGAGTGCAAACTGACACCAATCATACGGGAACTGATATTGTTCTGTTAATGCTATTATTTAATGTAAACTAAACCATGTATAATGTAAATTATTTTTTGCCTAAAATAAAAAGCTAGTATTTTAGACATTAAGTAATTGATAGAGTACGTTCTCTTTATTTTACTTTAGAAAATTGCTTTAGTATTTGTGAACAACTAAAATAGGGTTAAACTAGCTGATTCCCGCGACTTCGTCTGCGTGGAAAAAGTTTAGAGTGACTTGCTACTATCCGTGAGAATTTATCTCCTTTATCTCCGATCATATTTAGTAAATCTTCACCAAAATTGGACAAAATATATTTAATGTACAGAATTCATCCCGTTACAGTTTTATTATAAGAATAGATATTTATCCAGAAACCAAGCTCTTATTTCAAAATCACTCTAATTAAACTATCAAGAGGCACATATTTAATGTTGGATAGAAGCAGGTATTTGAGAAAGTCCGTAATACACAAGAAACAATAAGCTTATTTTGTGTAATCCGCTAAACCAGATACTAATACTTAATAACCACGCATTAACGTTACTAAAAGTGATGAGATGTATCTAACTATACTCATCTTATTATACGCCTAAACATGAATAACTTATTACATTGATCGTTACATCAAAGCTTAATATCGTCTTAATATCATCTTAAAGAGCAAAGAATAGGGGCAACGACTGCTATTTTCTGTCTTCTAATCCAAGGCTGAAACCTATAGACTTCACTCTCACTCAGCTCAGACTAAAGACAGAGTTAAAAACAGATTTATGTCAGAGCATATTTGTGTTTGTGTGTCTAGTTCTAATCTCTATCTTGAGCCTGAGTTGAATCAGAGCACGCTCTTTAGATCTAAGGACAAGAGCTCTCTCTTTGCTTAGTCAATCTCATTTCTGAATGTCATGATCCTTCCAAGGACCATCCTGTTCTGAAAAGATTAGTAATCCCGGGAAGGTGGACGTATCCAAAAAGAAAAAAATTATATAACGACATTGTATAACGAGGATAAGTATTTTATCCTCTTCTTCATGTGCAGCTCCATTACTGAAGGTCTCCTATTTAAACTTCTCTTTGTCCATGGTTTGGATTATATGTGACTTTCTTAATTTCTGTCCCTTTTTAGCATTCCAAGCTTTATTTCTCCTGTAATATTCCCCATTATGACACATAAGATACACACACACTCAAAAGAAAATACAGTCGAATTGAAAACCTGCTCATAATATCGAAATAAAACAATCAAATGCCCCACTTACTTGAAAGTAATAAACACAAGAGGTGTTCGGTGGCAAGGAGTGGCGCGGATTTCTAAGCACGCCACTTGTCTTGTCTGAGGAGCGTAAAACAAACCGGCACCGCCCGTCTGAGCTCACGTACGAATGGGAATCTTTGTCCACGTACAGCACCTGCCAAGAATAATATTGGTAATACAAACACGGGGCGATTTGTTATGAAAAGAATTATTGTTCCCCACAACGTGTGACATTATTTGAAACTGTAATAGGATGTTTGATGGAACAAATGTGAGTTTTGATGAAATTACGATAAAAAGGCAAAGCGAATATTCCCACAGGACATTTTGTGATACTTTAGGCACCACTGAACTACTGAGTATAGGTATAATCAATACGTATCAGCCACTGTTTATTTAGTTAATTCATTTAGGTGGACATTAATTGTGTTGCAAACTGGGACAATAATTTTGATAGTAATAAGGACGTATTAAATAATATTAATCTTTTTTATTGTGACGTTATTGCTATTTTACAATATGCAGCTATTAATAGTAAATGTTCGGGGTCTGGTGTACACAAATCCCGCCATAAAAAACAAGTAGTAGGCTGGAACCGGCACGTTAAAGACGTTCATCAAAATGCAAGACAATGTTTTAAGTTTTGGATAGAATGTGGTAGGCCTAGTAGTGGAAATATATATAGTGACATGGTAAAGAGTCGTGCTATTTTTAAAAATAAATTAAAATGGTGTCAGAACCAAGAAGAAAGTATAAAAATGGATATGTTAGCGATGCATAGAGCTGATAAGAATTTTACACAGTTTTGGAAAGCCACTAAATTACTAAATAAGAAAGAAAGTAGGCCAGTTAGTGTCAATAATGTACAGGATAGCAGGGAGATAGCCGACATGTTTGCGAAGCATTTCTCTGTGAAGCCGTTAGACGTGGAGCGTGTGCCTCACTCGCAGCCATCATCACCATCGCCGGAAATATTACAGTTTAGTCCAAACTGTATATTTCGAACCATTAAAGACATGAAACGCGGTAAGTCACCAGGTCATGATGGTCTGAGTGTTGAGCACATGCTCTACGCTGGAAACAAGTTGTATGAGGCCTTCTCAATGCTATTTAATACGTGTATTAGGTACGGCTATCTTCCTGCAAATATGTTAAAGACGGTAGTGGTCCCTGTGCCAAAAAACAAGACGGGTAATATGTCTGACATAGCCAATTATAGGCCAATATCGTTAGGGACAATTGCGGGTAAGGTGCTTGAACGGCTGCTGCAGCCTGAACTGATGAAGAATGTACAGATAAACGATGCTCAGTTTGGTTTTCGTCCCGGTCTCTCTACAGACTCGGCAATTCTGTCTCTGAAGCATGTCGTTAATTATTATAACAGTCGTGAAACATCCGTCTATGGGTGTTTCCTGGATCTGAGTCGCGCATTTGATCTCGTTAATTATAATATATTATGGAGAAAAATGCTTGACGCTAACGTCCATGGCGGTATTGTCAAGCTGATGAGATACTGGTACGAGAACCAAACGAACACTGTACGTTGGGGCGACACAGCTTCTAGTGAGTTTAGACTAGAATGTGGTGTACGTCAGGGAGGGTTAACCTCTCCGGACCTGTTCAATCTTTATGTCAATGATCTTATTGAGGAGCTAAGTGGCACGGGCATTGGTTGCCACATTGACGGAATTTGTTTTAATAACCTAAGTTATGCTGACGATATGGTGCTACTTAGCCCCTCAATAAATGGTATACGTAAGTTGGTTTCGATTTGTGAAAATTATGCTTTGAGACACGGATTGAAATACAATGCGCGCAAATCTGAAATGTTAATCTTTAGAGCGGGTAAAGGTCCGGAGAGGATTCCATCAGTATTATTAGATGGAGCGCCAGTTCAGGTTGTGCAGCAGTTTAGGTATCTTGGACACCTGTTGACGGGATCCCTGAGCGACGACTTTGATATAGAACGGGAGCGAAGGTCACTGGCAATACGGTGTAATATGCTCGCTCGGCGTTTTGCGCGGTGCTCTGAGGTTGTTAAAGTTACATTGTTTAAAGCTTATTGCATGAGTTTTTATACATCACAATTATGGATCAAATACACCAAAAGATCCTTTAACATCCTCAGAGTACAGTATAACGATGCCCTCCGCATTTTATTGAAAATGCCGAGGCATTGTAGCGCATCGGGCATGTTCGCCAATGCTGGTGTACCGGATTATTACGCAGTAATTCGGAATAGAGTTGCGAGTTTCTGGGAAACAGTCCGCAACTCTAACAATAAGCTAATTAAAGTCGTCGCTCAGGTATCCCCTGACAATATGTTTTACAAGCACTGGCTTGGGGTGCACCAGATCCCTAACGTAAAATGATATTTTTAACTATTTTAGCATATTTATTTTAAATTTTAAATTTATACATTTTGATAATTGTAATTTATTTTATTATTGTATTGTGTTTTTATGGGTCCCTGACCTGAAATAAAAAGTATTATTATTATGACGCATATTATTTTGACTCTCACACCCGCATACAAAATAAATACATATAAAACCAAAGATTTAAATAATAAACATAAATATATATACAAATAAATAAACTTACATAAACTTTACACAAATAAATACTTGTAGCGGGCGGAGGATTACGCCCCGGCAGGGGAGACCAAACGGCCGGGGGTCAGGGCGACAGGCTGAGAAACCGACGGACTATCCTAGCCGAGTCTAGCAGCACCGCTTTCTGCATCTTGGCTGCGAGCGAACTGCCACGGAACCCCAGTTATTATTATGACGCATATTCTTTAACTCTCACACCCGCGTACAAAATAAATACATATATAGCCAAAGAGTTATATAATAAACATAAATATATATACAAATAAATAAACTTACATATACTTTACACAAATAAATACTTGTAGCGGGCGGAGGATTACGCCCCGGCAGGGGAGACCAAACGGCCGGGGGTCAGGGCGACAGGCTGAGAAACCGACGGACTATCCTAGCCGAGTCTAGCAGCACCGCTTTCTGCATCTTGGCTGCGAGCGAACTGCCACGGAACCCCAGTCGCCTCAGATGGTGAGCGAGGCTGACTGGGATCAACCCATTCGCAGATATAACGATTGGGATGGTTTCAGTGGACTCCACATGCCACATGCTGGAAACCTCGTGAGCCAGATCTAGATACTTTCGTTTTTTCTCTGTCTCCGCTCTCACGAGGTTTTCGTCATGTGGGATGGTGATGTCCACTAAAAACACCCTCGACTGTGCCCGGTCCATCAGCACGATATCAGGCTTATTCGCTAGAATCGTCCTGTCCGTGATGATGGACCGGTCCCAATAGAGCCGGACTCCGTCACGCTCGAGTACTGGCACCGGTGTGTACCTATAGTACGGCACTCTCTCATCCAGGAGACCGTACTTCAGAGCAAGCTCTTGGTGAAGGATTTTGGCCGCTTGGTTGTGTCTGTGCAGATACTCAGTGTTAGCAAGAGCTGAACATCCCGAGAGCACATGCCTGAGTGACTCACCGGGATGGCGACAAGCTCGACAGATGTCGAGAGTGCCATCCTTCAGGATGTACTTTCGGTAGTTCCACGTCTTAACCACCTGATCTTGTATCGCACACACAAACCCTTCGGTTTCCCCAAAGAGGTCACCGAAGCGCAGCCATTGCACGGACGCTTTCTTATCCACGTGGGGCTCATTTAGAGCTTTAAAAAAGCGTCCGTGCAACTCCTTCTCCTTCCATACGGTCTCCCGGTCAGAGGTGCTTAGTACCACCGGTTTCTGCCACTCGGGATTGGCCAGAGATAGGGGAGTAAGTCCTTTATCACATTCTATGACGTCTCTATGCATTGGGCACTCCCTCTTCGTCTCAAAGTAGGTTCTGAGGCTGGATACCTCCCGATTATGCATGGTCTTGACGCTTAACACGCCTCGACCACCACATTTTCGGGGGATATACAACCTCATAACAGACGATTTCGGGTGGTGCATGCGATAGAGAGTCATAGTCGTGCGGACTTTTCTGTCCAGGGCGTCTAATTCGGTCTGAGTCCATCTGAGTACGCCAAAGGTGTACATGAGAACGGGCATGACCCAACCGTTATAAGCTCGGACCTTATTGGCACCTGACAAGTAGCTTTTATTTTATTTTATTATTATTCATTTATTTCATTAAACATCATATTTTTTAAATTTTTAAATATTTAAATATAGAAATAAAAAAAAACATTTAAAAATATAAAAAATAGCGGTCCACCGGTCTCGGGAACAGGGTCCAAGAAACCGGCGGTCAGGGCCCCAAAGAGAGGAACCTCCTGACGATGCGGGCCGTGTCCAGGAGTACAGCCTTCTGGATCTGGCTCTTGACCCAGCTACCCAATGAGAGCCTCGAAAGATGTTGGTCGAGGCTCTTGGCTATAAGACCGTTAGCGGTCACGACTATCGGTACAATGATTGCTGAGTCTACACTCCACATGGCGACAACCTCGTGGGCCAAATCGAGATACTTGGTTAGTTTCTCTTTCTCGGCTTTCACGAGGTTCTCGTCATGCGGAACAGTAATATCAACAATCATTGCACGGCGCTCTGATCGGTCTATCACCACTATATCAGGCTTATTGGCTACAATATTCCTGTCTGTAATGATAGACCGATCCCAGTATAGTGTGATATGACCATTTTCGAGAACTGGGTCGGGCACATACCTGTAGTACGGTACCTCCGATTCCACAAGATTGTATTTCAAGGCAAGTTGCTGGTGTATGATCCTGGCTACTTGATTATGTCTGTGCAAGTATTCGCCGTTAGCCAGATGAGAACAACCAGAAACAATGTGACGAATAGTTTCTCCAGGACGGCGACACGCCCGACATATGTCTACCGTTCCATCCTTCACTATGTATTTTCTGTAATTGTTCGTCATCATGACCTCGTCCATAATTGCACATACAAACCCTTCGGTTTCCCCAAAGAGGTCTCCGAAGCGTAGCCAGGCCACGGACGCTTCAAAGTCAACATCAGGTCCATGGAGGGCCCGATAAAAGCGTCCGTGAAGCTCCTTACCTTGCCATACAACCCTGCGGTCATTGGTACTGAGCACTACAGGTATGCGCCAGTTCTCGTTAGCCAAGGAGAGCGGCGTCAGACCCCTGTCCACTGCGACCACATCGCGGTGCATCTCCGCCTCGGCGTGGAGAAAGTACTCCCTGAGACTGCACACCTCACGGTTGTGGAGGGTTTTGGCATTCAAAAGGCCTCTTCCCCCACACTTCCGCGGGATGTACAGCCTCATCACCGAGGAGCGTGGGTGATGCATCCGATATGCGGTCAGCAGCGCACGAACTTGTCTGTCCAGGGCGTCAAGCTCAGTCTGAGTCCACCTGAGCATGCCGAAGGAGTACATCATGACCGGCATGACCCAGCCGTTGAAGGCGCGTGACTTATTGCCGCCCGACAAAAGGCTTTTTAGCACTTTCTTCAGGCGGCCAAGGAAACGCTCCCTCACCGACTGTTTCATGTCGGCCTCTCTGATACCTAACGCCTCCGTCATGCCCAGGTATTTGTAGGTTTCAGTTGGGGAGAGCGATCTGAGGTATATGGAATCTGAGAGCTCAAGTCCCTCAGATTCCACAATCTTCCCTCGCTTTACATGCATGACCGCACATTTGTCCACACCAAATTCCATCCTAATGGAATCACTAAAGGCTTTAGTTACCTTTAGTAACTCTAGTAGATGTGATTTGTTGGAGGCAATGAGTTTTAGGTCATCCATGTAAAGGAGGTGTGATATAACCTGACCACCTCTCCTCAACCGGTAACCTAACCCTGAATTCTCCAAGAGAGTACTCAGAGGATTCAAGGCTAGGCAAAACCACAAAGGACTCAGGCTATCGCCCTGGAATATGCCTCGCTCAATCCTTATAGGCTCCGCGCTCCCCAGGTTCCGGCGACATCCTGGATAGTGAAGGACCGTCCTCCACTGCCCCATACACGTCTGTAGGAAGGCGCGTAGTATTGTGTTTACTTTGTACAGTTCCAGCACCTTCATGAGCCATGTATGGGGCACAGAGTCGTAGGCCTTCTTATAGTCTATCCAGCATGTCGACAGATCCTTTCGGGAGCGCCGAACCTGTTGACAAATGGCCATATCAATGAGGAGCAGCTCCTTAGTACCACGAGAGCCATTCCTACATCCATTCTGAGAAATAGACATGATGGAGTTTGAATCAATATGATCGTTAATTTTTGTTCTCAGAATGGATGTAAGAAGTTTATATAGAGTTGGTAGGCACGTAATCGGCCTATAATTTTTGGGCTCCGTGGTACTGCCTGACTTATGGAGCAGGTGGGTAATACCTGTTGTGAGAAACTGGGGTAACGACTCTGACTCTAGAGATGATTGGAATTGGGATGCCAAACGAGCGTGCGAGCTGCGTAGCCACTTTATCCAAAAGTTGGGCAGCCCATCCGGCCCAGGGGATTTCCAATTAGGCAGGGAACGGGCTGCAGTGGCCACGTCTTCAGGGGTGATAGTAATAGGTCCCATTTCTGGAATTTGATCGCACGCTCTTTCTACATCCCACGTCCAACCACCCTCAGTGTGAGCGACAGGTACCGACCAGATGTTGCGCCAGAATGAGGTCATGGCTTCATCATCCGGTAGGCACGTATCGGTGACACCTTGGTTAGGGTGTTCCCAATCTCGATATACCCGCCTCTGATCGCTTTGAAAAGTGCAATTCAGGGTATTATTATTAAAATATTCAATTTATTATTATTATTATTATTATTATTATTATTAATATTATGTATACAAAGTCTGGCATTAATAGTCTGCGATAAATATTCTAGGTTTTGGTATATTTTGGTTACCTGAACTTCAAGTTCGAACCCAGGTAAGTAACTTAAGGGTACTGGATGAAAAGGATTGTCGTATGGTGAAGTATGGAATTCCAGCAGCATATTGGGTCCTCGGCTAACTATGTCTGGTACAGCGTCTCCTCCACACAGTCGCACAAGCACTGGAGAGTCTCTTGTTAGACCATCCCATACTGTTAGATAGTCTTGAACTACATTGCATTGATCCCATATCCTGAAAGACAAACTAATTTTTTTCACCGTTTACACAGTTTATGCTGAAGCGTGAATTTATACCTTTCGTATGTAAATAATATAATTATAAACATCATTTAATTGGTGTGTCTTCTTTAGTGCATTTCGACAGACAGGACTAACCACAACTTCTATATAATTCTTAAAATATCACACAAAGCAAGTATGAATTAGATAACTACTCATAGATATCGTATCTCTCAACAAAATTCTTAAGTTTTTTTTTTTTTTAGTAAGATTTTTATGTATTTCATTAAAAATAATTAAATTAATTGTATGGTTAGGATCTTCTATATTTAACAATGGAATTCTTAAAATATTTGCTTCCTCATATAAAGTTCCTTGGGAGTGTATGTTAAAAATGATCAAAGTACTTACTTGAGAACCCTTTGACTTCTATCGTACTTCACTATCTGATCTTTGATATGTATTTTATGGCTGTTCGTTTGCCTAACCGCTAGCAGTACGTGTTTATCCGCCGGAATCTGAAAAAGTGTTTTTCGTTTATTCCCCACGTCAACTGAAAGCATACTTTATGTGTTGTACCATACGATTGTTTATTCAGTGCTTTCAGGGTTGAAACATCATTTATATGTAATGTTTAATGTATGTATGTATATAGGTCTGTGGCGGAGTCTGGTGTAAATTTTAAATTAAATATTAATACAAACAGCCGCACGAACCTCACGGACTTATGCGATGTGTGAAACGCTCGTTTTAATGTAAATTCGCGACACCCTTAACCCAGATGGAAAGGGTTATGTAATTTCGGTAAATTCAAGCCCAGCTTTTAATTTCTATGCTTGTTCTGAAATGGTTTTGGCAAATGAATAGCTGCTTTGGCAACTTCTACAAATCTCGAAATATTTTTTGAGAGCTCTGATTTTATTAGACGTATGTTAGGATTTTAAGCTACATGTAGATCACACATCGACAGCTGCGTTTCAACATAGCGCCCGGAACTGCACTGAACTGTGTTTACGAATGCTATTCTTAGAGTTACATTTTTGATTGTAATTAACTTTGACAACAGTCAAATATCCATTTTCACTCAGATCCTTTAATGTGATGGTCCATATATTTACCTTTGTATGTTCAATGCGGTACGTACACGTAGCGTTGCGGGGATATACGCCGGGGAAGTTAGGGGATTGTATTCGACATGCTCGTAGATCACAGTCGCTCAGTATGCGGTCACAATATGTGCCGGTAACACGTTCCCCTCTCCATGCCCCGAGCGTTGCATTCCCGTACCGTAATCGGGCCTCGCTCCGTCTTAGAAACTTGTACGCCAACTTGAAGTCGAAATTGTATCCGACACCCTTAAAGCACAAGGATATAAGGATAATAGGGTAATTTTTTTGGTTGTGCACAATTTTTTTATTTTTTCATTTACTTAAAAATACCAAAGTTATCGTTTACAAAAGAGATCCACTTTTAAACAGATGGTTAGAATCAGCCTACAAACGTAATCTATCAGCTGTTGATACATTAGGCGCGCGCGGGTGCCGTTCACCTTTGAGCGCGTATTTTAATTTCGTCGCATGACCATGATTTGCTTATTTTATGGTCAGATATGGTAAAAAAATATTTCAAAAGAGGTACAAAACTATTAATGGAAATATGTTCTATTAACGATATAGAACTACCCAAAAAAATTTGTGCACTACGTAAAAATTCATCCTACATATAAAATTCTTTTTAAAAAAATCGACTTCAGAAGCCACTACAAAGTATATCGAGTGTGCCTATATTTGAAGAGTCCCCTCGATTTCTCCCGGAACCCATTATCAGATCCTTATCTGTCGAACATGGGACCACCTGGGAAGTATACCCTTTCAAACAAAAGAATATTCCAAATCGGTCCAGGCGTCTTCGAGTAATCGGGGAATATACATAAAAAATTAAAAAAAAAACGCTTCCGACCTCCTCCGGATGTTTTGCCGTGAAATTGGACAGTGCATTACCGGCGTTAAACAAAGTCCTTTTAACTGGAAAAGACGTTTAGGCCTTTTGGATTCCTCCGCGCTTTGGATAGCACGTTATGGCGTTGCATTTATTATCACTAGCAACTGATACTTGTCTTTTTATTTTAAAATAATTTCGAGAAGTAGAATTCTATATGCTCAAAGAACCGGGAGCTCGCCGTATGATGGTATGCATTTTTAACTTTCATTATTAAAAATGTCGAAGAGAGAGACTTTACCGTGTAAAAGATAAACTTATTTTCTTAACTCGACTCGGCAAAGTGAATGAGAACATTTCTCTTCTATGGCAGATGCACGTGTTATCTAATTTAGAGAGGAATTGGATTCTTCAGACACACACACTAGTAAAATGTTACAAAAATATCATATTACATATCTGGATTTAATATTACCTAGGATACCTATCCTACCAATATTATAAACGCGAAAGTTTGTAAGTATGGATGGATGGATGTTTGTTACTCTTTCACGTAAAAACTACTCAACCGATACTTTTTATCCCGGAAAATAAGAGGGTTCCCGCGGGAGTTACAAAACCTTAATCCACGCGTATTGAAAATGTCGCGAATTCCCGGAAAACAGAAAAAAAAGACGTGTGGCACTTGGGGACTGCCGCGGTAAAGCTATTGCATAGCATTTTTTATCAACGCCATCTAGCGGTGAGAGGAGTCCCGTGTCAGGTTATTTTCGTTACGGAATTTCTGGATTCGGTCTCCACGCTCAAGGCCCGCGATAGAAGCTATGCAATAGCTTAAAAAAAAATTGTCTACTACAAGGATAAAGGATTTTTTCTTTTAATATGTATTAAAGAGCATAATATTATCCCTAAGATTATATGGTACAAGAAGGTAATAAATACTACCTTCCGCAAACCTTAAGTTTATGAATAGGAATTGCTATCTGTACCTTGGAGCATAAGATAGTGCAGAATAGTACTTCGCATGATACTACAGACCGCAGTAACTAAGTATGCGGTCGAAATAGGTGCCGAGATCGTCCCCGTTCTCACTACCCACCCTCTTTTGCCTTCCGCATCCACGCCTCGCTGTCTAAGAAACTTGCATGCCAAGTAAACTTGAAATTGTACCCACACCCTCAAAGCGAAGGTGTCGGGTGTAATTAACGTCTATCATTCCGGTTGTGTTAGTATGGATGATAATTGCTTTTGATTTGCTTGTGCAGGGTCTTCACAGAAGATGGTGTAATTCGGACCACTTAGTAAGAAAGTGTTAGGAAATATTAAAAGTCCTCAAGGCGTCATGTATTCCTGGTGCACATCAGCTGGACGGTTCTGTAAAAGCTACATCAATCATTGCCACAATCTCATTTGAATGGCACATATCAAGAAGTCTCCCAGTCCATACTAGCCCAGTTCAAGAGACCTCAAGTCCATTTTTCCAAAACAGAAAAAATGGACTTTAAGGCTTCTTGAACTTAAATTCCAAAAGAGAAAAATTGACGTATGGACTTCTTGAACTAGATTAGTGGTGATTAGATTGGTGCAAAGGGATGCTTTAACCCTACAGGAGCATCTTCATTGGTTTGCGAAGTTGACTGGCTACGGGATACAGTTCCGTTACTCCACGGTTTTCAGAGTGACATGACCAACACTGTGAAGTTTTAGTAAGTAGTTTAAAAAAAAAACTACAAGGCAAGATTCCAACATGACTTCCGCACCGCCCTAGTGGTGGTCATTCCGACTTCCATCTTCAGAAGAATATTGCGCTCCTGTGTTGGGGTAAAATGGACATACAATGTATTTCAGAGAGTTTGTGTTGTGTTGCGTTGTTCGTTTGTTTATTTTACTACTTCAGTAACGACGGAGTACCGCGCGAGCGATGTTGGACCATACAAATTCTGGTCTGACGGATTATAGCAAGAGATTTTTTCCCTCGTATTCCACAAGTTTTTATGAAACCCTGAATTCCTTCGTCAATTAATGATTAATTTGATGTGTGACGGTATGTGTGTTAACTAATCCTAAATTGAGTGCCTAATTAAAGCGGTAAATCAACCAATGTCATAATTAGTTTCTACTATCGGGTAAATTCCATGGAGGGAAATAAAAAGCCACCTATTCATTAACACACCTTTGACACAGGCGTGATGCTAGTCATTATTGTGGGTACCCACCACCTACTTTTGTCACTTTACGTTATACATTGTATTCTTATCTAACTTTTTAGTTGGTTTTCCCGGGACAAAAATACTGTCTTAACTCTACTACTAAGCTATACTTACATGAATGCTCTATAAATATATAGACTATATATAGTTCTTGCAATTCACGAGGGTGCGTGAGCTTTACTTGTGGTTACGTTGTGTACATGCACATTGCTTAAGTGTGCGTGCCTGTCAGGAGCCTAGGTGAGAGCAGTCAGGCGCGAGCAAGCTCTCGCTCACACTTACATAGATACGACACGCACACAACCATGAGCCATGCGCCCTCGTGAATTCCAAGAACTATTGCGACAATAAAGCGACGATGATAAATTTACCTACCAATTGGTTAGGGCACTTAAAGTCATTAGCCCTCCATTATTATTACCGTGAGTAATTAAGAATAATAGAGCAGGAGCCGTTTAATTTTACATATTTGCTCGTGTGTTTAGGTACGTTAAGTTTTTAATTGTTAGTTGTTATTTTGCTAACGTCGCGAGTCCTTTTATGTTTATTTAATAGTACGGTTTTATAGCTATGGATTATAAATTATTATATTTCTTATTGGCTGATGCCCGCGACTTCGTCCGCGTGGATTTAGTTTTTAAAATCCCGCGGGAAATCTTTAATTTTCCGGGATAAATAGTAACCTATGTCACTCTCCAGGTGCCCAACTATACTCATGCAAAAAATCTCATCGATCCGTAGCTTCGTTACAACGTTATTGAAGGACAAACCAACAAACAAACATACTTTCGCATTTATAATATTAGTAAGCATTAGTAAGGATAGTAAGGATTGCTTATTATATGTACCTACCTATACCTTCCTATCTCATATTTTGCTCTTAGAGCATTTAACAAATTCTGAAAAAAATTGTAGTTATTACCTTCATTGCCTATTAAAAATTAGTAGTAAATTTAATAATACATATTTAGGTATAAATATTCTACTTGAATTTACTAGGCCAATACAAACATGCCAATATCAATAACTAATCTAGTAATAACATTATCAAAATTGCTATGCTGTTAATCGCCGTGTTTAAATAGGACCAAAGTTTTAATTACGAGGGATCTGCGGTAGGTATGTAAGGTTGTATCACTAAAACCTGAAAATTACTGTTCGTACTTTCCATTAAAATTAATCGTTACAGTTATATGTATTATAAAGGCGAAATTTTGTATGTGTGTGTGTGTATGTTTGTGTTCGTACTTTTCATTAATCGTTACACTAATATCCTACTATAATATTATAAATGCGAAAGTTTGTAAGGATGGATGTATGGATGGATGTTTGTTACTCAATCACGTCGCAACGATTGAACCAATTTAACTGAAATTTCGCATTTATAATATTAGTGTGAATATATTATCTAAGGTCATTTTGTATATTACTTATTGTCATATTATAATATTCTTGGCCTAAGGGCTAATAAAATCTGAAGTAGAAACTGGTAAATTCCAAAAGCCAGAAAAGAGGTTAGCCGATTTTCAGCAAAAAACGAAAAATCTCGAATCCAAATTATATGGATAGCGATAAAATGAATCTGTAATCGACGAACATTATTTTAATTGTTCTGAAATCGGGCGGAAAACTCGAACCAATAGGAGATATTTCAAATAGATTCTTTCACGCGAAAATAATTGCCTTTATTAAATATGGAAGTAATAATATTTATTATCATAATTGGACCTATCCAGCGGTCCGGAGGGTGTTCGTAATCATCGCTTAATTAATTGATCGAAAGTTCAACCCTTGGTACAGATAATGTGCCTGCTAAAGGGAGATAAAATACGGGGCAGCGAACCGTTAAACCCGAGGCGATGTGAAATATTAGGCGAGTCACAAGTGAAAACATGTTTGTTACGTCAACTCTGTATAACATAAAGGGGTGCTTATATACTCTAATGAAGATAAATATCTCCGTTCCCTTATTAGGATTACGAGTAACTTTGTGATGTGCTGACGCTGTTAATTCATAAGTTAGTACGGAGTTGAAACCGCTGATCGAGCTGAGCAAATTTGCTGAGTTAGTCGACATGTAAATGAGCGATAGCGATTATCACAGATTATCTTTCTCGGATTTGCATTATGTTTAACAATCTATGCTAATGATTTACTGCGGCATTAGATAAGCACTCATATATAAGCAAAGTTGTAATGCTTATGGATTTGTGGTACGGTGATCGAAAAGCATTCGAAAAGCCAATTATATGGAGAGCTCTAAATAATAAACTACATTGACATAGTTCAATGACGTCATCGTGCGTGAGTGTCGTGAAAAGCTAATTGCTAAGAATTTTTGTCAGCTCTTCTGTTTTCTGAATCGGTTGTAGAGTATTGACTTGTCATTAAGAGCCACAGAAGAAAAGATAAGGGAAAAGTGACTAGTCTTTGCATCCACTAAAATTGCCCCGAAATTCGATCGATCGGAAGGGCATTATATTCTCCGTCATATTTCGCTATAGCTTTGAATAATATGAATACCTAATAAACTAAGATAAACACTCCGGAATATCTAGTTACGTACTGTAACACAAAGTTGGGGTAAATAACCGCTGTTGTTATATCGATCTCGGCTTTATTACACCAACATAACAACTTTATAATTACTAACGTCGACGCTAGCGAATAAATAACGGACGTCAGACAAATGATTGTTTGTCTTTTAAACACTGTTTGTGCTGTTTCATATTTATTCTCAGATAAAACAAAATACCATAAATTACGTTTTTAGTATGTTGGTGAAACTTTTTGTTAATAAAATAGATATATTATATACAATTTTTTTTTATAAGGCGGCGGGTCACTTGATTAAAAGTGATTAACATTTTAGCACCAGAGGCACCACCAATGCATTGCCGGATTTTCAGAAATTTTACAACCACAAAAATAACAAAGTTATTTATTAAATAATTTTAATCAATCGATTCCAAAATAAATGAAGCCTCTGTTTTTTCTTAGTAATTATAGCAATGCTAATGTGACAAAGATTTAGCTGTTTTTTATTCGATGACAATATAGTCCTTGATTGCCATCTCACCTGATGGTAAGTGGTGATGCAGTCTAAGATGGTAGCGGGCTATCTTGGAAGGGATATGGCAGCGTACATTCAACCTATACCCCTAATCGGTGTCTACTCGCCATCGTGTCGGAATGCTAAATCGCTTCGCGGCACGTCTTTGACGATAACTGGGTGGTAACTAGCCAAGACCAAAGCCTCCCACCAGACCAGACCAGAGATAATTCAAAAATTATAAATTCACAAATTGTCTCCGCCAGGAATCGAACCCGAGACCTCCCAGTTATAAGAGCACAAAGTGTTTTTGGCAATCAGAACGTTGCACGCTAAACTGAAAGAGCTACTTTAGCTGAAGATTAAAATGGACTCCCACCTGAAATAATGTGGAAACTTAATTGGCTCCTGCAGGGTTAGCATAGGGAGGAGATAAAAGTTTTATCCCCCGATTTTAGCCACTGACAAGGGATAAAATTATCTTCTCCCTATGCTAAAGCATGGCAACAGGGGAAAGGAAAAGTATATTCCTATAAGAATATTCATTGTGGATATTATTTCCACCGTTTTGCTCATGCTCGACAGCTGGATAAAACTGAGGGGATAAACATTTTATCCTTTCTCCGGCTCCCGCCCATGCTAACTATGCTGTAATAGCATAATGAATTAGCTTTCTTTTTGTTATTTAAGCTGTATGTTTTTTCCAAATAAGTAAAAAAAAAACTACAAACTTCAGAGCATATCACAATCAACAAATGCAACATCAATTCAAAATGAGCAAAGTAATCATTTATAATCGCTACGTCTATCCTATGCTACATCCATTCATCTCTAGTGACCCATTAAAAGCGAACCAGTGAAACTACTGATCTAGATTTCATTTCCAGGCTTAACAGTATTGTTAGATACATGTATATATCTATACTATTATAATAAAGAGAGAGCGCGAATTTTGTGAGTTTGTATGTATGTCCGGAGCAAACTTTGGAACCACCGTACCTATTTCAAAAATTCTTTCACCATTTCAAAGGTACATTATTCCAGATGGTTATATGCTATATTTTATGCGCATAAATGTATTAGGCTAGATATTACGGTCAAATTTTGTTAAAGAAGTCGGAAAATTTTTTGACTCTCAAACTATTCCAAGGCGTGCGCTGGGTCATATACTGTTATTGGATGAAAATGATGTATGGGTAAACTGTTCCTCTCAAAGAGTTCTAAAAAAAGTCCGCGACAGCATATGTCTATCTTCCAAGGATAATTTACTGTAACCATTTCTATTTTTCAAATTTTGATTAAACATAATGAATTATTTTCGAAGCTTTTTTAACCGATGTGATGTCAATCTATATCTAAATAAATATGTTCATTATCTTAAGAATTTAATTTAGAACATATTTGCACTGTACACTATACAATTTAAATTAATATCTTAGGAGTTATCGGAAAATTAATATTTTTCGCGCGACAAAATAATAAAATGGTGCCGACCGGTGCGGCGGTGAACGGTGGCGGGTATCGGCAGGCGCGAAAAATTCCTGTGGTTCCTGTGATGATCTTATTTACAATCGTCTCCTATAAGAAGCACTGTACGGTCAGTCCCGTAAAAACAAATATTTAATTTTTCAAACCGGACGAAGTCGGGGCGGGTCGCTAGTAATAATATATTATCATAGTCAACGAGAATAACGTTTTCGAAAGTAAGACCGTTATTATTGTTTTGTTTAAAATTAACAATTTTTTGTCTAAATGGTCTAAGGGTAAATCTTCTAAAATAAGTCCGAGCGTAAGGATATTTTGACAGTTTTGTATTGAAAATCTGTCAAAATATCTTTACTCTAGGATAAGACCTACTTTACGTTGGTGAAATCGGCCCTATCAGTAATCGTAACATATATACGTCCACAACACCACACCATTAAATTATTTATTATTATTATAAAATCATTGCATTGAGAAAGTTATTAAACAATGACGTAATAACATGTTGTGAAAGGGTGTTATAATTCATCACATAACCAACAAAAACGTAATTACCAGTACCGGCACCAGAATGTAATTACGTTGTACTGACATCACACATTCATTGGTTGTTTATATTTACGTTTTCAGCGGAACTTTATTAGAAACCTTCTGTTCGAAGCGTTATAGTTTGACGTTTTAAAAATTGAAGAGGTTACCTGTTGGCTTAGTCTATCCAACCTAAGCGTCATATTAATGGAGTTGGTTTCGCTGAAGTACACGGTATAGCCCCAAGCTGAGCCGCACCACTGCCCCGTGGGGGGCGACGGACTATTCTCCACTATCGTCATGTGCCCATCGGGACATCCATCCGAGGTGAAGGACACGAATTTGCCCACCGTAAACGTGTCAAAGGTTAGCTGAAACAAGATTATGTGGTCAGAGATCTCGTAGCGCCTTTGTACCTACTGTTGCTTTGAGATATTAATCTCTATATACTTAAGTGGAATAAGACGTTCTATGCTTATATTACTGTAAAGCTCTAACTATGGTAAATCCTAAGATCTTTTTTATATATATTTTTAGCGAGCAAACGAGCAGGTGGGACACCTGATGTTAAGTGATTACCGTCGCTTATAAACATTTGTAGCAGCTGATACACCACCAATGCGTTGCCGGCTTTTTAGGAATTTGAATCTTAAATCCTGATGTTATTAACTTAAATCTTGGGGCTCTTCAATCATATTACGAATCTTTTCACCAGAGTTGATATTCAAGGATTGATTAGATATATGAAAAATCCACCAACAATATAGCTCTACTTAAATAAAATGATGAATAAATAATGTTTCGAAAAAGACTACGTAAATATTACTACATTAAGGTAGTTTTCACACCAATACATACTTTGGATACTCATAAGTCTTATTTAAAGAGTCTGACCCTACCCTCTACAATTTTTTTTTTAATTTTTTTTGGAACGAACCTGTATAATATCACCATAACTTCCTCCATTAGCAGTGAAGTTAAGATGACATACGAAAGGCAGATGGTCTTCTCTCGGCCTCCGAACCTCCAATTCATATGTTCTGCCGACATCACCCATGTATGTTCTGTTACAAGCTGAAACAAAATTTAAATTAAAAATTTAATGTACTATTCTAAACAGGATACCCCACATAAGGCAAAACTGAGGAGTACAGACGCAACTAGACAGAGGGGACAGTCTTGCATCTAGAGGTGGTTAATATAGCACTTAGCAACATTTTACAGCATGCTATCTTTCCATAGCACACAGCAAGTGCTACATACGTAGGCGCTGTGGTGCTACGCTATAAATATCACGCGCTGTAGGCGGTGTAGCACACTGCGCGTAGCAGCAGCGCTGAGGCGGCCGCGCAGTCGGGCACTGTTGCCAGTCATCGCGTGCGCGCTATGCTTAGCAGATTTAGCGTGTTGCAAGACATAGCGCGCGCGCCGGCCGCCCACAAGCTTCCTAATTACAGTCTGTTATAGCATAGCATTTTTTATAGCATGCTAAAATTTTATAGTTTATAGTCAGTAGCATGATATTGATTTATAACATTTTTGAACAACTCTACTTGCATCAACCGTCGATCGAGTAGGACACTAGTGAAGAGAATATTGTTATAATACATTAGAATAAAATGCACTCTATCGACGGTATCGATTTCACCGATACGCGGTGCGAATTTCGTACCCAAAATGCCGAGTCCATGATAAAGTTATATGACAGAACCAGAATGATTTTCCAGTAGGAGCTAAATAAACAGGACCAGTTTATTTTAAAGGGTTTTCTTTGGTTTTTGTAATAAATTGAACAATATTTACTCAATCCTAAAAAAATAGACAGCAGGTACATTCTCACGATATTTATATTTAGTAAATAGCTAAAGATTCGTTTCGATTCGAGCTACAAGACGATTAATAATATTCCAAGTATACATTTTGTGTAATATTTTGCGTTCGCTTTGTGTGTATTTCAGATTTCAGTTGTGGTTATGTTATATTGGATTTTGGAGGTCGGAGGGTGAGCCTTGAAGTAAGCTTAGAATAAGTAAGTACAAAGATCTACTTAAGTAGGTAAACATTATTACTCGTATTTACAAGAACTTTATTGAATAACGTCAACTAAACCTCAAATAGCTCAACGATTTAAGAGATTGCAAGTTCAAATGTAATTGAAGTGTTACGATTCATGAGATACAGCCCGCTGGCAGACTGACAGATAGATGGACGGACGGACGTACGGACGGACAGCGGAGGCTTTACATTAGAATACTGTTGGCACGCTTTGCACCCTAAAAAGCATGCACTAAAACAGTCAAGTACAAAACTAAGCTTTAGCACTATGGTCGTACGACGCAGCTACATAATGTGTGCTCATTAAAATTAATGATAATTAGTTAATGACTCATTAAATATAATTATAGTAGCCTCAATAGCCCAACGGTTAAAGGTGCGGACTGAAAACTGTAAGGTCGCAGGTTCGAATCCCACCCGTTGCACTATTGTCGTACCCACTCCTAGCACAAGCTTTCCGCTTATTTGGAGGGGATAGGAGGATATTAGTCAACTTCAAGTTGCCTAATATTCTTTAAAAAAAAAAAAATTAATGATCGTCCCTGAGTGCGGCAGGGGCACAAGCAGGTGACAAGCTATAATTATAGCTTCTAATACCTATCTGTAATTATAACTTATTTAATGAATCTCATACGGGCTAAAAAAGGCTTTTAAATCATTAGTTGTCTCGCACTCTCGTCACAATGATAGAGACAATCTCCCAAATGTACAAGATTTCTCGATGACATTAATACAATTTTCACGTACCTACCCGCACTATTATTATTAATCCTTCCAACACAAAAATAGGAAAATGAGAAGGAAAAAGAAATTTGAATAAAGCCGAAGCACACAATGGTTTAGGCAGCCATATTTTTACAATCTTAAAAAAAAGCCTTTTGTCTGTCCTGACAGCGCATTAAGTACGGCATAAGACAAGTGTTCTCTCCGCCGGGGAACATTATTGTTCGCTTTTATGCTTTTTAGACCTTTTCCTATTATGGTTCTGTCATTTACCGTTTTTGCTAGGAAAATGTTTTTGCTGAAAAACTCTTACCCTTTGACCTACTAGCATGATTGCGAATAGCAATTACCGGTATAATTAAAACAACGTTATCTTTATACCTTTGTTCCTTTGTCGACTTGGAATAGTACTTTTGAGTTACGGGCTTAATGCATTTTTATCTAAAGCTAAGACACTTTTGAAAAAGAATTATTTCTGATAACTTCTTAAGTTCTTAGATGGAGATGCGGAGAGGGACTATGACGTCAGCTTGAAAGGTTTTTTCTACCCATCTCGTATAGCGTAGCGAGTATGTAATTATTATTAGATATGCCCGTTATTTAATGCCCGTGTATCATACGACGTTTTCCAATAAGTACACTTGTGAAGAAAACTGATATTAAAACAATATCTATATTAAATTTTTCATTCGCAAAGAAAGATTGAGGACGTACAGAAAGAAGCTCATCTACGAGCACCTACATAAATGGTAGTGACGTCACAGTCTTTTTACGTGCATCTTTTTTCTAACTTTTAATTTTGACAAGTACCTACTCCTAACAATAGATTTAAAAGGCGTTTAATTTTTTAATTTTTAAGGGGATTTACAAACAATAGTACCTATTGTACACTGTACAACGATTGTAGTATCAAGATTGTAGAGAACTCGCATAGAAATAAAAGGAAAATTTGAAATGCATACTAGATCCCAGATAATAGAATCGTGCACTGTATCTTTTATCGTGCGGCTTCAATATCGGTTTACAATAGGGGAGCTTTCTAGTTTGTCCATTCATGTTGTTGTTTTTACTTCTTGTAGAGTAATTATTCTTATGATCAGTATCCCTTAGTACGAGTGTGCTTATCTTGCTTTTGTTGATAGATTTATAAAAATTAAGTCATTGTGAAAGGTTTAAAAAGAATTGCGGTGCTGAATCTACTCACTTATGTAACTAACCATGAACTAGAGTCTCACATCAATTTTGTTAATGTTGACTTTACTTTAAAGTTCAAATCGATTGATTTTCAAAATCTATTAACTCTCTATCGACTGATTGTATTGTCTACGAGTAGATTCTTATTAAAGCAACAGTAATAACTGCTTGCTTCTTTCATAGGACTTCACATTTTTCTAGCTGCTCTGGTATCTCCTAGTATCCATTCAATATATATGGCGTTATTTAGAATACCTCTCAACCTCAACGAGCTTGGGGCTTAGAGGATTTAAACCTTAGTTGCTTACGTAATGTCGTAATGTAGGCACCTACATTACTTGTACATACCTTTGTATGTACGCGCGTGCTTGTACTCGTCTGTGTCTATGACTAAAACACATAATAATAACCCTGCTAACTCTAGTAATATTATATTCAGTAAGTGTGTTTGTTTGTCCTTAAATCACGCAACAATGGGGTAACAGATTGCTGACATTTGTGCATAGGTATAGTTGAGGACTTGAAGAGGGAAATAGGTCTTTTGAAAAGGGGGTAAAACTGGCTGTACCTCATTATAAAACTGTCGTTATTAGGTACATATTCTACCAACAAACAAACGTACTTTCACATTAATTTTTAATAGGTATTACTATTGATAATTATTATTGTTTTTAGTAGGTAGGGTTTCTTACGTTAGAAATTTTTGTCTACAAATTCTGTTCATATTGTCTGAGCGCGAAACATTTTCCCATGACAGTAAAAAAATGCGTGGGTAGATTAATTTTTAGCAAAAAATGTACGGAGGCTCGTTTTCGGGGCGGATGAATTTTTTCAACCCGCTGCACGCCGACGCAAAACAAATGGACCATTTTACCTAACTAATGGGATACTTACACATACTTGTATACACGAGGGAATAAACCTTGCAAAACTATTTACGATTACGAGGGTAGTGTGACCTCGTAGCGGTTATAGACTAGTGGCTAAGACATTGGCCTCCTTTTCGGGCGGTCCAGGGTTCTTTTATGTGAGGTATGTACATTTTAGGGAGAGGACAGGCTGGCTACTTTTAGCGGCAGCATTCGGCATTTTTATAGCCTTCTGCGATTCTCAGTCGCCGTTCGGACGCTCGACAGTGACTGAGAATCGCAAAAGGCCATAATAACGCCAAACTTTATCGACTTTTAAAGTCTTACTAAAAATAGCTATATCACAATACTCTAAATGGCTATAATGCAATAGTCTATTGCGATATAGCCATTTAGAATATTGCGCTTCTAAGGATCACAGTTCGATTCTAAAAGGAAATATTTATTTTTAAATTAACTACTAGCTTTTGTCCGCGTCTTCTGGTTCTCCTACGGATCTCTTCTTTTCAAATTAAATCTCCTTCCACTTCGGAACATAGCTCTCTCCAAATTCAATAAACATTACTAATCAATCAATACTGCTATGCAATTGTAACTGATACAATAATATTATGCTTCTAGATTTGGCTTTAGATACCTGTAGCTATAACACTAACATTAGTTAAATAATGAACCCTATTAAAAAATAACAAAAAACGTTCCCAACCTTATGTCAATCGAAGGGTATTATCGAGACTTTCTGAAGCGGCCATTAGACGAAGTTTCCTCAAGATGCATTCAGTTTTGTCCTCAAGAAGTTTTCTCTTGAGACATGAATTCTAAGAACTCTAAGAAGTGAGGAATAAATCGAGAACTAACAAGCGAATGCAAATTATACTTGTCATAACAATGAATACTGTTCTACTTGAAATTTTTAACAAAACGCAGCTTATTTTCTGCATTTCATTTTAATATAATTTTTACGATACGATTTTTTAATGTTATCTTACTTATATATTAGTTAATTCTCTATCGATCCATCGATGTGGTATTCTCCTTAATGCTGTAGTTTGTGATATAGCAATATAAAAACTGACGTATTTTAGTTATCAAATGGCGTCATTTCTTTATAAATTGCCGCTTTTGGATGTTAGCTCGAAATAGGTATGGTCTTGGTAGTTTGAGGACGGCGGAAGGGCGATCCTATCAATAGTCCAGCAGAGAACATCTATCGGCTGATATAATGAGATGATATATTTTAAAATAGTATTTTTGTAGTAAAAGTAACTTGAATTTTATTTTCGCTCGCAATTACAAGTAGAGCTATCAAACGTACTAAACGACAATTTATAAGACAGTTAGCTTCTGCGAGTAGTAGAGAGCAAACTTAAGGAGTGCAGCACTAATTATGTGCAAACTGACGTGGAGCTTGTATTCGCTACATAGACAGACAGTATGTATACATAGTTAGTATGTGATTAAAGTTTCATGAAACCGTCTTAAGTTTATTGAACATTTTACAGTCGTATAAAACTTTAAATTACAAATTAAATCACCGGCGGATCCTTTCGCACACGACTCGAATAAGGTTGGTTTGTATTACAAAGTAATGTTTAAAGTTAAATTATGTAAAAAAAGTCTACTTTGGGTTTAATAAGTCAGTTTAAGTTTTGTTTAAAAGTAAAGGTTCTTTAACTTTTTACCACGATTTTAACTTCAATCTTAAAAATGCAAGTTCAAATACATTGCATTTGTACAACCTTAACAGTTATTTTTAAAGTAACTGTTAAGGTTAAACTTGGCGACGAAAAAAATGCAATGCAATTCAATGCAAAATTATATAACACATAGACTTCTTTTTATCCCAAGTAAGAGAGTTCCCGCGGGATTTAAAAGACATAATACGAGTGTAATAATACTAACTTAGCTCACGTTAAGTTTGATTTTTCAAACCCCTTATTTTTACCTCCTAAGTGTTTAAATTTTGCCTTCTTAATGGATTCTATCCGTATGCTCAAACAGTGATTTGAGCTGTGCACTGATAGATCAGTCAGTCAGTTACTTTCATACATTTAGAATAATAATAATACTATCTTAATACAGTTAATGCTTCAAAAGACAATTTGAAATAGATAATACTAACTAAACTATACCAGTTTCATTTAAAGGTACAGGTCGTATACTACTCTACTAATGTAGGCAGTTACGAATAGAAGTTGTCTATTCTTAAAGATTCTTACGCGAAGTTTTTCAAGCCTCACTAACACAAAAGCTCCCACTTATGATGAGAGTTGTACGATAAAAGAAAGGCGCAGGCTTAACTGAAGTACTGAATTCTTATTATTCTTTCGTTTTCACTGTTATATTTCGTATAAAATGCTAAGAATTTCAAAGATTTGTTTTTGGTTAATCCATCCGAAAGGATGGAAATGTTGATGAAAATCAACATTTGTCTAAACTAAATGTTCAACTGAAACATTCTTTTTATAGCACCACATCTATTTAGCATATTTTTAAATGATTTTTCTAATTTTTTTTTAATAAGTACCAACATAGAAACAGATATCAAAAACCAACACCAAAATGCGCCAAGGTGATCGTAATAGTTTTACACTTTATTTTGAAAACTAGCTTCGGCTTCGCTCCCGTAAAGCTCGATTTTTCAAACCCTTATTTTATTCCCTTAGAAAATCAAAGAGTTCCCGCGGGATTTTAAAAACTAAATTCACGCGGACGAAGTCGCGGGCATCAGCTATCAGCTAGTATAAAAACCACGTTCATTTAGCCTGCCTATTTACCTAATACCCCATTATTGTCATACTAACATAAAAAGCACCGCAAAACCGGGCAAAGGATGCCGTGACAGATTACACTCTATTTCGGAAATGGCACGGCAAACTTAACACCTTATTAAACGGTACGTGGGTTTTTTGCTAATTGCAGTTACATTTCAGCCTAATGACTGCGAACGTGGCTACGATAAAAGCAAAGGCCCATTCACACCCACCGTTGTAATTAAAGCTGGTTTTATTATTCGGGCTTTTGAGTGTTTAGAACGGGCGATGGATTTTGTGTTTAAATATTACACTCTGGATGGATTTTTCTTGTTTGGTGATGAAGTTTGGTAATTCGGGGTATTTGCGAATCATGACGCTTTTTATATGGTTATAAATAATGCTCATGCTTGTCAATTACATGGACGACATATTTTTTAAAAGGTGTATTTTTCTTCACTTTATTTTTTCATTCATTATTTATTTTCAAGATCACGAAGTAATCAGGCAGTAAAGGAAGAGAAGTAAGTAACGATGCAGTTAAGATGGTAGCGGACTACCTTGCTGTACCCCGTTCGTATGGCAGTTTTAATAAAATTAAATCTATACTCCTGATCGATTTCTATACGTCATCGTGCCGTAACGCTTGATCGCTTGGCGGCATGTGACATGTCGCCGTAGGGTAGAATCAAATCGCCATGACCAAAGCCTCCCTGGTTACCTACTCGAAGCTCCCACCAGACAAAACCTGACTTAGATTTCAACATTTTTTGTTCTCTTACTGAGTGAATGTGCTTATACTTCTGTAAATAAACGAGACAAAGATATCTGAAATAGAGATGAAAAGAATATTTTTATTCTTTGAGTATCGTGCTGATTAAAGACCACAAACGCAAAGAAAGAACGCATACAAATAGATTCAAGTAGTCTCCGTATCAAAAGTCGAGAGATAATGAAGTAACGTCACTGCTAGGGTTGTTAACATTCACTAACAAAGTAAGTTTAGTAAAATCTAGTTCAAAATTATTGATTTTATTTCACGTATACATGTAGCTCTTATGACTTCACCAGTTCGGAAAGCAGATTCTTCATATTTTGGATATAGATCTTTTGAGTAGGTGGTGCCGCCAAGCAACTTAGCGTTACAGCACGATGGCGTGTAGAAATAGTATATGTTATCATACGGTAACAAACCGAATCGATCGATAAATAAGTTATCGGAAGGTTTTGAATCGGGCTGCAGATTAGGAGTCTGGGTTGAATGTACACTGCCATACCCGTTCCAAGTTAGCCCGCTACCATCTTAAATTGCATCGTTACTCACCATCAGGTGAGATCACAGTCAAGCACTAACTTGTCATCGAATAAAAAAATTGTTATTAATATATACTTGTATTTGCTGACTGTTCTAAAGTGCCTCTATCTACTACGAAAAAAAATATGTATATTACGTATAGAGAATTTAGAGCATTTTCCTTACATAGAGGTATAAGAGATATGAGACGTCAGCTATCAGATTTCCTTCTTAAAGAGTTTCTGACAACCCTAGTCGTCACATCGGCGATCTCACGACATTTTCCCCTCGAGGATGGGAATTGTGAAACGGAGAATAATCTAGTTCTTTCAATTCCCTTTGTAAGGACATCTGCGAGGCCTTTTGTGTTAGACAATTATCTTTTCCGGAGCGTAAAAACATATTTAAATGACGACAAAGGCGCGTGGTAGTGTCTGTTTTTAATTAGGTCTTTAATATCTGCTATTTAAAGTTAGGTATTGTAGGTGCAGGACTAATATTTTTAAAGGTTTGAACCTAGGTTAGGTTGTTGAAACTGAACCCAATTTTATGATGGTTTTTTTTATAGAATAACGACCAAATGAGCACTCGAGCAGGCGGGTCACCTGATGATAAGTGATTACCGCCGTCCATGAACATTTTTAGCATTACCACCTGACTGCGTTGCCGGCTTTTCAGGACTTTGTTTGTCCGATAATCCGATTTTGATACTAGAGCATAAGAAATTTGTCCGTCTGTTATTCCAACTAGCATGGCAAGGTCTTCGATTTATTTCTTAAAATCTAGGTAGTAAATAATTAATTAGTCTTCAAAGATTTTATCGTAATAGTGCTAAATACTTTTAAAAATGACTGAAAGAATAAGTGCATTTTAATTTCCTCAATAGTTACCGAAGTCTGTAACTTTGAAATGGAATCCCAAACCACAAACTAAGCTCCTTCGGACATTTAAATTTAAAATCGTCCTTGGTTTCAGAAGTACGCAAAATGAGTTCTGTTACAATACTCTCGTTTGATTGGATATTCTCCTCAACTCTAAGAATATTTTAAGCAAATTTACGCTGTATTATCTCAGGGATTCTGATTATGAATGTATAAAATTATAATGATCCTATTCAGTATTATCACAAAACAAAGTAATTAATATTCTCAGGGGATTTATACATTAAAATACCAAACAATAGAAAATTTATTTAAGAATTTTGTTTAACTATCTACTTTGAAATGAACGGACTCATTATTTTAACATCAGCTAGTTACAGTTAGTCTAGACGTCAAATAAAATAAATGAAAACAATTTGTTGTGGCACCTGTGATAGGTTTCAGGTCCACAACTGAGTGAGGTGAGTACCTATCTATATATATAAAATTCAAAGTCCTGACTGACTAACTGACTGACTGATTGACTGAGATATCAACGCACAGCCTAAACTACTGAAGTTAGAAACTTGAAATTTTTACAGTTGATTCCTTTTATGACGTAGGCGCAAACTAAGAAAGGATTATTGGAAATTCCACCCCTAAGGGGTTTAAATAGGGGATGGAAGTTTATTTGAAACTCCGTCATTTTTCAAGCTGTTTCCATCAAAGTTGGTATTTGAGCTTTCAGTTGAAAATAAAAAAGTACGTGTGTCACAGTTTTTGAAAATTCCACCCCAAAATCTAATTCCACGCGGATGAAGTCGCGGGGGCAAAAACTAGTTCCAAAATAAAAAGACATGAGCTGTGAGGACACTTACGGATTTCACCTTACTAGAAGATTTAATTTTACAAGAGTGATTACAAAGGAGGTGGAGTACTGACTTGTCGCTTGCATGTGAGCAATAATACAACAAAAATTGCTGATTCAGCATCATGTATGCATAAATTAATTTATATCGCTTTATTTCGTGTTCGTGGTTTAATATAATTGGATATTTGTAAATCGGATATTTGAAAATGTGGATATTCATTAATTACCATCGAAAATGTAACATATAGGACTAATATTTGTAAAAACAGACAATAAATCGGTCTAAAACAAATAAGTTATAAGCTGTTTTACTGCGTAAAACGTAATTTTTTATTCAGGGTGTATGGAGTACTGAATCCTGACGTCATGTTGCAAAAGCGCTCTCTTTTTCTAACAGGAAACTTAAAAGCTCTATTTTTTTTATACTAGTTAAAAGATATTAAAAAAGAATAATATCATTTTGTTATAATACTAAAAACCTTATATTATGTATTTTAAAAAAATTTAGTCAAATACCTAATTACTGGCATTGTGCGCCTGGACTTTAAAGGGTTCTCGATGATTTTTAAACTAATTTCACCTAACCTAAATCCACAAGTTCTCGGGATAAATGTAAAAGTATCCTGTGTCACTCTATAGGTCGGCTCAATCAAAATTATCACGCGGCACTCGTTTGCCGCTTGATTGAAGGATGAAACAACGATGCATGAACACTTTTGCATTTATCTATAACAATATTATAAATATTAAATATTAATAAAACTCCCGAAAAATTATTTCAAATCTTCTATTCGCATGCCAAGGCCAGATAAATCCTAAAGCATTAGGGCACTTTGTCTTGGGAAGGTTTGAAAGCTTCTCTTATAATGAGCGGATTTTGGAATTAAGCCCATTTTACACTTTTAAGTTGGAACAATAACAATGAATATACCGACGTGCCAAAGCATAAAATATCATTCCAGATTAATTATTACAGGTTAAGTGGTTAACTTCTTCGAATGCAGATCTCTCGGTTCGAATCCCAGATCGGACAAAAATAAATAAAAAAGACTTGTGGCACTCGGGGACTGCCGCGGTAAAGCTATTGCATAGCATTTTTTATCAACGCCATCTAGCGGCTCACCGCTAGATGGTGTTGATAAAAAATGCGCCATCTAGCGGCTCACCGTAGAGGAGTCCCGTGTCGGGTTATTTTCGTTACGGAATTTCTGGATTCGGTCTCCACGCTGGCCCGCGATAGAAGCTATGCAATAGCTTAAAAATAAAAAGAAAGAGACTAATCAATTATTCTACTTACGTGTACAGGATTTAGGCTCGTCACTTTTATCACCACAATCATCTTCACCATTACAGTATTTGTCTAACGATATACACTGTCCCGTATCACAGAGGAGTTCACTCAGTCTACAAGGACTGTCTGTATCCCGCGACATTTTCACTTTCTTTACTGGCATCACTACACTTATATCGGTGTCTAAACTATCCTCATTGAACTCCTCACTCAAGTCCTGAGGAGTGCAAAGTTTCAATGACAACAACACTATCATGAATAATATAGTTCTGTTGGTGGATATATCGTAATAGCTCTTTAGGAAACACATTTTTAGTTCGAATGGATCGTAGTCTGTTGTCACAACATGTTGTTTACACCGCCTTTGTTCTGTCAATACCTGGAACAATAAAAAAATAAATTATTGAATAGCAAAACTTATAACACATCCATACAGCTTGTAATGGTTTTTTTCCTGCATTGAAATGATTTTGTCTTGGTTTTGCAGTCGATTTATAAAAAAATTCTTCCGGTTCTCAACTATAGCCATGCAAAAAATCACATCGATCTGTTGCTTTGTTGCGGCGTGATTGAAGGACAAACCATTAAACAAACACACTTTCGCATTTATAATATTATTATTAAGGATATATTAGTAAAGATATACGTATTTTTAACTCTATATTTCGATAGTTCTACTGGACAACCACTAAAAATTCACGCTGTATATTAGACTAAACTTACGCGGTTATAATTTGTCATATTAAAGCACATGTTGCATGACAAATTAAAACGACGTCAGTTACTCGGCCCAAAAACAATTAACCATAATTAATCCATGTTAATCTCACAACAACTGATGTGCAGTAAAGCTGGGCCGTTTAAAATTAACTTTTCCATTAAGCTTGTTGCTCTGCCGATGGGATGTGCCCCTGCTGGGCTTATGAGGGGTATTTTAATAAACGAATAACAATAATTTATGGGAAAAATATTGTGCTACGTTTATGCTCTACGCTCGCTGAAATTCAGGTCAAGCCTCGATTTCTAGTTGACCGATTTTCATCGAAGTTAGAGCTTTATTTACGTTAAATTGAGTCAATATGCTATTAAAATAAGTAGAAACCTTACGTTGGAAATATAATATTAATATTCCTTCATATAAAATTAACCACTATTTTTAAGCACACTGAGCCTAAATCATTACAAGACCACAACAAAATGGTCAATGAAGTTAAACGTCATCATGTTCCGAAAAATCAGTACATAATATTAGGTACAATCGTCCCTACAGCTCTTTTATAGAAGAATACACAGAATTATTTCAGCGTAAAATACTCGCCGTTTCTGAAGATTGAACCTAAAATTAAACACGAACAAAGGATCTTTAAATTATCTGGTAATAGACGAAAATTTTGTCAGTTCATTGATTCGCAAGTAATTTCAGACGTTGATGTTCACGCCCTTGAATGAGACGAGACCTAGGTTAAAGTTTATAGACATAATAGAGGTTTCGCATTATTCAGATGACATTCCAGTCCAGCGATCCAATATAGAGTTGAGTTCATGTAAACAAAGTTTGTAATTTCATTAGGTAGGTACATAAAAAGCCTTGACTCGAAGCTCTCCTTATAAATTACTTTAAAAAAGCACTCGGTTCGATCGCATACTGTTAATAAATATAATTATTGTAGTACATAATGCATCATGAAATCCATACTGACAATGGTATAATCTATATATATAAAATTCAAAGTCCTGACTGACTGACTGAGATATCAACACACAGCCTAAACTACTGAAGTTAGAAACTTGAAATTTTTACAGTTGGTTCCTTTTATGACGTAGGCGCACACTAAGAAAGGATTATTGGAAATTCCACCCCTAAGGGGTTTAAATAGGGGATGGAAGTTTATATGAAACTCCGTCATTTTTCAAGCTGTTTCCATCAAAGTTGGTATTTGAGCTTTCAGTTAAAAATAAAGAAGTACGTGTGTCACAGTTTTTGAAAATTCCACCCCAAAATCTAACTCCACGCGGACGAAATCGCGGGGGCAAAAGCTAGTTAATATTATAATTCTTGTTATAGTTTATCCAATCTAACCGAAGAACTAATCTTGATAGGCCCAAGCATAACTTGCAGCCTGAAATCGGACATAGGATTGTTCCTGTCCCGGAAAATCAAAGAATACACTTGGGGTTGTTTGAAACCTAAAAGGAAGAAGTTAAAGGGAAGGGCTAGTACTAAATTAAATTGGAACGTTATTGAAAAGGTTACCATTGCCTCTGCGTAAGGACGAATTGTTAAGCGTATCGCATTTTGTAACAGGAATAACAATCGAAAGCATTTGTACAGCTAATAAAATTATATATATCCGTACTTTCCTACGAGTACATAACATAACACTGACACAACAATAACACGTTAAGAGCAAGCTTAAAAGCAAGAACAAACCCAAAAGGTAAACATTTACTCTACATAGAGTGGTAGCAATCAATCATACAAAATAGTCACACATAAACTTTACGACAAACATAAATCAACCCTACAAAAGCGTATATTAAATTTCTTTATCCACACACTATCGACTAGTTACAGGTGTGCAGTATTATTTATGGTCTACACATGTCGGCAAGGGCTGAATGGATTGCCCCACTTCGTAGTCCTAACGGGGTCGATTATGCCACCCCCTAGCTACTGTTATAATGTTTGCGTAAGCATTACGGGCTTTGATTTGTTTTACTAATCTATACGTATAAAAATATTTGTTCTGACTGATTCGACTGATACTGGAGTTAGAAACTTGAAATTTTGACAGTGGGTTCCTTTTATGGCGTATCCACAAGGAAGGATTTTTGAAATTTCACCCCCAAAAAGGTGAAATAAGGGGTGAAAGTTTGTATAAAAGTTATGTTATGTGAACTTAATGTTTTGGCTTTAAATCAAAAACAAAGAAGGACGTGTTTCACAGTTTTTGGAAATTCTACCCCAGTGGAGTGACATAAGGTGTGAAGGTTGGTATTTTTCAAGTTATGTATATAAAATTTGATATTTTGAAGTTCGATTCTTTGATGGGTATAGTTGTGGACCTGCAGAGTGATACAGAATCCCGAAAAAACCAGGGTTTCCCGCAGGCTTTAATATTAGGTTACAGGTTTCTCTCGAATAAAAACATTGTTTTATTTTCATGAATTTATTTATGATATTGAAGTGTATTGCAGCATACAGCAGAGGTGAATTATTTGTATAGTGAAATTAAGTTGTAGAAATAGATACTGTGAATTCAGTTGCAGATCCACATGACAGAAAAGATAAACTCGCATTCGAAATTTGAATACTGGTTTAACGGGTATTCGCTAATAAGGCAGATGTTTTAATTCCCAACGAATTAGGACACACCAAGCCGATATTTAAATGTAAAAAAAATTATAATTTCATATTAGAAACGGAAACCATACATGCATTGAAATGGCTCGGAAAACCTATCGAGCCCATTCGGAATGCAAACGTCAAACTATCCCGACGGTTTTACATTTCAACGTATTATCTGCGTCGCTTTTATGATAGAATTGCAAATTTAAACCCTTTGTAAGCACTCAGCATTTCGAAACACAAATTCGCTTTTACGGTAATTTGCATGTTGCAGTGTCACAGTTGTGGTGACTTCCGAAATGTACTGAAATTGTACACATTGCGGTCGTTATTAATATTACATTGTGAAAACACCATCACTCATAGCTTTAAAGTTGCTTTGTAAGGGTCTTTGAAATAAGTCGGTTACATCACCTGTATAATATTTTAGAGCGATGTTTGTCACTAGTCATGCTTCGTTTTCATAGAATCGCGTTGAATGAGATTTTTTAATTCCCGCGGGAACTCCCTTATTTTCGGGGATAAAAAAGCCTATGTATTATTCCAAACTATAAACTATCTCTGTATTTTTCAGCCAAATTGGTTCAGTCGTTGCAGCGTGATTGAGTAACGAACATCTATCCATCTATCCATTCATCCAAACTTACGCATTTATAATTTTGGTAGGATAAAAACAGATATACCTACCGCTAAAACTCGAGTTAGAAACATCTCGTGGAAGCGGCAGCAGGTAAATCCTAAAGCAGATAAATAAAAAAGCTATAATTTAAGAAATTAAACCGACTTCAATATATTGAAATAAAGAATAACTGAAAAGGGAAAAGCGTCCATATCTTCAAAACTAGTGAACGTTTTGATAAAATCTTTACTTTTCCCTAAGTTGAAGTAAATGTAAGTAAAAAAAAGGTTCAAAAGGATATTGAAATTATTATGACCCTATTAATAGTTAACGAACCTGACGGTTACTTTTTTTACTTAGTAAGTTGAATAATTCTGACTTTTTCATAATTTATTTGATGTTAAAAATACTTTAAACTTAACTTTTCCTTAACCCTGCCTAAAAGGAAGAGAAACAGAAACACGACGTAGAGCATCTGCCTGTTTCATAAACAAGCCATTCTGTTGCCAAAACAAGGTCCAAAATATAGCTATTTAGCAACCGACGCCATGTCGCCATAATTCAAAGTAAACAGCTCGAGTAATCAAAAAATAATAATTCACTTTACAAAACTCCACAAGCAACCCATCCCATGGGTGCCATTTTCCTCCAAAATGTATTCGGATTGCACTCAAAAAAGGCGTATAATTTATCGCCTGATTTATCTTTTGCCAAATTGGCCGTTGGCTTAAAAAGATAATTTGTTGGACAGCGAATGATTAAATACTTGATGACAATCAACAACTTCACAATAGCTTAGCGCGTTGATGACTTTTTTTACTCGATGACAAAATAGTCCTTGACTGCGAACTCACCTGATGGTAAGTGACGATGCAGTCTAAGATGGTAGCGGTAGCGGTAGCATCAACTAGTGTTTAATAAATCAAAGTCTTTATTTTATTTCTATTTATTTAAAGCCCTAGTAAAGACAGATGTATGTCAGAAATTAATTTTAGGCACATTTATTATCACAGCTTCGCTACCTAATATCGATTTGTGGCACAAAATCTAATAATTTTAATTTTCTCTTAACTCCCTTTTTATATATATTTTTTTGGCACCAGCACTAAAAGTTGCTACAAAAGAAACAGAAACAGGATTAAAATTATAATATAAAAAAACTCCCTATCTGTAAGTGAAAACTGTATACAACGAAAACTCACTGTTAAAAATGTACCCGAGCTCAGAAAAAATGTCGTCATTTGAATTCTATTTTTCTTGCCAGAAAGACAAATTGACTTGCCATTAAAAATTCGAGGCCATTAGCGTGAAAACTCTAGCGGTTTATTTTACATTGATGTATCTTCTTCCAATGAACCGAATAACAAATTACTGCTGGCAAAAAATATAGCTTATATTTTTTTCAAATTAAACTTGAGATTGTAATAAATAATCATTATCATTAGGTATACCTTATACTAATGATTTATTTTATTTATGTAAAATTCATGGTACTATATTAAGTACGTATATTTAAATTATATTAATGACCTTGGACGTACATCTTCAGCAAAGTTCTTTTACGCCTTTGATTCCTTGGAAAATATTGCTATACAGCGAAAGAGCCGTTAAATTGTACCTTTTCTATACCTTTTTTAAAATACAATTAATACGAATTAATGACTATACGTTATAGTGTGTTCAATAATTCTAAGGAAAAACAATGTATATTTTAAATTTTAATTGATTTGCACCAATCGATATTTTATATAATTTAATCTTAATTACTCTATTTTACAATAATGATGAATAATATAAGAAAATAAATTACTTAAATAAAACTACTACTAACTAACTACTTAAAACTACTAAAAAATACACGCCGTCCAAGTGGTCGTTAATGGGCGTGGTGCCCAAAACACTGGCGCTATGTTACCTCGTTGGATAGCGAGGCCGTTCGCGTTGGGTTAAATAAGCACCAGCTCTTTGGTCACCTGAGACGTAGATCAGTTTTTGGGACACGACATTTATAAAATTCTTTGTGTTCGATGACCATGGGCCCAGAGTCTCAAAGCAAACGCCCTTAGAAATGGCTGAGTATTTACGGCGCATGAGCAAAAAAAAAAATGTACCTATCAAATTCAAATTCAAAATTAATTTATTTCATGTAGGCTAACTTGTAGCTCTTATGACACGTCATAAATCTACCACCGGTTCGGAATGCAGATTCTGCTGAGAAGAGTCGGTAAGAAACTCAGCAGTTGCTCTTTTCAAAAAAATTTTTTTTTACAAAGCTATGCTACAATGCTTCAACAATAAAGCTTCAAAAGTGCAAAAATGCATACGTAGGTACACCAATCCAACGCATGTCAAGATGGGCAGTCGAAGCAGACCCATTCCCGTTGGTGGCACCCGTTCACGAGCATGACGTATGATCCAGCCATTGCTTCGCTCAACCATATTTATATAAGTTATTATATTTTATACAAGTTATTTATACGCACCAGAATTAAAACATGTTGCATTGTAGTAGAACATTACTCAGTCATAGTATTTTACAACTACAGAACAAAAGAGAACGAACAACACAACAACGTAGTTTTAAATTATGAAAAACAATACACTTCTAGGCGCAACGCCGCCGCCGGGTAATATCCTTTGTAACATTCCATGTACAATGAAATTGCAGGCGTTGTTCCATATTATAATAACACAGTACAATATAAAATGAAAACCCCATACGTATAACATTTATGACGTGGGCTCTACAGCATCTGGTTTGTTCATAGGGAAAATTCAGAAAATTCCACATTTTTATTAAAAACATGGTTATTTTTATTAAAAGCTAGCACATACTCGCGATTTTGTCAGCTTATCTGAAAATTGTAAAATACACTTACAGGGTGCACCACATTTTTTTTTTCGTGAATTGAATTACTGGTTTAAAAATAATATGGTCTTGTCTTGAAAAAAAAAAAACGTTCTGTATTTTATTCGATTTTACTAAATAGTTATAATTTTAGTTTAGTGTGGTAGGGACATCATTTAATGTAAAACAGCTGTTGCTACATGACTGTTCTTCCAAGCTCTGGCTCTAAATCTTAAGTGATAGTTTTTGTCGCTGGACGTCCCTATCTCGGTAAAATAATTAATTATATCCTCTTACAGTCTTACTGCAGTGAAACCGACCCTGTTTATTAATGTGGAGCATTATTCAAAAGCAGCCACAGATGAAACTTGGTGCCCGAACATAAAACATTCTTGAATTATATTCATTCCGCTCGTTAAAAGATAGTTGAGGGAAAAACTCGACATTCATGATAGTTGCGTTTCTTTTAATGCTTGGCTGGCGGTGCATAATGAAAAACTGTGTCAAACTTTTAACTTTTTGAGATGGCGAATTTAATGAGTTTTCGAAAACTAGGTGAGAGGTGTCTGCTTGTTAGTTTCAATATTTCGCAAATTATTTTTAAACTTGGCATTGAATTGTGACTCGTTTTCGTTTTAATGAAAGTGAATTTATCTGGCCAAATTTTTAGAAATTTTAAATTAATTTTAAAAATGTGCACACTTAAATATGAAACTTAATAAGTAACATAGTTTGACAGGTTGGGAAGCTGAAGTGGCAATTAAGCACCTCTGCGGTTTGATATGTCTCGAAGGACCCGTACTTGTTGAGGTTATAAGACGCTAGAATGGCAACCTTTCACCAGAAATTGCAATAATAGTAGACTGTCCCCTTTAAGGACAGTCATATCAAACGAGTCACTGAATAAAAGCTGCAAGTTTCTGAAGTGAGAAAATTCCTACAAAAAACCTACAGTGGACTCAATCGGTTGACGCGAATAATTAAGTATCATAATAATAGAGTTCTCAAAGCGTTAAAGATTTTATCATGAGCTGTTTTAGGCCTGGTAGACGATTTGTCAAGGTTTATCTTCCAAGTAATAATCTGCCCCGGGCAAATTTGGGTCAGCAGGTTATTGTAGACGCAATCTTAGATAATTGCTGGCATAAATAAGGAGTTTTACAAATTTGAGCGCCGAATTCTGAGAAGGTACGTGAACGTTAATTAATTTTCTTTGAGATTTGTATAATGAGAAATTTTTGGGTGTTATTACAGTGCGAGTAAAATTTTAAGCGGGCGTTTGAAAAATAATTTGGCTTTGTTGGATATTTCTCTGTAAGACGAAATCCTCAGCAAGGAAATCCGTAATAGAACCAAAGCCAAAGATATATGACAAAGGATTAGCAAGCTAAAGTGGTAATGGCCAGGCCGTATTGTCTATCACAGAATCGATGGCCACACACACACATATTTGTTCCGTTGCACACAATCTCGAAACTATAATTGGTCAGGTCTAGAAGTACTAAGTGCTATCTTTTACGAAATATTCCCTCGCGGAAAAGGAGGAATAATCATTGCTCCGTTGCTGGGTGATTGAAGGACAACCCAACAAAAAACAAACCAAAGAACAAACACAATTTTGCAATTTTAATATAGTAAGGATTATTTTTTATTAAGAACTATAGAATATTAATTATAACAAATGAAAATTTGTATCAATTGACAAAATATATTTTAAATTTTAGTCAAACACTTTGCATATTATATCAATTAAAACAAATGCATTAAATTCAATTAAATGATCACAATATTTGAAACGAATCCAATTACCGAAAATTATATAGAATTTATGAATACAACGAAAAACAAGGTACAAACAATTTTTGTACAATTATACGCAACGGTTAACCGAATAAAAAATATATTCATCAAATAATAACAATTGGCAATGGAACGAAATTATCATATTTGAATAAAGATCCCGATCTGTATTCACACATTGTAATTTATTAACGTTATCAATCTCAAAAAATGGATTGCATTTTTATGGATCTAATTTGTATTCATTGCCGTTATAAATACACGCGCAATGTTTTTCAGAATTCACGTGATATTTTTTACCTTTTTCGTTAAAGAGAAATTTATTTTTTTCATCGCTGTTTCAATTAAATGTACTCGGTATACACAAAGGTACTTTATGTGGCTTTATAATTGGTTGAACCAATTTGTGTGGTTTAGGTATTATAAAAATAATAACAGCTTTTCTGAACTGTCACACAATTGAGACAAAACATTCACAGTTTAAAATTATTTAATTAGACACCGTAATTCTAATCAAAATGGTTTAAATAATTGTACTTTTTTTCTTAATCAATTTTAAATATTGCTATTTGTATCTAAAACTTGTAGTATAGTGGCCCAGGGAGATTGTAATGTGTCCCAGGATATTTATCGGGATAAATAAATCGAAATTTTTGCGATCACAGATAAGAAAAACTATATCTAATTTTCTTAAGTGAATTAACATCTGTACTAAAACTCGTATTATAAAATAATGTAAAAGGGTTATCGTTCACACATTAACAGATCATCGGATTGATGTGTTATTTGCATGGATATAGTTTAGGACTTGAAGAGTAACGTAAGCATCCTTTTATACCTATCGGAAAAACAATGAGTTTCCGTGAGGTTTTTGTAAACTGAACACCACAGGAAGTCAATTATCAATAGCAAAGCTAATTATCAAATACTTATATAACAAAATCTTCGAAAGATAATTACGAAGGTAGGCGTCTAATATTCTCTAAAAAAGCTTCAGCTATTCTTTCGCCTCTCCAACTTATCTCGGCATCTTCATTGCCTAATCGTGTGCTCAGCCGCATGATCCAAATTATATGAGCGTCGGTGAAAAATAGACTGTCGTTATTCTGAGGGAAACTTTCGCCGCCGACCGAGCGGCAGTCATGTCTTTTATGCTACCAATTTTTCTTGTCTGCCAAAAAATGTACTCCTAACTTTCATACTTTACTTATAACTACATAATAATAAATGACTCTGTCAAAGTTGAGTAACTGGGATCTTCCGAACTGGTGTGATTAGCAAAAAATCTATGCAGGATATGAGGATTTTATAGTAATTTTATTGTAGAAAATATTTCCATTTAGATAGTTTCGTCTTGTCGATAAGATTTATTTTAAAGTTCCCTTTAATTAATATTATTATATCAATAAAAAACATTACGATTAGATGTCTGTATTTATTTGAATAACATTTAAGTCTGTTCCATACACTTTTTGTAAAATTATTCTGGCTAATAAGACGAAACGGTTGAGGTGTCATGACCGAATCACTTCGTCAGTTCAAAATTCCTCAGTGCCTGAAGACTAAAGTCTTCGAACAGTGCGTGTTGCCAGTGACGACTTATGGATCCGAAACATGGTCGCTAACTATGGGCCTCATAAGAAGGCACAGGATCACTCGAGGGGCGATGGAGAGAGCTGTGCTTGGAGTATCTCTGCGAAATCAAATCAGCAAGTCGCGAAACTGAAGTGGAATTAGGCGGGGCACATAGTTCGGAGAGCTCATAGTCGATGGAGTCCCAAGGTGCTGACTACTGAAGTGGCGACCCCGCACCGGGAAGCTCAGTGTTGACAGACTAGATGGACTGACGACATCAAAGTCGCAGGGAGCCGCTGGATTCAGGCGGCATAAGACCGAGTTTCTGTGGAGGTCCATGCAAGAGACCTATGTCCAGTAGTGGACGTATATCGGTTGACAGAGAAGAACACCGATATATCTTCTTTATTTCCTGTTTAAATGACGAAGATTAGACTTACATTTTAAGTACTTTAATTAATTCTACAGGAAGTTACGTTGAAAACCTAGTCTAAAATCAAATGTGTTTTAGAGATACAGTCTCAGCTCTGACAAATTACATCCACATTTGTAAAAATAATCTCGTTTCGGGATCAAATAACTTATATGGTATTACACGAAATCAAATAACGAACGCTAACGTAGCATATAAATCTTATGAAGGATTCTTAATATGTTTTTTAGGCTTAGTACGATTTTTGTCTTCTTATTATTTTCTTATCCGCAGATAAATTGATTGGATATAAAAATCTATATACGTATAATAAAATTGTAGAAAAGTGGTGTCTGTACAATGGAAATATATAAAAAAAGGAGCAGGGGTTGTTATTATATCGATGCCGAACCCGAAATTGTAATTAATTTTTTTTTGTCTGTTTGTCTGTTTGTCTGTGTGTTTGTGCACGCTAATATCAGAAACGGCTTATTCGATTTAGATACGGTTTTCACTAATATATTGTAGTAAGCTTCACTTAACATTTAGTGTTTATTTCATGTCAATCGGTTCATAAATAAAAAAGTTATGTCAATTTAAAGAATCACGGCGAACATTTTTAATGTACAGAGTACGTACTACACGCCTCGCGCCTGAGCGTCCGTGGCTATATAAAGCGCGCTGAGAGCCGCGCCCCGAAAAGTCACTATTCCACGCGAATGAAGTCGCGGGCACAGCTAGTATAATACTAAAAATCAATACGTTGACAAAGAATAATTGTACATAGCTAAAAGTCAACATGCAGAGAGGGAGGAACGCAGTTTAGGGTTCCAGGGTTGCATTTCACAATATAATGTGTACTTAAAAGGGTATTATATAATTTTTCATCATAAATAGTTTTTATTACATTTAAAGATAATATCACAACATAATAATGCCCTAGTTATAAATTAATAGCAAAAACTAAAGATACAATTTGCCATATACTGCCGTTCCTCTAGTAAGTATAATAAATGTAGTTTGTTCTTAATTGAAGCTTCTATTCAATATTCTGTTGAAAGACCTTTCCAACGATACCCCATACAATGGAATAGACGAGTAAACAATATCATCGCCCTTTTACTTGTAAAGGAGGTACCCAAAATATTTTTTTCAAAATTTTACTGTTTTTGGCGTAATTAATATGCATAATCTTGCCAAATTACAGCTCTTTAGTACCAATAGTATCTGCGTTATGCTGTGGACGACGGACGAACTTGGCGTTCCTTGTACTTTTTTTACGGAACTCTAAAAAAGAAAATTGTACAAAGCTTAAACTCGACAGATTCGTGCAGTACTGTTATATATTCTGTGACAGAAAGAGGGAAACTCGACAAGAGTTTATTTAACGAAACTAGAACTTTTTTTTTGTTAGAGAACTATTAGTTCTCTAACAAAAAAAAAGTGAAAACAAAGGAATAAGCATAGCAACCGCATTTTCCCAATAAATGGAATATGTTGGACATGCTTCAATTGTTCCGAGCAGTATTGTGTTATATCGGCAGCCATCATTGTATTTTCGAGCATTTTCTTCCTTACGAAATAGCAGTTAGATTTATTTATTGGGCAAACTTATGTCTTGACTCTACTTTTTTGTCAATTGTTGCCAATATTTGTATCGTGGTCTTATGTTTTATTTGATATATTGGGTATAACTAAACCATCTATAGTCGTTATAAGACTTACAATTCAGTTCTTTTGCGCATACTTTTCTTCTAGATCATTGATTTCATAACAATCTTTGTGTGTTCTTGGTTGTTACATTAAGGAAATGGAATGGAATCATCTCATTTTATTTTCATGTCTAGACTGTTGCTTGTTATTTCACTTGACGGAAAAATGTGCAGGAAAATATCAAAACGCCTGTTGTCTTGCAAGATACGGCTTTTAAAATATTCTGCTGTGTGATGTCCTTCAACCAACCAACAACATTCATGATGAATATTAAGGTCCCTAATCAGAGTAGATTTATTTTATGCATTCATACCTTGATGGGGCACCGTTCAAAGAAAAAAATAAGAAGAATCTCGCGTGCGCTATCGAGCACGCCGCATTAAAATTAATGATGTGTAACCAAAAACTAAAGTCCGCGTCTACACTTCGTCGGAAATCACGTAGTATATAATATAGTAATTTTTTCTTTAAAGCAATATATAAAGCGATATCAAGGACGCATCTAAGCAGCTTATGTTCAATACTTTATACTGACAAAAGGGTTTCCACACAAAAGATTCATTAATTCCTCAATTGATACTTAAGCACGCTGAATAATCGGAGGGAATGGACATTCGGGTCTTATTAAAGTGAACAACCTATCTTGTAGCGGATGGGACTTATGCAAATGAGCGAAGGGTAAAGTGCTGTTGCGCTGGATTAAAGGGACCAGAGAGACTGCCTGTTTTTACTGCGTCACATGCTGTTGAGTCTCTAAACAATACAACTAAATGAATGGACTACACAATGAGACTGATCAGACCGCTTGTTTGCTAAGTTTACGTAATTCTTTTTGTAACGTAACATTTCTTTCGAAATTTAAATTTGAAAAAGAAACTAACAAAGTGAATACTAATAAGTGCCGGGCGCCAGCCAAAATTTAACTAACTCCACTCAACTCCAGACAAAAGTTACAGTTACAGAAACTCCTTTAATGATTAGATGTTGTATCACTCCAAGATATTACAAATGTACCTAAAAATATTTAACTTGATCAAAGTATAGAGACAATCAACTTATAAAACGACTAGAAGCCCGCGCCGACTTCGTCCGGATTGAAAATTTAAATGTTTGTTTTCACGGGACTGATCGCACAGAGCTTCTTATAGGAGACGATTTTAAATAAGATCGCCACAGGAACCAGAGAATCTCCCGCGCCGAAACCCGCCCCCGTGCACCGCCCCGCCCGCCGGCCGACATCATTTTATTATTTTGTCCAAAGTTCCAAAGTTTGCTCCGGACATACATACAAACTCACAAAATTCGCGCTCCCTCTTTATTATAATAAGTATAGATAACAGAAATGCCTAGGACTCTACCAGTTATAAAAAAAAGTTTGGGTAACGTCAAAATGTCTTATGGCACCCGTAACTATCCAAACATACGTGAGACTACCTATCCAGTCTGTAGACAAGTGCGAGGCTTTGTGAATAAAAACACTCCTTTAGGAGGCTGCGATTCTTTACAAACACGGCCCATTGTGACGACAGACAGACGGGAAAAAACCCTTGCATATTTCACGCGTCCGCCAGACAGGATACACGGTAAAGGCTCGTTTACGTCATTTGCGTTACGCGCCTCAACGAAAAATTATTCAAAATCAGAAACATTTTCGTCTGGTAGGAAACTTACATACATACAGCGGTAACAATATTATAGTTCTTGCAATTCACGAGGACGCGTGAGCTTTACTTGTGGTTACGTCGTGTACATGTATATTGAATAAGTGTGCGTGGCTGTCAGGAGCCTAGGTGGTCAAGCGCGAGCAAACTCTCGCTTACATTTATACAGATACGTCACACACACACAACCATGGGCCACTCGCCGTCGAATTGCAACAACTATACCATCCTAACAGAAGACGATGATGTCAAGCGATACAACTCTCCAGTATATGATGATACAGACTAAATAACGATTTTGGGAGCTGATTCGATTTTAAGAAATGTATTCGCGAAGTCGCGGGCATCAGCTTATATGTAAAAAATAGAAAAAGTTAAATAAGCATAGATATGAACACAAAACTTGTTATAATATGTATAAGAGAGAAGTTACTTCAAAGCTTAAGGTAGTAAGGAATACTATTATGTTTAAGTATGGACTTTATAATTTTCTTAAAGATCTTAAAAATAACCATCAATGACAAAAGCCAAAACGTAATATAGTAATAAGTAACTTCGTTAGCACTTTGAATTTGACTAAAACCATATACATGTATCTATCCAAATAGTGATGAATTTTTACCGAGTTATTTCATTAAAGTAAAAAACAATGTGATAAAGAAAATTCTGTCTCATTTATCTACGGACGCCTCGCCGTAAAGATATTTCCTGCAAGCTCTGATAAGTCCGGATACACCGTATCTAATCTTCTTTCATGTCTTTGTTTTAGAAAACTCCCTTGAGACCGGCGAACGTCTCACTGGCTTAAGAGCACATTATCCATGTCAATACTAAAAAAGGACCATTTTAAGAAAAGATTTTCGTATCGCGTAAACCCTCAAGGAGCCATTTGGGATCTATTAAGAAAGATTTTTGTCCCAAGACAGGGAAAAGATGCGGGTGGGGAAGATTAGTTATAACCCATAAAACTTAGATTTTTTGGGACGATTTCTAAGATATATTGTTTGGAAAATCTACCATAATATATTTTGAGAATGTAATATTGCCATTTATCTAAATAGTGGGTATGTATGTTTATAAGAGGGCGCTGGAGTGCCAATGTTTATACTAATCAGCTGTGTTTTAAAATTAATGTAAAAAGTGAATATCATATGAACAACCAAAAAAAGTGATTAAAAATGTTGCGGAAGGGACAATTCCTTAGGAAAATTGTGGATAGTGGCGAAATATTAGCGTAGACATAATAAAAGTGCAAAATAACTAGTGGTGAAGAAACGGTTTGAAGGTGACAAAGTTTTTGAAAATAACTGAGAAAAATCGTGAAATCAATCGAATGACTATGCTTTTGATACAGTAAACTACACAGTGAATGATAAAATCGAATAATAAAACTAACTAAAGTCTCTCATATGACCATATTACATATTCATAATTGCAAATCATCCTGCAACGAAAGGTGACAAATCTTGAAAATAACTGAGTGCAATCGTGAAATTAACCGAACCAGTACGCTTTTGGTGCCAAAAACTATATTGTGAATGTTAAAATCGAATGATAAAGCTAACTAAAGTGTTTTATATGACCCTTCTACATATTCAAAACTGCAAATCATCCTGCAACACAACGCCATCTACTGAACGAGACCCTAATGAAAACACTGGATCATTAATTCAGTTAGTTCACGAAATACTTCAAAAATATATCCATAGAGGGAGCTACATGCATAAAATATCATCGTCTTCACATATTATACTACTAACTACGTCATTTTAATATTGGCCAATATTCCTTTTTTTTACTTCAATTTATAAGAAAAAAGTTGAGAAAAATATATAAAAAGACTACAATACATATAAACTAATAAAAAAAAAAAAAATATTAAATTGTCTTGGAATTGAACCAAAACTACTAAGAGGAACAGAAACAAAAATTTCGCCACTCAGCCTTAAGTTACGCTGGTGTAGTAGTATCGATCTATCGTAGGAAGGTATCTATCGGATAACCCGCATAGGTGTTCAGTATATCATTTATATTTTGAGAACTTGAAAATAACTGAAAATGTCTGCCAAACTAAAACGAACCCTATCATGCTCGATATGCACTCGCACAATAAAAACTACCGAATATCTGCACTGTACCGGTTGCAATAACTTACTCGATTTAAAATGTGTCAGCATCACATCAAAAAGATTCAATACTATGTCAACATTTAATAGAATGAAGTGGAAATGCAACAACTGTAAGGAAAACCAAAAGCAGCAACAATTAACAACCTTGGATCCGCAGGAAACTACATCGAATAAAAATGAAAATAATTTTAAAAACAAATTAAAGCCTGCAAAATTACATAACGCATCTCTGGAAAATGTTACATGTAGCTCTATGGAAGATTTGCATTACTCAACCTTAAAAGATGTCAGCACTTATAGCCTACCTGATCTATCTACCACTGAAAACCCACAAATTACAGACTTAAAACAAGAAATTTCAACATTGTCTTGCGAATTAGAAAGTGCTCACGAAGAAATAGCCAAATTAAACATGGAAAACTCAAACCTTAAGAAGTTAATAGAAGAAAATGAAAAGCAAATAAAAATCTACAAAACATTACTAAATGACGGTATAATTTCTGGTAACTCAACGCCCTTAACATCGAAAAAAAATAAAACCAAACTCACGCCATCCGTGAGAACCCCAAGATCAAAACCAAAATCTTCTGGCGTTGATAAGGAAAATTTCTCCACACCATGCTCTAAAGAGTTATGCACAGATGAAAAAAGCTATTCTACACCTAAAGAACCCATAAAAGCACATAACGCAGCCCTACCTATCACAAAAAAAAAGAAACTAATGAAGAACTACAAAGAAAACTAATACCAAACCCTCCATTACCTGAAACAAACAAAACTGAAAATAAATATATGATTCATTCAGAAAACCTAGTGAAAAACATTAAGCAAAAGATTATTATACTCAGTGATAGTGACATTAGCATCGGATTAGGCGAAAAATTGACGAACTATCTAGATTCCCTAAACAAAACAAACTTTACTGTGACTTGCTACACAAAGCAAAATGCACCTACAGAAAATATTCTTCAAGATTGTATCTCACTATCTTCAAAAATGACTTCAAAAGACTATGTAATTTTATTGGTTGGACATAATGATAGCAATTGCAATATCATCGTAAACAATGTATATTCCGCGGTACGTGCGTTGAGTAACACCAATGTACTTTTACTCAATGTATTCCTAAATAAACACTTAAATGAGCATAAATTGAACCACTCTCTAAGAACTGTTCTATATAACTTTAAGCATGTAAAATATGTAACTGTACCTTCAAAAAACATTAATTATCAGCTTTGTAAATCCTTATATCATGAAATAAATTGTAAAGAATATGAACGCCTATATCTAACATCTATTGTAGAAGCAACAAGAAACTATCACAGTGATCGCAAAATTTCTACACAGCCAAAAAAAGGGACTATACCTTACTATTTTAGGCAAATAAAAGAAAAAAATAGTACTACAAAAGCTCTGAATGCACGTAAAGGTACCATTCCTTATTACTTTCCTAAAACTTCTAACAAAACTAAAACTATTTCACACAGAACTAATAATTTAAACTCGACAGCAAATTTTCAAATCAGTTCGGAATACTCCATCAAAACATAGCCGGTGTACTTAATAAGTTAGACAATATTAATCTTAGTCTCTGGCGGCGCGGGGACGGCTAGAAACTAGATTGTTTGGTTTCGATGTGGACTGTATAATTTTCGCGGGGTTTGCTCAAATCCGACTGGGTTGGGTTTGGGCCGCGGAGTTATAGGAGTGTCTATAGGAAAAGGGTAAAGGCACTGACCTGAATCCTTAGGAGCGGCGCCGCGATACTTCAGCGAGCCGCGCGTACATTCATGGATACTTTTCGATGCTTCACTCTTCCTTTCTCACTTCTTCGACTGACGAAAACCAAGAAGGCAAGTTTGTTGGCAAGTCCAGATCAACACTGAATCACTAGGAGCGGCGCGGCGATGCACCAGCTTTAGCGGCGCGTTTACGTTAATTGACGGTCATCGATGCACTGACACTTCTTCAGGCCAGGGGGGGTCGGTATTAGGTAGGAAATTTTGACAGGATGGTCGGATTCGAGCGGTTAAACGAAAACTATTCGCGCTTCGGCGCGACCATGTCCCCGGGCTTGAAGGGCTACCTTCAAAGAAACTACGACGCGGAGAGTTTAAACGAAATTATTTATTGACTTAAGTATAATAAGCTAACCTAACTAAATAAGAATCCTAACCTAAGCAGATGAGTTGAAGTTAAACTAATTACTGTTTAGGTAAGGGACAAAGACGCACTACAGGACGTAGATAGGTACCTGTAGCAGTACGAACGCGGACAACACGCGTGACACCATTCGATCCAGGAAAAACTTCCTCGACTAGCCCTAACGGCCAGTGAAGAGGCGGTGCATTATCGACGGTAATTATTACCACATCTCCCTTAGCGATCGGATTGGTTGGCGTGTTCCATTTGTTTCGAGTCTGTAGCGTATGTAAATAATCAGCCTTCCATCGTTTCCAGAATGACTGAACAAGTTTATCAATAAGTTCTTGACGCGAGAGCAAATGTAACGGACCATCTTCTATCTCCCTAGCCGGAAGATATTTTAAGGGGGTGAGAGTGAGAAAATGAGCCGGTGTCAACGCGAGAGGTTCCGATGGATCATTAGATAGCGTGCGGCACAATGGACGGGAGTTCATTACTGCCTCGATCTGAGCAAGCACAGTATTGAACTCTTCCAAGGAAAGAATTTGGTCGCCTATCACGCGATATAGATGAGTTTTGAGGCTCTTAATGTTGGCCTCCCAATTACCGCCAAAATGGCAAGCAGTTGGAACATTAAGTGACCACTCGATGCGATTTTCGGCTAGTATGTGACCAAATTCAGACCTGAAGTGTTTGGACGCTAAAAATTCATGCAATTCCGAAAGCGTGCGCTTGGCGCAAACATAATTTGACGCATTGTCGGAATGAACGCGAGCGACAAAACCGCGGCGGGATAAAAAACGCTTAAACGCCCCGAGGAAACTATCTGTACTTAAGTCGCTGGCAACTTCTATGTGTACAGCGCGAGTGGTTAAGCACACGAAAAGACAAACGTATGCCTTCATTGATCGAATTCCACGACCGCGAGAAACAGTCACCTTAAAAGGCCCTGCGTAATCAGTGCCAGTGTGTATAAACGGTTTCACGGCCGGCGTAACTCGACAGGAGCGGTGATCTGCCATTTCTGGAAAGTTTGGTTTAGCGCGGAGTCTAAAGCAGGGTAGACATTTGTGTACCCGGCTTCGAATTAAATTACGAGCGGAAAGAATCCAATACCTCTGACGGAGTATGGACATCAATAAATCTGGACCTGCATGACAATTGACTTTATGATGATAGTCAACTAAAAGATTTAATATATGATCCTTTCGAGGAAGTATAATCGGATGTTTTGTATCGAAACTTATATCGGCGTTTCTCAGACGACCTCCGACTCTAATGATGCCGTCCTGAAGGAAAGGTTTGAGACGTTGAAACATTGGACTACAACGTTTACCTGCTTGTAAATTAACAATCTCGTTCGCGAAGTGAAAGCGCTGAAGTTCACGCAATATTAAACTTTCAGCGTAATCCAGATCCGATGCAATCACCGTATCACGACGCGGTAGTAGCTTAGCGAAGCGGCAAACGAAAACCACACAACGTATGAATTTCGACCATGACGAAAAGCGATCAGCTAGCGAAATTATTAAATTTCTTTCACTGCTTTCTGCAGTGAGCAAAACGTGTTTCTTTTCCTCTGGAGGCTGTGACACGGTGGAAGGATTGAAAGCGGTAACAGGCCAAAGATTTGAATCTAACTCAAGCCATTTAGGACCAGAGAACCAAAGCGGGTGATCAGTTATTTGTGCGGGGGTAAGACCTCGCGACAAACAATCAGCGGGATTTTCCGTGCCTTGCACATGGAAAAAAGTTTGAGCGGGAAATTCATTTTGAATTTTGGTGACCCGATTGGCCACAAAAGTGTCCCAACGATGAGGTGAGGAGTATACCCAACACAACGCCACCGTTGAGTCTGAAAAGGCGAGAACTCGGTCAATAACAAGGCGGTTATGGCAGGCTTCAATGACCTTGGTCATTAAGCTGCTCAGCAACAGAATGGCACAAAGCTCCAACCTCGCAAGCGTTATAGTCTTGCGAGGCGAGACTTTGGATTTAGCTGTTATTAAAAAGACTGCGTTTTTGCGAATACCTCTGCTGTCTTTCACGTGGAAGTAAATTACTCCTCCGTAAGCCTTTTCGCTCGCATCTGCAAACCCCACGATCGTAATGATATCGCCGGTCGAGATGCCTACGTGCCGTGGAATTTTCAATTCGCTGAGCAAAGGTAGTTCTCTTTTGAAACAAGACCACTGATCAGCAATGTGACCAGGGGGCACATCGTCCCAATCACATTCACACAACCAGAGTTGTTTAATGAGAAGCTTTGCATATAAGACGACGGGAGCAACGAAACCCATGACGTCCCATATCCTAGCGACACATGACAAAATAGTACGTTTTGTACAAGATTCAGCGGGAACACTAATTTTGAGACCGAAATAGTCTGTTGCGGGAGACCAACATAGGCCGAGCACCTTATGTGGCTCAGAGTCCTCAAACTCTTTAATCGCGGAAAGTCGATGCGACAGCGGAATCGAATTTAACACCTTTTGTGAGTTGCTTGTCCATTTCACCAGGTCGAACTGACCAGCTTTCATCAGAGCAATCACTTCGGCAGCGGTGGAGATAGCATCGTCTTCATTGTCAATGCTATAGACAAAGTCATCCATGTATAGCCCTATATCTAAAGTTTCTTTAGCGCGCGGGTATGAAGCACCTTCGTCTGAAAGAAGCTGCTTCACTGTACGAAGAGCATGAAATGGACTTGACTTAAGCCCGAAACAAACGCGGTTAAATTCATAGACCCTTAAGGGTTCTTGCGGAGAAAAGCGGTATAAAATGCGTTGGAATCTGCGATCACATGGACGAACTCCAATACAAAGAAACATCTGACGAATGTCAGCTGAAAGAGCGGTACGATATAAGCGAAAATTAACAATAATATTGAATAGATTCCCTTGTAGATTCTGACCGCCATACAGAAGGTCATTGAGGGAAACTTGAGTGGTTGTCTTGGAACTGGCGTCCAGGACAACGCGCAACTTAGAAGTCAACTTGTCATCTCGTATGACCCCATGGTGCGAAATCGTATACGAGGGCAAGCTCTGCGTTGCCTCCGTGTCCGGGGGTGCGGGAGAGATATAACCTTTGTCTAGGTATTCGGTAATGACGTTGTCGTAGGCCTCCTTAAGCTTAGGTGACGCTAACATTTTACGCTCTAAGCAAAGGAAGCGAGTTTTAGCCTTTTTAAAAGAATCGCCTAACGACAATACATCACCCTTAAATGGAAGTGCGACTACATATCGTCCGTCTGCCTCACGGGTAGTCGTGCTGCTATAAATTTCTTCACACGCCGTGTCATCTGGACTTAATTGTTTCGGTGCGTTCACCTCTTCTATTTGCCAGAATTTTCGCACAGCATCATCTAGCGGATCTGTAGCACAACAATATGATACCGTGGCGAAGCTGTTAACACGTACAGGAGCAGAACCAACGATAACATAGCCCAACACCGTTTCTAGGGCTAGCGGTGAGGTACAATTCGATTGACCTTGAACCTTGCGAGATAATAGGAGATGCGGAAAGATTGAAGCTCCAATCAGCAGATCAATGTCTCCTGGAGTGGAGTAAGTGTCGTCAGCCAAAGGTAAGTTATTGAAATTTATCAAACTCGAAATATCTATCGGGACTGTGGGCAAGAGTTCCGTTACCTTGTCTACCACGAGCGAGTCCATGTTAAAACAAACGCTGAGATCAAACCTAGAGAAAAATCTAATAGAAACTGCGCCTTGGATCGGTTTGGTTGTACCTCCAATCCCTTTAACTACAGAACAGTTTGGATTCTGGTTTGTCTTTAAACCTAAGCGTTGACATAAATCCCGACTGACGAAGTTACTCTGTGAAGCACTGTCCAATAATGCGCGCGCAGAGTACTCCTTGCCTTTGGCGTCGAAAACTATAACGCGTGCGGTAGCGAGCAGCACCGTAGTCGGTGCACGAGAAACATTACAACTCGATAAGGAACAAAGCGATACTTCCTTGGAGTGCGCGGGTGAACCTGAAGGTTTCGAGTTACTAGTGCCGGTAGTGCTGATAGTAGCAGGAGGCTGCTCAACAACACCGGGCATCTTCTGCGAAGAAGCATCACTAGAAGCCGCACTCGAAGTTGCGGAATTTGCGGTTGCGGAATGCCTGTGGAGCATACTATGATGAGGTAACGAGCACCAGCGGCACCTTGACTTGCTAGAACAAGTGGCCAACCGGTGGTTTCCAGTGCAATTTATACAAAGATTATTCGCCTTAACAAACTTGAAACGATCTTCAACGGACATCTTATGAAAGGCGGAACAATTATATAAATGTTCGTGTTGTGAGTTACAAAGAGAACACAAAGACTGTGCAGACGTAGTCGCGGTACTAGTATAGGTATGCGTCGGCTTGGGTGGTTTGTGAGGCTTAGATGCCGTATCCACCTTCCGCTCAGCACTTTTCGGAACTTCTTGTTTCCCGGAAGTGCGTTGCAGTACCTTAATATGTTCGCGAATGAAAGCAACGAAATCGTCATACAAGGGTATCTCACAACTATGTTTATTCAACTCGAACAGGCGAACAGTCTCCGGATCTAACTTCTTTTGAGCGAGGTATAAAAATATGAAGTCAGCCAGATTACTCAAATTTAAATTTTTAAGCGCGGCGATCGACGATGCAAAAGTGTCCAAAAAATTTTCAAGGTTGGTCGGAGTCGCGTTTGACATCGCCTTAATGTTATAAATTTGATCCATATACGACGTAGCCAAATAGCGTTTATCTTCAAATTTATCTACTAACGTTTTAAAAATTAATTCGTAGTTTTCTGCGCACGGTGTAATACCGGCACAAGCTAATTTCGCCTTTCCCGACAGCTTACCTAAGAGATAATAAAGTTTTTCGGCATCCGTAAGGGACTTATTTTCGTGTATAACAGTTTTAAAGTTAGCGTAGAAGAGACTCCACGATTTTAAATCGTATCCATCGAAAGACACTAATTGAATCGGGGGCAAATAAGGTTTAAGTCTTCGCGGCTCATTCTCATTCTCAACCTTATTATCATCGGCGTACTGCGAGACTAAGCGCTTGATACGACCGTATAGGCGTTCGAACGATAACAAACATTTGAACTCCGGCTTCGCTTTCGGGTTCAGTGCTAATAAACGATTATTATAATCCTCCACTATTTTACTGAATTCAGAGCGTAACGTATCGACATTACTACTTGCGTCGAGAAATTCTTCCCGGACCGACGGGTTAACGCCTATGTTTTTCGATAAATCGAATGTTTCTTGTAGATACTCAAATATCGAATTGCGTCTCTGTTCTAATAGAATTAATTGTATATCTGCGGTATCTTCAGTCTTCGTCATTTTGAATATAAACTAGATTCAAAAATGTCGAGACTAAGTTCCTAATACACGAATGAAACTTCGATTCGGCGTATAAGTATTTAAAGTTATGAATTTCAGCAAAAAGTGAAAGGGAGCGAGCGGGCGGTCACGGCCGCGATGAAGGTCACGCACACCGCTGTAATCTAAGATACAAGTACTTGCAACTATGCACCGATGGCCAAGCGAATACGTTTATGACGCGTAGGTAATTACACAAAATAATTACTTAAAATAACTACTAATAAACTAATATTTCGATTAATATCTATACTGGGATAGATCGGGATGCGATATACGATTAGGATTACGATAAATAAGTAACGTATGACCTATCTATCACCTATATGAGCTATATGTAGGTACCTAGTTAATACCTAAATGAACCCTATTTCCTAAGCAATGCGGGACGAACGATAATAATTCGCTTAGGGAACAAGATTTTAGGACGCGGGAAAACAATTACCTACTTGGAAATTGTAAAACTATCGAGAAAATTAGCGGTAAAATCCGGTTCGATTGGAACCAAAAAAATATGGCGGCGCGGGGACGGCTAGAAACTAGATTGTTTGGTTTCGATGTGGACTGTATAATTTTCGCGGGGTTTGCTCAAATCCGACTGGGTTGGGTTTGGGCCGCGGAGTTATGGGAGTGTCTATAGGAAAAGGGTAAAGGCACTGACCTGAATCCTTAGGAGCGGCGCCGCGATACTTCAGCTTTAGCGGCGCGTTTACGTTAATTGACGGTCATCGATGCACTGACACTTCTTCAGGCCAGGGGGGGTCGGTATTAGGTAGGAAATTTTGACAGGATGGTCGGATTCGAGCGGTTAAACGAAAACTATTCGCGCTTCGGCGCGACCAGTCTCTCCGATCTCCAAGACAAATCGATTAATATTGATGTTCTTTGCATGTCTGAAACTTTTCTGCTACCCGGACATGAAACCAACCTCTGCATAGATAACTTTAATGTAGCGACCGCCTTTTCTAGACAAAAAACTAAACGAGGGGGAGTTTGCATACTAACTCGCCATGGGATAGACTTTGAAGAAATCAAAAGTCTCTGTGATAACTCAGAGGAAAAAAATTTTGAATGTTGTGGTGTATTTATAAAAGAATTGAAAATCATAATTGTATGTCTATATAGAACTCCACAATCAAATGTAAAAATATTTCTCAATAAATTTGATGTAATGTTACATGAATTAACTAATAAATTTAAAGAATGCAAAATAGTAATATGTGGTGATATGAACATAAATACGTTAATTAATAATTCAATCTCAAAACTCTACAATGATATACTCTCTAACTATAACATTGTAAATAAAATACAGAAACCTACCAGATCTACATCACGGAGTGAAACTTGTATCGATCATATTCTCACAAATATTAATAAATCGACGGGACAGCTCCACAACTTATGCTTGTCTGATCATAACACGGCACAAACTTTGCATTTTAACTATAACAATAACAAAATCACGAGTGGAGCTAAAGCATATACGTACAAAAGGGACTACTCCAAGGACAATATTAATATTTTTGTAAACTGCATGCAAAATCTCTCTTTTGCGGATGTCCTAGAAGAGCAAGACACAAACAAGGCATTTAACCTGCTTCATGATACACTAATACTATTTCACGGACTTTGTTTTCCCCTTATAAAGGTAACAGTTAGACATAAGCCAAATAGTGCCAAATGGATAACTAAAGGTCTTAAAATTAGTACAAAACATAAACGCGTCCTATACTCCTGAATTCTTCTGAATCCTGTATTAAGAAGAATAAAAAAGATGACTACAGGAAATACTCTGCAGTCTTGCGCCAGTGTATCTACCTTAGACAACGGGAATGTAACAAAAAACTCATTAAAAATTCCAAAAATGTATGCAGTGCAACCTGGAACATTATTAAAAAGAAGGTAGGACAGAATTATTGTCAACAAAATATTAAATCTTTAACTGATTGTGGAAGAAAAATCACTAATCCCAAAGAAATTTGTGACATATTAAATAATCATTATATAATGACATCAAACAAAATACATAAGAATTTTGACAGCACAGTAAAAAATATAAGTAGTAACATAAATAATATGTATTGTAACCCTACCGATCCTTTTGAAATTAGGAAAATAATAATGAATTTAAAAAATACCAAATCGGCAGGATATGATGAACTAAATACATATTTGTTAAAAAGCTCATCTATCTATCTATCTAAACCAATAGCTTATGTTATCAATCTTTCTATAGAACAAGGAATATTTCCAGATAAATTAAAGTCGTCAATCATAAAGCCTATTTATAAAAAAGGAAAGAGAGATGAAGCTAATAATTACAGACCAATAGCTTTAATCCCAATACTGTCCAAAATATTTGAAAAGGTTTTATATAATAGGATAAATAATTTTGCTGAACGCTTTAACATATTTAGCAGTGCACAGCATGGGTTTAGGAAAAATAAATCTACCACGACTGCTATGTTTGAGCTAGTGAAATTAATACTAGAGTCAGTGGACCAAGGAAAGCCGGTTACTGTTCTCTATCTCGATATGTCCAAGGCTTTCGATCTTGTTCATCACGAAAAACTATTAAACAAGCTGGAACATTACGGGATACGCGGACAGTTACACCAATGGCTCAAATCATACTTAAGCAATAGGAAACAGAAAACCATAGTACAAAAACAGATTGGCGAAAATATTAACGTGTACGAATCTAAATATGCAAACAATAAATTCGGCGTGCCTCAGGGTAGTATCCTGGGCCCGCTTCTGTTTTTATTATACATAAATGACTTATCTACTAACATATCACACCCATCAATTCTTTTTGCAGACGATACTACTATAATCATCCCATGTAATAACGCAGATATGCACGAATCCGAAGTTAATAAATCTTTGAAGGAAACTGTTAACTGGCTGGAGAGCAATAACTTAAGTGTAAATATAAGTAAAACAAAATGTATGCAGTTTAGAACTAAAAGAGGACAGAATAGGACATTAAATATAAATTACAATAATGAACCCATTGACATAGTTCAGAATACAAAATTTTTAGGTATTAATTTTGATGAATATTGCGACTGGACGTATCATATCGAGGACATTTGCAAAAAAATTAACAAATTTGTGTATCCATTACGCCGTCTAAGGCGTACGGTATCTATTGATGCAGCATTGGTAGCATACTCGGAGGAAAAAAAATTTTGTGTTTTAGATGGAGACGCCTTGACGTCTAATTTCTTTGCAAAAAAGTCTGTCAATTACGGTGCGGGGCGAGGTAGCACACATAGACAATTTCTTACTACAGGTGCATTTTTCAATCACGTCGCTATGCACGCACACGACAAAACTACCAAACACAACCTTAAAGTATACGCACACAACCAAATTCACACACAGGGACGTTCTATCCTTACACGAAACAATCATGTCATTTATGTAGGCAATTTTGGGCTGCGACACTATCGATTATCGACTTTCGATAAGTTCTAAATGAATTAATGAATGAATGAAGTTCAACTAATAGTATAAATTAAAATATTGTTAAATCAATTTAGCAATCAATTACTGTTCGTTGGTCTGGCTAAGACTTAAAAAGTTTTTAATGAATTGTATAAGATGAGAATATAAATCTAAATCGAATGTTCTGAATCTAATATATAGGATTCTTTTTATCCTAATAAACAATAAGGTTCATCCGCGATAGGGGATGAAAGTTTTTGAAAAATACTATTTTATTCAATTTTGGTGAAGATCTAATAAATATTATCGGAGATAGAAGACATACCTTCTCGCGGATAGTAGCAAGTTACTCTAAACTACGCCACGCGGACGAAGTCACGGAAATCAGCTAGTAAATAAATAAATTTAAGAAATGCCACATACAATTTTGTAGTCGAGTTTATAGTTTTTAAACTTTTATCCATGTTTTATCAATGGATAGTAGACATTTGTTGGAACACTAACTGGTTCTATAAGAAAATTAAAAAATACATGATGTACCTATACCATACACACCGAAAATATCAATATCGATATAATTTCTGCTTCCAGCCCTAATTTTCTTGCAGTGTGACCAACTTCTTTAAAATAAAATCCTCATTTTTGAACAAAAAACTACCTTAAAAATATGTACTGTTAATGATAAGCTTATCCAACTTTATGAATGGGTACAATACCTATCACAATTTAATTTTTCATAAACCGAGGTGGCACGAGGGCATTTAATTGTGGTGATTGAATATTAATAAGGCTTTTTAATCACAAATCTGTGTATGTTTGTTATGATTTTTGCGCATGCAATTATACCCGTTACTTATATTATACTAGCGGCCCGTCCCGGCTTCGCAAGGGTGGATATTTATTTTTTAAACATTTTGGCATAAACGCAAAGTAAATGCACGACATACCTAAATAATAATGTATTTAGCAATAGTGTATCGCTGGCTCCCTTTGGGTATGGGACTTGATGATTGAAAACAAAATGATAACAGAATAAATGACATCAATGAACTCGTAATATCTTTCGAATGGAATGTCCGATTTTAATAAACTAAAAAGTAATTTGCAGGTATTTAAACAGCCCTGCTTGAAAAAACATTTATTTTGGTATGGATTAAGGCAAAGGTATAAATAACTTGGTCTGATTTTGGTCGGATTTCTATTAAATTTTAAAATGTTAAAAAGTAGTTATAATGACATAGCTACAATAGTAGCTCAGTTTACTAGTAAGAGTTTACTACAGATAATGATATATTTTTACTATGCAAGACCAACAAAATCTCAGTCACACGACAAGAAAATATTATAAAATGTTAACGAATATTCTACTTAACTCAGTTTTGACGAAATGTGTGACTCGTACCCTTTTCAAAATAATCGATTAAATTGTTTGCCTAAAGTTTATAAATTAATATAAATATAAACCCCCAACCTTTCCTATTCGATCGTAATTTTAATTGTATGTAATCAAATCATTATGCAGTTCATGATAAAGGGCTCCAATCGAGTAATAAGTAGATTGGTTAATTTTTTTAAATTTCCCGAAATTATTTCTTGTACGATTCCGTAGCAACATTTTCGGATCAACAGTATTTTTAAGTTTTCTCCTTAAATAGTGCATTAATTGGATAAAAGAATATATCAGGAGAAAAGTAATGTTATCCTTTCATAAACTGGATATTTTTGGTATTTTTTTTAGAAGGAAAATCACTCATAGTCGGCATATTATACCGGAGCTCATCCTCCGCTAACCATACGTTGTTGACAGGCGCGTGACGCGAGTCAAACAGTTTTATATAACGGGTATGACCGCTGGGCATACCCGTCAAATAAAAACTTACAGAGGGGTACGCATCCTATGGCCACTCCAGAGCTTAATCCTCCTAGGTAGCATACCATGGTTACGTCATGTCTATCATGCGCTATGGCATAGTCATATGGGGGAACTCCTTAAATATACATAAATTATTTGTGACACAGAAAAAATGCCTCAGGAGCATCTTCCTAATGAAACCAACTGATTCTTGTAGACCCCTATTTAAAACGCACAGGCTCCTCACCCTGCCATGTCTTTATATTTATGAAATAGCAGTATTCGTACATCGGCACATGGAATATTTTAAAACTCACTCGGACGTCAATGTATATAATATGAGAGCAAGGCAAAAGAATCGTCTATGCACTACTAAATATAAACTAACACAAACAACTAAATCACCGCATGCTATGTGCATAAAAATTTATAATAAACTTGACGCAAACATAAAGAACCAAACTACAAGGCGCTTTAAGCAAAGTCTCTTTCGTTGGCTGTGTGAAAAATCATTCTACTCGGTTTCTGAATTTCTTTATTGTAATAATAAATAGCATTAATATTTAAATATTTCAACATCTAATTTAGTTAAGTGACATTTTTTATTGTATTATTTTATTTTCTGAACTTCTTTTTCATAGTACTCGTAATATCTGGCGGCGCGGGGACGGCTAGAAACTAGATTGTTTGGTTTCGATGTGGACTGTATAATTTTCGCGGGGTTTGCTCAAATCCGACTGGGTTGGGTTTTGGGCTGCGGGCATAGGGGTGTCTATAGGAAAAGGGGTAAAGGCACTGACCTGAATCCTTAGGAGCGGCACCGCGATACTTCAGCGAGCCGCGCGTACGTTCATGGATACTTTTCGATGCTTCACTCTTCCTTTCTCACTCCTTCGACTGACGAAAACCAAGAAGGCAAGTTTGTTGGCAAGTCCAGATCAACACTGAATCACTAGGAGCGGCGCGGCGATGCACCAGCTTTAGCGGCGCGTTTACGTTAATTGACGGTCATCGATGCACTGACACTTCTTCAGGCCAGGGGGGGTCGGTATTAGGTAGGAAATTTTGACAGGATGGTCGGATTCGAGCGGTTAAACGAAAACTATTCGCGCTTCGGCGCGACCATGTCCCCGGGCTTGAAGGGCTACCTTCAAAGAAACTACGACGCGGAGAGTTTAAACGAAATTATTTATTGACTTAAGTATAATAAGCTAACCTAACTAAATAAGAATCCTAACCTAAGCAGATGAGTTGAAGTTAAACTAATTACTGTTTAGGTAAGGGACAAAGACGCACTACAGGACGTAGATAGGTACCTGTAGCAGTACGAACGCGGACAACACGCGTGACACCATTCGATCCAGGAAAAACTTCCTCGACTAGCCCTAACGGCCAGTGAAGAGGCGGTGCATTATCGACGGTAATTATTACCACATCTCCCTTAGCGATCGGATTGGTTGGCGTGTTCCATTTGTTTCGAGTCTGTAGCGTATGTAAATAATCAGCCTTCCATCGTTTCCAGAATGACTGAACAAGTTTATCAATAAGTTCTTGACGCGAGAGCAAATGTAACGGACCATCTTCTATCTCCCTAGCCGGAAGATATTTTAAGGGGGTGAGAGTGAGAAAATGAGCCGGTGTCAACGCGAGAGGTTCCGATGGATCATTAGATAGCGTGCGGCACAATGGACGGGAGTTCATTACTGCCTCGATCTGAGCAAGCACAGTATTGAACTCTTCCAAGGAAAGAATTTGGTCGCCTATCACGCGATGTAGATGAGTTTTGAGGCTCTTAATGTTGGCCTCCCAATTACCGCCAAAATGGCAAGCAGTTGGAACATTAAGTGACCACTCGATGCGATTTTCGGCTAGTGTGTGACCAAATTCAGACCTGAAGTGTTTGGACGCTAAAAATTCGTGCAATTCCGAAAGCGTGCGCTTGGCGCAAACATAATTTGACGCATTGTCGGAATGACCGCGAGCGACAAAACCGCGGCGGGATAAAAAACGCTTAAACGCCCCGAGGAAACTATCTGTACTTAAGTCGCTGGCAACTTCTATGTGTACAGCGCGAGTGGTTAAGCACACGAAAAGACAAACGTATGCCTTCATTGATCGAATTCCACGACCGCGAGAAACAGTCACCTTAAAAGGCCCTGCGTAATCAGTGCCAGTGTGTATAAACGGTTTCACGGCCGGCGTAACTCGACAGGAGCGGTGATCTGCCATTTCTGGAAAGTTTGGTTTAGCGCGGAGTCTAAAGCAGGGTAGACATTTGTGCACCCGGCTTCGGATTAAATTACGAGCGGAAAGAATCCAATACCTCTGACGTAGTATGGACATCAGTAAATCTGGACCTGCATGACAATTGACTTTATGATGATAGTCAACTAAAAGATTTAATATATGATCCTTTCGAGGAAGTATAATCGGATGTTTTGTATCGAAACTTATATCGGCGTTTCTCAGACGACCTCCGACTCTAATGATGCCGTCCTGAAGGAAAGGTTTGAGACGTTGAAACATTGGACTACAACGTTTACCTGCTTGTAAATTAACAATCTCGTTCGCGAAGTGAAAGCGCTGAAGTTCACGCAATATTAAACTTTCAGCGTAATCCAGATCCGATGCAATCACCGTATCACGACGCGGTAGTAGCTTAGCGAAACGGCAAACGAAAACCACACAACGTATGAATTTCGGCCATGACGAAAAGCGATCAGCTAGCGAAATTATTAAATTTCTTTCACTGCTTTCTGCAGTGAGCAAAACGTGTTTCTTTTCCTCTGGAGGCTGTGACACGGTGGAAGGATTGAAAGCGGTAACAGGCCAAAGATTTGAATCTAACTCAAGCCATTTAGGACCAGAGAACCAAAGCGGGTGATCAATTATTTGTGCGGGGGTAAGACCTCGCGACAAACAATCAGCGGGATTTTCAGTGCCTTGCACATGGAAAAAAGTTTGAGCGGGAAATTCATTTTGAATTTTGGTGACCCGATTGGCCACAAAGGTGTCCCAACGATGAGGTGAGGAGTGTACCCAACACAACGCCACCGTTGAGTCTGAAAAGGCGAGAACTCGGTCAATAACAAGGCGGTTATGGCAGGCCTCAATGACCTTGGTCATTAAGCTGCTCAGCAACAGAATGGCACAAAGCTCCAACCTCGCAAGCGTTATAGTCTTGCGAGGCGAGACTTTGGATTTAGCTGTTATTAAAAAGACTGCGTTTTTGCGAATACCTCTGCTGTCTTTCACGTGGAAGTAAATTACTCCTCCGTAAGCCTTTTCGCTCGCATCTGCAAACCCCACGATCGTAATGATATCGCCGGTCGAGATGCCTACGTGCCGTGGAATTTTCAATTCGCTGAGCAAAGGTAGTTCTCTTTTGAAACAAGACCACTGATCAGCAATGTGACCAGGGGGCACATCGTCCCAATCACATTCACACAACCAGAGTTGTTTAATGAGAAGCTTTGCATATAAGACGACGGGAGCAACGAAACCCATGACGTCCCATATCCTAGCGACACATGACAAAATGGTACGTTTTGTACAAGATTCAGCGGGAACACTAATTTTGAGACCGAAATAGTCTGTTGCGGGAGACCAACATAGGCCGAGCACCTTATGTGGCTCAGAGTCCTCAAACTCTTTAATCGCGGAAAGTCGATGCGACAGCGGAATCGAATTTAACACCTTTTGTGAGTTGCTTGTCCATTTCACCAGGTCGAACTGACCAGCTTTCATCAGAGCAATCACTTCGGCAGCGGTGGAGATAGCATCGTCTTCATTGTCAATGCTATAGACAAAGTCATCCATGTATAGCCCTATATCTAAAGTTTCTTTAGCGCGCGGGTAAGAAGCACCTTCATCTGAAAGAAGCTGCTTCACTGTACGAAGAGCATGAAATGGACTTGACTTAAGCCCGAAACAAACGCGGTTAAATTCATAGACCCTTAAGGGTTCTTGCGGAGAAAAGCGGTATAAAATGCGTTGGAATCTGCGATCACATGGACGAACTCCAATACAAAGAAACATCTGACGAATGTCAGCTGAAAGAGCGGTACGATATAAGCGAAAATTAACAATAATATTGAATAGATTCCCTTGTAGATTCTGACCGCCATACAGAAGGTCATTGAGGGAAACTTGAGTGGTTGTCTTGGAACTGGCGTCCAGGACAACGCGCAACTTAGAAGTCAACTTGTCATCTCGTATGACCCCATGGTGCGAAATCGTATACGAGGGCAAGCTCTGCGTTGCCTCCGTGTCCGGGGGTGCGGGAGAGATATAACCTTTGTCTAGGTATTCGGTAATGACGTTGTCGTAGGCCTCCTTAAGCTTAGGTGACGCTAACATTTTACGCTCTAAGCAAAGGAAGCGAGTTTTAGCCCTTTTAAAAGAATCGCCTAACGACAATACATCACCCTTAAATGGAAGTGCGACTACATATCGTCCGTCTGCCTCACGGGTAGTCGTGCTGCTATAAATTTCTTCACACGCCGTGTCATCTGGACTTAATTGTTTCGGTGCGTTCACCTCTTCTATTTGCCAGAATTTTCGCACAGCATCATCTAGCGGATCTGTAGCACAACAATATGATACCGTGGCGAAGCTGTTAACACGTACAGGAGCAGAACCAACGATAACATAGCCCAACACCGTTTCTAGGGCTAGCGGTGAGGTACAATTCGATTGACCTTGAACCTTGCGAGATAATAGGAGATGCGGAAAGATTGAAGCTCCAATCAGCAGATCAATGTCTCCTGGAGTGGAGTAAGTGTCGTCAGCCAAAGGTAAGTTATTGAAATTTATCAAACTCGAAATATCTATCGGGACTGTGGGCAAGAGTTCCGTTACCTTGTCTACCACGAGCGAGTCCATGTTAAAACAAACGCTGAGATCAAACCTAGAGAAAAATCTAATAGAAACTGCGCCTTGGATCGGTTTGGTTGTACCTCCAATCCCTTTAACTACAGAACAGTTTGGATTCTGGTTTGTCTTTAAACCTAAGCGTTGACATAAATCCCGACTGACGAAGTTACTCTGTGAAGCACTGTCCAATAATGCGCGCGCAGAGTACTCCTTGCCTTTGGCGTCGAAAACTATAACGCGTGCGGTAGCGAGCAGCACCGTAGTCGGTGCACGAGAAACATTACAACTCGATAAGGAACAAAGCGATACTTCCTTGGAGTGCGCGGGTGAACCTGAAGGTTTCGAGTTACTAGTGCCGGTAGTGCTGATAGAAGCAGGAGGCTGCTCAACAACACCGGGCATCTTCTGCGAAGAAGCATCACTAGAAGCCGCACTCGAAGTTGCGGAATTTGCGGTTGCGGAATGCCTGTGGAGCATACTATGATGAGGTAACGAGCACCAGCGGCACCTTGACTTGCTAGAACAAGTGGCCAACCGGTGGTTTCCAGTGCAATTTATACAAAGATTATTCGCCTTAACAAACTTGAAACGATCTTCAACGGACATCTTATGAAAGGCGGAACAATTATATAAATGTTCGTGTTGTGAGTTACAAAGAGAACACAAAGACTGTGCAGACGTAGTCGCGGTACTAGTATAGGTATGCGTCGGCTTGGGTGGTTTGTGAGGCTTAGATGCCGTATCCACCTTCCGCTCAGCACTTTTCGGAACTTCTTGTTTCCCGGAAGTGCGTTGCAGTACCTTAATATGTTCGCGAATGAAAGCAACGAAATCGTCATACAAGGGTATCTCACAACTATGTTTATTCAACTCGAACAGGCGAACAGTCTCCGGATCTAACTTCTTTTGAGCGAGGTATAAAAATATGAAGTCAGCCAGATTACTCAAATTTAAATTTTTAAGCGCGGCGATCGACGATGCAAAAGTGTCCAAAAAATTTTCAAGGTTGGTCGGAGTCGCGTTTGACATCGCCTTAATGTTATAAATTTGATCCATATACGACGTAGCCAAATAGCGTTTATCTTCAAATTTATCTACTAACGTTTTAAAAATTAATTCGTAGTTTTCTGCGCACGGTGTAATACCGGCACAAGCTAATTTCGCCTTTCCCGACAGCTTACCTAAGAGATAATAAAGTTTTTCGGCGTCCGTAAGGGACTTATTTTCGTGTATAACAGTTTTAAAGTTAGCGTAGAAGAGACTCCACGATTTTAAATCGTATCCATCGAAAGACACTAATTGAATCGGGGGCAAATAAGGTTTAAGTCTTCGCGGCTCATTCTCATTCTCAACCTTATTATCATCGGCGTACTGCGAGACTAAGCGCTTGATACGACCGTATAGGCGTTCGAACGATAACAAACATTTGAACTCCGGCTTCGCTTTCGGGTTCAGTGCTAATAAACGATTATTATAATCCTCCACTATTTTACTGAATTCAGAGCGTAACGTATCGACATTACTACTTGCGTCGAGAAATTCTTCCCGGACCGACGGGTTAACGCCTATGTTTTTCGATAAATCGAATGTTTCTTGTAGATACTCAAATATCGAATTGCGTCTCTGTTCTAATAGAATTAATTGTATATCTGCGGTATCTTCAGTCTTCGTCATTTTGAATATAAACTAGATTCAAAAATGTCGAGACTAAGTTCCTAATACACGAATGAAACTTCGATTCGGCGTATAAGTATTTAAAGTTATGAATTTCAGCAAAAAGTGAAAGGGAGCGAGCGGGCGGTCACGGCCGCGATGAAGGTCACGCACACCGCTGTAATCTAAGATACAAGTACTTGCAACTATGCACCGATGGCCAAGCGAATACGTTTATGACGCGTAGGTAATTACACAAAATAATTACTTAAAATAACTACTAATAAACTAATATTTCGATTAATATCTATACTGGGATAGATCGGGATGCGATATACGATTAGGATTACGATAAATAAGTAACGTATGACCTATCTATCACCTATATGAGCTATATGTAGGTACCTAGTTAATACCTAAATGAACCCTATTTCCTAAGCAATGCGGGACGAACGATAATAATTCGCTTAGGGAACAAGATTTTAGGACGCGGGAAAACAATTACCTACTTGGAAATTGTAAAACTATCGAGAAAATTAGCGGTAAAATCCGGTTCGATTGGAACCAAAAAAAAATATGGCGGCGCGGGGACGGCTAGAAACTAGATTGTTTGGTTTCGATGTGGACTGTATAATTTTCGCGGGGTTTGCTCAAATCCGACTGGGTTGGGTTTTGGGCTGCGGGCATAGGGGTGTCTATAGGAAAAGGGGTAAAGGCACTGACCTGAATCCTTAGGAGCGGCACCGCGATACTTCAGCGAGCCGCGCGTACGTTCATGGATACTTTTCGATGCTTCACTCTTCCTTTCTCACTCCTTCGACTGACGAAAACCAAGAAGGCAAGTTTGTTGGCAAGTCCAGATCAACACTGAATCACTAGGAGCGGCGCGGCGATGCACCAGCTTTAGCGGCGCGTTTACGTTAATTGACGGTCATCGATGCACTGACACTTCTTCAGGCCAGGGGGGGTCGGTATTAGGTAGGAAATTTTGACAGGATGGTCGGATTCGAGCGGTTAAACGAAAACTATTCGCGCTTCGGCGCGACCAATATCTTGACATAATAATGTATAAAATGTTTGAGATTTACTAATATTAATTTAATACAATAGAATAGAATAGAAAATATTTGCACGCCAATATGGCAAAACATGTAAGATCAACAATATATTGACATTGAAACCTACATTGTACCATGTTTACAGCAAATAAATGAATTATTATTATTTCGCATATTATATTTACTCTCACACCCGCATACAAAATAAATACATATAAAGCCAAAGAGATATAATAAACATAAATATATATACGAATAAATAAACTTACATATACTCTACACAAATAAATACTTGTAGCGGGCGGAGGATTACGCCCCGGCAGGGGAGACCAAACGGCCGGGGGTCAGGACGACAGGTTGAGAAATCGACGGACTATCCTAGCCGAGTCTAGCAGCACCGCTTTCTGCATCTTGGCTGCGAGCGAACTGCCACGGAACCCCAGTCGCCTCAGATGGTGAGCGAGGCTGACTGGGATCAACCCATTCGCAGATATCACGATTGGAATGGTTTCAGTGGACTCCACATGCCACATGCTGGAAACCTCGTGAGCCAGATCTAGATACTTTCGTTTTTTCTCTGTCTCCGCTCTCACGAGGTTTTCGTCATGTGGGATGGTGATGTCCACTAAAAACACCCTCGACTGTGCCCGGTCCATCAGCACGATATCAGGCTTATTCGCGAGAATCGTCCTGTCCGTGATGATGGAGCGGTCCCAATAGAGCCGGACTCCGTCACGCTCGAGTACCGGCACCGGTGTGTACCTATAATACGGCACTCTCTCATCCAGGAGACCGTACTTCAGAGCAAGCTCTTGGTGAAGGATTTTGGCCGCTTGGTTATGTCTGTGCAGATACTCAGTGTTAGCAAGAGCTGAACATCCCGAAAGCACATGCCTGAGTGACTCACCGGGTTGGCGACAAGCTCGACAGATGTCGATAGTGCCATCCTTCAGGATGTACTTTCGGTAGTTCCGCGTCTTAACCACCTGATCTTGTATCGCACACACAAACCCTTCGGTTTCCCCAAAGAGGTCACCGAAGCGCAGCCATTGCACGGACGCTTTCTTATCTACGTGAGGCTCATTTAGAGCTTTAAAAAAGCGTCCGTGCAACTCCCTCTCCTTCCATACGGTCTCCCGGTCAGAGGTGCTTAGTACCACCGGTTTCTGCCACTCGGGGTTGGCCAGAGATAGGGGAGTAAGTCCTTTGTCACATTCTATGACGTCTCTATGCATTGGGCACTCCCTCTTCGTCTCAAAGTAGGTTCTGAGGCTGGATATCTCCCGATTATGCATGGTCTTGACGCTTAATACGCCTCGACCACCACATTTTCGGGGGATATACAACCTCATAACCGACGATTTCGGGTGGTGCATGCGATAGAGAGTCATAGTCGTGCGGACTTTTCTATCCAGGGCGTCTAATTCGGTCTGAGTCCATCTGAGTACGCCAAAGGTGTACATGAGGACGGGCATGACCCAACCGTTATAAGCTCGGACCTTATTGGCACCTGACAAATAGCTTTTACAAACTTTTGTCAGGCGTCCAAAAAAGACCTCGCAAACTGATTGTTTCATGTCCGTCTCCTTTACCCCTACGGACTGTGACATACCCAGATACCGGTACGACTCAGCCTCGGAGAGGGTCCTGATGTTAGTCGGCTCGAGATTGATCTCGGCCGAATGAGTAACCTGTCCCCTCTCCACATGTAGGACCGCACACTTGTCTAGTCCAAGCTCCATCCTGATGGAGCTACTGAACTCAGTGGTGATATTCAGCAGCTCCCTCAGGCGGGTGGCATTGGGTGCTAGCAGCTTGAGGTCATCCATGTAGAGAAGGTGAGGCACTTTTGTCCCTCCTCTCCGGAACTGAAAGCCTGTCCCTGATCTCTCCAGCAAAGAGCTGAGCGGGTTCAGAGACAGACAAAACCATAGTGGACTCAGACAATCGCCCTGGAAGATACCCCGCCGTATCTTTATCCGGTCATCCGCCGTCGCCAACCGCTCACCATGGAGACAAAGGATCGTGCTCCATTGCCCCATACATTCTCCGAGGAAGTCTCGAACTGTACTATCGACTTTATACAGCTCGAGGACCCTCGAGAGCCATGTATGGGGCACCGAGTCGAATGCCTTCTTGTAGTCAATCCAGGCTGCGGAGAAATTCCGGCGATTGCGTTTGACCAGTTGGCCCGCGACGGAGTCGATGAGAAGGAGCTCCTTAGTACCGCGACTACCGCCCCGACATCCGTTCTGAGCCCAAGACATTATGCCATTCTCGTCTACATGACGGGAAATCTTAAGGCTCAGAACGGATGTCAATGTCTTATAGATGGTATTAAGACATGTGATGGGGCGGTACTTAGCTGGGTCAGCGGTGTCGGTGGACTTTGGAGCTAAATGAGTGATCCCGGTGGTGAAAAGGCTCGGAAGTGCCCTTTGCTCGAGAGCGTCTTGGAATTGTCGAGCCAAGGTAGCATGGCAGAGCGAAAAACCCTTCAGCCAGTAGTGATGCAGCCCATCGGGTCCCGGACTTTTCCAGTTCGCGGCCCGGTGCACTGCATCAGCTACATCCTCCGGAGAGATAGCGACAGGGTTCATCGGCTCTATTGAGGCACATGCTTCCTCTACCGCCGCAATCCAAGGGCCCTCCTCATGCTCCACCTCTCTTGACCATACACTTCGCCAAAAGGCGACGAGGTCAGCCGGGTTCGGCTGCTGAGAGGTAGAGCAGACTGCTGGGCACTCCAGTTTTTTATAGAACCTTTTCTGATCACTCGAGAAGAGGCGATTTTGCTGAAAGCGCTCGACTCTTTCGGAGTACCGTCGAATGCGATTCCCCCATGCAGCGATTTTCTGCTTCAGGTCGTCGATGCGCTCCGTTAGTTTTTGGGCTATATCGGGCTGGTCTAGCCTTACCCCTAGCCCATTAAAGGCTATCCTAACGGAGCGCACAATCCTTGGCCTGGTATTGCCCGACCTGAAGCTCTGCAGTCTGCCAATGAGAGCTCTGGCGAGGGTGATACGGTGTTCTATTCTCTTTTTCCAGGCTGGTTCCGTGCTGTGCCTTGGAGTAGAGCGTCCCCGTTTCTGGGCCTTAACACCCATGAAACGGTGAACAGCTAAGGCCGCACCAAAGAGAACAGAAGCCGTATCACCCAGGCCAGTGCTGCGCTCAAGATATTGAGGCAGCATTTGGTTTATGGCCTCAATGACATCCCGCGTCGCTACATTTAAGGTGAGTCGGGAGAGCCGCGGACGATTCTCTAGAGGAGTGCTCTGGATCTCAGAAATTGCCTCTCCTAGAATTCTTCCCATCCGCTCTATGTCTAGGGAAACTGTTTCTTCCGCGTCCTCCTCCACAGGCAAATCTTGCGCGTTAGCGTCCGTCTCTTCGCGGACAGGGTCCGCCAGAGAGACAATTTGCTCTGTGGTTGGAGTTGTCACTTCAGGAACAGCCTCACGTCGTAACCGTTCGAGCTCGGTAGCGCTAAAGATGTTCGAGCGCTGGATATACCGAGCCCTATCTGCCAGGTTTTGTTCCGTGACAGTTAAAGTCGGCTCAAGCAGCAAGAACTCGCGGTACATTGCCGCTCGGTAGCCAGTCCGTCCGGTTTCCCCTCCTGTAGCCCTGTAGTACGCACGCATGACATTTTCGTTCATTTGAGATGTCCATCTCATGCGGCGTACTCCACCAGCGGCGGGCTCCGAAGATTGGGTCCTGGAGGACCCTGTCGGTGCCAAACCCTCTGGTGGGGATGATGGATTTCTCGGCCGCCGAGATGGTCGTGGCGGCCGACTGTGTGTGTGACTGGCGGTTCGCATGCTGTCACGTCCAGCGCCAGCCCCAGACGCGCCCTGGCGCCCCCCAGGCAGCGACCCTATACGCGCATTCTTATTTTATTATTATTATTATTATTATTATTATTATAAAAAAGCCTCAAAAGGTTTTTGAGTTGAAATATATTGAAGAAACGCTCTTTATTCAAATGAAGCTAAACCTGCCCTGCCTAAGTTTTCCTTACTCTACTATTATTTCATACATATTTCAAAGCAAAAGAGAAAATATTACTACGGTCAAAATAAGCATACCTAAAAAGTATACCTAGTAAGCATTCACTTCCTAATATATATTTAGAACTTGACTTTCGAGAAAGCAATATATCTTACCGCAAATCAAATGTAAGTTTAACTTCAGTTCAAATCGGTGCAGCTTGCTCAACTTGACAGATGGGATAAGCGATAGCACCAGCGCTTTGTTCTAGAGAGAAAAATAATGACGGCCATAAACCTTGAGATGTAATAGTATTTGTCTGCAATGTATTACTAACGATCTTTGGGAATACAGTACTAAGTAAAGTGTAATAAACAAGTTAACTTAAACTTGCGTAACCATCAAACGCCTCTTGCATCGTTAGCATATTATATAGATGGCACTTGTATAAATTGTTTTGTTCTGTTCCTCGCAATAGCCGGAACAGTCTTCTATTCTGCTATTCCGTACTCCGAGCTTTGAAGATGACCACACCTTACTAAGCATAGTGGATTTTGCAATTTATTAAGCATAATCCTAAATCCAAGCCTAATTTAAAATCAATAAAAATTAAAAACCGACAATTAATATAAGCAAAACAAAATCCTATGAAAGGGGACACTGAAAAAAAAAACCATGAAACGCAGATCAGAGTTCAGAGTACTATTCTGTAATAATATTGTATAGCATACTGCGTCATATTTTGTGTAATATGATATATTATAATAGCATTTCATTTCTTCATCCTAATATATACGACAAACGCAATTTTCCACTCGGAATAAATCCCCAAATTATAGAGATGTCCAACAAACGCGAACGCGGTCTGCAATAAACAACATAAATTTCTCTCAAACACCAAATACAAGCACAAACAATAACAGAGGTGAAACTATTCCAGCTAAATTCTGTATAAAGACGGCTACTTACGCTAACTTAATCCCATTTAAGCCAGTACAAAGTAAGAGCTCTAATAAGGCCACTATTTCACGTAGATAATTGGTTGGCTAGCAAACGTTGTCCAGATTAAGGATGCGACAACATTTCGCGAACACTCCTAATAATACCAACTTAATTGGTGTATTATGCTTAGTGCTTGTTATTTTTTTTTTTTTTGGTTGGATGAAGAAAGGTTGTTTAAAATAAAACTTTTAGAAAATAAACAAGAGCGGTTAATATTTTCATGTTCGGTATTTAGGCCAATTATTTTACCTAATATAGATTATTTCTATTATCCTTACCAATAGGTATATAAATGCGAAAGTGTGTTTGCTTGTTGGTTTTTCCTTCAATCGCGCTGCAACAGAGTTTCGGATCGACGTGATTTGTATGGGTAGGTATAGTTGGGGATCTGGAGAGTGACATATGCTACTTTTTATCCCGGAAAATTAAAAAGTTCCCGCGGGATTTTAAAAATTAAATCCATGCGGACGAAGTCGCCGGTATCAGCTCCTACACTATAAAGTTTCATAATAAGATGCTATTAATACCTACCTAACTAAAACTCATTGAATTTTTAAAGTTGTTCGACGTCGCATTAAATTATAGACCTTTGTATTGCAGAACTGGTACGGACGACAAAAGCCGACTCGACGTCGATGTCATCAAAATATTAAATCGCGAAATGGAAATCACACGACTCATTCAATTTAAACGGCACTACCAGTAAATCTATTGAATGCTGCAGAAAATGAGCCCGATGGATATAAAAGATGAGAGAGAGACACGCGTCCCGTGATATTTGAATTTTGAAAATGTTAATGCGAGGGAGATATTTTTATTTCTTCGATGACTGCGATCTCACCTGATGGTTAATGACGATGCAGTCTAAGATGGTAGCGGGCTAACTTGGAAGGGGTATGGTAGTGTAGATTCAGCCCATACCCATAATGTTCTACACGGCATTGTGCTAGAACGCTAAATCACTTGGCGGCACGTCTTTGACGATAGGGTGGTAACTAGCCACGGCCAAAGCCTCCCACCAGACAAAAGTATGAAGAAGAAGCTAATAGTAGCGAACCTATTCAATTTTCAAAACCTTAAGCGCTAGTTTTATATCGTGTAAGCTGCTTATTGTTTACTAGAAGTTTTATGTAGAAATTAATTGAATATTTCCTATCTTTTAACTAATTTAATGTCTTTTAACTTATTTTAATAGATAAACAGATAGATAGAAAGATACAAAGATAGATAGATAGACATATAGATAGATAGATACATACATGAATAGATTTGGGATTTGACATGAACAGATAAATAAATAATTATTAAGTAAATAATATGTACACTGAATATCAAGATATCTAAGTCAATTGCACGCCCTACGGCCTTCGTTATATAAACAAATTGATATTTAATTGCATTTGTTAGTAATTACGCTGCCAAAACCATGTGTGGACAGATTGAAACATGCAGTATTTAAAGGTTGGAATACATATAACTTCGAAACGCGTTACGGCAGTGCGGTGAGACAAAAACGTATTTGAGGCTGACTGACTGACTCAAGGACTGAATGTAGCAACTATAAGTCCTCAACTACACCTTGCATAAAATCACATCAATCTGTTGCTCCGTTGCTGGGTGATTGAAGGAAAAACCAACAAACAAACACATTTCTGCATTTTTATTATTATAGCTTTATTTGTAGGGTGAGTTGTTAAATATTTATTATTAATGGACTGTCATTTATACGGACTAACCAATTGTGTAACTGAATTTAAGAGTAAACTCTTTTAAATCTATACGAGTAGGTACTAAGGAGATCCCTGACTGCAGCAGTAAGACTGTATGAAAACGTTCACAATAAGCGCGCCTTATAGTTAGACGTACTTAAAACTGTTCCTTATTACTAATATAAATAAGTATTATAATTGTACAAACACAAGCGCATGTTCAGGGTAACGATCAGTACCACCGCAAAACGCGGCGGTCGCGCATTGTGTGTGTATAAAGCTTAAAATTTTAATAAAGTTATAACTCGAAACCCCGATTCATACAGTTTGATTACTGTTTTGATTACAAAGGGGCAGCCATTCAAGTTCGAAGGGGACTGAACGGTCAGTTGATCGATAAAATCTCCCTCTGATAGCACTCTTTCTACAGCCTTTGTGTATTTATTACAAGCAGATCCGCCTTTGTCTTCGTAATAAAAAAAATATTTTTAAAAAACCGACTTCAAATGCCACTTATAAGTTTAAAATAATTTTAGTTTGTACACGTACGCTGAAGTCGATGACACGTAAGATGAAATACAATGAAACCGATGCGCGACGCTGGCCCAACTTCAAATTGAAATGCCGAATATTATAATTTAGCATATAGATGTATGTTATTAAGTATGCCTGGTTAAAATCCTACACACACTCTGATCACGAGCGATTTGCTCTCACCAAATTTAAATGGGACCAACCTGACGATACGTCCGTTTAAATTTAAAAAAATTATTGAAATCGGTTCAGATTTGATGGAGTCATGGAGTAACATCGCCAAAAAAAAAGACGTGTGGCACTCGGGGACTGCCGCGGTAAAGCTATTGCATAGCATTTTTTATCAACGCCATCTAGCGGTGAGAGGAATCCCGTGTCAGGTTATTTTCGTTACGGAATTTCTGGATTCGGTCTCCACGCTCAAGGCCCGCGATAGAAGCTATGCTATAATTGAGAACCTCCTTTTTTTTGAAAACGGTTAAAATAGTATTATACGTATCTAGTTTTCATTGTATAAGACCTCATACTCTGTACTTATGTATACCTGGTAGTTAGAGACGATGCAGTCTAAGATAGAAACAAGTTAACTCGAAAAGCTTATACAACTTTAGTCCTAGTTAGTTTCTACGTGGCATCGTGCATGAAGCGGAATTGTAGCTAGTATATTTTATTTATTTTATAATATGCTCATATTGCGAAGCACAATTCTCTTATGAAAATAATCCTATGTGTTATTCCAGACTATAATCTATCTCTGCGCCAAACAGCCAAATCGGTTCAGTCGTTGCGGCGTAATTGAGTAACAAACATCCATCCATCCGTCCATTCATAAATCCAAACTTTTGCATTTATAATATTAATAGGATTAGCAAGGATTAGCAAGCCTAGCCAGCAATAGCCCAACGGTTAAAGGTGCGGACTGAAAACTGAAAGGTCGCAGGTTCCAGCTCCACCCGTTGCACTATTGTCGTACCCACTCCTAGCACCAGCTTTCCGCTTATTTGGAGGGGAGAGGAGAATATAAATCCAGTTCAGCTTGGCTAATATTCTTTAAAAAAAAAGGATTAACATACCTACAGTTTCAAATCCCACTCACATCCTGACTCACTGTTTATGAGACAGTTAAAATTATAACAAACCCAAAAATAGTTAACATTTACGAGGCACGTCATGGTGTAACCATAAAGCCATGTACGTACCCTCCTGTAATATTGTATCTGTATGCAAATCTCGGCGGGCTGGACCGCTTCATACGCTTTAATTGCGTAACTGATGGCTATTGCGCCTCGGAACCGGAAAGTCAAATTATACCTTTATTAATAACCCCACAATTCCCGCTATGGTAATTTTTATTGTTACACTAAAAATGTGTTTTGTTAAGTTCAAGATTATTTTGGCAGTTTTGTACGTTACTGTGCTGGTAAAATTAACCTGAAAGGGTTCTTGTTACTTCTCTAGACTCGATTTCATCAAACATCATTATTATTTTCAGAAGAAATATACCTAACAGGAATAATTTTACCATCCATATTTATCCTTGAACAATAGTAGTGGTTTTCTCACATGTAGCAATTATTTTAATCCCGGTGTGAGGTACGGTGAAACAAGGGTGAAATGTAAATATCGGATTAGTTTATTCTTGTAAGAATTTCTAATTACTCTCGAGTGAGATTTATTCCATGTTCTGTGTCTCATTGTCAAGGATTCGCAGGTTCGATCCCGGGCATGCACCTCTGATGACGTTTCGAAGTCATGTGCGGTTAAGCAATTAAATATCACATACTTCAACGGTGAAGGAAAACATCGTGGGGAAATTTCCACACCTGAGAGTTCCCCATTATGTTCTCGAAGGTGTGTGAAGTTGTGAAGGTGTGTGAAGTTGTGAAGGTGTGTGAAGGTGAGCGCTGTGTTCTTATAACTGGGAGGTCTCGGGTTCGATTCCCAGCGGGGGCAATTCAGGAATTTATAATTTCTAAATTGTCTCTGGTCTGGTCTGGTGGGAGGCTTTGGCCGTGGCTAGCCACCCTACCGACAAAGACGTACCGCCAAGCGATTTAGCGTTCCAGCACGGTGGCGTGTAGAAACCGATTAGGGGGTATGGCTTGAGTTTACACTACTATATCCCTTCCAAGTTAGCCCGCTACCATCTTAGACTGCATCGTCACTTACCATCAGGTGAGATCGCAGTCAAGGGCTACCTTGTCATCGAATTAAAAAAAAAAAAAAAAGAAGTCCGCCAATTCGCATTGGGCCGGGGTGGCGGACTACGGGCTATAAAGACCTGCGCTCAGTAGTGAGCCGTTGATATGTTGCTAATGTTAAAATATACTTGGCAATGTTAAAATAAGTCATAATGTTCTTCTTCTTTCTTCTTAATTTATAAAACATAGTCGGGTTTGTTCGAACACTAATAACTAGAGCGGCCGGATCGATTTTCATGTTTTTGATTTGTTGTATTTTTTCCGTCCCGAATAGCAGAATAACTATTAACATATCGGAAAAATTCACGAAAAAAAAAATTATGAAAAAATTTCATTTTCTCATATATTTGCATTGAATGGGTTTTTTGATGGCAAGGAAAGTGACCTTTCACCCCGGAAAAACAGTAACCTAATTCACGCGGACGAAGTCGCGGGCATAAGCTAGTATTTTTCATAAAAACAATATCATGTCGCACATTTTATCTGAAAATACTTTTCTATCTGCAAAACTTTTGTTTGCGAAGAAAGTTAAGCGAAATAATATTTAAGTATTATACCTCCAAATTCTTTTACGTCCCGAGATATATTGACCTGCTCCAGGCATACCTACTAGAAGTCTCATGAACATTCTTCAGCATAATATAAAAATTCATAAGGGCATTTCACTTTTCGAGGTACGGACGCTTAAATGTTAGAGTTGAATTTTCAATTCACGTGAATCAATTTAATATGCTCTATGTTTGTGAAACTTTGCTAGGAATGTAAACTTTTTGACAGGTATTATGTGGACTGAACATACATTTTGTGTTATTACTAGCTTACGCCTGCGACTTCGGTCACGTTAAGATCTATTTGTTAAACGCCTATTTTATCTCCTTATTAGTTAAAGTTTCAAAATCACTTTGGTCGTGGCTAGTTATCACCATACGTATTTAGCGTGGACTTTCGCGATGGTATGAATTAAAAACTGTCATACCGCCTTTAGAGTTAGCCAGCTACCATCTTAAACTGTATCGTCTCTTCAGTTATCGTCAGTTAAAGTCTATCTTATTATGGAATTAAAAAGAAAATAAGTTATACCTAATATCAAATAAGTAACTATAATACATAGACTTATTATATACTTACATCAATGCTGAAATATGTAGTAGATACATACGGGTTAATATTTTTTTAGCTTCCCAACTTCTGTTTTATTTTTGGCGAAGCTGTAACAATATTCGATAAAACAATATTTTCCCAGTTCACGCTCATTCTTTGAACGGCGTTTGTAAAAATGGTATCTTCAAAATTCGATTCAATTTCCTGGCGGGCAATTTATGAAGCAATGCAGGCTTGCTAGCACTAACAATGATCGCATTGGCCGGCGAAAACATACAATCTGTTTTACAACCATTTTTGTGGAGACGACTGAACAGATCTGAACAGTTTCATTTAATTACTAGCTGATGCCCGCGACATGGTCCGCGTGGATTTAGTAGTAGTAACTCTTTAATTTTCCAGGATAGAAACTAGCCCACGTCAATCTCCAGGTCCTAAACTATACCCATGCAAAAAATCACGTCACGTTCGATTTTTTGTACGATGTTTTGATTTTATAAAATGAACCGTTAACTAAATCTATACTATTATAATAAAGAGAGAGCGCGAATTTTGTGAGTTTGTATGTATGTCCGGAGCAAACTTTGGAACCACCGCACCTATTACAATAATTCTTTTACCATTTCAAAGGTACATTATTCCAGATGGTTATAGGCTATAATTATGTTAATAAATGTATTATGGCTAGATATTATGTGCAAATTTGTTAAAGAAGTCGGAAATTTTTTTGACTCTTAAACGTTTTCAAGGCGTGCGCTGGGTCATATTTATACTGTTATTGGATGAAAATGATGTATGGGTGAATTGTTCCTCTTAAAGAGTTCTAAAAAAAAGTCCGCGATAGCATATGTCTGTCAAATGGCGCTCCCAATGCGGCCGGTATCCCCAAGGGAAGTCTGTAAACATATCAACAACTTAAAATTGAAAAAGGCACCGGGATATGATCTCATAACAGCAGAAGTTCTGAAAGAATTGCCAAAAAAAGGAGTCGTACTGTTAGTAATCATTTTCAATGCAGTATTACGCTTACAATATTTTCCCTTACTTTGGAAAGTTTCGGTCATAAACATGGTAGCCAAGCCCGGTAAACCTCTAACTGAGGTATCCTCATACAGACCAATAAGCCTTCTTCCTTTACTATCAAAATTGTTTGAGAAAATAATCCTCCAACGTATTCTGCCAGCCCTAGAAAAACAAAAAATAATACCAGACCATCAATTTGGTTTTCGTGCCCACCATGGAACGACTGAGCAAATTCACCGAGTAGCACATACTGTCCGTCAAACACTGGAAAGGAAAGAATATTGCTCCGCAGTATTTCTAGATATTCAGCAGGCCTTTGACCGTGTCTGGCATAAAGGGCTTCTGTACAAACTAAAACTTTGTTTACCAAATACAGCGTATATGCTCATGAAGTCATATTTGTCTCAAAGGATATTTCAAGTCAAATGTGATGACAGCCTAACTACCTTCCACAATATTGAAGCGGGAGTACCTCAGGGATCTGTCCTGGGTCCCGTCTTGTACACTATCTACACTGCTGACTTACCCGTGACAGAAGATGTGATCACAGCGACATATGCCGATGACACTGCCCTACTTGCCTGTAACAAAGACGCCAACATTGCATCGCTTAGACTACAAGAACATCTTGACAAAATAAGTTCCTGGCTAAAAAAATGGAGAATAAGAGCTAGTGCAGCGAAATCGAGTCATATAACATTCACATTAAAAAAAGGAGATTGTCCACCCGTGAAACTAAATGAAACTGTACTACCTCAGCAAACAACAGTTAAATACCTGGGTATACATCTGGATAGAAGGCTGACCTGGAGAGATCATATTATAGCAAAAAGAGATCAGGCCAACTGGAAGTTCCGTGAACTATATTGGCTTATAGGTAGACAATCCTCATTAAGCTTTGAAAATAAGCTTCTTATTTACAAAACCATCATCAAGCCTGTGTGGACATACGGCATACAGCTCTGGGGTTCAGCGAGCCACTCTAACATAGAGATACTCCAGCGCTTCCAAAATAGTGTATTAAAAGTTCTGTGTAATGCACCATGGTACACAAAAAATTCCGAAGTACATGAGTATACTGAAATCCCATCTGTGAAACAAGAAATAGAGAGCCACCTGGACGCCTACAAGCAGAGGCTAGAGCGTCATAAAAACAGCCTAGCCGTCCAACTTCTGGATGCTAGTGGCAACACGTTTCGCCTTAAAAGGGCCACACTGGCTAACATAGCATAAACCATAATGTGCTCTACTATCATGGGATGTCACGTCAATGGATGTGCAAAGCCTAACGTTCGATTAATGAGCCCCCAGATCTGCTCATAGTTCACGGACTGATCGCAGATAGAACAGAGAGGATAAAAAAAAAAAAAAAAAAAAAAAAAAAAAAAAAAAAAAAAAAAAGCATATGTCTATATTCTAAGGATAACTTACAGTAACCATTTCTATCTTTCAAATTTTGATTAAAAATAATGAATTATTTCGAAGCTTCTTTAACCGATGTGATGTCAATCTATATCTAAATAAATATGTTTAGTATCGTAAGTATTTAATTTAGAACATATTTGCCCTTTACACTATACAATTTAAATAAATATCTTAGGAGTTATCGGAAAATTAATATATCCGCGCGACAAAATAATAAAATGGTGCCGGCCGGCGCGGCGGGGCACGGTGGTGGGTATCGGTGCGGGATATTCGTGTGGTTCCTGTGGTGATCTTATTGACAATCGTCTCCTATAAGAAGCTCACAAGAACAAATATTTAATTTTCAACCCGGACGAAGTCGGCGCGGGCTTCTAGTATATTATACAAGTAACATGTTACCTGAAAGGAGGTTTTGCAGAAACATTCGACACCAAAGCACAACGATACAAAACGCGCGATATCAACTAACATGGTCTTTGTGGGCTATGACATTTCCCCCACAATGGAGGTACGCTCCGTACCTAACAATGACTCCACTCAATCGAGTTATCGCTTGCTCCACAAACAGCGATATTGATGGCAATGTCCACTGTTATTACACAGCGACTCTTCAACGAATTGAATTTTTCTATATGTTCTGATATGTTTTATATCTGCCAAAAGAATAGTACACAAGTGTAAATTGATTGGAAACACTCCCGACATGTGAATCTATTGGTCGGACTATGTACAATATACCTGACACCCAGTTTTCTTCTACATCATCAGTTTCTCTTCTTCGATACTTAGAGGTATGGTTTGGTACCTGGGATTCGAAGCCCAGATCCCCTAAAAGGAGGCTGAAGTCTTAACCGCTACTTGCTTATCATTAAGGGCTGGATTCACCAACATAAAATAAATCTTATCTGAGCGTGATATTTTGGCAAATATTCAATACAAAAACTGTCAAAACGCCCAATTTATTCCTCGGTTAAACCTCACTCGATGGAAATTGCTCAAATCGGCAAAATCGCTTTTTTCACTTGTACATAATGGTTATGAAAATTAGTACGCCAACGTGTTATGACGTCAAAAGTAGAAAAAAGCGTGTGAAAAGAGTACCTTTTGAAGCGACAGTAGCATATTTCTCAATGACTCTAGGTTGTTGAATTTCACCCACACAACGCAGTTGCACCCTACACTGAACAATGACATTCAGTCAATCGGAGTATTGCTTGTTCTACAAACAACGACATTCGTACAATGCCCTGTTATGTTCGAAGTGTCGGAACTGGCGCAGATTTTATTTCAAGTCTAGATGATAAATAAAATACAATGTAGTATTGTTGCAAATTTCATCGTTATTTTTATGTTTCACACATTTTGACATTAGCTATTATGAGTATAATAATTTTATTATAATTTGTAATAAGAAGACGATACCCACGACTCTATCCGCGTATCCGCGTGGATTAAGGTTTTTAATTCCCGCGGAAACTATAGTCTGATTTTTAATTCGGTGGAATTCTGACAGATGTCATTTTATAAATAGAGCGAGTTATTTGTATGAAAAACAGTATTACCACCTGTAGTTCGATTTTACCCCAAACTATCTGTCAGGCATTTGTCATATACCCATGTGCGGCAATTGATTTTTATTTGTATAAGTTTTAATAAGTTTCAATTTATTATCTTTTTTGTGGGATTTTTTAAATCTCTGGTAACATTAAGATACGTCAGAATTCCACGGAATTAAAAATCAGACTATATTTGTTAATTCTGGGATGACACACACACACACGTGTGTGTGTGTGAGTGATGTAATGTGATTTTTGCTCTACTGCAGCCTGAAAATTCTCATATTAGTCAAGTGATACGAGTACGAATGTAAGAAGAAAGGTTCAATAAATTAGGTACGTACTTTTGGAAAAGAGTGATGTTATGTTAATTCATTGCTCGTTACAGAACTTCATTCAGTGACTTGAAAGATATCGAACTGTGAGTGTAACATACGAGTACAATGCAACCCGAACAATGCAAAGTTTCGTATGCATTATGAAACTTTTCATGTACGAGTATGTATATGTACGTCGTAGAACCGTGTGATTGTTATAGTCAAATATTTATTCGAGGACTCGGGTGATTGCTAGTAGAGATCTAATGTATATATCTACGAGTATACTAGTATACCTATATTTAGTGTGTCGCATAAAAAAATGACCAATGAACCCACATTTAATTACGAACAAGTATAAATTAAAAATTTAAAACACACTCGACTTGTTCTAACATCAAACAAAAAAAGAATTTTCCAAATCGGTCCAGGCGTCTTCGAGTAATCGGAGAACATACATAAAAAAAGATTTCGACCTTTCGACGATTGAGAACCTCCTCCTTTTTTAGAAGTCGGTTAAAAACACTACTTACCTAACACTGATTTGCAGACAACGCATAGCTCAGCTGATGATTCCACAGCTAAAGCTGTCCACATTGTTCAGTTCACATTGACTTCGTATCTACGTATAGCATTTTGATACAAAGTCAATGTGCACGCGTTGTAAACCCTAAAGACATACCCCTACATATGGAGTAGTTTTGGGTGAAGGTCTTTTATAGCGGTCACAGTAAAAGCCGTAAACAAACTATCCCGCATGGGTTCGAATGTAATCAGGGGGCAGCGATAACTTACAGATGAGGCAGGGTTTTATGTTTCTTCATATAATTTTCTTGAAGTAAATAACAAGCTACCATTAGTTAGCTTATATAGTGTTTATGCTACTTTTTGACTCTCGACGCAAAAACGACGGGTGTTATAAGTTTGACGTGATAGTTCCCGACGTGATGATTTTTTTTGTTTGAAAGGTGAATTAGTCGGGAGTGTTCTTAGTTATATTTGATGAAATCGGTCCAAGATGGCCGCTGCCACAAAATGGCGGATTACTTTTCTTTTTTTTTAAAGAATATTAGCCAAGCTGAACTTGACTTTCACTCTTGACTCTCCTCTCCCCTCCAAATAAGCGAAAAGCTTATGCTAAGAGTAGGTACGATAATAGTGCAACGTGTGGGGCTCGAACCAGCAACATTTCAGTTTCCAGTCCGCACCTTTCACCGTTGGACTATTTAGGCTCTATATATTTTTATTTTACCGATTACTGATTTTTAAAAGCGTACCTCAACGCGGACGAATTTGCGCGCAAAAGCTAGTCTAAGAATTTATCCTCGAATCTAACAGCAAGAACGTTTGAACTGTCGAATCTTCCAACCGTGTTGATACAGTGAGACGAGAACTCTTCATACATGTTTATTTATACGTACACAGCACATAGTGCGGGCGCCGCACGAATAGTTATTTGTGCAACTGTGCTATGTAACAGTTGCGACGCCTGTGTTCTTCGTCTCGGGCATAGAAATACAAGGCGTGTTTTAGTTTAACTACATGCCAGCTGCTATTGTCAGTGGCAACAAATGCTTTACGGACCTTTGTTAGTAATAGCGTTTCGATCGGCACGTTTGGGGTATATTTTAGTTAGCTTATAGTTACAAATACGCTCAACACTGAAAATAAGAATAATATGGCTCGGGCCAATCAAGTCATGTTTAAGTTATATTTCAAAAAATTATAAATAGGTACTATCTTCCCTAATTAACATAAATATTAAATACTATCACAGGTTTGACGACCTCCCTGGCGTAATGGTGACCGCTATAGTCTTTTAATTGGTTTGATTCCCGGTTGGGGCAATTTGGGAATTTATAATTTCTAAATTGTCTCTGGTCTGGTCTGCTGGGAGGCTTTGGCTGTGGTAAGTTACCATCCTGTCGTCAATGACGTGCCGCCAAGTGCAGATTAGTGAGTTGATTGTACACTGCCATACCCTTTCCAAAGTAGCCCACTACCATCGTAGACTGCATCGTCACTTACCTTCAGATGTGATCGCAGTCAAAGTCATCGAATAAAAAAATAGGTATCAGCAAAGTATGCGCCCTCATTTATTTTTCGAAAAAGAAATTAGGTTACTTAATTTAAAATAAGCACCCACCAGTCAGTCTGTTCTCTTGAAGGAACTAAAACGAATAAAAAAAGCTATTGGATTGCCATAATATAAGCTAATTTTCTAGTGGGCCTTTCTCCATACAAACGTATTCTGCTGTTTTCTTCGTGGATAATGCCTCTAGAGCAATGATTTTTTTCCAAAAAATCTAGGTCTAATTAATACGTGCCCCTATGTTTTTCTTTTTTCCAAAACATTATCATTAAAAAAAATATGACAATCCAAAAACCCGAAAAAAACCCTCGATTTTACCGCCATGTTCAAACGACTATCAGACAAATTTGATAAGTTTTTAACAAAAAAGAAAAACATAGAAGCATAGATATACTCTTCCTCTAAATTTTGATATAAGAATATTTGAGATTTGTCCAGTTTTGAAGAAGGAAACAGCAGAATACGAAACGTCTTTTGGTCAAGGTTTTTGTAGGTAAAAATCAGCCCGAGCTGCAGTTGTCCCTTTCGTACTTTACGGGGGTAGGGTGGAGGTGAGGGAGGGTAAGGCTTACATGTACACTAATAAGGAAGTGACAATTGTCGATATTTTTATCGATACTCTAGTGATGTACTCTGATGTCGATATTTACACTATACAATGATTATTTTATTTATTACTAGCGGACACCCGTGACTTCATCCGCGTTCCTAAATCACCACAGTTTAGGTTGGCAGAACCCCTTCAGCATCAGAATTAAGGAGTTGGATCCTGGAATTTAACGATGTCTTTACTTGGTCCTTACAATAACTATTCAAAATACTCAACAATTCCTAAATCCCCACAGTTTAGGGAAGCATTACCCCTGCAGCATCAGGATTGAAGAGTTGGAACCCGAAGTTCTTACGGGACCATCTCTCAAAGTTTTTGTGTCGATTAAAAAAAGATTCACGCAAATCCCTTAAGAAATCACGGAGATATTATCGATATACAGAGGTAGAAAAACACAACTCCTCCTTTTTCGAAAGTCGGTTAAAAAAGTAGCCTATACGATGCCCGATAATATTAGCTATCTACCAGTGAAAGTCCCGTCAAAATCGGTTCGGCCAGTCCCGAGATTAGTGGCAACAAACAGACAGACAGACAACAATTTTAAAAATTGTTGTCTTGGTATAAGTACCGTATTTACTTTCGTATGCAGTTAGTAAAAAGCGGCCAAGTGCGAGTCGGACTCGCCCATGAAGGGCGAGCAGCAATTCCGTAGCAGCAATTGCGGTTTACGATTTATGACGTATTAAAAAAAACTACTTACTAGATCTCGTTCAAACTAATTTTCGGTGGAAGTTTGCATGATAATGTACATCATATATTTTTTTTAGTTTTATCATTCTCTTATTTTAGAAGTTACAGGGGGGGGGGGGACACATTTTACCACTTTGGAAGTGTCTCTCGCGCAAACTAGGTATTCAGTTTAGAAAAAAATGATATCACCCTACAGGATTGAGGAGGATGACCTGGAGCTCTATGATCTAGTAGCAAACATACCAATTCGTAAACGACAGTTCCTAAAGCTTTTAGGGAGAAAGTACCCCTGCAGCATCAGGTTTGAGGAGTTGAAGGTAAAAATTTTTAAGGGCCCATTAAAAAAAAATCGCGTGAATCGGTCCAGAAACCCCGGAGTAATCGGTGGGCATACCTACATAGAAAAAAAAAGATACCGACCGAATTGATAACCTCCTCCTTTTTGAAGGTCGGTTCAAAATAGGGCTATCCATTATGGTTTAAGATAGTGTGTTATGCCAGCTTAAAATGGGCCGTACATTCAAAGTTTCCTGTAGGTACGTAACGGGGTTCAAGTTATTTGGACCTATTACTGAGCATTGTGAAGTCTATAATTTCTGAACTACTAAACTGACGACCTTGAAATAATTACAGAACAATCATTGCAGTATGTTCTTTCTAATAAAAAATGAATGAATGAAATCGGAGTACACGTTAATGAATTAGAATGAAATACACATTTTCACTTTCATCCCCTCTCCCAAGGGAACCGTGCTGAATTTCGGGATAAAAAGTATCCTATATTTTACTTCGTAGTATGAACTTAAATCATGTTACGTTTCATTTAAATCCGTCCAGTAGTTTCAGTGTGATGCGCTGCCAAGATACAGACAGACGAAAAATTTAAAAAAAAATTGTTTTGGGCTCAGTATCAATAGTAAAGCATCATCCGATTCAAAGTTTCAAAATATATTTATTCACCCGCAGGCGGCCGGCGGGTGAATGTTACGGGCATGGGAGGGGCGAGGGCTCGCGCACACAAATACACTACTCGTACACATGGATAACTCCTGTTGGTCGGGCGCAGCGCGACGGCGATATTTTCTTCAAATACCTATTTTTCAAATTCCTTGGGACTAGAGTACCGTCTTAATGTCTAGTGTAGATTTCTTTCATTTACTTTTTACGAAAAATGAATAAACATTTTGTAAGCTTTTTTCAGTACTCTCAAAACTGTAAAAAAACAACGAAGTTATAAAGGTATGATTGCTCCCACCATCCCGGATGGAAAATAAAATGTGAAAAATTTTACACGAACATACTCACCTGAACATTTTTTACTCCACAATTCCACGAAATTAATATTACAAGCCTCAGGCAACGGCAATTTCAATTTTATAGATCTCGTTTGGCAATTAAAGTGGTAAAAAGTGATTCATTTATCAATTGCTCGAGTTGTTGCCAAGTTTTTACACTTATCGGGGTCCAAGCTTAAAGCCAAAATTTTCCTAAACCTCAGCTCTTTTTTTATTGGCATAATACTTAGCGTAATTAATAATGTAACCTCACTTTATAGACAATTTTAATGTATTAGGGGGAAAAATGGGGTTAAGTGAGCTTCTTGGCTTCCCTTGCACCTTGCTCGTTACTAAATATCCCTTCGGCTTTGATGGGCAATATGTCCGAAATAGTCCAAGGTATGCTTGAGACATATTTTTTTTTATTCGATGACAAGATAGTCCTTGACTGCGATCTCACCTGATGGTAAGTGACGTTGCAGTAAGATGCAGATAAAATTATTGCCGACGACCTGTTTCCTAATATGTTTAACTTTAGTTTAAATTGATTGAGGAATTAAGATGTCAAGAAGTAACAATTAATATGATCAGGGAAGTAGTGAAACAATATTTAAGATTTAATAATTGTAATTAAATTCCGCGAGCTCGACCTCTTTTTGAAAAACTTTCAAAAAGGGTCAACGAGTCTACCAAGGATCCAAAAGCTGGCAACCACCTTGGCCAAATAATAATTTGGCAATCCAAAGGGACTATGCGGCCAGCATTTTGGGTAGGTACCTACTATGCCGCGCTGCGTGACATCGATGAGATATTAGATTTAGTTTAGTTTTAATTTTATAAGTAATTTAATATTTATTGTTAATACTATTTAAAATTAATTATTACTACTTGTATATTATTAAATGTGGATTGATATCGCTCTTTAATTCTGTGGACCGTTTCTTATGATAAAACCGAGATAGTATATTTATTCAATAATAATACTTACTCAACCTACTGAAAGGTTACAAAGAATTTGTCTCGCAGCCAAAGAAGTTTTTCAAAGCTTTTCAGAGGAGTGGGAACCCTATTAACGAAGCTCCTTTATGTGCCCATACACCCGCAGTGTCATTAAAAATATAGATGTACGACCTTTTCCTCGAAAATGGGAGTTGAGTGCGAGTTGAAAAGCTTCAGTTTCGCTCAGCCTCGCCGATTTAATGAAATTACACTAATATTGTAAAGGCGAAAGTTTGTGTGTTTGTGTGTGTGTTTGTTCTTCACACCAGAACGAATATACTTATTTGGCTAGAAATGGCGATAGCTCAAACCCAGGATTAACACATAGGCTACATTTCATCCCGGAAAATTAAAGAGATCCCGCGTGAATTAAAAAATCTTAATGCACGCGGATGAAGTCGCGGGCATCGTCTTGCTAAAAATAAAAAGAGGAGTTTTAGGCTTACAAATATCAGTTCATTGAAAACCCGCTTAGTTATTACTGGCTGAAGAAAGTGTAAGAAATCCGTTTGTTTTTGTTATTTTTCGATCAAGTTAGTATAGCCAGGTTGTCAGTGTACGAGTCCCGAGGTTGTTGGATTGCATGTTATATACTTTGGTAGTGAGGCTTTTGCCTGAGGTAAGTTATGTGCATATAATTCTTCTAGGGCCTCTACAATTTAAGTAATGACGATAAAAAACGAAAGAAGTATAATCTAGCTTTAAATTTATCAACGCCAAAGCGTAACCACTGATAAGTACTAAAACCACGAGACTGGCAATAAATTTCAGTCTAGAGCAACAATACATTAATGAGTATCTTTATTGCTCTAACGGCTAAAGCAAGGCAAATCCTCGATAACTTAAGATTTTACTAGATGTAAATAAAAATAACCTGAACTCACCTAACAATTTATTCTACTTTTTACCCAACTATTAATAATAATAATCACGGCCAATCTCCACAGAGCCATCTGCGCGGGAGATATTATAGTGCACAAGTGTGCGCGCAAATCCAGGTGCACTCTCTATTCCCTCACTCTCATAGTCCGACAAGACCGGAGAGAGATCAATCGCAGGACCGACAGCTTTTCGTGCTCTCCGAGGCACGGGGGTGACTCACCGTCATTAACTTCCTAACTCCGGGCTAGTGCCTGACTATTAAGAAGCCTACGTCATTATTATGACCTTTAATAAACGAAATTGTTCTACGTTACCTATGCTACATGGACGTATAGGTAAGTTACTTCGCAAAATTAGTATGTAGTAAGGTAATTGGGGTCAGCTGTATTGTAATTGTGAACTTCGAGGAGGGGATGGAGGCTGGCTAAAATAAAAAATCGATTTTTAACGAATGCGAAATCGGTAACGCAAATACTCATAAAGTAGAAATATAACTATAGATAACTGTATCAAATCAATACTTTTTATTTATTGGCAATTTAGCTCTTGTCTCTCTTTTCAACTTCTGGTAAGGTAAGGTGCGTTATGTTAAGCCTATGATATAGTAGATATATGTAATTCATCTGTATTCAAAGCCTGTTAACTTGGAATAAAATCTGTGGCCATCTTAAATTCTCTTCCATCTTCTTATTAGAGTAAAGCGATCACTGGTCCACGACTAGGCGCGATTTCCTTAATTTCCTTTAAAATCAAAAGGAGCCATAGTTCACCAAGCTAACCAAGCGTACATATTGGTAGACACCTTTAAGAACATAATGAAGATCTCTCAGGCATGTAAGTTTTCGCAGTATGTTTTTAATATTTGGTTACTGAAAGTCTATATAACTCTGGAAACGTAGAGGTGCATGTCTAGGATTCGAACCTCGGAACCCACGAAGAGGAAGCCTAAAGCTCGCTGCATACATAACGTGCACGGGACGTGGACGGGACGGGACGTGGAGTTTTGGAAATATCGTTTCATAGAAAATGTATACGACTGTGCATACGTCACGGAGCACGGACGGGACGGGAACGTGCCACGCGCGGAACGGGAAAAATATCGTCGGCGCAATTAAAGCCAATTCTTCAAATGAAAAATCCATCTTTCCTTGTTCACATCACTAGCACGTTAGTTCTGAGTTATTGCCACGTTGCGTATGCATTAAAAATCCCCGTCCGTGTTTACTAACCACGTTCGGCCCCGTCCCGTCCACGTCCCGTCCCGTCCCGTGCACGTTACGTATGCAGCGGCCTTAAGTTGTAACCAATAGGCTGTTACCGCTGTTTTACGTACACCTTAAGGGTGCGTTCACATCTAGCGAATGCACCGCGATTGCATAACATGCGTGCTACACGCACGCGGTACGCTACAGTTACTACAGCTGTTTCGTGCGGCTCTTTAAATAAAGCTCACGCAAAGGCTTGCATAATGCGCGCGTACAGCGTACGTTCTGCGCACTTTCAGATTGCGCGTAAGGTGAGATGCGGGTGGTGGTGTATGGAAGCAAGCACGCGCGCTGCATCTAGACAGCTCTAGCGCAGTTTTCGTCCAGCGCAGGTACTCGAGCGGCACGTGAACAGTTCGTATACTAATTTATTCACTGATTTTTGAACACTGGACTGGCTGATGTGATTTTTTTTTGGACTTACTTGATTGACGCCATTTTGGATATGATTGTTATAAAGATAGATATGAATGTCTCTGGAACTAATAATATTTCAAACAGCGCACCAATCTCTACATTTAATTTATGATTTCATATGAAGTCATAAATTATCGACGTCAGTGCGCCATTTCCATTATTTTTTTAGCCAAGCTAAACTTGACTTATATTCTCCTCTCCCCTCCAAATAAGCGGAAAGCTTGTGCTAGGAGTGGGTACAACAATAGTGCAACGGGTGGAGTTCGAACCTGCGACCTTTCAGTTTTCAGTCCGCATGTTTAACCGTTGGGCTATTGATATAGTTAGTTCCAGAGACGCTCTTATGGCAAATGTGGCGCTTCAAATTGATCCGTAGTTATGCTGTCATTTTTATAAGAACAACAAGTCCAGTGTGAATCATAGATTGAAGATAGTGGTCAGTGTATTTATTTGACTCGTGCCACTCGCAGCCCTTTCGCAAACAGTTCACGGCGCATTCGCAAGATGTGCACGCTGCCTAACACGTCTCAACTGTTGACAAAAACTGGCGCAATGATAGCTCTGCCATACTGCCATGAATGACAACAGGGTTGTCATTCATGGCAGTATGGCAGAGTTATCTTAGGGTTTTTTTTATTCTGGAAAACAAAGAGTTCCTTTACAAAAATCATTATTGAAAAATCTTTTTCCACGTTGACAAACTCGAGAGCAGCAACTATAAGAAAATAATTAACTGATAACCATGGTTGACTACACAAAGTAAAAAAATTTACAAGTTTAAACTATGGTTAATTTAGCTCTACTTACTAAGAAAACAATTAATGTAAGAAATTCAAACTCTTACAAAGTTCATAAGGTTCATATTATAATAAATAACATTAACCTTAATAATGAGTTTTAATAAAACACTACCAGTATTAACGTACCCAAACGTCATACTTAGTTTAATTCTTAATCAAAAGTAAACAAAGGCATGATACGTCTATTGTCAAGGTAAAGATTCCTTATCAAAAGTATTGATCGTAATTAGGAACAAATACTCGGTAAAATTACTATGGTAAAAATAAAAAGGTTTTATTACCTAACATTTAACTCACCTTATAGACGTAATAAAACATCTAACTCCATTATTCGGCGGTCAATCGTCCATTCTTAATACCGATCCACTCACACTGCAACGTCACTCGATATACCCGTATCATACACTATACCATATATTTTTATCTTTAATTAGTCTACCGCAAAATAAATTAAACAGTCCGATTGAAACACATTTCACATCATTATCGTATTTATGTTCCAAATTATTACGTAAACGCGGGGTGATAGCAGCTTTTTATGCGGACAAAGGACATCCTCGTCTACCATATTGTCCATTACTTATCACAAGAGAGCTTTTGTGGAAGATACACATTTGAGAAAAAATAACGAAACTGCTTTCGCCGCCGGCCCTATTGTCCGAATATTATGTGTAGGCAACACGTTAACTACGCCGTAGACACGTCGTAGCGTCACTACGGCTGGATCGCCACTGGCGGGGGCTACGAGAACCCGGACTGTGCACCCACACAGCGAAATCAGCTCTACAACAACGTATCAACGCACTCACACAGGCGGTCGGATTACAGGAGACCCGTGAGAGGAAGCGGGAAAGTAACATTTTTGAGCCTGAAAATAATGTACACACTAATGGGTTGTTCATTTACACACGCGCGCGCTAACCCCCACACACAAACACAAGTACACGGACCGATTTAAACTTGTAATCCCTAACGATGATTTGAATTTAAGGGATTTAGCTAATCTTGAAGCAGTTAAACAAGTATGAAAGGTACGTTTCTTGCAAACGGAGTTTTTAATGCGTATTTCATCTACACTGACAAACAAAGCAAACTCATGAACTCACTATGTACCTAGTAGCTGGCTATAACTAAGCACTAATTATAAGAACATATTATTCTTATACTAGACTAGATGATGCCCACGACTTCGTCTGCGTGGATTAAGGTTTTCGGGATAAAATGTAGCCGAGTTGTGAGCTAGCCAAATCGGTACATTTGTCGGGAAAATTAAAGAATTCCCACGGGAATTAATCCACGCGGACGAAGTCGCGGGTATCATCCAGCTAGTTCATAATATATTGGCGTATCCATTGCTAAGTAGGTTGTTCATCTAATCTTATAAATCAGAACTTTAGCGTAACACCAAACTCTTCAAAGCCTTGCTTTATAGGTTTTCTCTTTTGTAAAATTTAGTTTTACGCACTTACTGAATTTTTGACGCCATTTTGGGACAGCCGCCTTGAATAAGTTAATTTACACGAACCACCAACACCGGTTGATTGACACCAAAATTTGGCAAGATTTACCCCCACAGCTGCCATTCATCCACCCTTGCTACGAAGTTTTATACCGACACACTGCATTGTCAAAGTTACCCCGGGGAAAATTTCAGATATTAAAGTTGACTGAAAACTTTTCAATGAAGATGTCGCAATTAATTTTCGATGAAATTTAGCTCGTTAACGTTTGAAAATTACAGACTCCGAAAGAGCCTAATTGAAATGTACGAAAAGTTTTTTCATTAAGGATCGACCGATGCGTAGATAAGCAATATAATCAACGGGAAAACAGAGTGATTTCGAATATTTTTTTGTTAATTAGTAGAACGAGATTGAAGATTTCATTCATAATTTTATACGATCAATATACTTATGTATTATTAGCTAATGCCCTCTACTCGCGGATGAACGCGAGGATTTAGTTTTTAAAATCCCGCGGGAACTCTTTGATTTTTCGGATTAGTGGCTTCTGTCACTCTCCAAATGCTCAACTATATTCGTGCAAAAAATACGTTCCAAGCCAACAGATAAACTCACTTCGCATCCTTACTAATATATAAATGCAAAAGTGTGTCTTTTTGTTGATTTGTTGGTTTTTTTAAAAAAAAAAAAAAAAGAATATTAGCCAAGCTCAAGTTGCTTATATCCTCCTATCCTCTCCAAATAAGCGGAAAGCTTGTGCTAGGAGTGGATACGACAATAGTGCAACGGGTGGGATTCGAACCTGCGACCTTTCAGTTTTCAGTCCGCACCTTTAACCGTTGGGCTATTGAGTTTTGTCCTTCTATAACGCTGCAACAGAACTACGAATCGACGTGATTTTTTTTGCGTGGGTATAGTTTAGGACCTGGAGAGTAACATAGGCTACTTTATAATTATATTTTCCTGAAACAAGACGTATCGAAGTGAAAAATGTGGATTCTGGTAATATTAGTCTAATTCGAATCAAGCACGAGTAAGATATTCGGTAGCGAGGACAGTTGTTTGCGAATTAAGATGATTTCCATATCAAATTCAGAGAACGCCTCAGAGGTACATCTGAGAACAATTAGTGAAACCCTTTCAATACAATTCAACGTGTAACAAAGTGGTTGTATACAGAAACCTCTCAAACCCCCAATCATGTATTATGAACAATTGTACCCTGGGGATCATTATTACGGTACGCATTGTATAAATTGAATAGACAAATATAATGGTTTCCAAAATCAAATTGATGTCGAACTGTGCGACAAAATATACGCTATATTTGAAATTGAAATTGTTATGGTGGAATCTATAAATAGGTAGTAATATATTGTCGATTTCATGAAAGGAGGCAAAAATATTGAAAAACCTTATATGACTTTTTGTATTGAATACAAAAATGAGTTCTATTTTTAACACTGTGCAATTTGCTTTATTAATAACAAGTTGATGCCCGCGGCTTTGCTCGCGTGGATTTAGTTCTTAAAATCCCGCGGGGACTATTATAAATTGTATAATTTTTATGTGTCAATAAATAAAATCTTATTTTTTTTTATGGGACTTTCGTACAACACGGACGAGCCAGCCCCATCGCAACCTAACTTATACATAAATTATTCTAGTGGAATGTAACAGAAAAATTCTTATTCTTATATACTGTAACCTCAGTAGGTATCCATTAACAAGATTTTTTATTATTTACGAAGAAAATACATCATACGTATCAATAGGTGCATCAAAAAGTATTTATTATCTTAAAAGATTCATCATTACATCCACTAATTATTATATTGTTGTCTCACCAAGCTCTTCTTTTTCTTTTTCGTTTATCTATCATTGAACCACAGATCTTGAAAAATCTAGATGTAGTGCTACGTAATCTCATTCAAATCTTTCAAAATTAAAATAATGTCGTCGGACTATCGAGATAGACATCTCCCGACATTTCTTTTCCCGATACGTAGTCTCCATCAACATTGTAACAGGATTATTTTCCCAATTTTTGAGAAAATATTCTGCGAAATTGGGAACCGTTATCCAAAGGGAATGGTTGAAAATTCCAATAAAACTGCATGACTATTCGGTCTATTCACCGTTTCGGATAGGGCATTAGTGGACGATCATTCTTTCTTCGCACTTACCGGTGTCGGGCCAAGTACTACGAGCGTCTGTTTACACTGTCACGAATACGAAAGTACATGACGTCTTATCATGGGCCGATCTACACCGGAATAGCAGCGGCCCACAGCGGCCGGCAGCGGCACGGCGAGCACTTTCAGTGTAAAATAATTTTAAACTTTATCTGCATAATCGTATAGACCAGGCGGCCGCGTGACCTTTTTGAGCTTTTCAAAAAAAAGTTGTAAAGAAAGTACAAAAGACAATGAAAGTATGATACATAAATAAAAAGTGCTATAATTACTATTCTTAAGTTGCATTAAATGTGTAATGAAACAGTTCAATTTATATTCTTAAGTTATATTACATAAATAAACGATTACATTGTCAAATCATTTGCTATTTATCTTTATCTTTAAGCATAGAATGTTTTAACCTTCAAAATATTTAAATTTGTAAAACAGTTCCGATACGATATCAGAGCCGGACTGATTAAATGGGCACAGTTCCCCGAGAAAATGCTTTGAGTGAACGTGGAACTGTTAAGACAGGAAAGGATAATATAACTGTTCAGATATTTATATTAGGAAAACAAGTTTTAATAAATGGGACGTAATATAAAAACATTATTAGGAGGCTCTATCCAATTAATCATAAAGTGAAATTAATTATTAAATAAATTAAAACAGTGTAAGTTATATTTCATGAATAACTATAAATTAATCTGAATTTATTTAAAAATTAATAAATAATTACAAATTAAACTGAATTTTATATTGAATATACCTATTTGAATGACTAGATAGATAGATCGAGTAGTATAGGCACTATTAAAAGTCCAAAGTAGGTAGTAGCCGATGAAAGTCGGCGAAGGCATAAAGGCAGCTTAGGATATTGCGGCGATCAGGCCCTTTGAGACTTTCTACGGGCGGAAATTTAATTTAATCGCATTTTCTCCTTTGCTAAACGACCACCGATGCGCTGGTATTCCTTTTCGAACGGACTTTATACTGCACATTGTTAGACGATTCTTGATATAGTTTCTGGAATTATTGCCTATCTATCTCCAAGCTCAGATTATCGGCAATAAAGATTATATTTTTTTTAATGACAAGTTAATCTTTTTCTGCGATTTCAGCTAAGATGGTAAGGGATAGACATTTCGGAACGTAAAGTAGCGACCTCACACCGGAAAGCGTAGTTTTGGCAAACTCCCAATTAGGTGGACCGGTGACGTCAGGGAAATGCCGGATACAGGTAGCGCAAGATCGAGGCATGTGGAAGTATATGCAAGAGATCTATGTCCAGCAATGGATGCCTATCGATTGATTAAGAAGAAGAAATTTCAAAGCAAGGTTTTTTCTCCCATTTGATCTACTAAATATATTGGGAAAATAAAGTTGTGGGCGACGAAGCTCAACAATTTTCTTAAGGTTGAAACAATTTTTCTTATAATGTCAGGTCTAGAAATTGCGGCAATCGAGCCCTTTGAGACTTGTGTGCGGAAAATTAATTGAATCACGCTTTTTCTTCATGGAAAAGCTGCTTTAGGTTTTGTTCACGCTGTAAATTCCAACGTACGAAACAATTCACTACGCCGATTGCGCCAGTGAATTTGTATTTGCATGTTAAAATTGACGTGGATAGTCACATAAATAACATTCATGATTTGGACTCATTCGTGTCCCGCACCCGAGCGGAATCTGCCTCAGTCTTCGAGCATTTATAATTGCTCTAAGGTTTGACCGAGGCCTTAAAATTGACGGAAACGAAAATATTAAGAAGAAATGCAGGAGGAGGATGCATACGTATATATCCATACAAACGTATTCTTCTGCTTTCTCCGTCGATAATAACTCTAGCGAAAATATTTTTGGACCACAAAATCAATATTTATCCATGCTATGTTTAGATTTTTTTAATAAATTATTAATTTTAAGGACAAGGATCCATCAAATATTGCAAAAATGGTCCAATTTTCCCGCCGTCGTTTTCAGACATCCTGCAAAAAATTTTGACGTATGTAGTTAAAAGAAGCAAAACATACTAACAACATTGCTTCTTTTTAAATTGGTAATATTTTGGCGGAGAATACAGGAGAAATACGTACAGTAGAAATTAAATTAGCTAGGTATAATAAGTCTAAGATGCAGATTCTTTATTAATTTTGCAATAAATTACATAAATAAATATTTATTTACGAAACTTATTGCAAAATATGTTTCTGACTTGAAATTGATTTAGGTTCAAGTCAAAAATTTTTGCACTATACTTGACATGATGCGAAATAGTTTGTTTCTTTGTCCTTGGAAAATACAAAATAATACTTTGGCTAAATCAAGCTTCACCACACTATCTTTCGTTCAGATTTGGCATGGTATAATCGAAATCTTCCCAGATTCCAAATTATGTAATCTTGTTAAAAGAAAAGTACAAAACCACTCTTGAATTAATTGAAACGAAGACGATGGGAACTGTATTAATTAAAATACTTGATTTTGGTCTTGAATGGCTACAGTGAGTGCCTTTTTAATTAAAGTTACTTAGACTGAATAAATAATACTTAACATTCAAGAAAAAAAAATGACATCCTTCAAGTGATATTACTTTCACCAGACCTGGTCAATTGACCACATCAAATACATATAATGCTCAAGACACGCCAGTTACCCTCAAAGTACTTTATTTAAAATGTGCTGTTTTTATTTCTACTCTAAATCGCGTTTTGAGTCTACTTGAGTTTGACTAATAATAATGTTGCAACAATCTTGCTAAGTACATTTACATTACATGAATCGTTCAATTTTAAACCCTCAATAGCCCAACGTTTAAAGGTGCGGACTGAAAACTGAAAGGGGCCAGGTTCGAATCCCGCCCGTTGCACTATTGTCGTACCAACTCCTAGCACAAGCTTCCTGCTTATTTGGAGGGGAGAAAAGAATATAATAAGCCAAGTTCAGCTTGGCTAATATTCTTTAAAAAAAAATTACGTCATGAAAATCGACAGAACCTTTGTAATACAAAGTTTTTATGCAGGTATTTTAGGAAAAAGGCCATTTTTATGGCGTCGACTTCACTAATTTTAAAGAGAAAATTGTATTTGCATTGCAAATGCCAATTCTCGCTTCAGCGACGGGAAGCTTTACTTGAATTACCGTAAAATCGATTACAAACATTTAAAAAAATTTATTCGACGTGCCATAAATTTACTATGCTTTGAACTTACTCAAATAAATATTTTACACCAACCAAACAGTGAAATATATAAAGCAAAAAATATATTTTAACTTTTTTTACTACATATTTTATCTAGTACCTAGCTTTTTTGGCTTCGCATCATTCGCATCACAATCCTCGGTTCGAGCCCCGGTTGTGACAAAAACGATTTAAAAAAAAATCTCAGTAACAATCCGGCGGTTTGAATTGAAATTCAAAAATAACTCTAAATTCTTATTTCTTATTGTCGTGAACCTACGCTTACCTGAGATAAAGCACTGTTTACATCGTCAGGATTTTCTTTATTTCTAGCAGTTTGTAATATATGTGATGAAATCATCCTTATATAGCACAATATCAAGTAGTATCTCCCGTATAGTGTCTCACGTAGTGGCAAGTCATCGCTGGCGTTGAATTTGGCTGCCGTTGCTGAAAATCCGAAAATTATAAAATGTTGTCCTGGAAAAAAAACTTTATTTTATCAACCGAACCAAAAAAGGGAGGAGGTTCTTAAGCCGTCACGTCACGTACCTACTTATATTTTTTTCTATGTATGACCGCCTAACTTCTTTTTACTCATAATTATAAGTTTCTACGTAGAGTTCAGATGACAATCTAATGAGAATTTCGAAAACAACTAATTGCAAATGACATTTTAAATATTGAAAAATGCAGCTAAATCCTTAATGAATAGAGACGAAGACAATCGGGAGATCGTATTAATTAAAATACTTAATTTTGGTCTTCAAAGGATTTATGCTTTCCCAGGGAGTGCCATTTTAATTAAAGTTACTCATCCTGAATAACGTCCGTTTCTGAAAAACTTTCAATAGAACAGCTTTCAACCTAAATTAACATTTACCTTCTTAAGTTCTTCTGGGTTCTTCATTATAAAAATCAAATGTACCTGTACCAAAATATAAGAACTACTAAGGGTTATTATATTATTTTTAAATATACTTATAATTTAAGTATGTTTAATAATGTATTTCCAATCTAGTTGTAACATATTATTATAGACATAGACTTACAATTGGTATCTTTAAGAGTAGTCATTGTTTGTTTTTTACATCTTGGACCTATCTCTTTGCTGGTAATGTTAAATGTGTAACACGATATAATAATATGCGTATGATAGAAACCATAATCTACACCATTAAAGTATAAAACGTGGGTTAAAACCGCATTATTAAAGTACAAGAAGCTATAAGCTAATAATGCATCATGCCGGTAATATATATAATATAGATTATTTAGTTTTATTTAGTTTTATAAAGAAAAATTCTCTTCCCTCAGATATGCTCCGTATTTATCTAAGGTATAGTATAATGGGCTGCTTTATCATACAAAGGCTTCCCGTCTGATAAAACTCAAGCCGTTCAACGTATAAGATTTCAATTAAATGTAAGTAGGTAGCTCTTTTACCACACACAAGCCCCTCGCCAGACCCTCTTTGCCCCAGATTTGTGATAAAGGAGGTATTCTGTACTAATGAAGCGATAGGGAAACTTCAAGATTACAATATAAACGAGAGGTGGAGGCTCGGCTCAGCTTCATGGTTTATTGAAGACAACATTACCTCTTAGTTAAGGGTTAACTAGGATGTATTGTTTTGTTGTTGTTGTTGTTTACATTTAAGCTCATTCACACATCGTCGTTTCTCGGATCGCGATATAGGATGAATCTCTTTTTAATGGCTCATAATTTCTTACTAAAATGATTTACACCCTATCGCACTTTGTTTGCGAATTCCTAAATATTCATAAAATTTTACAACTGAATCAGTCCAATACTATTTTATATTTTATTTAATAGTTTACTCATATAATATAATAAACAAAATATTAATAATATGTTTAAAATTAATTTGGCACATCCACACCGTTGAATGGATTTGGATAATTGAAAAAATGGTTGAAACTTGAAGTAACATCTATTTTATCCATTAATATTTTTTTTTACTAATAAAAATTGAATATGTATCCTTATTAATATTATAAATGCGAAGGTGTGTTTGTTTATTGGTTTGTCCTTCAATCACGCCGCAACAGAGCAACGGATCGACGTAATTTTTTGCATGGGTTTAGTTGAGGACCGGGAGAGTGACATAGGCTACTTTTTATTCCGGAAAATCAAAGAGTTCCCGCGGGATTTTTAAAAACTAAATCCACGCGAGCGAAACTGCGGTCATCGACTGGTAAAATATAAAGATTTCATAAAAATACCAATTAAATTCACAGCAGAAAACACAACTGAATGCACTTAGAAGACGTAACACAGACTCCTTTGATTCGGTTTAGTGAGTCAAGAGTCAAGACTCATCTAATAGGGTTGCACTGCATATCCGAAGTTCCAAAGCGAATACCAGCACATAGAAGGTCGTTTAGCAAAAGAGAAAATGCGATTTAATCAAATTTCCGCCAATAGATAAACTCAAAGAGCCCAATAGCTCTAACTTAAGCTTGTACAATGTTTCTGAGCGCTTAGAATTTTTATGGATGCGATTTAAATTCTACGAAATAATGTGAAAAGATTTTCATCGAGTCTCGCTTGGTTTTGTGAAAATGGTCAGAGGCTTAGTCGTGAGAGATACCAATACAGCAGGTAGCGATGGCAATAGTCCTGTTTGTTGCTTTGTCCTTCAATCACGGTGCAACAAAGCAATTGATCGACGTGATTTTTTGCATGGGTATAGTTGAGGACCGGGAGAGTGACGTACGCTACTTATTACCCCAAAAAATCAAAGGTTGGAACAAGTGGGGCCATACAAGAAAAGTAATTTTTTTTGGCGTTTTTGCTCGACATTGACCATCCGCTGTTACGATGGTACGGAACCCTTCGTGTGCGAGATTCTAAGCTATTGCATAGCTTCTATCGTGGGCCTTGAGCGTGGAGACCGAATCCAGAAATTCCGTAACGAAAATAACCTGACACGGGACTCCTCTCAGCGCTAGATGGCGTTGATAAAAAATGCTATGCAATAGCTTTACCGCGGCAGTCCCCGAGTGCCACACGTCTTTTTTATTTAAGGAGCTGTTGCGTTGTTGCTTTTCTTTCATGAATCCAATGGCGACCAAAAGGCCGGTTGTTTGTTACCTTGAATATTAGTGAACCGAGTAAACCTTGCTTTGGTACCAAAAAAATAAAACAAAATAAAAAAGCATACCCATTATTATTTTTCATGTATAGTATTTTGTAAAAATACTATAAAACGGCTATTACCCGACAGGTAACTCGACGGAAATAGTTTTGCAAATAGAAATCAAAGGCTTTCATACCTACCATAGCAATTGCAGGCACGTGGCAATTATCGTAAAAGGTAGCATCGCAAAATGCTTCCCTGTTACTATGTATCTATTTGCTTTTAAACGTCTACTCGTAGTTTGCTATCCAACAATGAATAGTTAGGCGACCTTCTTGGTGCAGTGGCAAGCATTGTGCTCTTACATGTGGGCAGTTTCAGGTTTTATTCCGGGCAGGGGCAATTTAGAACTTAATATTATAATGTCTCGATTTTGTCAATAGCAATGCTACGGAAAAACATTGTATTTTATAGATTACTAGACGTTGCCCGCGACTTCGTCCGCGTGGATCAAGATTTTTCAATTCACATGGGAACTCTGTAATTTTCCGGGATAAAATGTAGCCTATGTTTTAATCCTGGGTATGAGCTATCTCCATTTCAAATTTCAGCCAAATCGGTTCATTCGTTGTGGTGTGAAGGAGTAACAAACATACACACATACAAACTTTCGGCTCTATAATATTAGTGTGATATTAGTGTGATTAAAATTACATCACATTGTATTACATCACACTTCACACTATCATACTAATCACTAATCAATCTTATTGTTCAAAAAATCAAATGAGCGTTTATTTCGAACCACAGACAGACATTATAATTTAATTAATTTGTATAGATTTCAGACAGTAATTAATGAAAGCCGTTTTGTTCAAATAAAAGCTTCAAAGCTATACAGTAAGCAATCATCGTGAAAGGTAACATTGGAAAATGACTTTTCAAATGTATAGCAGAATAATATCGTATTGTTTGTTGCCATAGATCAACAGTTTCGAAACAGCCTAAGAGACTTAAATATAAATTGAACGCAGTTACATTATTTATAATTTGAGTGAAATATTAATTCAGTCTGGTAATGACGCTATCATTCTCCGGAAACGATCCTGCCAATTGAATGACTATACAATCTATACTACTGCACGGAATTAGGAAGGACCTAATTGTTAGGTCAAACTCCATAATATACTATTATTGTTAGGGCAAATAACTCCATGTTATATAAAGCTACAAAAGTAAGCAGAAACTAATCATATCGTGACGATGTACTTTAATTTAAAAATTAATTTTAAAATTCTGTGAGGATAGACAAGCCGAAATAATTATAATTAAAAACTATAATAAAAAATAATGAATAATTAATTATAGAATATTAATTTAATTAATCCTTTCTCTTGCTTAGTTCAGACTCGACCCAGGTCGCTCCTTAAGGCTCCTGTGGTAAGAATTGGTAAAGGATTACCAGTTCCAACCACATGTGAAAGAAAAGCGGTTAAAATTGCTATCATTGATAGGCCTTACACCTCGGCATCACTGACGCCAAGGACTGTTTGATTTTAAAACCCTTGGTTGACCGAACGGCAATAATTGGCTGAAAGAAAAACAAAGATAGTATAGCAGAACTCAAAGTATTCGTACAGTTCAAAGTGAAGGCAGGCAGTTAGCAATTATCTTAAAAGGGAAAAAGGGAAAATATACTTTTCATCATACTTATTCGAAAAACGAATATTGGCTTCAGAGGATAGCGGGAGCAAAATTTAATTTTTAGTCCCATGGGAGTTTTCATTTCTCTCTTCTGATTGGTCCGCGTTCGTGCTTTAGTATGTGTTTATTACTACAGCGTTCGTTGCAGAAAGCTGTCGATCGCTCATTCCGTTCGAAATTCAAAAATGTTTAAGAAAGTGTTGTCTTCCATAAGTCACGTGACCATTTGTCAATAGGATATACGCCAATGTATTTATTTCATAACAATTTATTTTTGTTTTGCAGTCTAAGATGGTAACGGGCTAACTTGGAATGGGTATGGCAGTGTAGTACTTCAACCCATACACCTAATCGGTTTCTACCCGCCATCGTGCCGGAACGCTAAATCGCTTGGCGGCATGTCTTTGCCGGTAGGGTGGTAACTAGCCATGGTCAAAGCCTCCCACCAATCCAGACCAGAGATAATTCAGAAATTATTAATTCCCAAATTGCCCCCGCCGGGCATAGAACCAGTTATAAGACCACAGCGCTTACCACTGCGCCAGGGAGGTCGTCAAAAATCCACTACATCGTTACTAATAATATGGCATTATACTATGCTATGAGTATATGACGTGAAATGCGAAACTAATAATGATATGCCCACGTAATGACGTTGTTGGTAGTTGGAAATTACTTTGCTAATTGAAATGACCTCTTCACCGATCATTCGATATAATAATTGATTGTGTTAGTTAATCAGATTAATGGGTCTACTGTATAATAATAACACATAACTATTCGTAAATAACAATCCTTCATAATATTTTCAATGCGAAAGTGTGATTGTTTGTTGGTTGGTCCTACGATCACGCTGCAAGATAACTACGGATCGACTTGATGGATTAACCTGTTTGGGCTTGTTGAAACTGTTGACAAAAATTTTGCAGGGCATACAATTTATTATGTTACGTATTGAAAAGTGTTAATCAAAGAGATAATATAAACGTAAAAATTCTTTTTACAAAACCGAGTTCAAACGCCACTTCAAAGTAGGAATATCAATTGTGCCTATAGAAGAGTTCCCTCGATTTCTCCAGGATCCCATCATCTGATGACAATGGGACCACCTGGAAAGTATATCCTTTCAAACAAAAAAAGAATTTTCCAAATCGGTCCAGGTGTCTTCAAGTAATCGGGGAACATACAAAAAGAAGATTCCGACGAATCGAGAACCTTCTCCTTTTTGGAAGTCAATTAAAAAGCGTAGATACATGAAACAGGCCAGAGCTTAACAGCACACAATCTGATAAATAACCGAAATGGGAAGCAAGAGCGCAAAGTGCTAAACCATAATCATGTCTTACGTTAAGTGGAGAGGTAAGTAAGCGCATTTGTGTCATACTTATGTACTTTGTAGTTTCTACGCGATATTGCATGTATGTACTACTAGATGACTAGCTGATTAAGGTTTTAAGGGAATAATCCCGCGGGAACTCTCTTGTTTTCCGGGACAAAAAGCAGCCTATGTCCTATTCCTGACTATGATCTATCGCTATGCCCAATTTCAGCCAAATCGGTTCAGTCGTTGCGACATGATTGAGTAACAAATATACAAACTTTCGCATTTATAATATTATATAATAGGAATAGGATAACAATTAATAATTAATAGGATTAATAGGATAATAGGATTAAGTCATAAACGCAAAGTATTTATTCTGGAAAAAACAAAACGCTTTGTTTTTTAAAAAGCAGTCCGTGGCACCTTCCAGGACCTCTACAACTATATTCACGCAAACAACCGCGTGTCCTATCACGTTTCATTTTTGCATGATTGACGGATTAACCAACAAATCAGCAACTAAACAAACGAAAAAAAAAATCGAAACTAGTTCTGCAGTTTATTTATGCATGAAAATATAACAAACTAGATGATGCTCGCGACTTCATCCGCGTGGATTAAGGTTTTTCAATTTCCGCGGGAAATCTTCAATTTTCCGGAATAAACTGCAGCCTATGTGTTAATCCTGGATGTGAGTTACCTCCATTCCAAATTTCAGCCAAATCTGTTCATTCGTTGTGGCATGAAGGAGTAACAAACATACACACACACACATACAAACTTTCGCCTTTATAATACTCGTATTAGTGTGTTAGTTTGCAAAAGTACAAATAGTACTTTTGCAATTATAATATAAGTTTCGATTAGAATATTATAATTTGAGAAGTGATCGTTTTACAGAAACTTTATTTTCCAATACGTCTTTGACCCAACTTTCGCTTGTAATTAATTTTCTTGTAGAGTTTAAAAGTATAAGGTTACTTTGTAACTACGAATTTAACTTTGTCTTCTTGATCCCAATAATTTAATTTAAATAGGCTGTTTATTTAAACACACTGTAGTAATAAATTCGCTACTTTGAAAGAAGTGGATTAATATGTAAAAATTTGAATTTCATCTGTAGAGTCTTTCGGATTCTATAATTTTAATTTTTCTTTGCTTTTTTGATATTTATGAAACTCTCCAAAATTTCGGTCTAAATATACTTACGATATTTTTTGTCTTCAAAAGTCTTTTAATGAAGTGCATGCTTATATTATTTTCTTTTTTAATTTAAGTAAAGTGTATTTTATTTTTATTTTTTTAAGATCACACATGAATGTCAGTCAAAGGTATAATAAAGATAATGCCTACTCTACTACTAAAAGAAAATTGAAAATTCTTACGATAAAATTTTACTAATTAAAACTACAGAAGCATGCATTAATTCTAAATCGCAATAAAAACAGTAAAAGAAGTGTAAATGAAATCAACCTCGTATCAATCAAACTCACTGAAATGTCGTACATACAGTCTAAAAACTAAAAATCCTGTGGGTTACTTGTGAATAAAAATATTATATCCGTAAAAATATGTAGGTGTAATTACTAAGTACGGAAACAAACATCTTACAAAAATTTTTGTACCCATGTACATAGTTCAAAGTTAAAGAATTGAGCTTAGCGGTTTACATTATTTATTTCTAGAGCAAAAATTTAATTAGGTTAATAAACAATAATTGAGAATCAAAATTTATTTTTGTGGGGCGTACACGACAACGCTCAAGGGAAACTTCTTTTAAAATTCCATCTAATATTTCTCCGGTTTTGTTTCAAGTTTTTGTAAGCCTGAGGAAATTAAAATGTAACGTATTATGAAAAGTAAAACTTGTTAGATATTAAAATATTTTTTTATAAAACATCGGGACTCAAAGTTTCATGCCTAAAATCATTCGTCATAATTTCTGTTTTGACCACATCATCGTCCGCTTAATGACCCTGATTGCATTCTTATGAAACTCATGGTTAGCAACTATTTATTTATTTATTCTTTATTGCACCACAAACAGAAAAAATTAAACTTAACAGAATATATTATGTCAGTACAAAAAGGCGGTTTTATCGTCAAAAAGCGAGCTCTTCCAGACAACTTTATGGCTTAGAAAGACAAAAAATAAGAAGACAGCACGAGGTGTTGCAATAATAAAAGATAAACTAAATATGTTCAAGATCCATAAGTTTTCACTAGCAACACGCACGTTTGAAGATTTTTATCTCTCAAAACTAAGGAATTTCGAATGAGAAGACATCTCTATGTTTAATATAAAATGAAATAAATCATTGGTACGCATCCTCCTTTGTTTGATATGAAATTTTGCTTAATTTGGCAACCTGAAGAACGAATACTTACGACATCAAATACACTCGAAGTCGAGAACAAGTTCGTAATAAGAGGCGTAAGGCGGAACATCAAAGCGAAATGTGAGGGAAATTCTCCAGTCAAGTTTTGCAGTTCATTATTATACGCGCTGGTGACCTGGTGAGGAGTAGTGAAGGTAGGCCTAAACCATTAATTATATTTTCAACGATCGCCGCCGTAAAATGAAGGTACGTAGATATTGTAGGTACCTACTTCAACTTAGCATTACTAGTGCATTGACATTGATCGATATTGCATAGGTTTGAGAATTAGGGTCAGCTCACACCGAGACGCGACGCAACGCGATGAGGCGCGTGATGCTTAAAGAAGCACCAGAGACCGCGCTGCGTAAAGATGTGCCGCGAGGCGCATCGCGACGCAGCGCGGCGTAGGGCGGCGTAACGAACCATACTTCGAGGAGTATCTAGGTCGCTTTCGCGCTCTCACTGGTACCTTATTGTGTAGCAAAGAGGTTCTATATTGATATCGCTATCAACAAAAGTACGAACATCGTCGCGTCGCGTCTCTGTGTGAACTGACCCTTACAGCCATTAATGTAGGATTGGATTGATTTAAAAATTAAAATTGACCGAAGTATAGTGATATAATATAGGCTACTTTTTATCCCAGAAAAATAAGGATTCCTGTGGGATTTTAAAAACTAAATCCACGCTGATGAAGTCGCGGGCGTCAGCTAGTCACTAATAAACATAGTCATCAGATTTAACCGATGCATATTGTTTATGGAGCCTTAAGCTTCAAGTCAGTGTATATCATATACCCATGACGAAAGTTTCAATAAAGCCTGCTACAATGGAGCAAAAAAGTTTTGTGCTTTACAAAAGCGGTCTTCTGAATGATTAGGTATCCAACAACAAAATTATGTCGACTATCCTCCAATCTTGTTTTTTGTGATCGAAGCCTCCACTGGTTTGGATATGTATTAAAAGACCCTTTCCCTTATAATTCCAGTTTAGGTTCTTTTCATTGGCCGAGATTAAAGCGTGATTTTCTTTTTTTATTATTATACCTACTAGGGAAGAATATTAAACAAGTGCCTATCGAAATTCTTATAATATTTATATGATTTATAAGACTTAAAACTTAGAGCACTTAAAAGCACACACAAGTGCACTCTCTACACCTTCACTCTCATAGTCCGATGGGACGGAAAATCCGATACGACCGGAGAGAGTTCAGGCGCAGGACCGACGGCTTTACGTGCTCTCCGAGGCACGGGGGTGACTCACCGTCAACTTCCTAACTCCGGGCTAGTACTGACAATTTCTTCACAGAAAACCCACCTACATATTTGGTCCGACTCGGGAATCTAACCCGGGACTTTGTCATCCGTAGTCGAACTTGCGAACCACTAGACCAACGTGGCAGTCATAAACATATTAATAAGTATGTAAACTGCTAAAATCATAATCCTTCCTTTTGCTATCGGGTAAAAAGGCGTTGGTCTGCCACGTTGAACTTGTAACTTGTTGTGGTTTGCTGCGGCTAAATACTAATGACAGTGGGAAAGATTTATTACGCCCCGCAAGAAACAGTGAAGCAAGTTTCACTGCAGTTGGCTCACCGATAACTTTGGCCAAGTTATTTAAGAGCTTTTAATCTGTCCGGTGTCAGTGCAAACGTTTTCGACTTGAATGTAAATTATATTTATTCAGTGGGATTTATGGCGAAACTTTCTCACAGCTTTCAGTGATAATACTGAGAGTGCATTTGTGATTCTGGCGTTGGGAGATAAGATACCTATACAAATAATAAATAACTGATAAAGAATCTTACAATCTTACTTCTTACTAGTATTATAAACTAGATGATGCCCGCGACAACGTTGTCGCGGGCATCCACGCGGACGTCCGCGTGGATAAAGATTTTTTTTATTCCCGAGGAAACTCTTTAATTTTGCGGTATAAAATGTAGCCTATGTGTTAATCCTGGGTAAGAGCTATCTCCATTCCAAACAGCGAAACCATCGTTCATTCGTTGTAGCGTGAATAAGTAACAAACATACACACACACACGCCACTCACGCATACACACACACAAATAAACTTTCGCCTTTATAATATTGGTGTGATGTGAAGTGTGATGCGAAGGTGTTTTTGTTAGTTTGTCCTTCAATCACGCTGTAAAATTATATAAGGACCTGAAAAGAGATGTAGGCTACTTTTCATTCCGGAAAATCAAAGAGTGATCGACGAAAGACCAAGTCACGGGTATCAGCTAGTATTTTATAGCGCATTATTTGTTATCTTCATATTTTCAATATCTATTGCTTACTGGTTACGTTGCTATGCAGTAGTAATGTGAGTATCTGCTGGTGTATGTATACGTATGGTCGCGGACAGAAAATGTTTATCAGTTTTCAACGTAGATTCTATGTCACATTGCGTGCAGCAAGGTCTATAACGCCATAGAATATCGAAAGCATATCGACTGTCAGGCATAGACGTGTGCATGTAATTATGAATCTTAAAGTGGTAAACATTTTCTGTCCGCTACCGTACATCTAAATAGCTACCATCTTTTAGATGTGGACGTAACAAGTGCTGTAAGTCCTGACATAAAACTTGATAAGTCATCTGTGTTGAAGTTAGTAAGACGTCACTTATATTTAGAGACGTACATACTACCTTACCTTACTCATAATTTATATCTACTAAAAATATTATACGGCAAACCGTAAAGCAAAGTCATAAACTCAGGCGTAGAGCTCAGAACAGTTTCATCAAGTTTTCCCATCTGCACCCATTTTCCTCAAGATTTTTTTGATGCAGACCTTCAAAGGTCATATTACTATTATAAACAGGATTCAACAACTGTTATACGTCATACTTAACAATGTATTTGTTTCACGAATTTCAAATTCTTATTATTCGTTTTATTTTTAAAAGCTTTTATTTAGCTTACAATGTATGTAAACTAAACTATGTTTGTTCTGGTGGAATCATGCAACTAAATTTTGAAGCAAATATCTTTTTTCATACAAAAATAACTGGAACTATAAAAGCCAAATTATTTTGATTTTTCTGTATATCTTAACTAAATAATGAGCTTTATCCAATTAGCTACCATACAAACAAAGTAATTGTAAAGCCTAAGTTACAAAACCATATTCCCAACAGAACCTGCTTTCTGAACCCTGACTTGTAATCCTATTTAATTTATTAAATTTTTATTTATATATAAACGCGAAAGTTTGGATGTATGTTTGTTACTCAATCACGCCGCAATGACTGAACCGATTTGGCCGAAATTTGGCACAGAGATAGATTATAGTCTGGAGTGACACATAGGTTACTTTTTATTCCGGAAAATAAGAGTGTTCCCGCGGGAATTATAAAACCTTAATCCACGCGAACGAAGTCGCAGGCATCAAATCAAATATCTTTAACTTATAAAGATAAAATTGAAATTAAATCAATAATCTTTTCTTATATACATACCTTTTTTTAACTTCACAACTAATCTTTAGTGAACGTAACTTATTCATATTACAGATCGTAAAATAAGGCCCATTCGTAGCACAGACATAAAACCCAGTAGAGTTTTCATAAAATTTTCTTACCAACTCGACTTTTTCTCGTGATTCGTTCTCAAGTCACGTCCGGAGACACTTGTAGTATGTTCGACGAATCGACGATGCGATGCTCCAAATGGGAATATGTTAAGGAACGGCTACCTTGAAAAGACTAAAAAACATTACTTCAAGTTTATTACTACATGGTAGATGGACGATCTTAAACGATTCGCTAGAAATGAGAAGCAAAAACTCAAACTCAACTCAAAACTCAAAATTATTTCTTTCATGTAGGACAACTTGTGGCTCTTATGACAAGTCGAGAATCTACCACGATTTGGAATGCTGATTCTGCTGAGAAGAGCCGGCAAGAAAGCTTGGCAGTTGCTCTTTTCAAAATAAAAAATGTTACCATATGTAGGTTATCTAGCTTGTCGATAGCTGAAGCAAAGCAGATTGGTTTCAAGCAACTGGATGGAACTGGATTGAACTAGATGGACTGTAAAAAAAATCACGAGGTATGCAAATTCCTACAAGACTCTACAAAGTCTGTACATATCTGCTATTCTTTAAACCAGACGGGTTTGTTTGTTCTATTTTAATAATTTGCAACTTCAAGTAGTAACTTCATAAGTGAAAAACTGGAAATTCCAGGACAATATAATACAATGTGAATGCGGTTACAACAGAAAGCAGTAATAACATTATGATTTATTTCGGCTTATGGCTTTGGGTAATGAAGCGTAGCAAATCACTCTATAATGTGCATAACTTCTCGAGAAACACGTACAAAAGCTTTAGTCGTAAAATTTGAACATATTTTACGACGCATAATATTGAATGCTAGGTACTTTATAGTGTATTTTTTAATACAAAGAGCTGCTTAAATCTTGATATTTTATTGGTTGGTTTTGACTAATCGAAATATCGAATAACTTAGTAATGGTTACTTTTATTGAAAAATTACTTTAATATTATAATTCTTACTAGCAAAAAGAGTTTTCGTAACTTCATTATTAATCAAGAGTTTTCGTAACTTCATTAATTATTATATTAGAGTTTTCGTACTTCATTAATTACTACTAGTTTTCGTAACTTCATTTATCATTACCACACATCAGTCACGTAAAACTGCCATAAAAGCACTCATAATAAAATAATTCAGCAGTTGCGAAGATTATCCCGGACCAAAACACATAGGAACATTTATAAAACTTCTTTAATTTTTTCATTCATTTGTATAAATTAATAACCTCTATCCAATTGACGCCATCCTGTTAATAAGTGAAATAAGATTAAAGCCTAAATTACATTTTAACAATATTGGTACGACTATTTGCCATCATATTTTTAAGCCCTAAAAAATGAACCGCTATAAGTTTATTTCGCACATAACTTGGCAAGAGTTTTAAGACGATTGGGAATCCCCGCTGCCAGCAATTTGGAGTTCGGCCAGTTTTATCTGTTGATTAATTTGATGTATTGCGGCATTCAGATGAAACTATTTTAATTGAGCGCCTTGTTAAGAAAGAAATCCTTTTTAATCTGAGAATTGAAGTGCTACGGAACAATTTAACGAGGAGTTTTGATTGAATTAAGTGAAATGCTAATAAATTTTTTTTTGATCTTTCTTTTCCTGCAGCCCAAATACAATCAGTATACGAGTACAATAAAACTTTTTCGTAGTTTTGTAAAACAAAGCGTTGTTACACAAATTGTGAAATGTCTGATAGTTATATTTACGTGTCTGTTGATTAGTTATACTAGCTAGTTATTTTTAGTGCAATCTAATTAATCACTAAATCAACAGCTATACTTTGAAAACTACTATACTATAGCTTGAAGAGAAAAGTTTTATTGCTTAAATAACACCCATTTATACATTGCGAATGCTAAGTCACACTAAACAAGGAATAGTTCTTGCAATTCACGAGGGTGCGTGAGCTTTACTTATGGCTACGTCGTGTACATGCACATTGCGTAAGTGTGCGTGCCTTTCAGGAGCCTAGGTCGTAGCGGTCAGGCGTGAGCAAGCTCTCGCTCCCACTTACGATACACACACAACCATTAGCCACGCGCCCTCGTGAATTACAAGAACTATATCTGGTATACGGACTGCAGTCCAGCTCAATTCAACAAAGTGCGTGTTTGGACCACCATATCTAGTAGGTACCTAATACATATTATTAGGTATATAAATATTACTACCTAATAAAATCCGCTGAGTATAATCACGTCCTTGTCCTTACTAATCCTTATCTATACTATTATAATAAAGAGGGAGCGCGAATTTTGTGAGTTTGTATGTATGTCCGGAGCAAACTTTGGAACCACCGCACCTATTTCAAAAATTCTTTTACCAATTCAAAGGTACATTATTCCAGATGGTTATAGGCTATATATTATGCACATAAAGTATTATGGCTAGATATTATGTGCAAATTTGTTAAGGAAGTCGGAATATTTTTTGAATCTTAAACGTTTTCAAGGCGTGCGCTGGGTCATATACTGCTATTGGATGAAAATGATGTATGGGTGAATTGTTCCTCTTAAAAAGTTCTAAAAAAAAGTCTGCGATAGCATATGTCTATCTTCTAAGAATGACTTACAGTGACCATTTCTATCTTTCAAATTTTGATTAAAAATAATGAATTATTTTCGAAGGTTCTTTAACCGATGCGATGTCAATCTATATCTAAATAAATATGTTTATTATCGTAAGTATTTAGTTTAGAACATATTTGCCCTTTACACTATACAATTTAAATAAATATCATAGGAGTTATCGGAAAATTAAATTAATATGTGTCGGCCGGCGCGGGGGCGGTGCACGGCGGCGGGTTTCGGCGCGGGACATTTCTCTGGTTCCTGTGGTGATTTTATTTACAATCGTCTCCTATAAGAAACTCTGTGCGATCAGTCCCGTAAAAACAAATAAGTATGTATTTAAATTTTCAACCCGGACGAAGTCGGCGCGGGCTTCTAGTTGATATTATAAATGCGAAAGGGTGTTTGTTTGTTGGTTTGTCCTTCAATCGCGCTGCAACAGAGCTACATATGAATATAGTTTAGGATCTTGAGAGTGATTTAGGCTACTTTTTATCCCGGAAAATTAAAAATTAAATCAATCCGGACGAAGTCGCAGACATCAGCTAGGATATAATAAAACATAACACAAAGCTTTGACTACAACTTTGAATATTTTGCAAAAGACGACCTAATTAACATGTTTGTTCAAACTTGTTATTAGCGCTGGTAGGACGTGCAGTAGAACTATGTTGTATTAAAGTTGGTTAGCTTGTACTGCTCGGGGATAAGTGACGTTAACACTGGCAAGCTTCACTGTTTTGAATTATCCATTTTCCTACAAGGGATGTTGGAGTACCCCTAAAATATTACGCATATATTTTTAATTTAATAAAGTTAATATTAATTAGCTTATCCAGGGACGATCTCGCACTGAGGATAGATAGGTGGTGTGACTAGGTGCCTAAAAAGAACGTATACCTATCAAGAACTGCCTAAAAGCTAACCTATATCCTGTGGTGGACGTTTATTGCACCTTTAACCAGTGAGCTATTGAGGCTTAAATATACATTATTGGACGTCATAATACGTAGCTACATACGTAGATTTCTGTATTGATGTGAACAATAGAAGATTTGGGATTCTATCTTATCCTATTAATATTATAAATGTGAAAGTTTGGATGGATGTATGGATGTTTGTTACTCAATCACGCTGCAAGGACTAAACCGATTTGTCTGAAAGGCACAGAGTTAGATTATAGACTGGACTAGCACATAGGCTACTTTATATCCCGGAAAACAAGAGATTTCCCGCGAGACTCCAAAAAAACCTCAATTCACACGTACGAAGTCACGGGTATCAGCTAGTGTAATGTAATTACATGAAAACACTGATTTCCTGTTATGCGAGTACTAATGTAATACCACTTCGCAGGCTGAATAAATAGCTATATTATGTGGAGGCAGACACAAATTAATCCTATTTACCGAGCGTGTTTGTCTAATTTGAATATTCATCAGGCCTCAATAACATTCTTCAGTAGACAGTCTGGCAAGTTTCAATGAATTTATACACCGTCAGGTTTCTGGTTCTTACCACGATATTAAATCGTTCAGTAACAATTGCGTATTTTCAAAATCAAATTCAAAATCAAAATGTTTTCAAAGTCAAAATGTGGATATTCATTAATTACAATCGAAAATGTAACATCTAAGAATAACATTTGTAAAAACAGTAAACAAATCGGTCAAAAAACAAATTCAGTCATAAGCTGTTTTACAGTCTCTTTCTAAAACGAAATTTTGTATGGAGAGTAGTGTATGGAGCTATTGAATCGTGACATCATGTTGCAGTAGCGCTCTCTTTTTCTAACAGGAAATTTAAAAGCTCTACATTTTCGAAACTAGTTAGGATATTAAAAAAAGAAAAATGGCATTGTGTTATAATATTAAAAATATTCATTTTAAGTATATAAATTAAATACCCAATTTTGCGGGGGTTTAAACAAACACTTTGATGGGTACTCGTCAAAAACATGGGGCCAATTTGTACTGGAGGCATTAGACAAAATGGCAGCCATCTCTGTGACTTTATCTATGTACATACTTGTAAACAGATAATAATCTATACTAATATTATAAAGCTGAAGACTTTGTTTGTTTGATCGCGCTAATCTCAGGAACTACTGGTTCGAATTGAAATTTTTTTTCTTGTGTTGGATAGTCCATTCATCGAGGAAGGCTTTAGGCTATAAAACATCACGCTGATCATAATAACAGAAATTGACGCGGACGAAGTTGTAGGCAACAGCTAGTAATATGATAAAGATCATACATTCAATCGGAGGATTTATATATTGTTTGTAACTTGATATTAGTTACATTTACTTCGTATATAATATATATCCATTTAAAAGGGGCCTTGGGCTGCCGGAATTAATTGACAAAGTTGCCGCTTGTTACCATGAGTACGTGAATCTTTGGTTTCATTACACTTGATTGTTCCCGTGACGACGGACAGGTGTTCAAATTAATAAATCAGTAGATTTTGATCACTGATAGTTTGGTAATTGTACGTACGTTCGAAAGCGTGACTTCGAGTTGTATTCAAATTTAAGTGCCATGGGCTACTTGGTAGGTAATCTATCAATTTCAGGATCTTTTGCAGTGATCATAGTACCATCTATATTTCGATACTTCCTACGTAAGTTGTTGTATCCCCAAAACGATTACGTGACGCGTTAATTGTTGTGAAGGTCGATACAATGGCTTAGGCCATCATTTTAGTAACGGTACAACTTTATACATCTTGAAACTATGTTAAAGAATGCTGTTTTTAATTTTTTTTTAAACTTACATATAAAATAGATAAAAATAAATGATAAGTGAAACAATCCTAAAATGCCAATTTTGTGGGATACAACAACTTACGTAGAAGGTATCGATTTGTTAGCATTATAATATTATACTCTTTCAGGCAAATAAAGTAAGGCAATGGACTTACAAAATTAATAAGACTTTTTTATCATCAAATTGTATTGCAGCTATCCTGAATTTCTCAACTTATCCAAAAGATACAATATGTTTATAATCCGATAACTGCGAAGCTAAGACTGAAATATTTACAAAAATGTAGAGACAAAAGCTTTCACAATACTTCAGTGTTTCCCACAGACTTAACTGACGACAGACAACAGTCTTTTGCATTTGATAAAAACTATGTGAACTATGCTATAATATTAAGAAATAAACTATTAAATAGGATCGTTGGTATACAGTCAAGAGAAACCAAATTAAATAAAACACATCGATATTCAACCCAAAAAAAAGCAATATGAAATAATCCCACGTTACTGAAGTTACTTTAAATAGAACCTCTGTAATAAACGTTACCTGAAAACATTTTTCTAATAATATAATTCTTTAATTAGGAAAACGAGTCCGGCCGGTGCTTAACCTAGTCGGAGGTAATTGCGCGGGTGTTAAACCCCTCGGGAGTTTTTTAATCCGACCCTGAACTTCTGAACATGTTAATGAGAAAATAACATCAATTAGCTTTCATATACACTGTTTTTACAAGTTGCTGTAATAATTACTTCCAAGCTCAAAGAGTTAACGTGTAATTTAACTTAACAGTTTGACAGTATTAATCTTAAACCTATGGAGCTTGCTTTGACTTGGCTCGAGCTTAGGATGTTGATTCAACAATGCAATTGTGCATCTCCTGAAAGGTCCATGTAGTGTGTTTTGAAGAGTTTGTGTGATGCTGCGTGTTGATGTTTTGTTGTATTGGAACGCGCGAGGCGCGTTCTGCCATACAGATTTTTTCTGGCTTGACGGAATCTATAGCAAACAAATTACATTTTTCCTTCAATAGTGATTATGACGAGTTCCCTGGCGCAGTGGTAAGCACTGTAGTCTTACAACTAGTAAGACTACAGTGCCCAATAGTCTCGGGTTCAATTCCCGGCGGGGGCAATTTGGGAATTTATAATTTCTGAAGTCTGGTGAGAGACAATCTGGCAATCAGGGATCTGGTCAAAGAGGTGCCGCCAAGCGATGTAGCGGCATGATGGTGTGTAGAAACAGATTAGTAGTATGGGTAGAAATTACACTGCCATACCTCTTTCCAAGTTAGCGCTCTACCACCATAGACTGCGTCGTCACTTACCATCAAGTGAGATTGCAGTCAAGGACAATCAAGTATCATATCTAATAAAGCTAAACCTAACCAATACTTGCCAATCCATTTTAGTTCGAATTTGCTAAGTGTAACGTTCGTTTTACGTATTCCAGCAAACATAGCTGATTGGTCGAGCTCGATGCAAGTGTCTTCGGACGTGACCTGGAAAAGAATCTCCAGTAAATCGGTAACATGTACATAAACTTGATAAAGCTTCAGTTCCTGTGCTTACTTTTACGATTCCTTAGAGTTTATGTAGCTTTTTGTCTTCTTTGATATTGTCCTGACACTGTTTCTCAAACTTCACTTAACTGTTCTTATCTTTTTATTACAGTAATCAACAACTGTGTTGTTGGTTTTGTAGTTACCATGTTCGACTGCAGGAACGAGGTCCCGGGTTTGGTACCCGTGTCAGGGCAAAAATGCATTGGGATTCTTCTGTCAAAAAGTACCTACTCAGTGGGTAGGTATACTAGCCCGGAGTTAGGAAGTTACCCCCGGATATAGTCCCCGTGCCGTAGAGAGCAGGTAAAGTCATCGATGCTGACAAAGCACCTGATCTCTCTCCAGTCATGTTGGATTTCTGGCCCACTGTGGGCTATAAGAGTGAGTGAGTGAAGTTCACCTATATTTGCACACCCACACTTGTGCACTATAATATCTCCCGTGCAGATCACTAATCTGTCTGGAGATTAGCCGCCGTAGCAGTCAGTAGGGCAGTAGTCAGGAGGGCATATTTTAGTATAATTACAGTAGTCATTTTGGGTGGTGAATTTTTTGTATTTTTATGCACCGAAGAGACCTAAGTTAACGCATACACCTTAACATCTTTATTATACGCTAAATGAGATTATTTTTATAACCGGATGTTTGGCTTAACATCATTAAAATGTTTGTATAAAAACTGGTTCTAATTTAAATTTCTGTGGCTTAAAAATATGATCCTAAAATGAAATTTTATGTAATTCCACGTGGATCTAAAAATCTAGATGGAGTGACATAATTTTTGTCAAGAATTTTTTTCATCCATATAATCTTTCAATACTACAAATTCTAACATGTACAATAATTTGGTATTTAGATTATACACAAATGCCTTTAGATCTATCTCGCGGTTTAAAAGTTGTTTTATTCAAATCTACATGTTTGCGTATGTTTATATTTGTGTCATAATTAGAAAAGCTGTCATATTGTTCTTCAGTCTGTCTGACTTTATGGCGTCCTTGCTGCATCAATATTACTTTAGCGACAGACGATATGCCATTCGGAAGTGATTGCAATCGTCGCATTGTACGAATCAATCTTGGACAATCCCGCGGCTGTTTATAATCAACTACGTCCATAAAATAGATCTCATAGATCGTGCATTTTGTAGTTGAGTATAATTTAAATTACTAAAGCTTAATTGTATTACAAATATTATGCAAATGAAGGCACCTTTTGAACCAGATTTCGTCAGCCTTCCGTTTCATAATGAGCCGTACGGCCACTTCCTCGTAAAAACTCGAATTTACATAAGTTAAAAATTACATTATGCATACAAACTCGACACATTTAACATCTTTGCATGTTCACTTTTGTTACTCTGCGGCGAACCGTTGTGAGCATCGCACGTAGCATTATAACATCCCTATTGTACACTTTATATCCAAAAAGCCAGGAGGAAGTTATGCATAAACTGTCCCGAGCTATCGCACCCAGGTGACCTGTCCCATAAACCTGGCAGTTAATGAAAATGTGACTTTATTTTGAAACTAATAAGAGCTATTTTTTGTGTAACATGGCACGTCAGCTCTTATTAAATTTGTCTGGTAAGCTCCTTATCAAGGTGTACGGAAAAGATAAAACAAACCACGCATCAATGGACTCATCTAGTAGAATGCACATGGGACAATCGTGCTCAAAAGTCTAACTTAAGGTTGGCTACAATAACATTTTGTATAAAATATTATTAGGTCAGTACTAAGTAACCAACTTGTCCAATACAGATTTCTTCAGTCTTGACAAAACTTCTTCGATTAGCTATTTGATCCGGGTTAAAATGTACGTCAATACATGTTTTCATCACAACTTGGCAACATTTTTAAGATGCGCTGAATTCTTCGATGTTTGTGCCTTGGAATTGAGCCAGCTTTATCTGTTGATTAATTTTGTGTAGTGTAGCATTCAGGTGGAAATGGAAACATTTTAATTGTACGCCTTGTTATGGAGCGAATCCTTTATAATATTTATCCTCGGGTTGAAGTGTTCGCTGCAACTTAACGAGATGGCCTCTTGTTATAAAACACTGCTGTTGATATTTTCTTTCTCAATTCACAAGTTGAAATATCTTTAAACCCTTTTTGTATACATCATGTGAATTTCTGGATCATTTATCTTTCATATTTTATTCTTTTACTACTTCATTTTCATCTCCACCCATCGACTACTATTCACAGGTCTACTTTCAAATGAGGCCAGAAGAGTAAAGGTCATAATTCATTACTCCGGCTAAGTTCGGATTTTCAAACATCACATTACTTTTGAGGATATTATGGAGACTCTCAGATTGCAGGTTTTCCTTCTCTGAAGCAAGTGATTATGAACAGTCTAAACGCACCTAGCTCTGCAAAGTCAGAGATGATTGCCTTATTCTTTCTACTTTTGTTAAAAAAAAATTATAAAAGGCACATAGTTACCAAAGTATTTTTCACAAAAGATTGTGAAGCTAACAAGTCGACCTAAATAGGGTATTAGGGAGAAATAAAACTTTCTTACATTCGTAAGTATAAAAATCTGGATAACCATAAAGTTAGAAGCTGGAAGGAAACATTCCGAACCAGTACAAAGAAGACTTCATAAAAATGCCACAACTCCATTCGCTGTGCTGTAATCATCTCGAAATCCCAATTCGGAAACTTTTTTCATCTTCGTTCGCATCTGCTTGGTGTTGCGTTCGCTTTAGGTCGTCTTAAATTGCTTCTTAGATCTACAATTTATTGAAAATGTAATTATGTTTTCAATTAAGCAGAGGTAATAATAAAAAAAACAATTTCTCATTGCATAGTATTCATCATTGTTAAGTGACCCCCTTCAGTTATTCATTTAATAGTAGAAGTTTTCTTATATAATGCGGTGGGCTCTCAAATCCTGCAACATAGGTCTCGACTAATAGGTATACGCTATCACAACCATAAACACACTACCACATGACGACCTCCCTGGCGCAGTGATAAGCGCTGTGGTCTTATAACTGGGAGGTCTCGGGTTCGATTCCCGGCGAGAGCAATTTAGGAATTTATTATTTCTAAATTGTCTCTGGTCTGGTCTGATGGAAGGCTTTGGCCGTGGCTAGTTACCACCCTACAGTCAAAGACGTGCCGCCAAGCGATTTAGCGTTCCGGCATGATGGCGTGTAGAAACCGATTAGGGGTATGGGTTGAATTTACATTGCTATACCCCTTCCAAGTTAGCCCGCTACCATCTTAGACTGCATAAAACTTACTACTTACGGTAGTAAGGAATGCTATCTCTATGGTCGCAACTAGGATACACGGCCCAAAAAAACCATTATCTAATTAGTGAATGAGTGGGATAAGTAGGTAACCAAGCTACTGAGTCATAAGGTACCTAATTTAATTGGTGTTTATACCTATTCATGTTTATATAATATTGAAATACAATATAATGCCTTACAAATTCTTGCAACATTTTTAAGGGTTCGTTTAGTATGAGATTGTATTCTCGCTCCATGATAATATGGAAAGAGAATACAGAAAATGTTATTCACAACATTCACTGAATTGAATAAGAATAGAGTAAGTGCGTGCTTGAAAGTAAGGGTACGTGTAAGTGTATGAGATAAAATCAGAACAAAAGAAATGGGACGATATTGAAACATTCGTCTCACTATAACTTAACGTACTTGTTATCGGAAAAACTTAGAGAAAAATTCGTGAAGCCTTCCCATTATTTATGTGAAAGTGTGTTTGGTTGTTTGTCCTTCAATTATATTACACGCCAAAGTAGCCTATGCCACTTTCCCGGTACTCAACTATACCCATCCAAAAAATCTCGTGATCCTTGTTGTGGCATGATTGAAGGACAAACCAACGAACCAACAAACATACCCACTTTCGCATTTATAATATTAGTAAGGATTAGTAAGGATTTTACACGCGAATTTAATTTTCTAGCAGTTTTTCTTTAGTAGATACCACGAAGCTAAACACTTGCGCGTAAGAAACGATTTAAAAACTATCACGTTAGTGTGCCGATACAAATTGGTTTTTCTCGGGAACATTAAGCAAATACCCAGCATTCCGCTCACGCAATCTGGTCCTAATGGTGCGTTAAGATGCGAGTTAAACAACTTGATGACTTACATTTCTCCCTCGGGTGGGTTGGCCTTGACAGGCGTTCCTAGTTTGATCATAATACTTTTACTGCTGACGGTACTTTTAGTAGCAGTTACTTGATAATGAGATGATGATAATAAAAATAATTCGTGTCTTTGTATAATTAAACTCGATTTTAGTAACTGTGACGAAGTTTTTTTTTTAATTGTAGATCTTACCTGATGGTAAGACGATGCAGTCTAAGAGGGTAGCGGGCTAACTTGGAACGGGTATGGGAGTGTCAATTCAACCCATATCTACCTCTAATATGTTTCTAGACGCCATCGTGCCGGAACGCTAAATCGCTTGGCGGCACTTCCCACCAGAGGTTTGCCTTTTAATGACGCAGCAACGGAACACCATATCGACGTATTTTCAGGCGAGAAAGCAGTCAAGGTCTATCTTGTCAACAAATTAAAAAAAGACGTGTGGCACTCAGGGACTGCCGCGGTAAAGCTATTGCTTAGCATTTTTTATCAACGCCATCTAGCGGTGAGAGGAGTCCCGTGTCAGGTTATTTTCGTTACGGAATTTCTGGATTCGGTCTCCACACTCAAGGCCCGCGATAGAAGCTATGCAATAGCTTAAAAACAAAAAACAAATAGATTTTCTCATTTACAATATCAGTTAGGCTTAAGCCGCCTAAATGATTTTAAATACCAGTCATGTCAGGAATCTAGGCTATCAAAATGCATATAGATATAACCATTGTCAACACTAAGAACAGTATGTCTACGTGTTACCTATTGTTTGAGCCCATTAGATAGGTCGGCAAACATCAAATAAATTGCAGACTATCTGCATATTCAAAGGGTTCTGAATCCCCAGTTGACTGCGATGTCTTTTGTCAAACCGCGACTGACAGTTCCACGAGCTGCAATCTATCTATATCCTAATCTATCTATAGATAAGAATTCTTTATTAAATCGAGCTTTCTAGCGAGGCAGTCTTGTGAGACGGAATTAATAGAAAGCTTGTTTAGTCGCGAGCATTCTTGAACTGTGGTAATTTAATGGAACGTAGTCCTTTTCTGCAGTTCCATTGAATGTAGATAAAATAAATTGGCTTTGTTGGGTGTACTTCAAATTAAATAGATTGTTAAGCAAACGAGAGCTATAGTTGTACTGGTAAACCTTAATTAGGAAAGGCTAAAATAAAAACTATCAATGGTTTAGTGTTATCGGAAATATAGGATACTTACCCATCTTTTTATCCTAAGAATTCTGTTACACATTTCCTAAGAATCCTATTAATTCCTTAGACATCGATTATATTTTTAATGTGAAATGTTTGGATGTAACACCGTAGTAAGCAGAGTGATTGTTTTTTAATTGGGCTGCAATATCAGAAAACTCGCCCATTCGTCCTTTCATTCAGCCGTGTCCACTCGACCTTTGCAGGCTCGCTTCATTCCGGACCTCTGTCGAGAGGTTCGCTCTTTACAAAAACACTCAAGAAGTAGGACAGACAACACTGTGGAAAGTGTATTTTTATAAATGTCTTAGTACGTACCATTTAGGAATGGCTTATACACCGTGTATTTTTAATGGTGGTATTCCCAAAGCGAAACGAATAGTCCTCAGTAATATAAACATTGAGTTAAAATCAAAAAATAAAAATGTTTTTGTTTTGAAATAATTAAAAACTCGAAAATGTGAGAAACAATAGTAATGGACCCGACAACGCGGGCGCGCTACGCAACCTCGCACGATAGTGCGAAGTACCTATTACTATTGGTTCGAAGTCTTTTTCAAGTTTTGTTTTTTTCGATTCTAGTCATTTTTAAAATTAAAAATCGATTGTAATACCATGATCAAACCATTTCGCTTCGGAAACACAACCATTAAAATTCAACCGTGTATGTAATTATAAAATTTTTGGGGTCCTAAAGTGCTGGATTTTGTCCCAAATATTTGACTAGACTTATAATTTCAGAGTTGTCTCTGGTCTGGTATGTGGCTAGTTACCACCCTACCGTCAAAGCCATGCCGCCAAGCAATTTAGCGTTCCGGCACGATGGTCTGTAGAAACAGATTAGGGGTATGGGTTGACTCTAAACTGCCATACCCTTTCCAAGTTAGCCCGCTACCATCTTAGACTGCATCGTCACTTAATCAAGTGAGATCGCAGTCAAAGGCTTGTCATAGAATAAAAAAGTGTAGGAAATAGAAACTTGCCTAAGAAATGAATATGTATTAAAGAACCTTTGCCAAATTATTATTATTATTGGATTGGATACACTTCCCAAATTGGTTCATCATTTTCTTATACTCGTAGATTTACTGGGATTATAATAAATATCCTAGGTTTCATACTTTCCTGGTGACATAATACAACAGGGAGATTTTACTATTAAGCGATACGCGAGCTGATTAGGGCCGATGCTAAATTTATGTGGGTTTTAACTGCGGCTAATTGAACGGAATAATCTGGTAATGGGAACAGATGAGTGGCTTGCATCATTATTGATCTGGTTTAGTGTAATGCTTTCGCATAAATCTTTTTATCTATATATATAAAATTCAAAGTCCTGACTGACTGATTGACTGACTGAGATATCAACGCACAGCCTAAACTACTGAAGTTAGAAACTTGAAATTTTTACAGTTGGTTCCTTTTATGACGTAGGCGCACAATAAGTAAGGATTATTGGAAATTCCACCCCTAAGGGGTTTAAATAGGGGATGGAAGTTTATATGAAACTCCGTCATTTTCAAGCTATTTCCATCAAAGTTGGTATTTGAGCTTTCAGTTAAAAATAAAGAAGTACGTGTGTCACAGTTTTTGAAAATTTCACCCCAAAACCTAATTCCACGCGGACGACGTCGCGGGGGCAAAAGCTAGTATCAATATAAATTACAAAGAACAATGTTATCCGATTTTAACCATTATTATTAAGCTGTTGTAATGGCTTTGGCTGATGTAGCCAAAACAAATAAAATACAAAGTATTAAGGTACTATGCTTGGCATACCAAATATAAACGGCGCTGTAACGAAAAATTCGCCTAAAAGGATTTCAAACGAGCATTTTTTGCATGGTATATAGTTAAAGACCTGGACCCTAATTCTAGACACTAAAATAAAACTCTATTCCGTTCTGTTAGACTATTAGTTCGATTGATCTAACAACCCGGAAAAAATATTCCGTTATTATGGGTTCCCGCAAGATTTTTGGAAAATTTATTCCACGCGGATAAAATCAAGCTTAAAAATCAGTTATTAAAAAAAAAGATAGATGGATAAATTAAATTATTAGGTGTAGATGCTCCAGTTGTAACAATTTCATCCATGCGAGCGCATGGCGGAAAACTACGTTAGAGAACAGCTTTTTTTGTAGGCTCGTTATACGTCCATGCTTGATGCAGCGAACAGAAGGTGCCTATTCGGCTTGCCAAGTTTAGATGCAGCTTAACAATTCCATAAAAGGTTAAATGTCTTTTTTTAACTTATGGAATTGTTAAGCTGCATCTAAGATAGAATACTTAAACATGCTTCACAAGTCCACATCCAGTCTCTCCTTTAAAATAGAGAAGGCCACTGGAGTCGACTCATTGTTAAACGATCCAGTGAAATCGCAACAAAAACCATACGTACTCTTATTATGTTCATTGAATATCCATCTGATAAGGCAGTAAAGAGCCGTTACAATAAGTGATTCAATTTCCTCTACGCAAGTATTGGATCCACTTAAGTATTATTAAAGTAGTAGAGGAGAGGGAATAGTTTTCTTGCTGACGTTCCTTTTACGATAATCACGGAAAATGCGGTCCAATATCTATAAAATATTACAACCGAGTTTTTCGAAGACCAAGGACTGGTCTAACCACAGTTTAAAGATAATACAGTTAAGACGTGGTCTCACCACTGATTTTTTAACTTAATCAGTGCCCATTACTGTTTTTAATGTAGTGATCACACTTCCCTCACCTACAGAATACATATTACGAGTATACAGTCGTCTTCTCCTCTTCTCAATCAATATAATGGACAATATTGTATTATCTTCAATTTGTAACTCTCAATGATCCAATTGTCTCCACAAACTTAGCTAACGAATGCAAGTTGTATGAAAATTGCGTAGTTCAAACACACAGACTTTGGGGTCTGCAGGTAAGTAGCACAGTAAGTCATAGATGTCAGTCAGAGCTTACCATTTCATATAATATCCCGTCATAGTTTCTACCGAGCTGACAGCAGCAACATTTCAATTTTCATAAATATGTTGCTCTACTGTAATATAGTTATACAGTAGGCAAAACCAACCAGGACCGTATAAAATTCTGAATGTTATTGTTCAAATTAGCTTTGAGCTGGCGGAACGAATTTTGTGGGGCATTATATTAACAAAGGCAAGCTTCGAGACTTTTGAAATGAAAAAGATTTTACCTTGTATGAGCTGTATACAATATTTTTGTTTTTCGTCAGCTTTCATCAAGTTCGTAGAATTAAAATGTAAAATCTGAATTAACATTGAAGCTATTTACGCGTACTTCCTACAATCATGCATTTATCTCTTCCAACCCATTATTTGAGGTACTGTACCAAAAATGTACCTTTTCGGACAAATAATTCTACGGCTTTTATATCCTAAAACCTATTATTAAAATTAAATACAAAAATAAATTATACGTATCAAACTCATTGCTAAATAACTAAAACTGAAGTTGACTTAAATTGAAAAACTAAGTAGGTATACAACAAGAAAAAATAGGAAACAAACACATCATTCTCAATTAAAAGTAGCGCTCCTTATATTGAACTATACTAGCTGATGCCCGCGACTTTGTCCATGTGGATTTATATTTTAAAATCCGCGGAAACTCTGTGATTTTCCGGGATAAAAAGTAGCCTATTTATAATTTCAGATTATAATCTCTATCTCTTAGCTAAATTTCAGCCAAATCGATTCAATCGTTATGGCGTGATTGAGTAACATCCATCCATACATACATCCAAACTTTCGCATTTATAATTATTAGGAAGTAGGATTCCTCTGATTAAGTCTTACTAAGATAATCGCAATAAGCTCTTCTCTATACAGGTTTTCCTACTGTGAAGACCATTAAAAAAAAAAAAAAAATTTATTCTATTTGGTAATAATTTCTAGACGCAAACCAAGTCGCGGGCAACAACTAGTCTTTATAAACTAATCTTCGAATCTATTTCAAAACTACCTAGACAGTGTAATTTATATTGCAGTAGCTTATCCTACTTATTGTCGACGCTGGGAATAGGCAAGCTCTACCTAATGCTAGGATTAGGAAGAAAAAGTGCTTGGAGCCAAAACTGAGGAAACTAGATTATCGGCGAGATCGGGCCATTAGTAAGCGATACACCTGATTAGAACCACCGCTGTATTGATGCGGGCTTCGGCATCAGCTAATTGAATGGAATAATCTATTGAGAGGAGGTTGGGGTAAATTGGGGAGTGGGGTTTAGGTTATAAGCGTTATTGATTCGTTTTGGCACTTTGTGCTGCCAAATAATAATCAGAATCGAATTCGCATCGCACTTTTGTTCTAGTTCATAAAGGCTCATTGAAGCTAACTAGACCATATTTATTACTAGTTGATGATCGTTCGCGTGGATTGAGGTTTCTTTGAATTCTTGCATGAATTCTATTATTTTCTGGGATAAAAAGTAGCCTATGTTTTATTCCAGACTATAATCTATTTCTGTGCCAAATTTCAGCCAAATCAGTTCAGTTGTTGCGGTGTGATTGAATAACAAATATCCAGCCATCCATACATCGAAAATATCGCATTTATAATATTAATAGGATTTTATACCGTTATAATAACACCAATATTCTTACCATGGCCTAATATTGCCTCAATACCTAATTCAAGGAGTGAGCTTTAATATGAAAGGTCGGTGCTTCAAAGGATATTCGTTGCTCTATTGTCGTACGCACTCACAGAGCAAGCTCTATATGCTCTGCGGAAACGGAATATTAGTCATGTTTGATAATGTGTTTAATATTCTCAAAGGGAAACCATACTAAAATACGCTTGTTTCTATATTAAAACGTGACATCGTATTTCACCGAAGTAGCCGCATCGATAAAGTGAAAATAAAATACCAAAACCGAAGCCATTGAAATAATAATGAGGTACTTCCATTATTTAATGAATAATTCTTGGTCATTTGCAAGCTGGGGCAATGCAAATTTATACGACCGCGAAGCAATAAAACAGCAAGAAATAATTCCCACTTACGTCGAACGAAGAAGCAGAAAATTTCGCCAATAAAAGGGGCAAAACGGGCCAAAGCAGCCACATTAAGCAAATTGCACAAAACAAACATATCCAATAATTATGCCCTGGGCACGGAACCTCGTTTTATAGAATAATACGTCTGCCATAACTTTTTCAATCTCAACTTCAACAATTTAATTTGCAATACATAATTCGGACGTAACATTTGAATAAGCGTCACGGACCAGCAGAGTTCCCTTTTTTCCTTTTTACAGAATTTGAGAAAGAGGGAAATTTTTTTTTAGCTTTCCTCTTCAAATTCAAAATTATTTATTTCATGTAGGCCAACTTGTAGCTCTAATGACACGTCATGATTCTACCACCGGTTTTGAATGCAGATTATGCTGAGAAGAGCCGGCAAGAAACTCAGCAGTTGCTATTTTCATAACAAAATATTACGATATTAATGTATAGTAACATAATATGACAATGTTTATAACATTCATTCATTACACTATTTTGTGGGTAGCTGGATGCCAAACCGATTTATTCCATGCAACGAAAGTCACTAACTTTGTAATAACCACGAATTCCACGCGAGCGAAGCCGCGGGCATCAACTAGTAAAGATATAAAAAGATGTAATTTTATATTAATAGATAGATATTTTTCTACTTTACGCGTTCTAATTATTCCAGAAGAGCTGACAGAATTTCCTTGAGAGTGACATAGGCTACTGAAAATCAAAGAATTACCGAAGGAATTAAAAAACTATATCCACGCGGTCGAAGTCGCGGGCATCAGCTAGTTTATGATATTAGTAAAATAGTAAGATGGATAGGCCAAGTTGAAAATTGTAAGAAAACAATACACGCCACGACTGATATTATATTATGAAAACATTTTAATATTAAGTTTGAGCTGAAGCTAACTTAATATTTTATTCTCAACGAACGAAATTAAATATTCTTACAATTTTCAATGGGTTAGGATATTAAAGGACCCTTTTTCCCATATAATTCCGTTTCAGGATCTTTTTCATTGACTGAGATTAAAAGTAATATCCTTCTCGGGAGAAAAATAAAATATTATGTGAACGCAAAAATAGTATAATAATATAATATGAGCAAAATTCAATAGAGTAAAATTAGATCAGGTTCTTTTTTTCTTACTGTGATCTGGATAACTTTGCCTTACTTATATATTTTTTCACCTTATTAATTTAAAACTTTACATATTTAATATTATTATTCTCACCTATTCAACTCGTTTATTTTATTTTAATGTAACAAGATTTGTGAATCAAAAGAGATAGTCTTTTTTTAAATTTACATTCTTTACTTTTTCGTATAAATTGTGAAATTCCATGAATACACTTTAATAAACTAATACTGTAGTATAAGTTTAAGTTCTTCGAAGCAGAAATTTTTTTTGATGCTACGCTTTATCGTCTCGCATCGCTTTCACCCATATACATATTATGTAGGAATATGTCTAGAGAAATAAAGACCGTGGGCCCATAACCTACACCATTTATTAGATTATCGACAAATATTATAAGAATTTTAAATTAGCAACCAAAAACAAATCACCGCCGAAATACTAAAACGGAAGAGTCATCAAACTAGAATTTTAATTAAAGCAGCATCACAAATCCGTTGCGAATTTTACGTCCAAAATTTTCTTTGCAAAAAATATAGATTAAGCGTAAAAGATAATTTGCGCAACCCGCTTAGTGCGCAGTATATTCCACACTAATTTTCGTTTGAAAGTGGATGCCGTACAAAAATATACGACTTGTATACGGGCTATCTAGTAGGTACGTGTATTTTTTAATTCCCGACCAAAAAAGAGGTTATAAGTTCGACGTGTGTGTATCTCTGTGTAGGAGTATCTGTGTGTCAGTCTATTCCCTCGTAGCTCACTATCGAATGGACCGATTTTGATGAGGTTTTCTCTATTTGAAAGCTGACATGATCGGAATGGATCTGAGAGATAATTTGTGAAGATCTGCTCAGGTGTTTGAAGATCATGAAGCCATTTTCTAATGAATTAAGAGTTTTACACACTTTCATAGTGCGATTTTGGTGTACTGTTACTTTGGATTATTTCCATGGCAGTTAAATGTCTGGTGGGAGGTTTCGGGCGTGGCTAGTTACCACCCTACCGTCAAAGACGTGCCACCAAGTGATTTAGCGGCACGATGGCGTGTAGAAACCGATTAGGGGTATGGGGTATGGCAGTGCCTATCCCTTCCAAGTTAGCCCGCTACCATCTCAGACTGCATCGTCACTTACTACAGGTGAGATTGCAGTCAAGGACTATCTTGTCATTGAATAAAAAATGTACTAGGGAAAACCTGGTAAAGACAATAGCTGATGTATCAGCTAGATTCTAAGATATATCGTAATTAGCTTCTTTTATACCTCCTTATTCTCTGTAATGACTGTGAGAGAAATTACTATCTAGGTCGTAGAAAAAAAATATTCTTAAGTTGAGCAAATGACTAGTTATAAGACACTCTGAACTCTCATTTTTCTAAAATAGCCTACGTTACTTGCACAATATCCTAATCTATCACCGAATATTACTGAGAAGAAAAGTCATTATTGAACAATGAAGCAAAGTTTTAATAGAAGATAGTATTTTTCGTACCTAAGGGAATATCTCATCCGAGTCCACTCCACTTCAGAGTTTGTTTCACTTACCTACCTCTGTAATTCTTTCATGATCATTTATAAAATGACTAGCTTTAACCCGCGGCTTCGCTCACGTTAGGTTCGATTTTTTAACCCCCTATTTAACTCTCATGGGGTTGAAATTTTCCAAAATCCTTTCTTAGCGGATGTCTACGTCCTAATAGCTACCTGTATACCAAATTTCAGCTCGATCGGTCCAGTGGTTAGAGCTGAGTGTTGATAGATCAGTCAGTCAGTCAGTCAGTCAGTCACCTTTGCCTTTTATATATTTAGATGAAAGTTTTTTAATATGTGGATATGTGAAAATACCGTAACATAATCATGTATTAACTAGACCGCGACTTTGTCAGCGTGGATCAATGTTTTTTGATTTCCATGGGAACTACTTAATTTTCCGGGATAAAATGTAGCCTATGTGTTAATCCTGGTTACGAGCTATCTCCACTCTAAATTTCAGCCAAATCTGTTCATTCGTTGTGGCATGAAGGAGTAACAAGCAAGAATTGAGAAATATGTATATTTTTTTTTTTTATATGTATTGTATTTTTAAATATAATCAACAAACTTAAAATTATACAAAATGTATTGTATAATGTTTTATTCTAGAAGTAATCTCACTTAGAACTACGCTAAAAAAACTGTAGTAGGACATAGAAAACAAAAATTTTTTTAACCGACTTCCAAAAAAGAGGACGTTCTCAATTTGTCGGATTTTTTTTTTTTGTTTTTATATTTTATGTATATTCCCCGATTACTCGAAAACGCCTGGATCGATTTGGAAAATTCTTTTTTGTTTGAAAGGGTATACTTCCCAAGTGGTCCCAAAGGCATCAAGTCAGGATCTGATGGTGGGATCCTGGAGAAATCGAGAAAAAATTTATAGGCATTCTTGATGTATTTTGTTGTAGCGTTTGAAGTCAGCTTTGTAAAAATAATGTTTACGTTTAAATTATTATTTGAAAAATAAAATGGCTCGTCATCTATGTCGTAGAGATACAAACAGAACTGGGTCGATAAAACTCAAAACTAATAGCTGTAAAGGATGCGTGAAGCTAAAAGCATTAGGTACATCCTTCCATTTGCAGAGTCTGCGAGCTGCATTAATATTCTCTTACGCCGTTCACTGCATACATTCAATCTTGTTGTGGACTGTAGTGCAATTTTTTTACAAGTACTCCTTCCTTATAATGGATTTTTTAATGCTCCAACTTCAATGTAGACTTTCCGACTTTACATTATAATAATAATATTACAAAGCTCTGTAATACGACCTCCCTGGCGCAGTGATGAGCGCTGTGGTCTTATAACTAGGAGATCTCGGGTTCGATTCCATTTCAATGCGGGAATTTATAATTTCTGAATTTTCTCTGGTCTGGTCTAGTAGCTTTGACCAGGCTAGTTACCACCCTACCATCAAAAACGTGCCGGCAAGCGATTTAACGTTCCGGCACAATGACGTGTAAAAACAGATGAGGTGTATGGGTTGAATTTACCCTGCCGTACCCCTTCCGAGCTAGCCCGCTACCATCTTAGACTACATCGTCACTTACCATCAGGTGCGAGCGCAGTCAAGGGCTATCTGGTCATCGAAACAAAAGCTAAATATAAATATTACTAGACTTATTTATTTTTTATATCAGCTGATGCCCGCGACTTCGTCCGCGTGGATTTAGTTTTTTAATTCCCGCGGGAACTCTTTGATTTTTCGGGATAAAAAGTAGCCTATGTCACTCTCCGGCCCGTAAATTACCCCTATGCAAAAAATCACAGCAAGCCGTTGCTCTGTTGCTGCGTGATTGAAGGACAAACCAACAAACCAACAAACCAACAAACCAACAAACCAACAAACACACTTTCGCATTTATAATATTAGTAGGGATATAACATTCCCAGCCTTTTACAGATGCAAGTGTCAAATAAAAATAGCCTCATGTTCTTCTATTTGACAGCTAAGCCAAGCCAATTAAATTCGGTGAGCGGGTTTCTTAAAGACTTTCTTAAAGTAACGTCTGCTTTTATGCAAAAAGTAATCTAGCAATTTTGTAAAATTATAGAGTAATTGAAGTAAAAGAATTGGAAACTAAAATCTTGTGTGCTTTCTTATTTTTATCTAATACAAAATTGTGTAATCGATTTCCTTTTTATAAGGAAAGAGCAATTTGAAAACTATCCGATCAGCAGCGAATCGCGCAAATAGCACTACGGATACAAATTGGTTTTTCTCGGGAACATTAAGCAAATAACCAGTATTCCGCCCACGTAATCTGCGCTAAATGATGCGTTAAGATGAGACTTAGATAACTCGATGACTAACAATTTTTCCTTTTACTACCTCTGCCTTGGCCTTGATAATATGTTCTGTGTGATATTACGCCTATTTTTTTCTATTTATATCTAAACTAATAGTTGACTGGATTATCACGACTGTCTTTGTACTGAAACAAAAACTGATAGAATTAATGATTGCATTTAAACAAGTGATATAATTTATATTAAAAGATTACTAATATTGTCATTGCAAAAGTATGTTTTTTTTATTCGTTGACAAGATCTCCGCGATCTCGCCTGATAGAATTAGTGACGACGCAGTCTAAGACGGTAGCGGGCTAACTTGGAAGGGGTATGGCAGTGTAGATTCATCCCATACCCCCTAGTTTTTTTATACTTTGCAATTTTTACCATCGTCAAGAATTTCATAAGCGCAAAGTTAATACTACGGATGTTGCGTCCAATTTTCCGGAGTCGGGTTACATGTATGGTTTTATATGAACTCCCAAGTTCATAATAATGCAAGCTTCTAAATGAGGATTTGTCAAAAATAACATTTCCTTTGACCGGGCCAAAAAGGTGCTTTGCTAAATTAATTTTATTCAGTATAAATACGAGTATAATGCACAGATAGATAACTCTTGGCAATATAAATTGGCAACAAATAATTCCCACTTTCGTACCTTCATGGAACGAGGGAACGGATTTTTCTCGGTGAAGTAGAATGAATCTACATTAAGTAAAATTGCTCAAAACAAGCACGTCTAAATTAAGCCTTTGAAAAGGAACCTCGTTTTGTGGAATTATGAGATCTCCCATAACTTTTTCAATTCGAACTTCGACAATTAAATTTACTGTTGAGTTTGCACACAACATTTCAATAAGCGCCACGGATAAGCTTTTTTCTTTCGTTTGTCTTTATGTTAATCTCTTCCCTTTTAGTTGTAAAATATTTTAATGAACCACATTAATGTAGCTGATGTAGCTGATGTAATGTAAAGGCTCTCTGATGTCCGAATACTAAAAATCAAAGTTGTAAATAATATCACTTATTTTAGATGTTTGATTTTTGTCGGGCCAAAGCCTCCCAGGCTTTGGCCGCAACTAGTTACCACCCTACCGTCAAAGACGTGCCGCCAAGCGATTTAGCGTTCCGGCACGACGGCGTGTAGAAACAGATTAGGGGTATGGGTTGAATTTACACTGCCATACCCCTTCCAAACCATCTAACATACGTTAGAATAACTTAACAATTAACCGAATTAGTCAAATCTTAAACGTCATACGTGATACGATAGTGAAATCCGAGCTTTGGGATTTCAAGCCTCGAAAACGTGCCATTTATGTCATTAATCTAAACATTACAAATGCGTTCGGCAAGAACTTACCCGATTACGCCGAATTATAAATGAAGTGTCACCCAAATGCTCACAAAAAGTCTGAAGGGCGGAAACCCCTGAATGAAGGGACGGGTGCGTCAGTTTTAAGCTCGCAGAAAATGGGGCTCGCTTTAAGGATTAATCGAGATAATTCCTCGGATATGTCAATGGAGACGTGGATGCCTCTTTAAATTATACAAGGAAAGGTATAATAGCTTAGAATTCAGAAAGAACATAATCTATATTTATAATAAAACTGTAAAGGGACAAATTCTGTACAATAAATATATTTTGAAAATTTTAATCGGAGGATGCTTTATTATCAATACACAGTATTGATGCCTAATTTATTCTTGACCAACCGAGAGACAAGAGATTTTAAGAACACTATCTCAGCTATATTATTATTCGGTAAACACGAAGGGTGATTCGGTAGACACAAAAAAACATGAAGAAAAACTTATTTATCTTCGCAAACAATCCTCAAAGTATCGCCCATATGCAAAGCGTAGTAAAAAGTGTAGTGCAAATAACAAGATGATTTCGATTCAGATCCAGCTAACGAAGCAGCCGTAATAAAAATAAAAGACGTGAACTGCAAAAAGCTGTCTGAACTACGCAACCAGCCTTTGATTCATTACAGTTTTCGATTAGCCCCGAGCTGAATGTTTTCGAAAAATGTTTGCTATTCCGTACCTAAACATGGAATTTCAATATTTCATTTTAGATTGTTTAAATTAAAGTTGACGACCTCTATGGACTAGTAAAATAAAAGTTCGTCTTGCAACTTGCAACAGGGTACACTATTTATTTATTTATTTTTCAAATTGATTCATATTTCGTAATAGTAGCCAGTATAAAATAGGATTTCACTTTGAATTTGTGTACAATAAGTACTTTTATTATATATTTTATATATTAAAACGGAAGGGCATTTAAGTGAATGAGAGTGTGTTTATTTTAAAGATATACAATAGATAATTATCTGTATATTAGACAAGATATAAAAGCAATTGTCCTTTTAGAAGTTTAGTTTATACCGTTTTTCAAACAATGAAAATGAATCAATCAATAATGACAATTTGCTATTTATTTCATTCGAACTAACCAATCTTCTTCTTCTTCCCGATGCCTCAAATGAAGTATTTCTAAATGGAATCGAGTGCACAAGCAGTTGACAACTCAGTCAGGCCCTTTTTCAATTTGTGTTCGAATAAATGGAAACTCTCGAATCACATAAATGAATACGGTGGAACAAATTGATTTCTCACTCAAACAGAACCGTTCGTGGGACGTGCTCTATTTGATATGTTATTTTTTCTTTCTTGATGAATTGAAAATATTAGCCTTGGTATTGAAAGAATTAAATGTAATGATAAAAAAATTTAATGATGATTACACAGAAGTTTCTTGAGCTGAGCGTAGGTGACGGTGACTTTCCACGCTGTTCTCATTCGGACCTTTTGTTTCCATACAAGTTAGATCACATCGCTAAGCCTACGAAATTTGGTACGAAAATGACAGTAGCGCTCCTGTCCTAAAATTTCTTGCTGGCGTTAACTTCACCCTATTCAAAAGTTAAAATGTTCGTACTTAAGCTACTGTTCTCCGAAATGTTCTCAAAGGTGAGCGCAGTCTGCTAATCAGCACTTGGTCTAGCCCTTTCTTATGTCTGGAAACCCATATCAGGCCGGCGCGGCGATTAAATTATGATAATAAATCTCGTAACTTAATAGAGCAAAGCCTGGCGCGCTAGCACATCAAACTAAGAATTCTCTGTAAAATTATCAAAGGTCAGTGCCGTCTGCCAATCCGCACTTAGCTTAACCTTTTCTCATTCTTAGTGGACCTCCGACGATCTCCCCGGCATAGTGGTGAGCGCTGTGTTCTAACTTCGAGGTCTCGCGTTCGATTCCCGGCGGGGCCAATTTGGGAATTTACAATTTCTAAATTGTCTCTGATCTGGTCTAGTGGGAGGCTTTGGCCACCACCCTACCGTCAAAGATGTGCCGCCAAGCGAAGCAGCGTTCCGGCACGATGGCGTGTAGAAACCGATTAGGGGTAGGTATAGATTGAATGTACAATGCCATACCCCTTCCAAGTTAGCCCGCTACCATCCTAGACTGCATCGTCACTTACTACAGGTGAGATCGCAGTCGTGGACTATCTTGTCATCGAATAAAAAAATAATCTCGTAAGTCAATAGATCAAAGCCGGGCATACTAACACGGCAAAGATATAAGCTAAAGGTTTCTTATTTTGTCTTGCATAATCAAAATCCCTAAGCACGTCGCTGGAGTACCTCAGTTAATTGAAAGAAACCGCCAGTCGAGGACTTCGTGTCGAGTAAGAAAGCAAACAAGCATGATACCACTTAGTGTACCACGTACGGAGCGTTCAAACAGTGAGATTAGAGGAACGTTTGTGAGAAAGGAACAGTTCGTAGATGCCAAAGCTCGTATTGCAGTACTCGTATGAGCATTTCCAAGGATATTTACCGTGTTGAAGTAAATGTAATTTACTTTACGTCTGTCTATCCCGCGAGAACCGTTAACCCTTTACTATAAGTTTAAAACGTGATAGGTACAAGCGGATAAAAAATCGAATGATTTTAAAAACGTAAGTTGGTTTGACATAATATATTACCAGCCATTTTTGTTAGCTAGACATGTCAGTGGTCTTTTTCGCTCTGAGCAAAACGAACTCTATCCTCTCTATTTTAATATGGTATTTAATTAACTACCCTTTTTCTTTCAAATATTTCCATCTGCTTCAATAAATTAAGCATTGAGTTAAGTCATTTTAATTAACCCTTTCTACGTAGGTTCAATCAGTTGAAATTCGCTTCACGTTTTTAATTAAAACTTCCTAGTTCTTTTACGATTTATTGCAGATGTTGGCATCTAGATTATTTTACTTTTTTTTTGTATGTTTCTTTTTTTATGGTTCCGTACCCAAAGGGTGCCAACGGGACCATTATTAAGCCTCCGCTGTAAGTCCAAATTAAGTATATTTAGCAAACATCTATCTATGATCTTATTTTCTACTGAAGCAACGATACAGGTTTAAACACTAGAAGTCGTAACATAAAACGATTAGCACATGTCATCCTAGATAATAATCTAAGTTGCGGGGTTGGAGGGCAAAGGGCGAGGGAGGAGGCGTGGGAGGGAAAGGGGGAAGGGGTTTGCCTTATGGCGTAACTGAATGTCCCTTAATACAGAGATAGTAAATATAATATAAAAAGATTGTATTTGTTTGATTAATATAATAACTGTATAAACTGAAACTGAGGTGCGGAATATCAATATTACATGAAAAACAAAATAGCAAAACTGGAAATAGGTGGCATAGGTGTTAAAATCATTATGGTGTTGAAGCAAAAAAATACGTATACGTCGTGTCTAAAAATTTTGAGAAAATACATTTTTCCAAATTTTAAGACCCTTGACTGCGGTCTCACCTGATGGTAAGTGACGCTACAGCCTCAGATAGTAAAGGGTTAGCTTGGATGAGGATATAGTAGCTGTTTTAATTAAAACCATACCTACACCTAATCAGTAAAAACTGATGAATGAAAAATTCTTTATTGTGCACCAAATAAGTTTTTTTTTTAACTTATTAACAATAATTTTTAATACCATAGAAAACAACTTACCAAAAAAATTTAAAGTAGGTAGAGAAAATATTAAGACTGAGGACGCTTCTCATTAAGCAGAAGCGTCGATCTGCCCGACAGATATTTTGGGTTGCAGATTACATCAATACTTATCGGGAATAACAAAATATTATTTTTTTAAAATGGTCTATGCAATGCAATGGTAATTTCTTAACACGTTCAATGATCATGAAATACGAGAGTAATTTTATTGTTTATTTCCGTCGTAGTGGCTCACGGTTGCTTAGTTGTCGCTTGATTGAAGGACAACCCACGCCAAATGAACAAAGAAACACACTGTCACATTTATAATATTAGTAATGATGTACATTGTATAATGTACTATTTATTTATTACTCACATTTAGCAAATAAACGAACTTCATTTCATCGAATAATATTATGTTACAATAATAGAGGTAGGTATAATAATAATTACAGTAGGAACTAATATCATATCCTTCTTATAGGTATGCCTATTTGTGCTGAAGAGATAATATTTACTTCTGATCCTATAGCATTTGCTGATAATAATGTCCTAAACAAAGAAAACATCCTAGAGTTTTGTAATATCCGGTCGCAGAAAGATATTTCCTTACGTCAGATAACGTTTGTAATTTGCTACAATGGTTTTTCAATCGATATGTTCAATGAATTACCCCAAGGCTTTCGTTTCAAATTCTTAGAAAATCATAACTACTGGACGAGATAATAATATTATTATAATATCTACTGTTTACCGTTTCAAAGCAACAAACTTTATATTTGCTATTTAGTGTTTGGATATGTCAAGGTGGATATGTCGCATTCGTAGTAGTTAGTACGAAAATTCGAAAATTAAAAATGACATAATGCGAGTTCGAAAAAGAGTTCGAAATTTAAAATTTTAGGTTTAAAAGCGTTCTGCAATGGGACACCGAATGTTAAGAATCCAATTTAAAAAAAATTGTCTATGGAGTGTGGAGTGAAAACCCCAACTCCGTCACTATGTCAAAGTCTGCCTTGTTGTTGACATCTATGATATAACGAGATGATATAGTATATGTATTTGTGGTTGATATATATAATATTAAGTGATCTAATCGAAGCCATTTTTTACTCAATTTAATTCTGTGATTTAATTTGTTTCTTGGCATCTCTGTATACGTACTCGTTATTCCTTTTTAATAGAACACCGGTGACCCGACGAACTTAAATTCGGAAAGTGAAGTGAAAAAAATCCTGAAGTAAAAGAAGGGAGAAGGAAAAATGAAGTTGTTCATCGCTCAGACCTTATTATATTATTATTAACTGTGAGAAGAAAATTCGACGAAAGACAAACGAAAGGGAAATGTGTCTCACATAGAAAACAATGTCAATGACTTGACAAACAGCATTAGGACTTGCTATGAGAAAGCATGCCCTTTGCAAACACGAAGAACTAAACAAACACCGCGACACAGTTGGTGGGGCCCCGACCTAGAAAAGAAAAGACAAAGGTTAAGGCACCTATTCAACAGAGCTATGAACACCCGGCGGGAAGAAGACTGGGATAACTACAAGTCAGCACAATCCCAATACAAAAAACTCGTCCGGAAAAAAGACAACCAATCATGGCAACGTTTCTGTTCAAACATAGAAACCTATGATACAGCTACCAGGATCCGCAAGGTCCTAGCTGAGGATAACAGTCGCACACTCGGCTCACTCAAGAAAGCCGATGGCAGTTACACTAAGAACGACAGAGAAGTCAGCGAAACACTCATAGAGACACATTTCCCAGGATGTAAGATTCTAAGCACGCACACATCAGTGTGGACAGATGAACCTCAAATAACACCTACTGAGGTCGACTGGGAGACAGCTAACAAAGTAGTTACATTTGAGAGGGTGCAGTGGGCCATTGACACCTTCCAACCCTTTAAATCAGCTGGAGCAGACAATATCTTCCCTGCTCTCCTACAATGGGGAGCAGCAGAAATAGTACCTAGGCTAGTAAAGATATATTCAGCTTGCATAGCCTTTGGATACATACCCCTAATATGGAGAGAAGTCAGAGTAGTATTCCTACCGAAACCAGGTAAGAGTGACTACACACAGCCAAAATCGTTTAGACCAATCAGCCTAACATCCTTTTTGCTGAAAACTCTAGAAAGACTCGGCGACCGTTTCCTTAGAGACGGAGCGCTAAGACATATACCAATACATCATAACCAGCATGCGTACAGTACCGGTAAATCTACAGAGACTGCGCTCCATTCGGTAGTATGCAAAGTGGAACACGACCTGAGCAACAAATTGTCAATCCTAGGAGCCTTTATAGACATCGAAGGAGCCTTTGACAAAACAACATTCAAGAGTATAGACAATGCTCTCAAAACATACAGAGTACCTGTAACACTACGCAGATGGATAGGAGCCCTGCTTGAAAAAAGGGTCATCCAACTGGACATAAACGGCGCGACAAGAGGATTAGTAGCCAGAGGCTGCCCACAGGGTGGAGTACTATCCCCCATCCTGTGGAACCTAGTAGTTGATGATCTGATAACAAAGTTAAACAATTGTGGTTTCCTCACAATAGGATACGCAGACGATCTAACAATCCTCATAAGTGGTAAATATGAGAACACACTCAGTGCCATAATGCAAAATGCACTGAAACTCATAGAGAAATGGTGCACAGAAAACGAACTAACGGTAAATCCCAAAAAGACGGAGTTAGTTCTGTTTACAAACAAAAAGAAACCTGACATATCTAAGATGCCAACACTTTTTAGCACTAGCCTAACGTTAACAAAAGAGGTAACGTACCTAGGTGTAACGCTGGACAGCAAGCTAAACTGGAAAAAACATATAGATACAAAAATACATAAAGCGACAATTGTCCTAAATCAATGCAAACGCATGATTGGGAAAACCTGGGGTCTTAAGCCACAAATAATGAAGTGGCTTTATCTATCTGTTGTTAGAAGCTCTCTGATATATGCGGCTGTAGTCTGGTGGCCCAGAACGCTTCTTACAACAACCCAACAGGAGCTACAAAAATTCCAAAGACAAGCGTGCCTGGCGATCACAAGCTGTATGAGCACCACACCAACAAGTGCATTAGAAGTAATACTTGGGATACCCCCACTACACCTACATATAAGGGAAGAAGCCACCCTTGCGGCCCTTAGAATAAAAACCTATGGACTGTGGAAGGAAACAATCACAACACACACCCGGATACTAACACTTGAACAAGCAAAGTGTCCAAAATTGGGGTGGATTTGTGACAAAACACAAAAGGTACATGTAATAGAAAAGAATTACAAGATCAACATGGATGAAACAACAACCCCTCCGTCTATCATCAACACAATCGACATTTACACGGACGGATCTAAAACAAGCATGGGTACAGGAGCTGGAGTCTACTGTCCCGAGCTAAACATAAACATTGCCCACGCCCTCGGTAAGAACAACACAGTTTTTCAAGCGGAGTGCGTCGGCATCACGGTGGCGGCCATAGCCATGGCCAACAGACAGGTAACAGATTTCAATATTAACATATACACGGATAGTCAAGCAGTACTGAGGGCCCTGGCGAAAAATACGACCTCCTCAAAACTTATACTGGACTGTCACAATGCCTTACAGTTGCTTACAAAGTCAAACAACATTACACTGCGCTGGGTAAGAGGTCACAGTGACAACATAGGAAACGACGCAGCCGATGAACTAGCTCGGCGAGCCTCAACGCTGAAGGTGGCGGGTCCGGAACCTATCGCTCCCATACCCTTCTGCGAATACAAAACTTGGTTGCACAACAGAACAGTAAGTACACATGCTGAGCTGTGGGCCAGCACCACAGATTGTAGACAAACAAAAGAGGCTTTTCCCTGCCTAAATCAACGACTAACAGAAAAACTAATACAACTGACCCGTGCCAAACTAAAGGTAGTTGTAGGTACAATAACAGGACACTGTCCACTAAACAAACACCTTTACATTCTAGGTATTACCGACAGTCCTCTGTGCAGAGCATGCATGGAGGGCGATGAGACACCGGAACACGTACTGCTTAAATGCAGTGGTGTATCCAACCAACGGCACGATTACATTGGCTCTCCAGCTACCCTTCCTGAAGTCCTCGCCGACCTGGGTGGCCTGCTCGGATTTTGGAGGGAGCTCGGCTGGCTGGAGTGATCCGGCGGGGAGCTGTACCAGTGGAACCACGCAAAACGGGCGAATCGACGCCTACTTGCGGAAAAGATTCCCAGGAAACGAAGACGAAGACGAAGACGAAACGAAAGGGAATCAACTGATCCACGCTTATTGAAATGTAACGTTCAAAGTCGGCAGTAAATTTAATTGCTGAAGTTCAGATTGAAAAAGTTATGGCGTTTGTATAATTCTACAAAACGGAGTTTTCAAACCGGGACTCGATTAGTAGATAAATTATTTGTTTGGTGTAGTACCTTCACAACTCAAAGGCTTTCGTCTGTTTATTATAAAAAGTCTTCTTTTCATGAACCAAAAGGTTTTTGTACCAAACATTTAGCTCTGGACATTGCTACGAAACTTTAAAAACTCTATTTTTAACCGACTTCCAAAAAGGAGGAGGTTATCAATTCGGCCGGTATCTTTTTTTTTTTTTCTATGTATGCCCGCCGATTACTCCGGGGTGTCTGGACCGATTCGAGAGATTTTTTTTTTAATCGACAGAGGAAGCTCGCGAAATGGTCCCATAAAAATTTTTACCTTCAACTCCTGCAGCCTGATGCTGCAGGGGCATTTCCCCCCTAAATTATGAGACTTTAGGAACCGTCGTTTACGAATTGGTATGCTTAGCTCAAGCATATACTAGATCATAGAGCTCCAGTCCTACTCCTCAATCCTGATGCTGCAGGGTACTGCCCATCTAAATTATAGGGATTTAGGAACTGCTAATCATGAATTGTTATTGTATGTAATAAGCATATACTACTCCATCGAAGTCTGCGTTCTAGCTCCTCAATCCTGATGCTGCAGGGTACTGCCCACTGAAACTGTGAGGATTGAGGAACTTTCGCTTAGGAATTGATATTGTCAGTATCAAGCATATTCTACATCGTGGAGCTCAAGGTCCTAGCTCTTCAATACTGATGCTGCAGGGGTACTGCCTACCTAAACTGTGTGGATTTAGGAATTTTCGTTTACGAGTTGATATTGTTGGTACCAAGCATATACTACAGCATAATGATCAAGGTTCCAGCTCCTCAATCCTGATGCTGCAGGGTTGGAGGAATTACGAACTGACGCTTTCGAATTGATATTGTTGGTGCCAACCATGGACTACATCATGGAGCTCCTAGTCCTAGCTCTTTAGAAATTGTGTATTGTTAATAAGTACTGTAGGTATCAAGTATAGACTACATTAGTACCGTAGCGTTGGAGGAAGGGGAGAAAGAGAGCAGGAATAAGCTACACTAAAAAGCTTAAAATAAAAATTCTTTTCAAAAAACCGACTTCAAACCCCACTACAAAGTATAAAAATAATTTTATTTTGTACACGTTTGTTGAAGTCGGGCGGGCTTAACTAGAAACGATGAAATCAATGCGCGACGCTTATCTTATGGTGACATATAAGAGACACGCTTATTGAAATCGGGCGAGCATCGCGTATCGGTTTCATCGTTTCTATTTAAGCCGCCCGACTTCAACAAACGTGTACAAAATAAAATTATTTTTATACTTTGTAGTGGGGTTTGAAGTCGGTTTTTTGAAAAGAATTTTTGAACGAGCGAAGCGAGTTCTCTGAGTCATTATAAATTAGCGACTCGGGATTAAATATTTGCTTTTACTTCTAATCAAGTTTTACAAAAGAAAATACTAATTTTAATGTGTAATAATGAGTACTTACCTATTTAATAAAATCCAATTTACGTTATAAAGGGACCTCTTAACTCTCGCTTGAAAGGTGGAGGAAAAAACAAAATGCTCTCAAAAACGTGTACAAACTAAAAAAATAAAAAAAAAACATTTTGCCAACCTCGAATTTCTAGGCTATTTTTGTTTCAATATGTTTTCACATGGCATAATTTGTGGAAAAAAACGTTGTTGGAGAAAAAATTTGTAATGTTTTGACCCATTTTAAGCGTATTGGGGTAATCTTCCGTAAATGCGTATAAATCTTTTCGGCACCGCCGTAATATCGAGGCTAAAAATTCAATTAGGCATTTGTCGAACGGTTGAGTAACCGAGATACGCTTCGTGCGTGATCCGCTCCGGGCGGCACGTACGCAGCCACTTTCTAACATTTTATACAAGCAACTACGTGCGTAATGTTTCCCACAGGAATTTCGGTTAAAACAGACATTTTATCACACTATATTACAAAGGTGTTTGTTACTCTTTCATGCAAAAACTATGGAACGATTTGGCTAAAAGTTGTAATGGAGATAGCTCGTACTTTGGATTAAGACATAGAGTGGATTAATTTTACCTCGGAAAGTTAAAGGCTATAAAATTGTCATAACCACAACAATTATAATATCACAATTATTTCGTTACTACGGCACTAATGCTGATATCTATGGAACGAGGCACAAATATGCTCTGACATTAATCTGTCTTGAGTCTGAGCAGAGTGAGGTTGCGGTCTATAGATTTCAGCCTTTTTATTGACCAAGCTAAGGGAGGTCTCTGAGTCGTCTCTGTGTTGGTGTTGATAAGTGAATTTGCACGTGTGTTGACAACATACAAAAAAATGGTTTAAAAATAAAAAAGTAGACAAAGCCCAAAAGAATATTTGAAACATCTAAACATTCAAAATTGGAAATTTTGTGTAGGAATCACCACCTTGGATTACTTCTAATAAATGGCGGAGTTCGCTCCCGCGGATAAAACTAGTTCAATAAAAACTTTTTCAAAAAAAACCAAATTCACTCCGATAAACTACATTTGGAATTTACGTAATTACATTTTTTTAAGTCCCATGCTAGAGGCTATTCGAAAACTGTAATGAATCAAAGGCTAGTTGCGTATTTCAGACAACTTTTGCCGTAGGTACGACTCTCTTATTTTTATTCAAACTGCTTCGTTAGCTGGATCTGAATCGAACTGAAATGAGTGAAATAATCTTATTTTCACTACACTTTCTACGAATTTTTTATGAGTGAGTTTGTCAGTATGGATGTTTTATCGCTATTATTTTTCCTTTTTTAAAAGAACTAAGATAAACTAAGCTATAAAAAGAAGCAATATGTCACATCCCTTGTTAACTAGATCAATAAAAATATTGTATATATATTGTACAGATAGAACAATACCTACTTTTTTTTTTAACTAAGTAGGTACAATCTGTAATCAAACCCAATTAATTGTTCAAAAGTTACGATCAGATATTGTCAATAAAAAAATTAAATCTTATCGGGTAAAAAGCACCAAAATTATTTTTTAAAAAAACATGTAGGTATGTGTCTGTCTATTTCGAATGGTAGTAATACTCGATACAGGCTACGTAAACGTGTCTCTGGTAGTCACCACTAACCTACCGATGGCGGCTATTAGTCCTTGACTTCTAAGAACCACTGTACCTACTACCAGTGAACCTATTTTCTCCCGTTTGAACACTGACGCACCCTTATTCATAGGTTTCTTTTCACACTTTTTATAAGCGTTCGTGTGACACCTCATTTATAATTCTGTTTAATACACTCGAGTTCCTACCGAATGAATTTGTAATGTCAAGATTAATGATACACTTCGCCTTACAGAGACAATACGAAGTTTTTTATTAACTTTACGTATTGGTTTTGTGTTATTTTGTGGTAAACCTAAGCCTTCCTATCCATAAGTTTCTACTATCTGTACTATTATCTACTGCCACTATTCGAAGACTTTCGTCTTCAGATACTGAGGATTTTGAACTAGTAAACATCTCAAAAAGCTTCCCAAACACTGCCCAGCCGAGTTAGATGCGGCGGTTGAAGCGCGGCGGCGGCGACAGTTGGCGAAAAAGAATAAGACATCACAAACTAAGAAATATTTCTATTTCTTGCAGAATACAAAATTTTATTCATATCACTGTAATAACTCAGGTACCTATTATGCCCATGTACAAAATAACTGTTACATTTGCTACCATTTTGATAAATTATAGCCTTCACGTACACCACTTATGGCCTAAGGATACCTACTACCTAATCTTGTGGAGTTGTTATTGCATGAATTTGTAATGTTACGATTAATGATGTACACTTTGCTTTACAAGGTGACACGCGTTATTTTCAGCCCACGTTTATTGATTCTGTTTCTTAGGCCACCAAAACGGAATATATATCACACCTTATTCGAGATTAAATTAGCAGGTATTTTTGTTTGCGCATACAATTGTGCAGTGTAATATATTTTTTTTATACATATTTTTAGCGAGCAAACTAGCAGGCGGATCACGTGATGTCAAGTGATTACCGCCGCCCATGAACACCTGAGGCACCACCAATGCGTTGCCCGCTTTTTAGGAATTTGTTGGTCCGCCCCTTGAATAAGCCCATGTTATTATTTAGTGGGAACACCGTTGCAGGAAGTTGGTTTCACGGTTTCAAAGTACGTGGAAAAAAGATCTGACACATCGGATGGTCGAAGTGCTCCAGGCACCCAGTTCTCCGCAGTCTCCTACGCCGTTGGCTAATCTCTGATTAGCTTAGCAACTGTGGCTGAAATTCATGCAGAAGATTAAATTACATTCTTTTCCAGGTTATGCGAACTCAATTTTTTGTATTAATAAAATCAATCAAAAATTTTCATGAAATTTCCACCTTGCGAGTTTCTAAAGTTGCCTCTATTACTCGTAACTTGAATGGGAAATTCTTCGTAAGACAAACGAAAGAGCAACGACTGATCCCGCGTCGCTTATTGATGTTATGTTCAAGTAAATTTATTTGTCTAAGTTCAGATTGAAAAAGTTACGGCGGTCTCGTAATTCCACAAAACAAGCTTCCGTGCCCGACGCGTGATTGTTAGATATGTTTATGCAATTTGCTTAATGTGACTTTAGACCGCTTTTATAGGCTAAATTTTCTCTCTATAAACATAGCGGGAATTATTAATTGTTATTGTTTCAATGCCTTTTAGCCGTGGGGACCTTTTCAGATTTTGTGAAGGGTACTAATATTAATTACTGTAATATTATTAAGTAATTATTATTGTATGACGGGTAATTAATTATTAATACTAGCTTTTGCCGTGACTTTATCCGCATTGATTTATAATTCCGCGGGAACCCTCCGGGATATAAGATATCCTATGGCACTAAATCCTCAACTGCATCACGTTCATCTGTTGCTCCGTTGCTGCGTGATTGAATGACAAACCAACAGACCGACAAACGGACACACTTTCAAAGGATTAAGGATTTATTTATTTATTATACAATTTTATTGCATGAAAAAACAAGAACAAAATATATAAGTAAATAGACAGTGTAACACAAAAGGTGACCTTATCACTAATAGTGATCTCTTCGAGACAACCTATACCAGAGAACTTAATGTAAGTGAGAGACGGGGACCGCAATAAATACATAGGAATACATATTATTATTATTAGTTATTACATAATTATACAAATACTATTATAAATAAATACATAATATAATAAAAACATAAAATAAATAAATATATAATATAAATAAGTATGATACATAAGCATATTATAGATAGATTACAGTAGCAAGTAAATGTTTAGAGTGAAAGGTAAAGGTAATGAGATGGCTTTTAAAAGGATATGCGAATTCTGTATTCAAAACTGCTGCTGTCGCTATAGCAGCTAATCTTTCCCAACTAAAACCTTGTTAGTTAGATGACCACAACAAATCTGCAGCTATTCCACGCTTATTTATAAACCGTGGTACAATATCCGCAGTCCGGCTGCGGCAAATTTTAATCCGTTTTATGGCACGCGCGAAGTTGTATCGCAGCGAATGTGGGGGGGAATCAGCTCGGTTTAATGACTACAAAATAAAGTTACACCCCTATTTGTGAACATGTACGGTCTGCCCTATTTGTGAACAAACTTCTGACTTTGGGTTTGAGCACTTGAGAGAGGTTAATAGTGGGGACGTTTTACTGTAATTTTGTAATGTAGATAATGGAAAAGTGTACTTTTCTGTGGATTAGAGCCAAATATAAGCAAATTTTTACACATTTTCACATTTCACATTTTATTTCACAAAGTATCCCACTTCATACTTCCTACTTAAAATATTATAAATGCGAATGCTTTTGAGGATGGATGGATGGATGTTTGTTACTCCCTTACGCTATAACGAATGAACCGATTTGGCTGAAATTTGGAATGGAAATAGCTCATACCCAGGATTAACTATAAGCATTTTATCCCGGAAAATTAAATAGTTCCCGCAGGAAATAAAAACCCTTAATTCAAGCGGACCACGTCACTGGCATCAACTAGTAATATACGAGTATAATAGGAATTGAACCGTCCACCTTTCAGTTTCCAGGTCGCATTCTTAATATTTGGGCTATTGAAATTATAATTATGTTAAAATTATACATAACAGTGAAAGAAATATTAAATTATCTGTAGAAACGAAAACGTTCGCCTAAACTACCACACGGCCTGGGAAATGGGCGCGTGACGTCACACATGCCACCATAAATACAATAATTTTATGTTGACATTTATATTAACCGCTTCCTATTTAATATTTTGGGTTATTACATTTTCTAGGGCTCTAAATATACCCAAAGGACGAGCGAAAAAACGACGATTTTAATTACGTTTTCGGGAAAATTAATAAAGCCAAGACAGTGTAAATAAAATGCAATTTATCACATTTATCCTTTTAAGTGCACAGTTCGATTCGTTTGTGAAAATAATAAAATGTTAATTTCAATGTGGCTTAATTGAAATTGCTTTACATTCGTCAATAAAGATAGCAATCGGAAATCTCGTTACATTTTAATCACTTAACACCTATAAATAGATTCAAACATGTATGGATTTATTTAAAATTGAAATATGGAACAATTTACGATTACTAAAAACTCATACGAGTTTTATGAAGAACTTCAAAGCAAGTTCGTTAACATCAGTTTGTCGATTCTCTAAAAATAATTGCATCATTGTAACGATCGCAATGGCCTCTGATTGGCTGGTACCCTCCCGTAATTGGTTAAAATGCATTGATGCAGCAAGAACGCCATAAATTCAGCCAATCAGAGACCATTGCGATCGTTACACTGATGCAATCATTTTTAAAGAATCGACACGCTGGTACCTACAAGGATACCTTATAACCCATGTAGCTTTACTTTTAAGATGTCGTAAAATACTTCAACATTACTTCACTTCTATATAATTCTGCCCTCGTAATTGAAAACACAGTAACTTAAAGGTAACTTCTATATAACTTACTGTGATTTCAATTACGAGGGCAGAATTCATCTCGATATCGTCAGACCACTACTAGACACAGGTATCGTCTCCTATGAAAACAATTTTAGCTATAGCAGGCCAGGTGCAAGAATCAAAACGTGTCAAATTGTATTACAACGTACCTAACCCTACCTCACTAGGCGACGGCTTGGCGTCGACGCCACGCCAAGGGTAGCCAAGGAAGCGCTGCTGGCGTCGCTGCCATGACATCCTAATAAAATATGGCTCTAAGGCTACAAAAACCGGGCTATGGACTAACGTAGTGCGAAGGGATAAAAGTTACGCGATAGAAATAGAGACAACTTCTAGGTAAATTAGCGCTGTGCTACCTGAACTGCACTTAATTGTATGGTAGCTAGAGTCGCTATTTATTTAAATGATTTTGCGGAGTGAGGTTTCTGTATTATGTATTTTTTGGGCATAGTCCGCCATGTCGAAATATAATCTGTATGTTAAATTTTATACCATCGGATCAGCAATAGTTAATTTACTCACTGTAGCAAGTAATAAGAAGAATAGTAAAACCAGCCAACGTTAAAAAGAAACTCTATTCTCTTGAACAACAACCAGCAAATGCTTTAATGTTGCGATGCAATCTCTAAAGTTATAGTTGTTGTAGACAAAGAAATCGAACAATGTAGACAGTTTACTTGTTACTTGTTAGTCTTGCAACCGGTCGTAAGTACAAATTAAAATTTACGCCGCATTAAACGCAGACTCTCTTAGCAAGATTAAATATAACTTTGAAATGAGACAAGCTATCAAACTTCGTGATTAAAGAATACCGAGAGCAAAGTATGATGCAGCGTTTTTCAAATAGTCTTTTAGTGAAGTAGTAATAAATTTCGTTAGACGATTGATTTATTTCCAAACATATCTGACTTTCACAAGACAATACTAATAATTAGGTATATCTGTAATCTGGAAGCCTGTTCCATTATTGTAAAAATGATAGAGCGTAATATGAGAGCTGACATTTTTCCAAGGGTTTCAACGTGCAAGTCAATTTGGGTTAGTAAGTATATAAGACGCTGCTTTTGTCCGGTAAAGTAGTTGGAAGGAGCTGGTACTGGGATGTCCTCGCTTAAAACAGCTGTGAGCCGGGTCGAACTTTCTGAACGAGCTTGGGCTTCAGCGCTCAGCGCAAACATAAAAGGAAGGGATATAGTTTTAGCTGTGCATGTATGTTTACGTATGTTCCACCAACCACCGTAGTGCCTAAACTACTGAACTGATTCTTGATATTGATGACTGAGATGTCAGATTCTATATTATACGTCAGCTGACATAGAACTACATTTTATACGAACAAAATCAATATTACTGATGTTATATCCAATTTCACGTATAGTCGAGTTAATGTTTTTAAACTTTTTTCTCTTTGCTTTATTGTCTGATAGTTGCTAAATGGTCGATTTGAGTAAAATGAACCAATAAGATTATTCAGATTAATTCACCTTTTTGCTAACGTTATTCTTGAATAATATATCTGCGCTTTCGTAAATAGGCCGCGCAACCCACAAATCGAATTATTGCTAATAAATCCTTGCTATATTTTACTACGCTAGCGCCGAAACTGTTGTTTGGCCCGAGGGCCGAGGGGACTACTTGATTGACCTAAATAATATTCTCTCAGTACATAGAATATTACCTAACAGTCATTGATTATTTAGGTACGATAACGCATTCAATAGATCATTCAATAGATCCCCTAACTGGATGAATAAAATGACCTTTCTGAACTCGTAAGTTTTTCTTCAAAGCGCTTAAAATAAATGACATAGATTAGGAAAATTATACGCTCAGTTGATTTACTATCCGTTGTAGTAATATCCAAATTCGCCAGATTGAGTATATGATACGTCAATTGCAGAGGTTAGGTGTTCTCCACATAAGGGACATTCCACACGGAGATTTTTTTCACGAACGTGATACAGTTCGGCTGCCCCATTTCAAAACCTAGTAAGTGTGATTGACAAAATTTTACAGGGGCCAAAAAAACATGTTTTGTAGATGGCTTAGCGAAGTAATAAATATGTAGGCGAGTAGGATTAGAGTGATTATTGTTCAAGGCGCCATCTAGGGACGGTAGTCTTGTAACGTTTCATGACGGTAGTCTTGTAACGTTTCATGACGGTAGTTTTGTAACGTTGGTATCATTGTTCGCTCCCCACTCGTTCGGTCCATAAAAAGGAAACGTACAGCGTGTATTGGGTCATTCGTCATTCTTCATTCGTGAGTCGTGGTTGTTCGTTATTCTGATTCGGTAGAGAGTTGGATTAGTGTTCAGTTAGTGTGAGCTGAGTGTTTTAAGGTTACTATGGTAGTGTGACGATTGAGTGATTGAAAGTGTTATCGAGGTTATCCTGATTTGGTTTCTGGTGAGTTCGTTCCAATGTTTAATCATGTTGTGTTACTGTGAGATCCCTGTAGGGTTCTCGCCCATTCGTGGCTTGTAGTGGTTAGAATAGACGTTGGCTAGGTTCTTCTATCATGGTGTGTGATGAGACGGCTATGGGGATGGTGGAGGCCGTAACTAGGCTAGGTTAGTTAGCCGGTTAGTTATTTAGAACCTGGTAATGTTAGGTTCCATGTTAGTTTGTGATTCCTTTTATTAGACGCTCGGTAAGAGGTGTCTTCATTATCGTGAGATAATCTCAATGAATAATGCTCGGTCATGGTCCTAAGGCTGTTAGTTTAGTTTAGTTCCGTTTCACTTCTGATGCCTGGTGATGCGCCTCAGCGTGTGCCTACATCAGAAGTGGGATGAAGCCCAAATGCCCACAGGTTGTAATATCATGCCCACAGATGTAGCTTCATGCCCACATTAGTTTTGATAACTAGAAAAAGGTTTTGCGAGAAGGTTAACAAAGAATCATTGTGGATTATTGAGTAGAGTTAAGGTAAATGGGAAAATAAGATTTCTGTGTGATCGAATAGCTTTCATTCTTGTGGTTTTGTGGAAACCAGGTGTTGTGTGATCCCGTGTGTGGATGTACAGTGATGTGTAGCGAATGCACATCTGGATGCATGGATCGGATCGATCCTGTAAGGATGACCGATGCCATGGCGATTCAGTGTGTACATGCGCTTAGAAGGGTTAAGAGGGTAATTGGAGGGATGATGTCGTACCGGGCCATGCAGCTGCAAGCGGCTGGTTGAGAGGACACATTCATCTCGTCCAATTCTAAGTGTTTGCTGGTCGAAAGGATAGTGTCGTCCGGGCCATGCCCGAGCGGCTGGTTGAAAGGACACACCCATCCGGTCCAGGCTAGGTGTGAGACGTGTGGCACTCACAGTATCGTACCGGGCCAGACCCGTTGGGTTGGTTGAAAGGACATACTGCTTGAAGCTGGCTACTAATGTGTGAGACGTGTGGCACTCACAGTATCGTACCGGGCCAGACCCGTTGGGTTGGTTGAAAGGACATACTGGTTGAGCTGGCTACTAATGTATGAGACGTGTGGCACTGACAGTATCGTACCGGGCCAGACCCTTTGGGTTGGTTGAGAGGACATACTGGTCGAGCTGGCTACTAATGTGTGAGACATGTGGAACTGACAGTATCGTGCCGGGCCAGACCCTTTGGGTTGGTTGAGAGGACATACTGGTCGAGTCTAGAGAGCGTTACTTGTTGTACAGCTGGAAGAAGAGTGCCGTCCGGTCCATGCGTGGTCGAAAGGACACACTCTTTCGTTTGTTCATTGATAGCGTGTGGGTGACTAGAATTATTATAGTTAGTCAGGTTGGACGAGCGGGTCGTTCAACAAGATGCTGATACTAGTTCAACTATTGCAGAACTACAATCAGACGTCCGAGGACGGCCGAATGTCAGTCTGGCCGTGTAGGCGAGTAGGATTAGAGTGATTATTGTTCAAGGCGCCATCTAGGGACGGTAGTCTTGTAACGTTTCATGACGGTAGTCTTGTAACGTTTCATGACGGTAGTCTTGTAACGTTTCATGACGGTAGTTTTGTAACGTTGGTATCATTGTTCGCTCCCCACTCGTTCGGTCCATAAAAAGGAAACGTACAGCGTGTATTGGGTCATTCGTCATTCTTCATTCGTGAGTCGTGGTTGTTCGTTATTCTGATTCGGTAGAGAGTTGGATTAGTGTTCAGTTAGTGTGAACTGAGTGTTTTAAGGTTACTATGGTAGTGTGACGATTGAGTGATTGAAAGTGTTATCGAGGTTATCCTGATTTGGTTTCTGGTGAGTTCGTTCCAATGTTTAATCATGTTGTGTTACTGTGAGATCCCTGTAGGGTTCTCGCCCATTCGTGGCTTGTAGTGGTTAGAATAGACGTTGGCTAGGTTCTTCTATCATGGTGTGTGATGAGACGGCTATGGGGATGGTGGAGGCCGTAACTAGGCTAGGTTAGTTAGCCGGTTAGTTATTTAGAACCTGGTAATGTTAGGTTCCATGTTAGTTTGTGATTCCTTTTATTAGACGCTCGGTAAGAGGTGTCTTCATTATCGTGAGATAATCTCAATGAATAATGCTCGGTCATGGTCCTAAGGCTGTTAGTTTAGTTTAGTTCCGTTTCACTTCTGATGCCTGGTGATGCGCCTCAGCGTGTGCCTACAAATATATCCAATAAAAGCTTTCAAAGTAGTTTATTTACGAAACATTAATCTACCAACAGATACTGAAGAGTTCAGAGTTCAGAAGGGCTACCTCAAATATGTTTTTTGGTCTCCTTTAAAATTTTGCCAATCACACTTTCTAGGTTTTGAAGTGGGGCAGCCGAGTTGCAGCCTGCTTACTGCAAAATAGATTTTATTGACGCGTGTTGGAGAAACACACGTCAATTATGCGGCAAAAAGTCGGCATGCGCTGCTGCATAATCTTTAGTACAAATCACAATGGAATAGTATATAATGACTGTTAAAGCAGTTTACAATAAGGATCTATCATAAAGTTGTTCCATCTCGTATTAAAAGTAGTTTTTCCGGGAAACGAGCCCTATTGTTATAATCATAATATTAACCATAACGAAGTCCAGACAGGCGTAGCGTAATAGCTGAAGGGAACTCGCAACTAGACTGGAAAGTTACTTTTATTTGTTTTGTTTTGTGGTTTTCCTGTACTTTGAACTCATTCTAACTGACAAAGGCAGTTCATGTTTGGCCATAAAAATTTAATGGAACAGTTTTCTGACTTCAAGAATAGTTTTTCCTATTTATTATTGTATACTAAATTAAGCTGCGTCTACTCTTGGAGAATTGGACATGAGCGAATTATGTTATAAATAAAAGAAATAAGGTATAGTTCTTCCAATTCACGACGGCGCGTGGCTCATGGTTGTGTGTGTTTCGTAACTGTATAACTGTGAGCGAGAGCTTGCTCGCCTGACCGCTCCCACCTAGGCTTCTGACAGGCACGCATACTTACACAATGTGCACGTACAAGACGTAACCACAAGTAAAGCGCCCGTAACTTCGTGAGATAAACGCACCTACTATATTGTTCTCTGTAGCATTGATGACTAACCTCGGAGGTCTTCTATTCCTTCTTTTATCTATTCGCTGAGCTGTTAAGTATTTTAATAGAGTATTATAAACTTCGAAGTGAGTATAGGTCTACAGATGCTTATATAAAGCTAGGGTCCTTTGGTAGACATTTTAATGATCAGTAATGAACCATTTTGTATAAAAAAATTTCAGTTGACTCAACCCAAATAAGATCTAGAGCAGGAGAAGATAACAGCTGCTTTATCAAATATATCAGTCAATAAACTTTACTTCTATATTGAGATCTTTATAGAGGAATTATACTAGAACTGCAAGTCGACTGCAATACTCCAGTTTTAATGTAGCTGGAAATATCCAGTAGACATAACTCACATGCAGTTTATGCGGTCCTACAATCCACAATATGTGATCCTACTATAAAACTGCACGCTAACAGAAGCCCATTTTTTCAGCAAAAATAATTTCTTCAGTATAATTTTTCCCACAGATAGAACCCCATTCACTATTTTCCACCGCTTGACCCTCAACTTTATTGAGATAAACCTCAAATAAATTCATTCCGCCAGCTCTAAGTTCATTTGAACAATAACAATATCCTAAACTACATACGACTACGAATGGTTTCTCCGCTCTTAATTCGGGAGAATCGGTAGAGCCAGTTGTAATACTTTATAGATATTGGACCATAATCTGTGATTACCGTACAAGGAACGTCAGCAAGAAAGTATTCTCTATCGTCTATGATATTGTATATGTATCAAATTGACCATCGTCGATTACTTTTATAATACAGTGAATTCTGATACTTGTAAAAGTAAATTGAATTAATGAATGATGCGTCTTGATACTTTATGAGTAAAGTTAAAGCTGAAGTGGAAATGGGCGGGGCACATAGTTCGAAGAACTGATGGTCGATAGGGTTCCAAGGTGCTGGAGTGGTGATCCCTCACCGGAAAGCGCAGTGTTGGCAGACCCCCCACAAGGTGGACCGACGACATCAAACAAGTCGCAGAGAGCCGCTGGATTCATGCAGCGCAAGACCGAGGCCTGTGGAGGTTCATGCAAGAGACCTATGTCCAGCAGTGGACGTCTATAAGTTGATAAAGAGGAGGAAGAAGAAAGTTTGGCATATTATTATGAGCATCTATTGTTACAACCTATCTTCTAATGTATCCTTAATGACATCTGTGCGTCATACGATGAGTATGTACAGGGTGCTCCCAATCTGTGAAATCCACGCCGCGTCCTACCGAGTATAAAGCTCAGCAAAAGCCGCTTTGAGTTTGAATTGAATGGATTTGACGTAAAAGTTTGCGGTTTGCACTCATTTCCAAATAAGTCAAATAAACACTGCATCTGTTTACATTAGAAAAAGATAGATTTAAATATATAAATACGATTGTACCATGTGAATACATTACACTAGCGGCCCGCTCCGGCTTCGCACGGGTATAAAATATATAACCTATGTCATTCACTGAAAAAATGATTAAAATCGATGCAGTAGTTTTGATTTATTCATTTCTGCCCGTGGCCGTGGTTTTGTACCATAATGTACTATTTTAGTTTTATATTCTTCAAGTGTGTTGAAAAACGTCGTATGATACACGTGTGTATTGATGATTACCGTCCTCGGCTATCTTAAGACCTCAAATCGTACTACACGATTCGATCTGGAGGATTTTATGATGCTAGCTGAATAACAGCTAATACCTACTTTTTATTTATTTACCGCCATTTCACTTAATCATGAATTTCATTACAATACCTTTTTCCATAATAATTTCCACAACAATGTGTCCAACGAAATTAGTACAATACCCAAAATTAATTTAAGATAATAGTAAAAACTTATGGAAGAGTAAAATTCACATAGTTTAAGACTTATGCTAGTTTTAATATCCACTAACGAAGTATTCCTCCAATAGTAATTACCAAAAGTGAAATATTGAACTTCGTGAGAGAGACGGCACGGTATACACGTCACACATTAATCTATGTGCCTGGTGCACTCGCAATCTGTGAAATCCACGCCACGTCCAACAGACTAAAGCTCTGCCAAAGCTACTTTGAGTTTGTAGTGAATGGGATTAAAAGCAAAAGTTTGTTGTTAGGACTCATTTCATGATGAGTAAAGTAAACATCCTGTATCTGCAACTCAGTGCAAACCAAAGCAGTGATAGCCTAGTGGTTATTCCCGCGTCTTCTATTTGGGGGGGTCGCGGATTCGATCCTGGGCTGATCTGACTTTTCTGAGTTATGTGCCTTTAACCACTTAAAGTAAATTAATAGTCACCGACATAGCTCTGCGAGTGGCGAAACTGAAGTGGAAATGGGCGGGGCACATAGTTCGAAGAGCTGATGGTCGATGGGGTCCCAAGGTGCTGGAGTGGCGACCCCGCACCGGGAAGCGCAGTGTTGGCAGACCCCCCACTAGGTGGACAGACGACATCAAACGAGTCGCAGGGAGCCGCTGGATTCAGGCGACGCAAGACCGAGGCTTGTGGAGGTCCATGCAGGAGACTTATGTCCAGCAGTGGACGTCCATTAGCCATTAGTTGATAAAGAAGAAGAAGAAGAAGAACCAATTAAATGTCACATGCTTTAATGATGAAGGAAAATACTGTGAGAATGCAAGCCTGAGAGTTCTCCATAATATTCTCAAGGGTGTGTGAAGTCTGCCAACTCGCATTGGGCCATCGTGGTGGACTATATGGCTCATTATAACCCTTCTATGAGAGGAGACCTGCGCTAAGTAGTGGAGCCGTTGATGTTGATGGGTTGGTGATATTTTTTTTTTTAATTAGTCCACAAAACTGACCACAACTGCTTGAATTACATTAATGAGGCAAGTTTATGAATGTACAACTTCCGCAATCGAGTCTCCTCGATGTGGACGTGACATGCGTGACAGAGGGCACATACGGTAACAAAAAAAAAAAACAAATAATTATGTGCAACTCAGATGCAATGATTCAAATGGCGTAATAATGTTTTTTTTTTCATAATATTTTTACGTTCACGCGAAAACTCTATTTTTCCGTGATAAATGGTGGCTTATGTCATTCTCCAAGTCTTTATCAATACCGACTACCCGTTGCTCCATCGCTGCGTGATTGAAGGACAAACTAAAAGACCGACAAACAAAGTCACTTTCACATCTATAACATTAGTAAGGATTACAAAAACTCAAGTATTGGTTTAAATCACATAATGATAAGTAGCCTACGTTATTGCCATTGAAATTTTGAAAGTTTTTGAAAGCTGTAGACATCGGATCAGCCGTTCCGAAGATTAGTAGCCCGTATAGACAGACAGACAAAAGTTTATAAAAGTGTTTCTTTGCTATGGTTGGGTTGAGCCATTCCAATATTTAAAATTATATTAATTTCCCATAGCTTTTCTGAGCAATTAATGGAGCTGCCTATTTTTATTCCCGGTACTGATTTTCAAATTTTATATTTTCAAATCGAACCGTAAATTAGTTACCCATCATAAATTACTTAACCATGTTATGTACAAGAGCCCTTTTAACAAATAGCCAACTTGAAAATACGTTACATTTTCAGGCTTCAAAATAATAAGGCCAGATCAGAATTGACACGAAAATGGAAAGGATTTTTTAACAAAAAAGTTTTTTCATCCGCCTCAATACAAATGGGTATCAAAAACGTTTCCGGAGGCAACTTTTTCATTTTTTCCTCTTCGGATGCTTCCATTCAGAAACGTCCTTTTGTAATACAAAAATATAGGCACATATATTTTCACATTTGAGACAAACATTTTGCTAACGCTTTTTCTAATAAATTGAATATTATTGATTGTGATTTGGTTCGATGACGAAACAACTTTGATTTTAAATAATACTTGGCCATTAGGGCCACGATTTCGTGTGCGTGCATTTAAGCTATCCGGCGGCGACTGTCTTTTGTTACGAGCGTAGGTGTATGCTACGCTTCTCTACGCACGTAGCTACGCTACGCTTCTTTGAAAATGTAGGTGGTGTCATCCGCTGCAGCCCACGCAGCCTACTAGGTCCATACGTCCGTGCATAAAGAGTACAGCAATGGAACAGTGCCTTCACCGTTCACCTCATCCAAACCGGAATAGTCAACATATTTATAAATAAATCATAGTATTTACTTCAGCACATACTTTATTGCACAAGAATATAAAATACAATAAACTAGATTTTAGATAGATATTTTAAAAATTCACCACTACACAGGAAATCAAGATCTAACCAATATTAATATTTTAAGAAATATATAGCCAACTAACAAGAGCAACTTAACTGTGGTAGTTATTACAAGAAATAAATTAGTAGACAGGTATACAAATCTTAATGCCATCTCTATTACTATGACTTTAATGGGAAAATTTATTGCCTTTGAAAACACCAAAATTTAAAGTCTAGATAAAAAAGATAATTACAATGGACAATTATACGGAGAAAATATTAATTTCAAGTTACATACAGAGATAATATTATAGCGGTTGACGAAAGTTCAATGACACACTTTAGTCCTGGACAGTTCAATTTAAAGTTTGTTGATGAAAGGGGCGATAGAAGCGAAGTCCTCGCATTCGGGGATGAGCTTTCCCTTGAACTTGATGCAAGATTCTGCACACAGAGGGCCGTCGAACCACGCGCCAAGCATCTTCTTGCAGTGGGCGCAGTTTTCAATACAAATTTCGAAGGGATTGTAGGCAGTGGCGATAGCAGGGTTGGCACTGGTATAGTGGTTTAGCAGGCACACTGCTACGATGAACAAGACAAAGGTAATTTTCCCGGCCATTTTATTGAAACTGACGGTTCTATTGAAAGAATGGAGTTTAGAGGACTGGAATTACTTTCTCAGTGGTTAGAACTGGAATGTGATGTCCGTGTGTTTCGCGGGCGTTTTATACTAAACTCTGTCCATTTCTTCAAATGAACCGTGTCCAAGAACCCCAGGAGGCGAGGCTTTTCCATTATTTATATGCGTTTTGTTAATTAGATTTTGAAAGATAGTAAGTGCTAAGAGAATCTTGCCTGGATTCAAATAATCTAGTTTCCTTTATTAATTATAGCCTTTGTCTTTCAAGTCTTTAGCACTATAGTTACTTGACGTAGTATCGATTCATCTCTATCTTAGTATAGCTTTAAAAGAATTTACTCCCAGAATCAGATGACATTTCATTAATACATATGGGCACTCTTTGGGGCAGCGCAATACCGAGATCTGTGGAAGTCCATGCAAGAGACTTTTGTCCGGGACGTATATTAGTTGATAAAGAAAACATGATATGTAAATGACAGTTTATTAAGGTCCTGCCCGCAATTATGTCCACGTTGAGTCAAGTAGGATAAAAGTCTATGTCACTTTTCAGATCCTAAACTATATACCCATGCAAACACGTCAGGTAGATCCGCTGCTCTGTTTATTGCGAGATTGTAGTACCAACCAACAATTACTTTCATATCTATAATTTTTGAAGAGCCTTAATGGTAATCCTGTCAAACTTAATATTATAAATGCGGAAGGTTTTGGGGATGGATGTATAGATGGATGTTTGTTACTCCTTCACGCCGCAACGAATGAACCGATTTGACTGAAATTCGGAATGGAGATAGCTCATACTCAGGAATATAGGCTAGATTTTATCCCAGAAAATTAAAGACTTCCTGCGGGATTTTTGAAAACTAAATCTATGAGGATGAAATCGCGGGTATCAGCTAGTAAATTTCTGATTAGACAAATGAACTCTGAGTATGGCAGTTTTGAGAAATCTTCATGAAGGATGTACTAAACTGTCGTAGCGCCATTCCATCAACTCCGCGTACAGAATTCTACTTTAAAAACTTATCATTCAACCCTCTCCAACTTCGCTTATTCTCGTAGGTATCTCTTCAAAGTTAGCACGTAGCGCTTTACACAAATGTGTACCTTACTCCCCTAGAAATGAATTCGACTGGAAGCGCTTTTTTATCAATCTTATCGGATTTTGGCCTCCGAAAAATAATAGCAGAGATCTATTGAAGAACCAATTGTAAGTAAACACACGTAAAATATTCCTATTGGGTACATACGTGACTAGTGTAACATTTATTTTATGGATTCCAATATCCAAGCGGTGTCCTTAGAGTATCCCATCAAATATTTTATGATTATTATGTCTTAAGATAAGGATAATTTTGTGAAATACATCTTTCCAAAACATGAATGCAGTTACAATTTGTTATTCTCGGTATCTTGTTTTTTAAGAATTAGGCTTATTCCGCACTGCATCTAATCCGAATCTTATTCAAATCTAAGAATTTTCGATCCAAAGCAGCTAAAGTACCTACTATTTGTATGTATTTTTTTTCGAATTCGGATAACGAAATTTAGTTGCTATCTAGATTCGGATCGCTTGTTCGACTACGAATAAGGAGATTCCTGAGTCGGACCAAAAAAATGTATTGGGTTTTTCTCTCAAAGAAATTCTCAGTACCAACCCGGAAGTTAGCGGTGAGACACCCCCGTGCCTCCGTGAAGCAATCGATCTTGCGCCTGATCTCTCTGCGGCTATTAGAATGAGGGAATAGAGAATGCACCACATGTATGCACTATAATATCTCCTGCGTAGATGGTTAATCTCTAGGAGGTTAGCCGCCGTGATCGGATTGGGTGGGGAGGACATAATATCGATTATATCAGCTGGTGCTGAAATGCTGTATCAAACATTGCTGCAGTCTCAATTGTGATTGGTTAAACTTATAGCGTTCTTGCCACAAGAACCAATAGCGAGAGAGTGTTGGCCAATGAGAGACGACTGCGTTCATTACACTGTACCAATATTTTTTAGACAATCCCGCCGAAGAGTCTCGTAAAAACATTTAATTTCAAAGTAACAAGAGCCTCAAAGATTTATTTACAAATCTTGTGTGGGTCAGCCTGAGGGCAACATCTCAAAAGTACGAAAAAGGAAGTTCTTGTAAGTACGTACTTAAGTATGAAAATGTTCACAACGTGAATCCAAGACCTCGTTACAAAATCAGAGTTTATATTTGTGGCGCTCTCTACCAAAGCGTTGCAAACAAACAGACAGACAGAGAAAAATTTTAAAAATTTTACTTATAACAAACCAAAACACTTGTTATAAGTACCGTATTTACTTTCGTATGCAGTTAGTAAAAAGCTGTTCTTTTGGTATTACAAACAGACACTTCAATTTTATTTATTTGTATAGACAATTTTTTCCCTTTTTAGTTTCTTATATCGTCGGTTCAATTTTTGGAAAAAGTAATTATTTTCTCAAACGAAGTTAATTCCAGCGACTCTATCTCTTAACTCCGTATCCACAATTCGAATCGCGAAGTTGGAAGCACGTTGTAATTCCGATGCACTCCAAGATAACTTTCTGGATCGTGCGAGCCAAACGAGCTGACAAAGTTGGCGCACCTCATCCTCAGGACTGTTACAATGTAATAAATGTTTTGCGAATAGTCTGGGTGTCGCCTATTTCCGTGATCTCTGTTAAAAAAGGATTATCTTTCCCCATTTGCAACGAACTCGGGAACATACTTTTCTACTTTCGAATAATTTTGAACTGAATTGAAAATAAACGGACTGAATTTTCAACCGATTCCTTTGGTAACAACTGTAAATTAAATTATCTTCTTTTTTATCGATATCCTCGCAAGGTTTACTTCTGACTGTGATTTCAACTTACGTAGACTGTAAACTTTTATTAATAGGCTTTTCTTAGGCAACGAAAATTAGTTCATTACCGTCACATAATCTTCTTTTTCTTCTTCTTTAACAACTGAGATAGACGTGGGCAAAGCTCTCTTGCATCGACTTCCACAGGCCACGGTCTTACACCGCCTACATACAATGGCTCCTTGTGAACCATCTGATACCGCCGGTCCACCTAGTAGCTTAAAAAGGTACATAATAATTAACTTAAATAACAAAAATCGTTCAAACTTTACTCGAAAATAAGAAGCATTTTTCAGAAAATACTTTACAGTAATAAGTCAGATTTTAGATTACGCCAATACAATGGCTACCAGCTGAACGAGCAAACTAAGATTAATGACTGAAAACGAGACCAAGTGTAGCTCAATCCATCTCAATCACCCCTTTAGGAATAAAAAAACTTTTACAAATTCATATTATACCAAAGACATTCTACGAGAGTGCACTGCAAAAAAATCGAATATTTGGAATACCAGCTGTCTTAAAGGGTCCTTCTATGTTCAGAAAATCTATCTATACAAATAAATACCTAGGTTTAGATTTTCTTTTCGTTATTTATGTTTTTGTTTCGTAACTATCTGGACAAGATTTTATTTATAAGAAAGAAAATTACTGGAAAATCCACCTGAAATTGGACGAAAAATTGGTAGTATTTTTGTATGAAAATTTCAATTTAAAAATAGTGGAAATGGCATCCGTATTTCATATAAATTTTAGAAAAATAGGATAGCGGTTTTTTTTATTAATGAAAAATGCGAAAGTGTGTGTTTTTTTATGTGTATATAAATATAGGTAGATAGATAACAAGGCCTCGAAATGCATATTTATTGAAAATACAGCTTGAGATGGGACAAAAAGTAGGTATTGGTACTAAAATAAGAAGCATCAGGAACGCAGCAACGGATCGACTTGATTTTGTGCATGGATAGTGGATCAGGTTGAGGAGAATGTCATAGGCAACTTTTACACATTTTATTTCTAAAACTAAATCCACACAGATGCAGTCCAAGCATCAGCTAGTTAAAAATATTAATAGGGCATTAAAGAGAAGACGCTAAACAAACTAATTCTCTATTATCTTCACGGCTCGTCGAACAGAGCTGAAAGGAAGCGCGGTATCATTGTTTACGGAGAGTCATTCAATCAGATGGTACAAAGGAGCATATCGTCCAGGTCGGGGGTTCGCTCGTTAATCTTAATCTTTCCATTGTGCAGGTCACGATTGGTGGGAATTATCTGAAGCTCTTCACGTAGACTACGAAATATGTTTCATACTGATACATATCAGATTACGTTTTGGGAGGGCCTTCTGCTTTGGTGCCTTAATTATAACATACTAGCCGATGCCCGCGACTTCGTCCACGTGGAGTTAGTTGTTAAAATCCCGCGGGAACTCTTTGACTTTCCGGGATAAAAAGTAGCCTATGTCACTCTCCTGGTCCTCAACTATACCCATGCAAAAATCTCGTCGAGCCGTTGCTTTGTTGCGGCGTGATTGAAGGACAAACCAATAAACAAACACACTTTATCTTAAATATATAAAAGGCAAAGGTGACTGACTGACTGACTGACTGACTGACTGACTGACTGACTGACTGACTGACTGACTGATCTATCAACGCACAGCTCTAACCACTGGACCGAACGAGCTGAAATTTGGCATACAGGTAGCTGTTAGGACGTAGACATCCGTTAAGAAAGGATTTTGGAAAATTTCAACCCCAAGAGGGTTAAATAGGGGGTTAAAAAACCGAACCTAACGTGAGCGAAGCCGCGGGTTAAAGCTAGTCATTTATATATTAGTAAGGACTAGCATCAAACTTTAACGTTTACAAGCGCAATAGTCGACTCAGTGATTAGCCATTTTTAGTAAGCCTTTAAAGACTGACTACATCGTTTCATCGTCAAGTTCACTTTTAGAACGGTGGTACCTACACAATATACAAACCTACCAGCATGGCTGCTAATGATCAACTTAATATAAAAGCTTTTAAATTACAAAGTCACTAAAGTAATAAAATTTCAGTAAGTGAATTAAACTCATTAAAGCAGCTTACACACATTTTAATCACAATAATATGAAATGAATAAATTATATTTCATACAAAATTAACGTGAAAATTATTTATATCAGACCAACTACATGCATCGGTGGCAATAAAACAACAGGCTTACGTAGTAATAATTATTGTTTATAACTTGTCTGTCATTTCCATTCATACGTTGGTCCTGAAAGTACTTTATTTTATCGCCAACAGTGGATCATTGGCGTTAGTATAGTTCTTGCAATTCACGAGTTGTTACAGCATCCTAATCGCTAGTCAGTAATCGTTAAAATAAAAATATGTAATCCGCCATTTTGTGGCGGAGCCCATCTTGAACCGATTTTCATCAAACATAGCTAAGAACACTCCCGGCTAATTCAACTTTTAAACAAAAAAATAAAATCAAAATCGGTTCATAAGTTCGGGAGCTACGATGCCACAGACAGACACTCACACACACACACATAACAGACACGTCAAACTTATAACACCCCGTCGTTTTTACGTCGAGGGTTAATTAAAACTATTACTAACTACTTATAATATAAAGTCTTGACGAGGTTGCTAGAATCATGCCTATTTTCAGAAAAATATATTTGATTTTCATTAGCCATAACGCCTGTAAGAATATTTCTAATGAAAAATTATTCGAGCAATATAAGATGGACGCTTTAATTACGCTGTAAAGATTTATAAGGGCCGCGTTTCTTCATAAATAACGCTTTTGTTAGACTTCCTTATTAAAAATATTCAAGGGCAAGGAAAATTCGAATACATTTTTAATATACCCTAAAACTAAATAGAAGTGCTTATCGCATATTCTTAATTAAATTTGCGTGCCCCATTCCAAAGGGTCTAGCCGTATTTCTATGGCCAAACTACCCCCGATAGGAACTGATATCGCCACTTAAGCTATATGTAAAGGAGGATAATAGTAGTTGATACGGAAGGTACTATCTCTTCTTCCTTAAATTAGAGGAGATATATATGAAAAAATGAGTCCGGCGACATTTTTCCAATCGATATATCTATCTTCGGTCTGGTGGAAGGCTTTAGCCGTGGCTAGTTACCACCCTACCGTCAAAGACGTGCCGCCAAGCGATTTAGCGTTCCGGCACAATGGCGTGTAGAAACCGATTAGGGGGTATGGATTAAATCTACACTTCCAAGTTAGCCCGCTACCATCTTAGACTGCATCGTCACTTACCATCAGGTGAGATCGCAGTCAAGGGCTATCTTGTCAACAAATAAATAATAAATAACTTTTAAAACTAAGAAAATAAAACAAATGCCACAGTTTATTTTACAATAGTTTTTGATCTTAGTTATGCTGTCCCAAATAAAAATGATTTTATTTGAGACAGTCAAACAATATTGACCAATTAACTACTATACTTTTTATTCCAAGGTAGGTACCGAATCTGTGCAGATGGGACTCGCTATTACCAGTTTTTTTAACATGTTCCCTGTTCGTCTTATTTAAGTTATTGCAAAAGTGGAGTATCATCGTCATAACGTAAGACGTTCTTTGCACACCCTCTTTACCTAACCCAGAAACTACGTATTGGATTTTCCTTCATAAAAGGCAGCCTCACTGGATGCCAATTACATAACACAATGTCATCATAGATAATAATCTTTTTATTGTTCGTGGGATGGATGTGAGTTTTTTAAAAGAACCTTATTTCAGTATACAAAAGGCCCGTGGTTGGGAATAATGAGGTTCTTACGGGAGAGCTCTCGAGAGCTCCTTCTTTCACACTTGACATTAGAGGCTACGTTACGTACGTGGCGGAATTGAAAACTTCAGTCGGTTAAGGTCCCAGAATAAGAGTATTGAATACAAACGTCATTTTTATATGAAGCAAACATAACTAAGTGAATCCTTACAAAACTGTAATAAACCTTTTCACTTTCACATTTATAATATTACTAGTTGAAGCTCGCGGTTTCGCTCGCCTGGAATTAGTTTTTAAAATCTCGTGAAAGCTCTTTGATTTTCCGGGGTATAAAGTGCCTATGTTCCTCTCTCGGTCCTCAATTATACCCATGAAATAATCACGTTGATCCATTGCTTTGTTGCAGCGTGATTGAAAGACAAACCAAACAACAAACACACTTTCGTGTTTATAATATTCTATAGTAACGAAGTAAGGATTAGTAGGAAACTAAAAACATAAAAATTCGAAAGCGTATTTATTGGTTTATCCTATTTTTTTTTTTTTAAACAAAGGATTCCTACGGGATTTACAAGAACCTAATGCAACGCGGATGAATCCACGGACAAAAGTTATATAAATAAGGAGAAACGGAGATATTGAGACTAAAAAAATACATGATGATCTACCCTGCCACTATGAAGTATATTAATATAGAAACTTTTTAAATAACGTTAAAAATCAGGTTTCGGAGACTATACTTTATTGAATTAGTAAAGACCAAACATTAATAAATAATAATAAAAATAAACATAAATATAAAATAATAAGAAAATTGTTGTGTTTAAATGGATTTTCATTAAAAAATCAGAAAACTACACATATACTCTACGGGTAAAATGCCTCAAAAAGTTCTGCATTTTTTTTGTAAAATATAGTTTTTTCATAGATCTAAAATGTTTTTTAATGAATAAATTGTTTCGAAGCACATGAATAACATTCATTGCATGTTCATCGTTGTTTCAAAGTGAAAGTTGATAATATCAACTGCAATGGAACGTCAAACATTTGTGGAAATCTAACGGCTCCCTACAAAAAGGCTTTGTTAAATTGTTTCAAATAAAACTTGCGTTTGCTGTGCTCTTTTAAAGGAGGTATCTTGATTAAAAAGTTTCGTCTGGCGGGAGCTACGTCTACGAGTAACTTTAAATACAGAGAACGTTCTATAATAGAACAGACCCGATTAAACTATATACGCTTTTTGAATAACGTTTATTAAAAAATAATTATTTTTTTAAGGAGAAACCTAAACTTTCAGGTCATTCATTCTCTGTTTTCTGAAATACAGTTTTAACTAGTTTGTAAAACAGGTGCACGACGTTATTGTAATTATAATTCACTAGTTGAGACCCGTGACTTCGCTCGCGTAGATTTAGTTTTTAAAAATCCCGCGGGATCTCTTTGATTTTCCGGGATAAAAAGTAGCCTATGTCACTCTCCCGGTCCTCAACTACATCCATGCAAAAAATCACGTCGATCCGTTGCATTGTTGCGACGTGATTGAAGGACAAACCAACAAATCAATAAACCAACAAACAAACACACTTTCGCATTTATAATATTAGTAAGGACACAACTTTAGCTATTTTGTATTTTTATGATGTTTATATTATCTTTTATGCTGTTTAGTTGTAATTGGACAAATAAATTCTTATGTTATCTTATTCATGAGTCTATCTTATTCGCGAGTCTAACTTTTAAGTGAGTTAGTAAATTATTTTTAGGTTCATAGATAGCTAGTGGCAAAATAATGTAAATCAAAATAATAATTTTATTCTACCTTGTTGTAACCCATGTTTAAAGCAAATAAATGAATTATTATTGTTAAATATAGCAAAAATCTAATAAACGCCGTAAAGTTAGTCAATGTTAACCATTGTGAAGTTTCCCTCTACCAATAACAATAAGTTACTGTACTTGTGAACTTTGAGCGACCGCACTATCCAACTATCTAACTTTTATTCCTTGTTTATAGTTTTCAAGTTACCCACTGTATTAGGAAAATTGATAGTATTTTTCCTGCAGTAAGAGAAATAGTGTTGGGTATGACACGATTTATATGAATAGGCTCTATTTTTACTGAGCCAGTACAGCGAGCCCGTAGAATGACAAACTGAACATCTTGAAGTCAAACGTCACGTGCGTCACACATCTTCATTAGTTATCGGTGCGTGACGTGTATATTGTGTTGGTAACTATTATAATTAATAGGTTATGGAAGAAATTAATAGGTTTTTCACGTGAGTAAAGTGAAGAGTAGGCTGTACTATGACAATAATTTATAATGAACTGCTCGAACGCGACAAATGTACTGGATCTGATAAGACCAACTCAACTTTAAAGAGAAATAAGAATGAAAGTCGAGTCCACTCAGATTCTTTAAATTTTTATTCATTCATTCCTTCAACTTATACTACTACACAGTGGCGTAACTATAGGGTGGCAAGACGGCAAAATGCCACGGGCCTCCAGCCGGAAGGGGCCCCCAGTCAGAGAGGGCCGAAAGCACAAGAGGATTCCAACATTTATTGGCTATAAATGTTGGTTCCTGTGACTACGGCTAGTGCCGAGTGATCATTTTTTCGGGAGGGAGGGAGGGCCCCATCCGATGAATTTGCCACGGGCCTCAAACGTTATAGTTACGCCACTGCTACTACTACTACAGAACTTATAAACATGCAAGTTGAAATAAAAATAATAATCTTTATTAGAAAAAACTCAATACAATACATATCGTTGGAATCCTGACCGATAAACTAGGAAAGTCCGTATCTTAGGGGCCAGTGCATTCCCAAACATTGACAAATATAAATATAATAAAAATAATAAGTTTGAATTACTAAACGAACAAGTCAATGTTTCAAATTCACCGTTACTCCGTTTATTCGAAGGGGCGAATCCGGGGGGGTCCGAGGGGAGTTCGGGGGGTAGTGGGCGGGGCAACAGTAGTGGGGATAAAAATAGTATATAATACCGCACATTTCACACACACGTCACTAGACAATACAGCATTGTAAAGTCGATATCTCCTGAGGATGCTCCGGTGTCGGGGCGAAACGTGCGTCGAGAGTAGTATTAAAGTCTTGTGTGGTGGTGCATGTGAGTGGTGGTGGCATTGCTTGCTTGGGAACTTTGCTTTATTGCTTGGTTGGGGAGGTAAGCGGTGCTTAGCTTATAACTGCATGTTTGACCATACAGATTTTTTTCTGTTGGCGGATTACAGCAAAATAACTCTAACATTTTTTGTTAAATATAAATATCTTTCTGGTGCACTAAGAGCATATGATCAGAAATATAATGTATAAATAGGTAATTAGTTTATGTAACAGTTTAAAAAAAAAGACAAAGAATAACTTGTATAACAACAACTTGTGGAATAAATGGCATAGTCTATATATATATATATAATTCAAAGTCCTGACTGACTGATTGACTGACTGAGATATCAACGCACAGCCTAAACTACTGAAGTTAGAAACTTGAAATTTTTACATTTGGTTCCTTTTATGACGTAGGCGCACACTAAGAAAGAATTATTGGAAATTCCACCCCTAAGGGGTTCAAATAGGGGATGGAAGTTTATATGAAACTCCGTCATTTTTCAAGCTGTTTCCATCAAAGTTGGTATTGGAGCTTTCAGTTAAAAATAAAGAAGTACGTGTGTCACAGTTTTTGAAAAATCCACCCCAATACCTAATTCCACGCGGACGAAGTCGCGGGGGCAAAAGCTAGTTACACTATAAAAATTGTGATTATTTTTGTATTAAATTAAATTATTAATAATTGAACGAGCGAAGCGAGTTCTCTGAGTCAACTAGGGCGCTTGCCTACTAGACAGAGAAGTGTGTCCGTCTAAATGTCTGTCAGAGCCCTATAACTTCTGAATTACTGAATATTAGAACGTGAAACTTGGTTGAAAATTCAGTTATATCCTGTACTTGAACAACAAATACTAAAATTAGATAAATGTTATAAAGAAACGAAATTATTTAATTTTAATGCGCCATCTATTAGCATTATTGTGAAGCTAATAGCTTCACTATAATGCTAATAGATGTCGCTGTGTCAGTAAAACAGTTTTATGTCAACTATTTTTTTTTTATTGCGTCTAATGTTAAAAGTTAATTATTACAATATATAATTAAAACTTTTGGGAATTATGGGATATCGCGAGGTCTCAGTTCGGGGCGAACCACTAGTATTATTATATTACTCTTTCAATGCAATGTAAGATTTTCAGATATTCAACTCTCGAGGGTAATCACATGTAAAAAGACACAATTGAAAATTATTAAATTCAACGCAGACGAAGTCGTGGGCTAGTAGGTACCTACTCAAATGTTTGAGCAAATGTTTTATTTTCCATTTCTTTTCCATTTAATAAACAGAACATAATGGTAATACATGCATTCCGTAAAAAGGGAACCCACATCAAAAGGGCTAGACGCCATTACAACGTCACTCAACTGTCCAGCATTACAAATAAGAAAGAGTATTCAGCGAACAACATAAACACGAATAAATGCACGAAACTGTGAAATAATCATACAGTGAAATAAACTTTTGTTTTTGTATATTTTATATACCTAAGTATTTTCTTCATAACATATTTTGTTATTTAAAGATGAGTAGATATTTTTTTATTTGTTTGTATTCTAGCAATACTGTATGCGGCTTGGTACTTGGACTTACGAGTAGGTTTCTTATTATTTCCAATTCGACAAAATTTCAAAAATTGAAAATTTCTTTAAGTACGTTGTGCGATTTTTGGCAAGAAAATCTTATAGATCCGCGTCACTTATCTGTATAGTTCTTGCAATTCACGAGAGCGCGTGGCACATGGTGTGCGTGTGTCCAGTAGGGCTAACATGCGCGCTACGAGAAAGTTTTGTCTACACGTTTACTCGTAGTCTCTATGTAAATCTCTACAGAGATTCACGCGTAAAGTGTCGACAAAATTTTCTCGTGGCGCGCATGTTAGCCCTACAGGCAGGCACGCACACTCACGCAATGTGCATGTACACGACATAACCACAAGCAAAGCTCACACGCCCTCGTGAATTGCAATAACTATAACACAAACAATATATTGTGTAGGTACTATTTATGTAGCTATGACGTGTTTTCACTACTGTAGGAAGTTCCCATGACCCATGTTTTTTTTATTAGATTAAAATAGAGCCTGAGATTTCCCCAAACAAATTCTTAAACTTTAATAAAACTAGCTTCTTCGTAATATTAATGTCGGTAAATCTTTTAATTTTATTTTAATTAGCATTTACCCTCAGCATCACCCGCCGCTAGTCATGCTGGCGTCTACTTAAGTTTTACTAAACTTATTTTTAAAGTTCTTAACTTCCAAAGTAAGGGTAAGTTTCTTCTTAATGGGTCCCAGGATTTTTGCGTTATGTGCGAACAAACTAACTGACAAAGGATTTCAACTACGAAGCTTTATACTGTTCGAGAAAGTTTGTAGCGGTAAGTATTTTGTATAATATTAGTAATATTATGAATTTAATTAGCAATAAAAAACACCTATAAAAGAGATACCATTTAACTACAAGTAAAAAAGAATTGCGTAGTCCATTGAAAAATAAATAAATTACTATTAAAAGTGAACGTGTAATTAGCAAATGGATTTAAGTACTTAATAAATTAAAAATACATTCAACATATTCGTGCTAAAGTAACCTACTTTATATTTTTGCTTTTTTATAATCATTTGAGTTGAAATTATTTCACTTATAAGTAATTTTTATACACGGCACTAACTATCCAGTATTCCTTTGAAATATCCTAATGCAGTAAACAACAATATTTTCGTGACCTAGAAAAAAATATCTGCATATCTATTTTTTTTTATGTGAAATAGGCTTGCACTTGTCTGCAATCAATGATGGAAAGCACTGATGAGGTCCAGATTGGGGCGCGCTTGCCTAGAAGATGCCTATGCAATCTTACTTTGAAGGTGCTCAAGATATTATTTTATTAGTATTTTATTATCTACTGAAATTAATAATATGAGCATGACGTTATTATTATTACCTTATTTAAGGTTTCGCAGTAAGTATAGCGCAGAAATAGAGAGTCAAACTCACATCTTTGGGATAGAACAGGCAAGTTTAGTTGCTGGCTGCCAGAGCTACGGCGATTTCTCTGACCTAGGAAGGATTCAGGCGGCGCAACACTGAGGTCTGTGGAAGTCCATGCAAACGACTTATGTCCAGCATTGGACGTCTATAAGTTGAAGAAGAAGAAGAAGAAGAAGAAGGAAGGAATTTATGACCTAGGAATGTAAACTTACGTTACGTTAAAGGTAAGCGAGGTGCATCTAAGGTGGGACCGTCACTTAATAGCAGTGGGCTTAGCAAAAACGCTTAAAGCAGTATTATTTCAATATTGTTTTGAGATTGAAAATGTAAGCGTTGATGGCAAAGGCCCAGGTATTAACACGAGTTTATACTCGTAGGTATACTTATTTCAAAAAAAATTGCATCTGCAGTAATCTGCATTGCGAATGCTACATTACAAGAAATAAAGACGAATTAGCAGCATAGTTTCCACAAACGAACTCGCTGACGTCTGCTGCTTAACATTTTACAAATGGCTCAAATAACGAAAACATGAACGCAATCCTTGTTCCATAGTATCAACATCAACGCGATTTTCTACTAAATTAACAGAATTTCAACACAATGCCGCGCGTACAAAAAACATTCACGCAATTGTTGCAACAACGAGGCAAATCCTCTTTATCCGAAAACGTAGAGCAGGTGTGACAATGGACGAGTTTATTTCACAAAAAATTACTGTATCCACCTACTCTCCATTTTATTTACAAATATAATGAAAGAAAAGAAGGGCTACATCTATCTAACCTTTGTTAAAAAGTTTTACATACTTTGTAAATGTATGGTCGCGGACAGAAAATGTTTATCAGTTTTCAAAGTAGATTCTATATCTCATTGCGTGCAGTAAGGTCTATAACGCCATAGAATATCGAAAGCATATCGACTGTTAGGCATAGACGTGTGCATGTAATTATGAATCTTAAGGTGGTAAACATTTTCTGTCCGCGACCGTATGTAAAGTTTTGATTGTATAGTTAAAACCACAAAACAGAAATATAATCCAATAAGTATGCGCAGTGCACTTATTAACAAAACAAAGAACTTTTTCACTAGCCTATACCAACGAGCCAAGCCATTTATTTTTTGGTTAAAAGCAGAAACCTTGGAAGCAGCAACTCAAAATCGAATATCTTTTCTACCCAAATTCGTCACTTGTGTTTTTTATCTTGCCTGGTTTGACCATATAGTCATTTCTAGGACTACATAATGTATTTTATAACCCAAGTAATCTCTCCTTTTTCCCATTACGTGACAAAATTGTTTTTTTACTTGATTTTACTTCGAAAAGAGTCTCTTTCACGTAACCAAAGTTACGTTTTGCAACGAGTAGTTAACGAATGAAAAACAATCGTTTTCCCATGGGCGAGAACAAATATAATTGCGCTATATAAATTTTAAAAGCACATATTTCTCCGTGCGGGGTTTATTTCTAATTTTAACGTACAGGACCAAATTTATACCGTACATGTGTTACCATATAGAGGAAAGTCGTAATGACGTTCGGCTTTCGGTACAAAGTTAGGTACATACAAACGTACATATTTTCAAGTATCTTTGTAACAAGGCCAAATATACCAATATAGAAGTTTATTTGAATAAAAAACTTTTCTATTCTATTTCTTTTAACCCAATTTTACCTTTGAAGCTCTACAAACAACGTAGGTACATTTCAGTAACACCTTCAATAAAATCTACTTACAATAAAACTGCAACGGGACGAATTCTGCACATTAAATATATTTTGAAAATTTTAATCGGAGGATGCTTTATTATCGATACTGAACCCAAAACAATTTTTTTTTGAATTTTTGTCTGTCTGTGCGCGCATTACGTGAAAACTACTGAAAGGATTTGAATGAAATTTAGTGTAGTGGTATTCCGGGTCAATATATAGGATACTTTTTATCCTGATAAATAATAAGGTTTATCCGGGATAAGGGATAAAAGTTTATTTAATTTTGCCATAACTTCGTCAAATCTAAACCGAATTTAATAATTCTTTTTTTTAGTACAAATTATGTACTACTAGAAATATTTTATCCAATTTTGGTAAAGATCTACTAAATATTATCGGAGATAGAGGACATAACTTCTCGCGGATAATAGCAGGTCAATCTAAACTTTTTCCAAACGGACGAGGTCACGGAATCATCTAGTCTACAATAATCAGCTTGGTTGAATTTGCATTTCACTTCTCATTAAGTTAAGAGATGTAGCCGGGGATGTGTTTTATATACTCAAAGTTATTCTCGAGCTTCGTTCTCGATATTAGCATTTTATACATTTGTAGTTTCACGGTATAGACTCGCTGAATCGCACTTTATTTCAGAGCAGGGTAGATTGAAAAAACAACTCCAGGCTGTCCCACCCCGCGCCGACCACGTCATTCACAGTTTTAGTGCTTCGCTGTTTCGTACGTTTTAAATCTATTTAAATCTAATTTGGTGTTTATTTGAGATAAAAAGAAGTTTTTGGAGTTTTATCATGCTGAAAAGGAAAAAAGATGGAAGTGTTAATTGTGATTTAGTTTGTTTAGAGAAAAAACTAGCAAAAATAGAACGTAAGATTTGATGAAAGTACCGTCATACCGTCACCGGATTACGGTGAGTTATTTTTTAATTTTAAATACTTATAAAATGTGATTGCTTTCTATGTATAATTGAGGAATTTAGATACATACGTGCTGGGCATACGTGTATTACGTTATTATTTAACGAAAGAAATACTTATACTCGTATTACAAGTAGGGTTGCGGGTTTCTCATACCGGAGTCTCACATACACCCTTATTTAAATACTATATCTTTACCAGTAGGGTTGCGTGTTTCTCATACCGGAGTCCCACATACACCCTTATATACATACTATATCCTTACGAATAAGGTTGCGTGTTTCTCATACCGGAGTCTCACATACACCTTTAAAAATAGGGTTGCGTGTTTCTCATATCGGAGTCTCACATACCTACACCTTTAAAAATAGGGTTACGTGTTTCTCATACTGGAGTCTCACATACGCTCTTTGCTATACTACCTAACTAAAGCATGTTCGCTTCGTATGTCGCGAAGCGATCGCCGCCAATAATGTCGACGTCACAGAACCTCAAGAAAGATGTTCTTAACTTCTTACTGGGACGAATTCCTGGAATAGACCAATGTGAATATTTACCATACCCACGTTGTTGACCCCGTTGCCGCAGAGACTGTTCCTGTCCTCGCACCACACCCGACTCAGGTACCTCCGCGTAATCGACGGCTGCTCTGCTGATGAACTTACAGAACTGCTACTTATGGTGAAAATATTCAAAGATTCTTAGCTGTTAGGCTAAGACTCATAGTGACTGATGGGTTAAGGAAGTATGGCTATCGTCACTTTACGTAGCAATTACTGGATTGTTATTATATTTATGTAACAATTACTTTACTATTACCGTATTGGCCTATGCAGATCAACAGCTGCTCAGACTATTAAAGGATATGGCTCGAATCCCATATGATATTCACTCAAAGTTCCAAGGAGAATTTTTATTCTTACCACAGTCTGTAAAGAAATGTAAAAAAAAAAAAAAACAGCTGGAAAAATAAAAATACAAATTGGTGAGCTGTTTTTTGAAAAAAAAAAAAAAAAAAAAAAAAAAAAAAAAACTGAAACCTTAAAGTCGACAAAGATTTTTATCAATATATCTGGTGTATATATAAGATCTACAGCAAGGCCTGGAGCGCAAGAACCTATGGCCTCTGCCGCAGCTACCAGCAGGCAGCTTTAAACTATCGAGCGTCCCTCACGAGCCAGCGCATGCCGCCGCCGCAGATGCCGCAGCGAGAGATTTTCGCCCGCCAGCGCGGCCGCCGACAACGGCGGAAGACGACGTCGACATAGCAGGCCGCTGCCTCGAGGACGTTGCGTCAGCAACCTCCACGACACAGGCGATAGAACCGGTAAAGCCGGCAGGCTGCTTTGACCTATTTCTATACTGAATATTCATTGGTTACTAATAATTCCACAATTCTATCTTGGACGTCAGTTCATGAAATAACATTTTCAGATTCAGTGATACAATCAGTTATCTATCCATCCATCTATAAGTTATGCCTAAAGAAGCAAATGATACTTTGAAAAAATATAATTATTTCCAAAAATATATAGATAAAAAGTCTTTTGTCTATAGGAGAGGTACCTATCGCTATGTCAGCTATGAGATACCTGAAAGGAGTAAGACTAAGTTATAGATTATTACTTATCTGCTTGGTACCCTAATAAAAATTTAAACCTCGAGCAATTAAGCCAAAGAATAATCACCCAGTTGACCCTGGTCACAGCCCATTGAATCCAAATACTTGGTCCAGATATAAATAAAATCAATTTAACAAATACTGAGGTAATAATCAAAAACTTCTCGGCTAGATGCTTGACAACCAGATTTGTATTTATCTTTCTTTTTCAATCCAAAAAGCCTCATGGTAATGTCTCTTTTCAAATATTGAGAAGGTGATGACTCAAAAGTTCTTTTTTGAGTGGAATAGTTACATCCATATTCACTGTGCACAGTAGGCTAAACAAGCATTGATTTCCATAGCCTTCTGGCTACTAAAGGGTGGTACTCAAATTCTCTGATTTTTTTTCGCAAAATACTACTCGTACAATATAATAATCTCTACCGAGACTTGTTCAAATAGAGAATTTGGCAGGAATGTATTGAATTACTTAAACTAAAATTAAAGTATTTCACTTTACTATGCATACCTTGTTGCAGGAGATTAAATAATGAAATAATGAATTATTTTAGATCCATATTAATGTACAGTTGATTTCAACTAACTGAATAAAATTAATGCTTAGGTATTAGTTTCGCTAAAATTTTGTTGTATCATTAAAGTGATTTTATTTTTTCATGTTTCATAATTTGTCTGATTTTCAGGAAATTTTATCACATTTAAAATATCTACTTACATATGTTTCACGACAATTACTTTTCATTCTCTCAACGTCTACAAATGTATAAAATGCTAATATCGAGAACGAAGCTCGAGAATAATTAATGATTAAATGAACTTACCTGTACGTGAAGTTCAATCATAATTATTCGAAGGGCTTCGTTCGAAGATATTAGCAACCCTCCCTCCCTTACATGGACTATAGCCAGACCCCTCGTGAAACATTTGTAAGATAGTTTCTAAACAGCTCAGCACTCTCCAAACTTAATGACGTGGTCGGCGCGGGGTGGGACAGCCTGGAGTTGTTTTTTCAATCTACCCTGCTCTGAAATAAAGTGCGATTCAGCGAGTCTATACCGTGAAACTACAAATGTATAAAATGCTAATATCTTCGAACGAAGCCCTTCGAATAATTATGATTGAACTTCACGTACAGGTAAGTTCATTTAATCATTAAGTTTTAAACAAATTAATAAGACCACTTCATTTTATAGTAGGTATGCCTGTGCTGTCCGATGGGCTATAAAAATTAAGATAAGAGTTTCATACAATCCCTTACTACATATTTTCACAAATCTCTTATAGGTATGCATCTTTGCAACTCGTATAAAGGCTGCCTGAATTTCAACCCTATAACTGCTTAGAAATATTACTTCCTGTCATCATTATGAACCAACACAGAGGTGAAAGCTAACAACATTTGAAATGACTCCCTGGATTTATTGCACGAACGGCGTTGTATAGACACAATGGCAAACGAACGCATAATTTATACCATTGTAATAAAATGGGTCTAACCGAAAATACGAGCCATCCCCGTAGAGTTGGATTCGAATTGTTCAAAGCATTAATAGCGATGAAATGCGGCAATTAACAACCTATTCTTTGTAAACATATTATAATTATATGTGGTACTATTAAACACATCTTATTTGCTAATTTTTACAGGACATTATATACCTAAATATTTTTCAAAAAAAGGTGCCACAGAATTACGCCTGACTACGCTTATTCGTCGTTTATCACCTTTCGGAGCCTCTAGTGCTTGCAAGCGCGCCCCATACAAACGGATTCTATTTGAATATCAATCAAAATATATTCAACAAAATTTTGCAGACCCGCTCTAGAAATGAGTTCGTGAGAATCCCGTAAAATATTATATGCAGTTACACAGTCTCACTTTGTATATAATGTGTGTAATAGAAAATTAAAAATAACGTTTTCACTTGTATTAGCCGTTGCGATCCGTGGTGTGGTGGTCCCGAGAATCAGGATACATTCAAGAGTGAACTAAGAACCAATTCCTATGTAGGCAATTCCTAGGGCGCAAGGATCCGGGGGGGGCTGAAATCGTTTCTTCGCATGCACTAATCTAGCATCATTGCAGATCAATCTGAAAACTTTTATAGGTAGTATAAACCATGTTAAAATTTTCACACTACTACTCTACTCACTAACTACTTTTTAAGCCGTCCGTAACACACTTGGCGGGGGCGTGTCGTCATAATTAGCCTAGGGAGGTCAGAACTCTTGATCAGTCGCTGAGTGAGACTGAATTCAAATATTTGCCAATACCTTCAAAATCAATATTTAATATCTAGCAATTTCATTTTGAGTTGAAGATATATCAAAGTACTGTTCTATTAGATAGATACTTTATACTCCTACAATCAATTAAATTGGCACCATGCAAAGAAAATCAATTCGCACCTTTTATCGAGCGAACCATCAGGTGTCCCCTCGCTGAATAATTAACGGACCTGCAGACTACTTCGCCATATATCGCTGCAGGGTGGAACCTTTCATACGGTATTGTTCGAATTTTGGGTCACGATCTAATATTTATTTCCGGCTTCTGAAATACGCTCTGAAAAGTTGTCTATTATACGATACGTTAACTTTTTTTTGATATACCTTACCCTGAGCTAACCTGGGGGGCGATTCAGACCTGTTCGATAACATACCGTGTCGATACGGTTAGATATCGATCTCGTATAAAAATTGTTTGTCGTGTGATTCAGAGCGTTTGGTTTGAGGATACGATTCGGTATCGACTACGTTATCGACATCGACAAGATACATTCGATTACAAGAGCATTTACGAATTGAAAATATAATATGTTATCGTACGGTAACAAACCGAATCGATCGATAAATAAGTTATCGGAAGGGTCTGAATCGGGGGGCTGATACAGAGTGATAAAAAGATCGTACACATTGATAGCTATAACTTTTTATGGTCTAATAATTAGCAACTCTAACACCCATAGCTTCTCCAGAAGAAGCTCAAAAGCCCACTGGCTTTCTAATGTCTAATGTCTGGCTAGTCTAAAGTTTAAACTACTTAAAAATCGACAACAAAACAATCGAAACATTTCATTTTAAGGAAAACTAAAGATGGGTTTCTTCCTACGTATATAGTATCTACCGGTGTTTCAAATAGCACACAAAATTTCCGCTTTTTTCACATGAATATTATACAACCTTCTTTCAGGATTACGGATTTAAAAGACTTTAGGGAAGCCCCTCAAAGTCTCGGTCATTACCATATTTTTTTACTTCGTTACATTTTTAGTGTCTCTGTGAAATTACATTTTATTACGTTGCCTAATGTTGTCTTCAGTGTCTTTAGCATTACGACTATTTTCAGCTCTATGATTATTCTTATTATATATACTTATTTTATTCTAATCCTTCTTAATGCCTTCCGTGGCCGGCAGACCAGCTAACCACGCAAAAACATTATCTAGCACAAGTGGAGAGAAAATGCGGTCACAGTGACTTTTGAAAATTAGGTATTTGAAAAAACTAACGTTATCGCTCTGCAGTTGTTCACAAAGCATATTCGTGATATAAGAACATTTGCAGAATAGCCTAAGGAGGTTTGGCTCTCTTCTATTTCCTCCTCCAATATTGGACCAATTTAAACAAAGAATAGCTATAATATCTTCCTTATTTATAAACTGAATAAGGAATATAGTATATAAACTGTGTCCCTATGTTTTTCTTTTTTCATTAATAGTTGTTTGTTTGTTTGTAGTTGTGTGGCTTTGTTGACAGAGGTCTAAATAGGCAATTTTGAGCATTTTGTAAGGGTTCTAGTGCTTATAAAGATAATGTATCATCAAAAAGGAAAACATAGGGACATAGAAGAGGTTGATATTTATTTAACTGTAAAAAAATCATTGCTTTAAGGTAAAAATCAGAAAGAAACCAGGCAGAGTGTTTGTTTGGAAAAAAGACCGCCCGCATTTCCTAATAAGGTGCAGATATAAGTGATCTTTCTTTATCCGCATACCTATTCATAATCCGAGGTGGAAGGCAATTACGCACGGCTTTACGAAATGACATACCTACCTGACTTCCCATCTCCAGGCTTCTACAAAGATTCTTCTTGACAGGAAAATCCAACAATTTTTACCTTTACCTGAGACGCGAATAGGGGACTTATAATCTGCTATCGAATAAATTGTACACTAAACAACAACTTACATTCATAACTGATTTATTATTAATTAATTAATCGTATACTTCATACTACTATTGTGTGGCAGGCTTTGGCCGTGGCTAGATACCACCCTACCGTCAAAGACGTGCTACTAACTTAGACTGCATCATCACTTACCATCAGATGAGATCGCAGTCAAGGACTATCTTGTCCTCGAATAAAATAAAATAAACTATTAGAAATCACTGAGTTTAACTTCTTGTTTCGTTCTTTGGTCCATCGACCAACAGAATAACGAATTTATTCGATTTCTTGCATCGATATGGTTAAAGATCTAGGGAGCGTAGGTAGGTACCTAATAGTATATTTTAATCACGAGGAAAAAAGGGTTATTGCGGGAATTATAAAATCTTACGCAACGTAAAGTCGCGGGCAAAAGCTACACGACTACTACTACGAGTAAATAAATAAATGTACTCCTCCTTTAATGAGGGAAGAGCGATAAATTGGGACAAGACATCGGGTTGTATTACGACCTCGTAAAAACGCGTGAGTGACGGACAAGTGCCCCTGCGGTGACTTTTATATGTAGACTTGTAGAGCCCTTGTCAAGTTGTGCGCTGGCTTAGTTTTCCTTACTTGACTTGATTTTCAAGTAAGCTGTGCATGGTAACATGAGTATCTGAAACATGGTAACTACGACTCAAGGCTTCATGAGAATAAGCTTAAGAAATTGCAGAAGAACTCAATGGCCGATGGAAAGAGCTATATTAAGAGTATCCTTGCGTAATAGGAAATGATGAGATACGTGAGAGAACCAGAGCAACACCAACATCGAGAACCAAGTCCTTGCGTTCCCAAAGTATTGGAATGTCGACCTTATACTGGAATTTCCAGTGTTGATAGTCCTCTACCAATAAGTCGGTCGCCTTCAACATACGAATCGCTGGGGACTACTAGATACAGGTGGCATAGTACAGAGGATTATGAAAATACCTACAAGAGACTTATGTCCCTCTACAGGTATAGGAAATGCTAAGTGGGGTCTATTTTCGTACCACAAGCGCTTTTTCTTTCTTTCTTTCTAGAAGTACAATACACTACGGTCAAGCTTATAAAAAACACCATTTGTACCAACACAGGTTAAGTAACAAGTTCTTTAGAACAAGTTTTAAGAAAGACCAAAATTATTTATAACATTTCTCGCTCATTTCCCGTGCAACATTTACAAAAACAATTTCAACTTCCCCTCGTTCACCGCTCACCTTAATTAGCTAACCAAAATATCTTCAGAGTTTCGAATTTATTTCCGTATTTTCTTTTCATTTACGGACAGTGTCGGTACTCGTACGTCGGGTTGAGGGAAACATCTCAGCTTGTCGCTAAGATGTATCCCTCAATCAAACTTGATCAAAGTTTATTTTTATCAAGGAAAGACATTATCTTCTCTTCTAAATATATAAAAGGCAAAGGTGACTGACTGACTGACTGACTGACTGACTGACTGACTGATCTATCAACGCACAGCTCTAACCACTGGACCGATCGAGCTGAAATTTAGTATACAGGTAGCTGTTAGGACGTAGACATCCGCTAAGAAAGGATTTTGGAAAATTTCAACCCCAAGAGGGTTAAATAGAGGGTTAAAAAATCGAACCTAACGTGAGCGAAGCCGCGGGTTAAAGCTAGTATAAGATAAAACAAAGTAAGTATAAAACAAGGACCACTTCCAGGGGGCTGATTCTGTAATTCAGTTACCGACGATAGGCATTTTTTATCCATTGAAGGTTTACTATGAAATAGTAAATGGCATTTCTCTTCAAACCTTCAATGAATAAAAAATATATGTCAGTGGCTTTCATTTCATTTGTGCTGGATATCGCACTGGTGACAGATCCCTACTGAACTAAGTATAGAGAGCGATTGGATACAGGCGGCGCAAGATCAAGACTTGTGGGAGTTTTTCCAGCTGTGGACGTCTATCGATTAATAAAGAAGAAGAAAATTCCGAATTCAACAATTTCAAAACAAATCGAATATAGTAAAATCTTCACTAACAGACAATAAAAATAGAAATTATATATAGGATTCAATCGTTTATTGACACTTATATTGTAAGGTTTCGCGACATCACGTTTTCCCCCATTCGCTCAGCAGAAACGTGCGCCTCTACGTCATTTGCATTCGTACCCCGCCACGCTAATTCTCCGACGATTTTCTGCATTCGTGATCAGAAATTTTGACAAAGTATTTACCTACGTGCCTTGTTAATACACCCACTGTATGATTTAAGACATGTTTCGTGGTTTACAGACATGAAATATTAAGCTTTTTAATGGAGACGTAATTTTGTTTAGGTAATTCACGTGCATAGACCTTGGCTATGAAGATAGATAGATTATTTATTCACCAAAATGCAGGTACATATGGAAAATAGAGCCTTATACATTTTACCAGGACTGGTGTGTGAATATTATATAGTAAAATAAGTGTGAATATCATACAATGAAATAATGATGGATCCGTCCGAAATCCGTCTACCCTACTTGTTTTTATTGAATTTAAATTTCATGTAGGCCAACTTGAGGCTCATAAGACATTTCAAAACTCTACCATCACTTCGGAAAGCATTTGCTGTTGAGAATAGCTGACAAGAACTCAGGAGTTGCACCTTTCAAAACAAAAAAGTTACAATTTTTAGTAGCTTTATTAATATAATAATTATAATAAATTACACTGCCGTGTGGAAGTTCAAGCAAAGCCGATTGCTTCCATGCAATTTTGTCATTAAAAAATTCATTAACTGTGTAATAGCCTCGACTTAATAAATCTTGGAAATTCCGTTATCCGCGCAAATCTGAACCATAATTCTTGAAACTTGAAATATCGACAAATCAACAGAAAAAATATCGTTGAATACAACTGCCTATGTTTCAAATAAATAACCCACCATCAATCTACTGGTATTAAGTAAGTATTTTCTTCAGAATTGTTAGCTAATTTATATCATTTCATATCGTGACTGCAATGTAATACATACACAATACGTGATTTATCAACGTCGTCGTGAACTTAGCACGCTATCACAGTATCACAATTATATTTTTTTTTTAAAGAATATTAGCCAAGCTGAACTTAACTTATATTCTCCTCTCCCCTCCAAATAAATGTGCTAGTAATGGGTACGTCAATAGTGCAACGGGGAGGCTCGAACATGCGACCTTTCAGTTTTCAGTCTGTACCTTTAACCGTTGAGCTACTGAGGCTTGAATTGCTTTACTATATTGTAATAAACTTAACTATGATACTAATTTAGGATTATTCATGCACTAAATTCCGTCTGTTGACATAGAACAACGATAGTCCCAGAGCGAATAACCTAATGCAACTTTAAACACACCCCAGTGCTAATAGCGTTGTAATTGCAACATAGCATTTAATGCAAATGATCCAACACAATATATCTAAAAAATTTGAACTATGTAACGTAAACTAAAAAAACTAAATCAATATATTTTGCTTCTAACATAAAAAAACCTAGAAATGCCAACAAACCGCACTCATACATTCACATTTTTATTATAATTAACTAGTTAAGGATAAGAATAAGGATATGGATGGCACTAAAACTCATCTAAAATCCATATCGAATCAATTCAATCAATGCAAAGATTGCGACTATCACAGTACATAAATCACAATCACTCAGCTTTGTAATACGCGGTGGGAACAAATCGATCAACGCTGAATTTATTCTCCATAAATCAACAATTTACGAAACAAATGAACAACCGTCTACTAATTTGGGAATATTTCGTTGTAAAAGAAGCGAATTTCCGAATTCCATTCTTTCACGTTCGCGTTCAAAGTACCCAGCTACTAAGCGTTCCTACCGTTAAATTAATAGTCGCATCGCTCGAACGGCGTTTATACAAAATCTTTTAAATAAAGCGGCTACGTGATCCCTTGCAACGAGGGGATTGCCAAATGGCGGTACAACAGATTTTTGTAATGTTCTGTATTGGTAAGCGAGGTCTGGACCTGCGCCAATTCGGCCATCGATTCACAAGTTTACTTTATGTACGCTGATATTTTACGGAGCACGCAAAAACTAGGCGTTTCCGTTTGTTTGTATAGCTTCGGATGCTGGCTAGACGTTGGCGGGAGTTATTCATAAAGGGAATAACTACTCGATTCCTGTGACTTTTTAACTTTTCATTTTAGAACACTTGTTTTTAATTCAAATGAATTTTTACAAAATTTGCAAAAATTGTATAACAAGAACAACAATATAATTCTACTAGCTTTTGCCCGCGGCTTCGCACACGTTAAGTTCGATTTTTCAAACCCCTATTTTATCCCATTCCATTTGAACTTTCAAAAATCCTTTCTTAGTGGATGCCTACATCATAATAGCTACCTATATGTATGCCTTTCAGCCTGATTCGTCCAGTGTTTAGAGCTGTGCGTTGATAGATCAGTCAATCAGTCAGTCACCTTTTCCTTTCATATATTTAGATAAATCGTAGTAGTAAGCAATCTCCACTAAGTTCACTAAGATAAGACCACCAAGTTCCTGGCCAGCAACGCATTGGTGGTGCCTCTGGTACTACAAGTGTTCATGGCCGGCGGAAATCACTTAACATCAGGTGACCCGCCTGCTCGTTTGCCCGCTATTCATATTTAAAAAAACCTTTCGTTTTTTGGCAAAATTCCTACTAAAATAATAACAACAGAAAAGTAATAAAATAGACGAGTAATAAAAAAATGGCAGTCGTATTTCTTAGAGAAACCTGCCTATTAGCCAGGCAATAAAGCTTAAAAGTAAGGTGAAGATTTTTTCACGAACGAATATAAAATTCTCGATCATGATTCCCGATAAAGCTTAAAGATTAATTTAATCGCATCATTGAAATTTGCGAAGGTACGTAAATCGTTGCGGAGGACAATCGCGCTAAATATCACTACATTAATCACAAAGCTATAGTTGACAGTAAAATATTAGAGCCATTAATTGAATCGCAATATCGCTTTAACAAACAAAGAGCTCTGCTGATGACAAATTTGTTTTGTCCTCTAGGCTTCAGTAAGCCAGCTATATAGATTCACCAACTTATCTGATCAGTTGACGGAGTAGCTAGTGAAGAGTTCAGTATTGTAACATAGTACGACCCCCCTGGCGCAGAGGTCTTATAACTGGGAGGTCTCGGGTTTGATTCCTGGAGGGAGCATTTGGGAATTTATTATTTCTGAATTGTCTCTGGTCTGGTCTGGTGGGAGGCTTTGGCCAAAGATAGTTACCACCCTACCGTCAAAAGACGTGCCGCCAAGCGATTTAGCATTCCGGCATGATGGCGTGTAGAAACCGATTAGGGTTATGGGTGGTGTACGGCAGTGTCCATTCAGGACACTGCCGTACCCCTTCCAAGTTAGCCCGCTAATATCGACTGCATCGTCACTTAGATCGCAGTCAAGGACTAACTTGTCATTGAATAAAAAGTTTAGTTAGTCAGTTTCAGTTTCTCAGATTTCCGCGCACAGACAAACTCTGAAGAAATAATGTTTATAAGTTCTTGGTTATTGGTTGTTAATCTTAAAAGATAAGACACAAATTCCAGAGATATTTTAAGAAATAATTTCATCATTTTAAACATTCCAATTATTTCAACTTTTAATCCCGGAAAATCCTTCGTGCTAATCTTTTGGGTTTTAATAGAACCTTTATCAGCCGCATCAGGTAGTACTTATACTAGAAAATATAATATTTTAACTATATTTATGTAGTCCAATGTCTGTACTAGGTAATAAGTATAAGTTAGGTAGTCATGCCCATCTTACAGTACCTACATAATAAAAATAACACTTAAAATCCTTTCAGACTTGCTAAAAATAAATTTAAATTGCAACAGTAATAATGCTGCTTTTCATTTTACTTGCTCAGCATTGTTAAAAATTTCCAAGCATTCAGCTTTTATAGTAAATTGGCTAAATAATCTGCGTACTTTAGCTGCTTCCACAACGAAGCCAGTTTTGCAGGAGCGACGCAAAAAAGAGATGATAAAAGTCCAAATCCCGGGTGCATGCAATCAAGCGACCCTATGCGATTAGCTCGCCAGCACCGATGACACGGCCTCGTTACAATATAATGCCTATATACAGTAGAATCCCGATTATCCGAACATCGATTATCCGAACATCCGATTATCCGAACTCATTCGTTATCACTCAAAAGATGTAATTGATTACGTCAAAGATCAATAACAAGTTATTTCCAACCAAAATTTTAAATTACATAGGTACTTTGTAATTCATTTGCTTTGAAATCGATTATCCGGATTTTCGATTATACGGAATACCCCTGGTTTTATTTGATCCGGATAATCGGGATTCTACTGTATATGCATTGGAGCAGCTTGTTATTTTAAATTGGGCGACGCAATAGAGCGCCTATATCATGATGGAGCCCAGTACATTTATTTTTTTAGCTTCGACCGCCGACTTTTTTACAAAGCTGCCCATGCAACATAGAAATTAGTGAGATGTGGGATGACCGAAGACCAGTCATAGCATCCACACCCGATAAAGGTTTTGGTGCACAAGTGGATACGAAAACAGGTGCACTATCTGATAGTCCGATGGAACGGCAATCCATCATAACCATAACATAAAAGACGTGTTCGCCACCGAAAACCGATAAACGTTTAATTGTAACTGCCATATATCTCCTTCCAAGCTAGCCTGCTACAATCTGACTGCATATCAAGATAGAGTACCCCCTAGCTGTCAAAAGAGTCAAATGTCGATTTAATTAGACTAACTTCAATAAATACTAGTGTTAGGGGGGGTAAATGGGGGACAGATCCTTTAAACGGCTTTCTTCTAATAATTCTTTATTTCTTGAACACACATTACACATACACAATACACCAGCCGCGCGCCATCATGCCAAAGACAAGAGAACCACTCTCTCTCATTACTCTATATCTCTATACCTACTCAAGTAGAGATTCTGGGTTGCTAGTACATACTAATATCAATAACTAGGATAATATATAACCTAAGTGAATAAATAATGTCGTTCCTACGCGGTTAAAGAAATTTCGCTCCAAATAATTGAAGAAATGGAATTAAATGCAAAAAATAGCGATTGCCCGTGACCGGGTAAATAGCGATTACGCGTTAATCTATGATCAACATTGGACTTGCTGCTGTGATTTCTTTTTTGGACCTACGTTATTGACGCCATTTTGGATTTGATTGACGCCATTTTAGGCCGCACTAGCAAAAGTGCAAGTGTCTCTGGAACTAATAGGTAATATTGCAAATGGCGCACCGACCTCTATATTTAATTTATGAAATCATATCAATAACAACAATGAAAGTGTTGTGGCGCTTCAAATTGATTCATACATAATATGTTGTCATTTGTACCTTTAGGGACAGCAATTCCAGTATCGATCGTAAATTAACTATAGAGATCACCTTGACATAAATCTGTACTGAGTCTCAGCAGAGTGAAAATCTATCCATGGATAGATTTCATCCATAGTGCCCAGAGTTCTAGTTTCAGGGTGTTAGAATGCTACACGTCGCTTCGAGGAGCCTGGAACGAGGTAACGAATCGCATTACCTACGTGCTCTCCCAGTTTTCATTTATCAAACTTGGCATTGATTGTTTTTGTTAGACAAAGAAAGTATAATATTTGAATATTGGATTCAACGGGACGATAGATTGTAATAACAAAGAATCCAGCTGAATTGGGTATTTGCCTAATTTTTTTTTTTTAAATACTTAATGTTAATATTATTACACAATGTCATCTTTCTTTTTTCAATATCTTAACTAGTCTCAAAAATACAGAGCTTTTAAATTTCCTGTTAGAAAAAGAGAGCGCTATTGCTACATGACGTCACAATTCAGTAGCTGAATACACTCTCCATACAAAATTTCGTTTTAGAAAGAGACGTTTTCGTTTTAGACTGGGAGGTCTCGGGTTCGGTTCCCGGCGGGGGCGTTTCCAAGTTAGCGCACTACTGATTTTAGATTGCATCGTCGCTTACCATCAGGTGAGCTCGCAGTCAAGGACTAACTATCTTGTCATCGAATAAAAAAAAGTTCGAGAACGAGCTTGAGGGTTAGCTAAGAGTGAATTTGACCTTAAGAGTGAATGATATCCATACTTTTTCACTCCAAGGGGTCTACCGCTAAAAGTGGTATTATTTCAATGTTGTTTTAAGATGTTATACAATGACGTCCTTATGTAACTTACATTGTATGACATGTCAAAGCAATATTGAAATCATACTGCTTTAATCATTGGTGGTCATCCCTGAACCTTGGGAATTCCCTGAAATTGCAATCTATTTTTTGTTCGAGAAAATCTTTTCATTAAAACATGACTGCTTGCATTCGATGGACGGATTATGACACAAAAGGCATCGGCTGGTTTTTGCGTGCTTCATGAAATATCAGTGTACATAAAGTAAACTTGTGAATCGATGGCCGAATTGGCGAGGGTCCAGACCTCGCTTACCAATATAGAACATTGCAAAAATCTGTTGTACCGTCATTTGGCAATCCCCTCGTTACAGAGGATTACGCAGCCAAAAACGTAAAAAGAACTTCAATATAATCAATCGATGCTACCATTAATTTAACGAACCTACTCAAACGTATAATATGGCGCCTAATTCAACGTCTTTTGAAGGTTTCATACCCGAAGGGTAACCAACGGGACCCAGTTACTTGGCCTCAGCTGCCCGTCCGTCCGTCTGTCTGTCAGCAGGTTGTATCTCGTGATCCGTAATAGGTAGAGGATTGAAATTTCAGAGAATGTGTATTTCTGTTGCCGCTATAACAACAAATCTATATATATAAAATTCAAAGTCCTGACTGACTGATTGACTGACTGAGATATCAACGCACAGCCTAAACTACTGAAGTTAGAAACTTGAAATTTTTACAGTTGGTTCCTTTTATGACGTAGGCGCACACAAAGAAAGGATTATTAGAAATTCCACCCCTAAGGGGTTTAAATAGGGGATGGAAGTTTATATGAAACTCCGTCATTTTTCAAGCTGTTTCTATCAAAATTGGTATTTGAGCTTTCAGTTAAAAATAAAAAAGTACATGTGTCACAGTTTTTGAAAATTCCACCCCAAAATCTAATTCCACGCGGACGAAGCCGCGGGGACAAAAGCTAGTACTTAATATAAATTAAAAATTAAGAGTGGGTTTCCGCATATCGGGTGACTTTCGGTACATATTGTGACTAAGTTAAACCAAATAAGATGGAAATAAAAATTGCTACACATAGATTGGTCCTTAATCTCCAAATCTTGGGAGTTGATTTTGTTCAAAATCTCAATTTTAAGTACAATAAAAATTATTTCCCGTCACCTCTTCACACAAAATTCACGATTTTGGGGCGACTTTAGGTACATTTCTTGTATATAATATACCGGTTTTATGTAATTAAAAAATACTATCTGTTAGCAGATATGTTCAACTCAAAATCTTGGAGAGAAAAATATCAAAAATAGTACAAATAGTATTAAAAAAAAAATATAGCATCGCGTGTAATTTTTTCACATATTTTGGTTTAAACCGAATCTTAAAATAATGTGCAATAAGGCTTATTTTGATTTTACTCGGTCACTGGTTTGATATCATTTCAAAATTCAAAATTCAAATATCAATCAGTCGGCGTTTGACCGCCTTTCTGAGTGGAAGCTGCGCTGGTTGCAAGCAGATGCTGGTATCGAAAAACATCGCTGTACGAACACGAAATAGTTCATAGCAAACCAAATTGATACTTTATATATTTTGAAAAGAAAGGTAAGAAACTAAGTATTAGGTACCTATGGTACCTTCAATAAAATAGCATTATTTTATTATTTGATAGAATTTCGAAATTTCTTGTAAAGTTATATTCCCCGAATGTAGTACTGACCTGCATGTATACCTCGAAAACTTCTATTGGAACTCCTAGATCTTTAGAGTTAGTTGTATCGAGTTTGGGCTCGTTTTGTAAGTTATGATGAGATCTTACCACTGGACTTGTTAGAGTGACCTGATGGTATACTTCGAAGACTACTACTGGATCTTCTAGACGGCTACAGCTAGTTATATCGAGTTTGGGCTCGTTTTGTAAGTAATGATGAGATCTTACCACTGGACTTGTTGGAGTGACTTGGTGGTATACCTCGAAGACTTCTATTGGAACTCCTAGATCTTTACAGCTAGTTATATCGAATTTGGGCTCGTTTTGTAAGTTATGATGAGATCTTACCACTGGACTTGTTGGAGTGACCTGATGGTATACTTCGAAGACTACTACTGGATCTTTTAGACGGCTACAGCTAGTTATATCGAGTTTGGGCTCGTTTTGTAAGTTATGATGAGATCTTACCACTGGACTTGTTGGAGTGACCTGATGGTATACTTCGAAGACTACTACTGGATCTTCTAGACGGCTACAGCTAGTTATATCGAGTTTGGGCTCGTTTTGTAAGTTATGATGAGATCTTACCACTGGACTTGTTGGAGTGACCTGATGGTATACTTTGAAGACTACTACTGGATCTTCCAGACGGCTACAGCTAGTTATATCGAGTTTCGGCTCGTTTTGTAAGTAATGATGAGATCTTACCACTGGACTTGTTGGAGTGACTTGGTGGTATACTGCGAAGACTTCTATTGGAACTCCTAGATCTTTACAGCTAGTTATATCGAGTTTGGGCTCGTTTTGTAAGTTATGATGAGATCTTACCACTGAACTTGTTGGAGTGACCTGATGGTATACTTCGAAGACTACTACTGGATCTTCTAGACGGCTACAGCTAGTTATATCGAGTTTGGGCTCGTTTTGTAAGTAATGATGAGATCTTACCACTGGACTTGTTGGAGTGACTTGGTGGTATACCTCGAAGACTTCTATTGGAACTCCTAGATCTTTACAGCTAGTTATATCGAGTTTGGGCTTGTTTTGTAAGTTATGATGAGATCTTACCACTGGACTTGTTGGAGTGACCTGATGGTATACTTCAAAGACTACTACTGGATCTTCTAGACGGCTACAGCTAGTTATATCGAATTTGGGCTCGTTTTGTAAGTAACGATGAGATCTTACCACTGGACTTGTTGGAGTGACTTGGTGGTATACCTCGAAGACTTCTATTGGAACTCCTAGATCTTTACAGCTAGTTATATCGAATTTGGGCTCGTTTTGTAAGTTATGATGAGATCTTACCACTGGACTTGTTGGAGTGACCTGATGGTATACTTTGAAGACTACTACTGGATCTTTTAGACGGCTACAGCTAGTTATATCGAGTTTGGGCTCGTTTTGTAAGTTATGATGAGATCTTACCACTGGACTTGTTGGAGTGACCTGATGGTATACTTCGAAGACTACTACTGGATCTTCTAGACGGCTACAGCTAGTTATATCGAGTTTGGGCTCGTTTTGTAAGTAATGATGAGATCTTACAACTGGACTAGTTGGAGTGACCTGATGGTATACTTCGAAGACTACTACTGGATCTTCTAGACGGCTACAGCTAGTTATATCGAGTTTGGGCTCGTTTTGTAAGTTATGATGAGATCTTACCACTGGACTTGTTGGAGTGACCTGATGGTATACTTTGAAGACTACTACTGGATCTTCCAGACGGCTACAGCTAGTTATATCGAGTTTCGGCTCGTTTTGTAAGTAATGATGAGATCTTACCACTGGACTTGTTGGAGTGACTTGGTGGTTTACTGCGAAGACTTCTATTGGAACTCCTAGATCTTTACAGCTAGTTATATCGAGTTTGGGCTCGTTTTGTAAGTTATGATGAGATCTTACCACTGAACTTGTTGGAGTGACCTGATGGTATACTTCGAAGACTACTACTGGATCTTCTAGACGGCTACAGCTAGTTATATCGAGTTTGGGCTCGTTTTGTAAGTAACGATGAGATCTTACCACTGGACTTGTTGGAGTGACTTGGTGGTATACCTCGAAGACTTCTATTGGAACTCCTAGATCTTTACAGCTAGTTATATCGAGTTTGGGCTCGTTTTGTAAGTAATGATGATATCTTACCACTGGACTTGTTGGAGTGACTTGGTGGTATACCTCGAAGACTTCTATTGGAACTCCTAAATCTTTAGAGTTAGTAATATCGAGTTTGGGCTCGTTTTGTAAGTTATGATGAGATCTTACCACTGGACTTGTTGGAGTGACCTGATGGTATACTTCAAAGACTACTACTGGATCTTCTAGACGGCTACAGCTAGTTATATCGAATTTGGGCTCGTTTTGTAAGTAACGATGAGATCTTACCACTGGACTTGTTGGAGTGACTTGGTGGTATACCTCGAAGACTTCTATTGGAACTCCTAGATCTTTACAGCTAGTTATATCGAGTTTGGGCTCGTTTTGTAAGTAATGATGATATCTTACCACTGGACTTGTTGGAGTAACTTGGTGGTATACCTCGAAGACTTCTATTGGAACTCCTAAATCTTTAGAGTTAGTTATATCGAGTTTGGGCTCGTTTTGTAAGTTATGATGAGATCTTATCACTGAACTTGTTGGAGTGACCTGATGGTATACTTCGAAGACTACTACTGGATCTTCTAGACGGCTACAGCTAGTTATATCGAGTTTGGGCTCGTTTTGTAAGTAATGATGAGATCTTACAACTGGACTAGTTGGAGTGACCTGATGGTATACTTCGAAGACTACTACTGGATCTTCTAGACGGCTACAGCTAGTTATATCGAGTTTGGGCTCGTTTTGTAAGTTATGATGAGATCTTACCACTGGACTTGTTGGAGTGACCTGATGGTATACTTTGAAGACTACTACTGGATCTTCCAGACGGCTACAGCTAGTTATATCGAGTTTCGGCTCGTTTTGTAAGTAATGATGAGATCTTACCACTGGACTTGTTGGAGTGACTTGGTGGTATACTGCGAAGACTTCTATTGGAACTCCTAGATCTTTACAGCTAGTTATATCGAGTTTGGGCTCGTTTTGTAAGTTATGATGAGATCTTACCACTGAACTTGTTGGAGTGACCTGATGGTATACTTCGAAGACTACTACTGGATCTTCTAGACGGCTACAGCTAGTTATATCGAGTTTGGGCTCGTTTTGTAAGTAACGATGAGATCTTACCACTGGACTTGTTGGAGTGACTTGGTGGTATACCTCGAAGACTTCTATTGGAACTCCTAGATCTTTACAGCTAGTTATATCGAGTTTGGGCTCGTTTTGTAAGTAATGATGATATCTTACCACTGGACTTGTTGGAGTGACTTGGTGGTATACCTCGAAGACTTCTATTGGAACTCCTAAATCTTTAGAGTTAGTAATATCGAGTTTGGGCTCGTTTTGTAAGTTATGATGAGATCTTACCACTGGACTTGTTGGAGTGACCTGATGGTATACTTCAAAGACTACTACTGGATCTTCTAGACGGCTACAGCTAGTTATATCGAATTTGGGCTCGTTTTGTAAGTAACGATGAGATCTTACCACTGGACTTGTTGGAGTGACTTGGTGGTATACCTCGAAGACTTCTATTGGAACTCCTAGATCTTTACAGCTAGTTATATCGAGTTTGGGCTCGTTTTGTAAGTAATGATGATATCTTACCACTGGACTTGTTGGAGTAACTTGGTGGTATACCTCGAAGACTTCTATTGGAACTCCTAAATCTTTAGAGTTAGTTATATCGAGTTTGGGCTCGTTTTGTAAGTTATGATGAGATCTTATCACTGAACTTGTTGGAGTGACCTGATGGTATACTTCGAAGACTACTACTGGATCTTCTAGACGGCTACAGCTAGTTATATCGAGTTTGGGCTCGTTTTGTAAGTAATGATGAGATATTACCACTGGACTTGTTGGAGTGACTTGGTGGTATACCTCGAAGACTTCTATTGGAACTCCTAGATCTTTACAGCTAGTTATATCGAATTTGGGCTCGTTTTGTAAGTTATGATGAGATCTTACCACTGGACTTGTTGGAGTGACCTGATGGTATACTTCGAAGACTACTACTGGATCTTCTAGACGGCTACAGCTAGTTATATCGAGTTTGGGCTCATTTTGTAAGTAATGATGAGATCTTACCACTGGACTTGTTGGAGTGACCTGATGGTATACTTCGAAGACTACTACTGGATCTTCTAGACGGCTACAGCTAGTTATATCGAGTTTGGGCTCGTTTTGTAAGTAATGATGAGATCTTACCACTGGACTTGTTGGAGTGACTTGGTGGTATACCTCGAAGACTTCTATTGGAACTCCTAGATCTTTACAGCTAGTTATATCGAGTTTGGGCTCGTTTTGTAAGTAATGATGATATCTTACCACTGGACTTGTTGGAGTGACTTGGTGGTATACCTCGAAGACTTCTATTGGAACTCCTAGATCTTTAGAGTTAGTTATATCGAGTTTGGGCTCGTTTTGTAAGTTATGATGAGATCTTACCACTGAACTTGTTGGAGTGACCTGATGGTATACTTCGAAGACTACTACTGGATCTTCTAGACGGCTACAGCTAGTTATATCGAGTTTGGGCTCATTTTGTAAGTAATGATGAGATCTTACCACTGGACTTGTTGGAGTGACCTGATGGTATACTTCAAAGACTACTACTGGATCTTCTAGACAGCTACAGCTAGTGATATCGAGTTTGGGCTCGTTTTGTAAGTAATGATGAGATCTTACCACTGGACTTGTTGGAGTGACCTGATGGTATACCTCGAAGACTTCTATTGGAACTCCTAGATCTAATCATCATAACTTACAAAACGAGCCCAAACTCGATATAACTAGCTGTAAAGATCTAGGAGTTCCAATAGAAGTCTTCGAGGTATACCACCAAGTCACTCCAACAAGTCCAGTGGTAAGATCTCATCATAACTTACAAAACGAGCCCAAACTCGATATAACTAGCTGTAGCCGTCTAAAAGATCCAGAAGTAGTCTTCGAAGTATACCATCAGGTCACTCCAACAAGTCCAGTTGTAAGATCTCATCATTACTTACAAAACGAGCCCAAACTCGATATAACTAGCTGTAGCCGTCTAGAAGATCCAGTAGTAGTCTTCGAAGTATACCATCAGGTCACTCCAACAAGTTCAGTGGTAAGATCTCATCATAACTTACAAAACGAGCCCAAACTCGATATAACTAACTCTAATGATCTAGGAGTTCCAATAGAAGTCTTCGAGGTATACCACCAAGTCACTCCAACAAGTCCAGTGGTAAGATATCATCATTACTTACAAAACGAGCCCAAACTCGATATAACTAGCTGTAAAGATCTAGGAGTTCCAATAGAAGTCTTCGAGGTATACCATCAGGTCACTCCAACAAGTCCAGTGGTAAGATCTCATCATTACTTACAAAACGAGCCCAAACTCGATATAACTAGCTGTAGCTGTCTAGAAGATCCAGTAGTAGTCTTCGAAGTATACCATCAGGTCACTCCAACAAGTCCAGTGGTAAGATCTCATCATTACTTACAAAACGAGCCCAAACTCGATATAACTAGCTGTAGCCGTCTAGAAGATCCAGTAGTAGTCTTTGAAGTATACCATCAGGTCACTCCAACAAGTCCAGTGGTAAGATCTCATCATAACTTACAAAACGAGCCCAAACTCGATATAACTAGCTGTAAAGATCTAGGAGTTCCAATAGAAGTCTTCGAGGTATACCACCAAGTCACTCCAACAAGTCCAGTGGTAAGATCTCATCATTACTTACAAAACGAGCCCAAACTCGATATAACTAGCTGTAGCTGTCTAGAAGATCCAGTAGTATAGTCTTCGAAGTATACCATCAGGTCACTCCAACAAGTCCAGTGGTAAGATCTCATCATTACTTACAAAACGAGCCCAAACTCGATATAACTAGCTGTAGCTGTCTAGAAGATCCAGTAGTAGTCTTCGAAGTATACCATCAGGTCACTCCAACAAGTCCAGTGGTAAGATCTCATCATTACCTACAAAACGAGCCCAAACTCGATATAACTAGCTGTAGCCGTCTAGAAGATCCAGTAGTAGTCTTCGAAGTATACCATCAGGTCACTCCAACAAGTCCAGTGGTAAGATCTCATCATTACTTACAAAACGAGCCCAAACTCGATATAACTAGCTGTAAAGATCTAGGAGTTCCAATAGAAGTCTTCGAGGTATACCACCAAGTCACTCCAACAAGTCCAGTGGTAAGATCTCATCATAACTTACAAAACGAGCCCAAACTCGATATAACTAGCTGTAGCCGTCTAGAAGATCCATTAGTAGTCTTTGAAGTATACCATCAGGTCACTCCAACAAGTCCAGTGGTAAGATCTCATCATAACTTACAAAACAAGCCCAAACTCGATATAACTAGCTGTAAAGATCTAGGAGTTCCAATAGAAGTCTTCGAGGTATACCACCAAGTCACTCCAACAAGTCCAGTGGTAAGATCTCATCATTACTTACAAAACGAGCCCAAACTCGATATAACTAGCTGTAGCTGTCTAGAAGATCCAGTAGTAGTCTTCGAAGTATACCATCAGGTCACTCCAATAAGGCCAGTGGTAAGATCTCATCATAACTTACAAAACGAGCCCAAACTCAATACAACTTACTCTAAAGATCTAGGAGTTCCAATAGAAGTTTTCGAGGTATACATGCAGGTCAGTACTACATTCGGGGAATGTAACTTTGCAAGAAATTTCGAAATTCTATCAAATAATAAAATAATGCTATTATATTGAAGGTACCATAGGTACCTAGTACTTAGTTTCTTCTTTTCAAAATATATTATCAATTTGGTTTGCTCAACTTAGACTTAGATTTAGAATTAAACTTAGACTTAGACTAAGTCTGAGTTCAAATCTAAGCCTGTCTAACACTAAGACTAAGTCTTAGACTAAGACTAAGTCTAAGTCTTAGTCTTAGTGTTAGACTTAGGCTTAGACTTAAAGAGACTTAGTCTTAGTCTAATGCATTTCCCAGTGGCTTAAAAAAGTCTAAATCGAAGTCTAAGACTAAGACTTAATCTAAGTCTAACTTAGTGTACAGCAAGTCCGGACGAAAATAAAAAATAAAAAAAAAAACATAAACAATTTATATCCAAGTATCAAAACAAGTTAATTCACTCATTTTTAACGCAGCTTGCCCGCGCCTGTGTGTGCGTGTGAACGGTGCATGTGTAGAAGTGCGTTTTTATACCTACTCTTTGCGAAATCCCGTCCTTAAGGGATCTTCCCTAGAAACGTGTCTTTTTCTAAGTAGGTAACTTTGATTTACAGCCTTCGACACTGATACCTCGTATAATACAAAAAACGTATATACCTCGCTAATGATGTTGTTATGTCTTTTAAACATAAAATCTACTAATTGATGCTTCCGCAACCGTAACTTCGTTCGCGCGGATTAAGGTTTTTAATTCCCACGGGAACTATCTTATTTTCCGGGAATAAGTAGCGTATGGTTATTCCAAAATATAGGTAATCTATCTCCATTACTTTCGGCCAAATCGGTTCCCTCGTTGCGGCGTTATTGAGTAACAAACATCCATCCATACATCCAAACTTTCGCATTTATAATATTAAAGGATTCCATTTTTAACATAACAAAATATAAACAGGCAAAATTGCATTGGTGCGGTCGGTATTATAGCTTAATATTTCGAATACCTAGTACAAGCTTAAATCACGCTCCAAGTATCCAGTAGACGCTAATTTAGCACTTTGCGGCGCAACTTCAAGCCAACGTTGTCGGCGAATTACATAACTCTTAGCAATTTTCCTCTATTTTTCGCTAACGTCGCATCATTTCGCTTGCGTCGTTGGCAGGGAGAAAATTTGCATCTAGGTAGGATTATTCAATATATCAAAATGAATCGGATTAAGAATGGAGTGTGAAAAATGCACACTGTTTTAGATTAGGTATCTATGCAAACTAGAATCCACCTGCTGTATCCCTCAAAACTATAAAATGGGATGAATACTCGTAACTGCAGCTGGCACCGTTGCATTTACAAAACGTTTTATTTGCGTTGTAACAATTTTTTTTATAATCGTAGGTTATATAAGGCTATATTAGATAAGAGCACTTAGATAAAATAATTTTTTTTATTTTTATTTAAACAACTTTATTGCATAATATACATATACATAGACAGTGAATGTGGTACATGAATTACGTAAAACAAAAGGTGACCTTCTTAATAAGGGTCAGCTCACATCGATGCGACACGACGCGGCGAGGCGCGCCAATGATCTTTTGAGGCGCGCAGATGCTTGAAGAAGCACGAGAGACCGCGCTAGGAATAGAGACACTATGAGGTTCATCGCGACGCAACGCGGCGTAGGGCGGCATAACGAGCTATACTTCGACACGTATATAAGTCGCTTTCGCGCTCTCACTGAAAGTACTTTATTATGTAGTATAGAAATATATTCATATCGCTATCGACAAAAAGACGAGCATCGTCGCGTCGTGACGCGTCTCGGTGTGAGCTGACTCTATAGTCCAGTCAAAATAGACAAAAATAAGTCATAACTTAGGAAAAATTCGCATAGAGCTGAAAATTGGCAGAGACGTTAAATACATCATTATAAATGAAATGTCAAAAATCCCCTTCGATCCTACTTCTGCAAAAAATTTTATTCAAGGTCAAAAGTATGAAATTAAGGTTTTTTCCATTTTTCTCGAAAACAGTTAGTATTATCGTGAAAATAGGTCAGACATAAGTTGTAGATCATACAATTCTCTACTAAAATGGTCCAGTCACTTTTTCTCTTACGACTCACCATTCATGAGATATCGCGGTTTTAATCATTAGAAAATTCATATTTTACATAATATGCACACATTTCCGCAATTTCCGCACCACCTATGAGGTAATGTACTTGGCGCATTTTTTTAACGTGGTTTCCCTAGTAGGTATACTCCACGATCTATTGTAATAAAGAAAGTTTGATCAGATCGTATCCTATTAATTGAAAGAATAGTAATATTGCTAATGATTAAAGTGGAATAGGTTGTTTTTTTCTACATGTCATTATACAGGGTCACTGGAAATGTGACGCATTCCTCTTAAGGGGTTATAGATGGGGTCAAAACTAATCGATTTTGTTATGTGATATTGTATCCGAAACCTAACGGTTAATGAGTTATTTGAAATTTTATAATTATTGGTCAAAATACGATTTAGGCCAACTAAAAATGTAAATTAAAAAAACTATGTATCTGAGTGAGGCTTTTTTGTTACTTTTTGTCAGAAAACATCCCAAGTTTTTATAATAAATACAAAAATTATCAAAAACTACAACCGTTTTTAAAAAAATGAGCCTTTAATGAATAATTAAGATATTTTTTATCACATTCATCGAAAGTAAACACAAATTAAAAAAAATCTTCTATGTAATTAAATCTGCAAAACATTTTAAAAATATTTCCATCTATCTAGCTTTCAAATGAGGTATTATAATGGCAAATAACTTTTGTAAACCACTTGTTATTGAGAAGGGAACAATAAAAGGTTGATATTAAAATCAAATTATGAATTTATTAATTTACAAATCTTGTTCGAATTGTGAACCCCTATTTCTAATACATGCATAGAAATAGGGGTTAAAGATTATTATTATTAAACCACGTTAAAAAAATGCGCCAAGTACATTACCTCATAGGTGGTGCGGAAATTGCGGAAATGTGTGCATATTATGTAAAATATGAATTTTCTAATGATTAAAACCGCGATATCTCATGAATGGTGAGTCGTAAGAGAAAAAGTGACTGGACCATTTTTGTAGAGAATTGTATGATCTACAACTTATGTCTGACCTATTTTCACGATAATACTAACTGTTTTCGAGAAAAATGGAAAAAACCTTAATTTCATACTTTTGACCTTGAATAAAATTTTTTGCAGAAGTAGGATCGAAGGGGATTTTTGACATTTCATTTATAATGATGTATTTAACGTCTCTGCCAATTTTCAGCTCTATGCGAATTTTTCCTAAGTCAAATGTCTATTTTGACTGGACTACTAACAGTGATCTCTGCCAGGCAATCTTAAAGTTTATTTAGTTGTTATTTAGGGTGTTTTCCCGGTATCAACTAAAAGTACATTTTTTTATTTACAACGTGTGTGCTGAATTTCGTCGACTGGGGTAATATTTATTTTATGAAACCGTTTTTCTGTTTCACAATATTACATTGAACTGTCACACCATATTTTCTGGGAATAATATAAATGCGCACAATTAATGATGAATGATCGCCCTTCCTTGATGTAGACACAACATAATATTTCATGAATATTTATGAAAGAAGCGAATTAAAAATACACAACATTTACGATTTTTTTTATTTCAGGAATATTTTGTGAAGCTATCTCTAATAATAATGGTCCCACATTGGTGACAATTTTTAATTTCTTAATTTTTTTGACGAGTTTTTAAGTCCACCTGATGGTAAGTAACGATAGAGGCTGATTTGGGAGTTTTTTAATTAAACCCATACACAAGTTTTTAAATATTCGCCCTCGCGCCGGAACGCTAAATCGCGTGGCGGCACGTGTCTTTGACGGTAGGGTGGTAACTAGCCACGGCCAAGGCATCCCACCATATTATAGGACAAGACATCCTTACTAAGATTATACTGAATGTGAATTTGTGATTATTTGTATTACAATCATGCCGCAACAGAGCTACGGATCGACCTGCCCCCCGATTCAGACCCTTCCGATAACTTATTTGTCGATCGATTCGATTTGTTAACATATATTTCGCTCGCTCTGAATCCACACGACAAAAAGAGATCGATATCTAACCGTATCGACACGGTATGTTATCGAACAGGTCTGAATCGCCCTGCTGATCTGACCTGGCATCAGCTAGTCCTATTATGCTACTTCCTCCTATCCTACTTCCTACTTATAATGTTATAAATGCGAAAGTTTGGATGTTTGTTACTCAATCACGCCGCAAAGACTGAACCTATTTGACTGAAATTTGGTTCAGAAATAGATTATAATCTGGAATAACACACAGGCTACTTTTTATCCCGAATAATTAAAGAGTTCCCGCGGGATTAAAAAAAGTTGATTCACGCGGACGAAGTCGCGGGCATCAGCTGGTATTTGTACAAAGAAGCAACTTCAAGCACGGCTAACGCGTACAGAGACGAAAATGCAATAAGTGGATATATAAGTTAGCTTTAACAATTTCCCGGTGCACGTTCGTCCTCGTCAATATCCAGATTCCAGATGTATTCAGCGCAGCACCTGCTCCCAACTTGCTAACTTCAGCTCGCAAGTTTGCCTAAAGTATTATCAAATTCCGGCGGACTCCGGCAGCTAGCCCACACTATATTTGCGAATCTGATGATAACGCCCGCAAACTTCTCTCTTTGTTATTGTCACTTCTATGAATTATTATTTCTTTGACTGCATACGGACAAAGACAGCAGATAAATTTCGTGTAAAAGTTTTGCCCGCGTTACGAAGTTTGGCGCAGTTTGAAAATATTGAATTGTAATTCGCAGCTTAAGCGTATAATGTACTAGTACCAAACTTTTTTATACATACTTACTTGGAAATCCTTAATAATGTTCTTGCGGGAGGATTATAGTGCACAATTGTGTGCGCAAACACAGGTGCACTCTCTATTTCCTCACTCTCATAGTCCGATGGGAAGGAAAATCCGACACGACCGGAGAGAGATCAGGCGCAGGACCGACGGCTTTACGTGCTCTCTGAGGTAGGTACGGGGGTGACTCACCGCTAACTTCCTAACTCAAGGCTAATAGGAGAAATTCTTGACAGAAAAATCCTAGACATTTTTTGGCCTGACCCGGTAATCGAACCCGGGACCTACCAGTTATAAGACCGTAGTGCTCAACACTGCACTAGTGATCAAAAACGTCTGCGTTAGAACATGCAGTCTCACTTTTTAACCGACGAAAAAAGAAGTTTCTCGAAACTCGTTATTTATATCGAAACTGCCTGTTAGAAAATAAATAATAAGAATAAGAATTTATTTATTGACATAAAGATTTACATATTTCTATTAGTCCCTACCCCCTGCGCTAGGACAACCTGTGTTGCAGAGGATAGTTCCTTCCAGATACAAGATATAATATACAGGTAATCTTAAAATAGGTATAACATATAATATTATTAACACTGGGTGCATGAGTGTGTATGTGTGTGTGTGTGTGTGTTCGTGTGTGTGTGTGTGTGTTTCTAGGAGAAATTCTATGTATTATAATATATCCATGGGTCTATTTCTTTTGCTAAATTTTCGCGACCGAGTTATGTGCTCAATACCGTATCGTACCATCAGCTCGACCGAGTTAATCGGATAGGTTCAGTTAATTGCTTACAGTGGCTTTTGGCTCTTTTTTCTTTTTTCGCTTCGCAACTGTCAGCATAGGTACAGGAGCCCAGATTACTGGGCCAGTTCATGGGTTCCTGCGCTCCTTATAATATTAATTAAAGCTAAACATTAACAGTGCGGCAGAATGTCAGAAAAAAATCCCCAACATAGATGAAATAAAACATACCCGAAACCTTGTGTGTAACGCAACAGATGCTAGCGTATAGTCGTATGATAGTGTCTGATATTCCTGATATTTAAAAAAAAGGCTGGACCATCTCTTGGTAATATGTGTAGGAATGTATGTGTATGTGTGTTATTTACAAATAATATGCAACATATTGAAAGTAAATACAAATTGTTTAAACCTAATAGGTTTATAAATACATATCAAAAATTCCGAGGCCGGCGGGATTCGAACCCACATCTCTCTGGGAATCACGCCCGAGTATGTTAAACCGTGACACCACGTGTAGGTTAACACTTCAATAAAAAATTTAAAATTGTTTAAAAATTAGTCCTAACTTCGCGATTTTTTTTATCTTAACCTGAACAATGCTCCAAATTGGATATTCTCAGTATTAGAAAAGGAAATTGGGATCTACGCAAATGCTATTTGAATGGCTACGCAGGCTAATTCAGATCGAGAATTCTCGGATTCAGTGCGTAATTAGAGTAATTAGAGTTTAACCCAGTTTCCGTAGGTACGGGACGTCAATTTTTCACCCCCGTGTATACGTAGCTCTCGCAGACTGATGATCGAAAAATACTTAAAATAAAACGAGAGTTTAAAAAATAAAGGCCTTCGACCATCGGCGGCGTCGATAAATCATGGCAGCCACGCCCACCGGGCCTGTCGGCGAGGACGGAGTGCAAAAACATCCTAAATCTGTCTGGACCCACCCTTGTAATCGCCAGATAATGGGCACGAATTGAAAAATCATCCCCGTTATGTGTAGGGGTATGGGATACCCGCAATTTATCATGTTTTAGCTTTGCGTGTGACGGAGTTAGGTTTAATCAAAGATGCGAGTTTAAGAAGTCCTGTCGCGAGATTTTTACAATTGCCTATGAAGTTAGTTCGATGACGTTTTTCTCACAGTAAGGCCGTCTTGCACCAATCTCCTAATCATGTTTAGTTTCATTTTGTCACTTTTTGGCAAGGTTAATTCAGAGTGAACAAGAAAAGGACAGTTTAACTTAATATATTTAGGGAGTTGGCACAAGTGGGCCTTATACTTGTTTATACTGATATAATTGATTAATACTGTCGGCCGATTCTGTAAAAGCTGCTGAGCAGCTGCGAAAAGTAGATAGACCAGACTTCATACAAAAATATTTAAACCCCTTTTTTAAAAAACAATTAATCGGTTAGCGAAGCTTGATCAATTTGATGCATAATCAATAAATGTAAATAGCCACGTTGGGCCGTAGATGTATCTGTAGAGTTAAAAATTTATTGCGCAACATAAACTTAAAGCATACTAAAGTTCAAGATGGTGCTTGCTATAAAATGTAAGCTTTGTTCGATTTAATGCCCAATATGCAACAAATATAAACTTACTTAGTTATAAACTTAATAGAAGTTGTTCAACCAAATATTGTAGAAATAAGTATCTTTTCTATTGAAAGAGAACATTAAAACTCTGAAGGTATTTATATTTTTGTGGCTGTTGCTGAATTTTATTTGAGGGTATTTTAATGTAGTTTTAAACGAATTACTTCGTCACAAAATGAAAGCACGACGTCCTATGTCGTGTAAGTTTTGAAAGTAGTTTTTTAATTGTAGGCCTTAATCTAACTCATGTCTTCAAAAACAGTAACCCATGCAAATATCAACTTGGCTCAAAGTTGCTTAACCAGCGCAATCTTCTGATATACACTGCAGTAAGTACTCGTCACGAAGTCATTCTAGAAAATAAGGTATCGTCAAAAATGACTTAATCAGGGATCAAACTTGGGACCTCGTCACATTGCACTTCTAGGCCAGAGAGGTTAGTAAATAACGGTAGGGTTGTTCATCGAGCGTACGAACTGGCAGCATTAAATATTTCATTTTAGAGAAGTTTTTATTGCTGGCACCGAACGTGTCTGCGATAAACGGAGAAAACGTGACTAGAGTCTGCGTCGGTCGCAGTACACCTAAACAGAGATATAAATACGTAAAATGTGATAAAGATGTTCAGCATATAAGAACTAAAGTTAATCGATACAAATAACACAGTATTCAGAGCGGTTGTGTTTCCCAGTTCCTCTACGTGTAGACGAGGGTAGCCTCAGACACGATGTCCCTGCGAGAAAGTGAGAGGAAGATAATAGAAGCTCTAGAGACGTGGTGCTGGAGAAGAACCTCTAAAGTGCCTTCCGGACAAACAAGTCCATTCTCCAAGAACTCGTCATCAAGCAGCTTCTGTCCTCCATTGTACAGGCTCTCATTCTCACTTTATTTGGTCACATATCAAGAAGAGATAATGTTTCATTGAAAGTAGTCCAAGAGAAGGAAGAGTAGTGGACTCAAGAGCTTGAGACAGATCGCCCATGAGGTGAATAGACCAAGTGAGGGCTGCTGGATGAAATTACATGAATGCACGAGGAAGACAGCTGTTAGGGAGAAGTGGAGAAATAAAGACAAGAAGGAACGAACACGACCGCTCTGACAAGAGTGAAACGACTGAATGCTAACTAATTTAATAAATGCGAAAGTGTGTTTGTTTGTTGGTTTGTCCTTCAATCCCGCTGTAACAGAGCCACGGATCGACGTGATTTTTTGCATGGGAGGACCTCGAGAGTGACATAGGCTACTATTTTATCCCAGAAAATGAAACAGTTCCCGCGGAATTTTAAAACGAAATCCACGCGCATGAAATCGTTTTTTGATGTTCGTTTGATCGTTGTCGAATCGTTGAAATTTTTTTGTGTATCATGTACATAAGTAATCTATAGTAGGTACCTAATAAATAAGATTGAAGTATTTGTTTCACATTTAGAAAATAAATTCCTCTTAAATAATTCATCATGATTCCAGAATCATACTGGGAGTAAGCAAGGCTACTTTTTATCCCAGTAATATTTACAGCTCTGTTAAAGTCTACTAACCTTTGTTAAGGAGGACGATTTTCAATGTCTAACCGCTCAATGACGGAATTTGGAACATACTCGTATTATGGCATAAATATATTCAGCATAAATCTTAGGATACGTTTAATATTGTATGAATATATGTAAGTGTAAATGACCGTTGATGAACCAAATAAAAAAATAGGATGTCTTTGATGAATTTGGAGGTTTTAATGAGTTTTGAGTTTAACCTACTTAAGAATATAATTTAGTATGATATTTTCCAGTAGGAACTCTACATCCGCGTTCATTTACGTAAACACATATCCCAGTCTGTATAGCGACCAAACTTTGTCTCATACACACAAAGTTGGATATAATCCTTCTAACTAATACGATAATTGAGATTTCCTGTATGTGTTAATTATTATCCAAGTATTATAATGTTATAATTATACTTGCATGTGTAATTGTACGACTAAGTACATTGTGCATTAACGATTACGCGCTCACTCAGGAGAAATAGGTACATTAACATTACCTATGTTAAGACAGCCATATAGTATTATTGTATATTTAATGAAATTCTGCTCAATTGATCATCTTAATCTATCGCCGGCCCAGTATTGGATTAAACGTACTCTTTCAAGCAAACATTATGCCAACAACTTTTTTTGGCCAAACGGGTTTCGCATACCTTCTTGAAGTGTGTGATAGTAAGATTCCTACATCATTTTGTGCATTTGCATACTGTTTTCTAGTAGAGTAGAGTACACAGTTTTCTATCAAATACATAATAACATAATATTATAGGAATTAAAAATAACATAGACATCATGACATCTATTCTATACCTATCTGTAGGCATCTGTAGTCAACATTTATTAATATGACATCAACATCAACAAGATCTCAGAATAAGATGTGTTTAGGCCAAAATCCACTACGTTGACCAAGTGCGTACTTTCGCAATTTATAAGATTACTAGTTGATGCCCGCGGCTTCGCTCGCGTGGAATTAGTTTTTAAAATCTCTTGGATTTTCCGGGATAAAAGTAGCCTATATCACTCGTCGGCGCTCAACTATACCCATTACCCATGCAAAAAATCACGTCGATCTGTTGCTTTGTTGCGGCGTGATTGAAGTAGGTACAAACCAACAGACAAACACACTTTCGCATTTATAATATTAGTAAGGATTAGTAAGATCTATTGCAAAATTCAAGTAAGTTTGCAATTATTGAGTCGTAAAATCGGTTTACTCTGCGTCTTATTACATAGTTCTTGATTTTACTGCTCACGCTGGCTGAGACAGGTTTACGATATGAAACTCCGGAAAGAAATGGGACCTCGCTTTTCCGTTTAACTCTATACTAAAGCGGAACTTTACTGTTAAAGAATTGCCTATTTAGCTTTTTTATTATTGTCAACGAGAATTATTACCGAAGAATAGAAAAAGAAGGAAATAAAGAACAATTTTTATTAGTTTCAAAAGTTGGGGCATGTGTTAAAAAAAGTTCTTAAGTTTGTAATATACATTAACACATAGGCTACATTTTATCCCGGAAAATAAAAGAGTTCCCGTGGGAATCGAAAAACCTTAATCCACGCGGACGAAGTCGCGGGCATCAACTAGTAATCTTTTAAATCTATATATATAAAATTCAAAGTCCTGACTGACTGATTGACTGACTGAGATATCAACGCACAGCCTAAACTACTGAAGTTAGAAACTTGAAATTTTTACAGTTGGTTCCTTTTATGACGTAGGCACACTAAGAAAGGATTATTGGAAATTCCACCCCTAAGGGGTTTAAATAGGGGATGGAAGTTTATATGAAACTCCGTCATTTTTCAAGCTGTTTCCATCAAAGTTGATATTTGAGCTTTCAGTTAAAAATAAAAAAGTACGTGTGTCACAGTTTTTGAAAATTCCACCCCAAAATCTAATTCCACGCGGACGAAGTCGCGGGGGCAAAAGCTAGTTGAATATAAGTGAATCTTATAAATGAATAACTATTCATACTAATCATCACCTCAAGTCCCTTTTTACTTCTGGTCTGCATATAACTTCGAGAAATTAGCGATATGTGCAGCTTGGGAGTGAACTTCGTACACCCGAAAAACAAGCTGACCACGACCTGATTAATCACTAGAGAAAAGTACGACACTAGGGAAATGAATGCGGTTTGAACCTTTCGATTTTCAGTACGCTATTGAGGCTTCGAATTATTTAGATATATTATGTGTTGGATCATTTGCATTAAATGCTATGTTGCAATTACAACGCTATTAGCACTGGGGTGTGTTTAAAGTTGCATTAGGTTATTCGCTCTGGGACTATCGTTGTTCTATGTCAACAGACGGAATTTAGTGCATGAATAATCCTTAATTAGTATCATAGTTAAGTTTATTACAATATAGTAAAGCAAATATATATTCAAGTCTCAATAGCCCAACGGTTTAAGGTGCGGACTGAAAACTGAAAGCTCGTAGGTTTGAGTCCCAGCCGTTGCACTATTGTGTTACCCAGTCCTAGCACAAGCTTTTCGCTTATTTGGACGGGAGAGGAGAATATAAGTCAAGATCAGCTTGGCTAATATTCATTAAAAAAAAAACTTTTATGTTAACATAAACATTTACTTACCAAACTGAATTTTATACGCCATGTTTTGACATAACATACCTACATAAGTAACTCATTTTTTATAGCATCATTGGAATTAACTTTTTTTCTCTTTAATGTGTTAAAATTTACAGAAAAATATCAATGAACAACCCTCCAACCTTCTTATGGCCCCGCCAACCTTGCGGTTATATGGGCCGGTACAGTGAATACTTGAATAGGCATTTCCCAGGCAAGCGCGCTCTAACCTAGACCTCATCAATGCAAGCCTACCTCGGAATTAAAAAATCAAGGCGTCCGGTACTTCTACCGTCCACAAACTATAATGCCGTTAACTACCAAAACCATATTTCCTAATATAAACCCTAATTTAAATGCTTTTGGGTTTATATTAGGAAATATGGTCTTGATAGTTAACGGCATTATAGCTTGTGGACGGCAGACTTGCTCTTGCCAATTAACCAAGTCGCCTTCTTGACTCTCTACAAATTGTTTTCTGTCTTCCTTGTCCGTATAGTCTTTCTCTCCTTTCTAGAGCAAATACCACAGTCACGCACTCGCCCAAAACTCCTCCTCATCTTCCTCAGCTTCGCTACTCCCATCTTCCTCCTCGTATCTCATCGCTAGAATCCTTATTTTCCTCCTCATTTTCCTCCCCTCTGCGTCCTCCTTTCCGCCGTCAATATCAATGAACAAACCTATTAATGGAAAAATTATAACTAAGTTAATTCTAAAATTAATTTAACTAGCATAGCTGTTTCACTCAATCAAAACGGTTCGCCAGATGCTCGCACGTGCTAAAGTGAACAAATAAACTAAATATAACAATTTCATAACAGAAACAATTTCAGGGTAAAGTCAAGTTTACGAAGGAAAAGAACAAGAGAACATAATAAGAAACGTATGGTTCCCATATTTCAATTTAAATTACAACCATTTCGTTTTTGTTACGTAAATAAAGAAAAATGACGACGCCGTGGCATAAAATGTAAAAGAGAATAATAAATGTCGTTTGTATTAATTTTTATAGTAATTTCTTTCCTCTTTTTTAAAAGCTTGCGGTCAATCAAATTTAATTTTTTTGCGGCGCGTTCGTTTTTGGGACTAAGAATTAATTTACTTGTCGTGCACCAAAATTTTAATAGCTGTGCGTAAATAACTTGAATTGCATATATACGTGGACTTAAATTCTGCGGGAATATCCTGCGTTTAAAAAAAAATATTTTGTAAGGATTCATAATAGTGCTATTGTACGCAACCGATTTGTGCGTAAATCCGACTGGCTCCGAGTCGTATTTTTACTTTGCCTGAATGGAAAAATATAATCATGGATAATTTGCAATAAAATAAGTAAAGTATTTATTTATTGAGCAAGAGATCTGGCCTATTCAACGTTTGCGCCAGTAATGATACCAACGAGCAAATATGAATGCAAATATAACTGACGCACTGCTGGCCACCCAGTTTCAGTATCCAGGTCAACCTGAAAACATCGCAAATTATACATGTACGACTCTACGTGCATTATGGGAACACTTAGCGAGATATATTATTATAATATGCATTGCGTATTGCAGAGCGAATACAACGTTGTGTAATTAATTAAAACATCACTTTATTAGTAAACTCATTTACCTACCGTATGTTTTGGAATAGACTAAGGGAGTCAGCCAGTGGCGTGCACAGGATGTACTACAGGGTAGGCAGATGATATAAAATGGAAAAAATCTTCGGTGCGAATTTAAAAAAACTTAAGCGTATGCATTGTACACATAATAAAAAGCCTACCCTTAAGTTTTTATAACTCGTACTGGCGATTTTCTCCATTTTATATCATTTTTCCGCATTATGCCTACCCTCTGTGCACGCCACTGGAGTCAGCATACAAAATCAACTCGGAAAGGGATTGTCACCATATCGCCTTTCGCTCGCCGTCAACCAGGCGTCAACCTAATGTAAAAGTTGATCAGCAGCGTCGACTGCGCTACGCGACGCGACGCCGCGCTTACAGCTCGCCCATCACAAGTTGACGGCTTTATTCAATACCAAAATAGATTGTCTGCGATCTCACCTGATGTTAAGTGACAATGCAGTCTAAGATGGTAGCGGGTTAACTTGGAAGGGGTATAGCAGTGTAAAGTCAACCCAAACCCCTAATCGGTTTCTACACGCCATCGTGCCGGAACGCTAAATCGCTTGGCGGCACGTCTTTGACGCTAGGGTGGTAACTAGCCACGGCCAAAGCCTCCCACCAGGAAAACATCTAAGCTAAGCTAAACTAGGCTAGGCTAAGCGGCACCAGTTCAATCAAGAGTGAAGAGACTTGCTTGCGTATGGAGAGACGTAAGCGCAGTGACGACGAGCCGTAGGCGCGGGAACTGCAAGTTGCCACACGCGGTTCGTGAACTTGTCCCAAAGCGAGGCGATTACAATACGATTTCGATTAGTGTGCATTGCATAAACACACCTTTGGGAATGTTAAGAAGACTTCTTCATTCAGCCTGGGATTCGAACTCCGGACCTCCAAAATAGAGGAGGAAGTATAGATCCATTACCGTTGATAGTACGGGGCCAAGCTTATTCTGTAGTTTGGAGTAGAATAAGAATTCCACAGCGCTTACATTGAATTTCAACGCGACGAGACTCGTAATAAACCTGGATCCACGCCAACAATTTTATACCACGTACACGTGAAAGTAAATTGTATGGCTAGATAATTTTTTGGCGCATTGACTTTAGCTGCCGATTGTAAGGTTTGTCGACGGTTTTATTAACAATCAGATTTTGGTTTCAAGGTTCGAATGAATAAATCTTTTTAGATAGAATTTAAATTTTAACGCAGATCGTATTGTAGATAATAATTGCCTATCGAGCATAGAAATTTAAGCTAACCAGTAACATCTGTCTGTTTTAAAGAGTTAATAAAGTGCTCTAGTTTTTTCACTCAAGTTAAATCCTTATCACCAAAATAAAGACTAAGGTATTAACTAGACTAAATACCTACTCCACGGGAACACTTTTTCGGTAGTGTATTTGATTTTTCAGGTCTTCAACTTATTCATGAAAAACATCACTTTAATCCATTTGTAGCCTACTCCTAATTGGGTATTTGAATTCTTTTTTATATACAATTTTTTTTTTTTTTAATATAATAAAATAACCCAATGCCATATTTCCTTCGATCACAGAAGAAATATTTTTTTTCTGTGATCGAAGCATATTTCTTTTTTTAATATCTTAAACTATAGTCTCCAAAATAAAGAGTTTTTAAGTTTCCTGTTAGAAAAAGAACTCTCCATACAAAATTTCATTATAGAAAGAGACGGATACGGTAGCAATATAACGACTTATAACTTATTAGTTTTTTGACCGATTTATTTTCTGTTTTTACAAATGTTATACTTATATGTTACATTTACGTATGTTATTAATGTATATCCGCATTTTGTCAACAGTTAAACTGAGTCAAATAGTTCCAATATCCAATTTAGATCATGTCGGTACGTTTTCAATAGTATATCCATAATGTATCGAAATAATTCGAAAGCTGTTCTACCAAAGTACTCTGGGTCAAGTATTCAGTCGATCTTATTTCCGGGCAAGTTAACGATTTACTATCGACTTACTTCAGCTGATGTGCTCCCGGAGGCGATACTTTACTGTGCAGCTTAGTAGTTGTGTTGCTGTTACCATTTATTTTGTAAACTAGCTGATGCCCGCAGCTTCGTCTGCGTGGATTTAGTTTTTAAAATCCCGCGGGAACTCTTTGACTTTCCGGGATAACAAGTAGCCTATGTCAGTCTCCAGTTGTAGTCGTCGTAGCTCTGTTCAGCGTGATTGAAGGACAAACCAACAAACAAACACACTTTCGCGTTTATATGTACGTATAAGGATTAGTAAGGATAAGGATAGTAAAGATAATAAGGATAATATGATAATAAGGACGTAGCCGTCTTTTAATTCCGAAAAATCATGGAATCAATAATTTAAATCTTAATCCACGTGGACTTAAAAACTATGTGTATTTATTGGGTATATTTATTACGAATGATTAATATTGATTATTACAACCTTCCTAACGTCGCGTCAGTTAGGATTTCTTTATGGTAACGGAATGTAAAAAATGAAAATTTAATAATTTTGTCATTTAATACTTATTGAGAACAAAATTAAATCTTTAACTCTGTAGAGACGACTGTGATGAATAACTTCGAAGGTGTACACTAAATACAAAATTAATTCGTCAAAATGTCAACATAGTCGATGAAGATCTTTATCTACTTTGAAGTACGTTTTACAGCAAAATGTAAAAGGTTTATTGCGAGATCTAAAGATAAAATATAAATTACACAGGTTTCCCGGAGTTCCTATCTAACTTACCAATTTTCTGATTCGAAGCAAATATTATCACTAGTTATTATAGATAGATTGAAAATTAATGATTGCCCTGTATTTACGTAGACCTTTGATCAAATAGCTTCACCAATAATTCATAATCTATACTAGTGATGTGCCGGATATCCGTATCCGCAGATATCCGCGGGAGAAGAAAGATCCGCATCCGTATCCGGTAATTTTTGGCGGATCTTTTACTTTATTAATTTTCAATACATAGATGAAATTCTATACGCAGGTGATAAGGTAGCAATGAAAAACTATTAAATTATATTCAGATTATTTTTTATTTCCTAAACTTCTTTGTAGACTCTTTTTAACTTATCAAATACAAATGTTATCTATGCAGCCCAGTGTCACACTAAACTATAAACAAAACAAAAAAAGACCCGCGCAATGCAACATGTCCTGTGAAACAAAGCGTCAAGTGAGGTCTACTATCGTTTCAAAGTAACGCACATCGACGTCGATTGAGTATAAGATCCGATCCGTATCCGCGGATCTTGACACCAAATATGCGTATTCGGATCCATATCACCAGCTCCATGATATCCGGATACATTTTTAACGATCCGGCACATCACTAATCTATACCTAATATGATTGGGGCCAAAATGTATTTGGTTTAGAGAATGTTATAATTTCGAAATATAACCCAAATTACATTGTAAATTTAGATTCCCTCCGTGATTGTTGTGGATTGGAATATAATACACCTGAGCGGGATTGATTCTATGGCTCTAATTTCCCGGTAACAAATCAAGGAAGGAAGGAATACCTATTAATGTTATTTGTGTAAAAGGCGCCATAACTAATATTGTAAATGAGAAAGTGTGTTTGTTTATCGATCAATCATCAGGGGCGGATCTACTTAAATGCTTTTTGGGCTGCAGCCCAGGGCCCCACGAATACAGAGGGCCCCCAACCGAACTGGGGGTCAACTCTAATTCAACCAAAAACGAAATATCGATCGAAATTTCGCGTATTTCCTACCACGGTTCGTTTTCGTTCCGCAACCTCGTTCGAACCAAAATGTTTGACGTTTAGATTTTCTAAACCTACTCTAATTCATAAATGTTGCGAACGAAAATTTGCAATAAATAATGTTTTAATAAATAAATAAAATATTTTGTTTTCCTATTTTCTTCCTGTACTTAACATATATTACATTACATATACCTACATCACTACAGAAAACAGTTTCTTGTCAAAATGACAATTAGTTGAGTAATTAGGTAGGGCCCCTAAGCAGTATTAGCCCAGGGCCCCACAAATTCAAGATCCGCCCCTGTCAATCATGCTGCAACAGAACCACGGTTCGAAGTGACTTTTTTGTATAGATACTAGAGTCTACAGCCAGTAAAGAGCCAGTTTCCTAACTTTTACGAACTACCTAAATTAAGTTAGGTGACGATTACTGTAGATTTCATTTTCACGAACCTTTAAGATCACGTAAAGGTGAAAGTGATATTAGGTAAGGGATTATATCTAGGCGATACCTACGTAAAGAGACTTCTACTCAGGGGAAGATAATATAGGTATAGTTGGTGAAAACAGCTAGCTTAAGTTTCTCAAAATGTCAGCCTTCAAAACTATTACATAAAGTCGCTCTTTTAGAATATTATCTCAATCCTTTGAGTTCTCAAATTAAGTAAACTAACTCGGTGACGAATATAAACTTTATTTGACACTTTTAATTAAATAACCCCGCAAATTAGTTTGAAAGTTTCTTTGACTTAATTATTGTGATAGACTGTTGTTTAATCCACTTTGCCTAAAACAAAAGTTATATTAACTTCGCTTGTTTGCTTCTCTTTATTTATTAAGGATTAAAACATTACTGTGCCAGAATTAAAAATATATAGATTTAAAATATGTACTTATAACATTATATTATTATATTCCTACTTGTATGGGTATTGGGTACCCACCCACCCAACTCTACGAAAAGAAAGTTCAAGAAACTTACTTTTCATAGTCCTATTTTAAATGGTTGTATTACTAATAAATATTAATTAGGGAAAGATATAGACTATTTTTTCATATTTGGTATTTTCTCAAAATTTTCTTCAGTATAAGTTGTAACAAGCTACGGTTTTTTTTGTAAAAAAATATTTTACATAAATAACGTATAATAGGTAGGTATACACCGAAACTTTTTTGAAACACAGTGCCTTAAAAACCACCTTTACATCATTTCTGACAAAACCCATCGCGCACAGGTCATAACGTCTTCAATAGTGGACCTGATCAACTGATGGACCCTTCCTCAACCCTATATAGGCTCCTATATACAAGCCTCAATGGCCCAATGGTTAAAAGTGCGGACTGAAAACTGAAAGGTCGCAGTTTTGAGCCTCACCCGTTGCACTATTGTCGTACCCACTCCTAGCACAAGCTTTTCGTATCAAAATCTGAGTAATGGCAAAAGATCACAACATCAGCAACGCAGAATACGATTAAGAAAAGGGGAGTTGTAGCGTCGAAGTTAGTTATGGTTTAAAAATATTCCTTTTATGCTAGGGACAAGCTCGACAATGAATTGATTGGAGGTAAAATTGCTAACAAAAAATGCCTATTCATGCAACCCTCGGGACCGCACCATTGTTTTCAGCACTTTCAGCAACTACGGAGAGTCATGCTGGCTATTTTTGCGAAGGTTCTAAAATATAGGTAGTAATAATACGAACATCAAAAATGTCGTAAAAAAGGGCTTAAATACGAAGGTGCGTTTGTTTTTTTTTATTCGATGACAAGATAGCTCTTGACGGCGATCTCATGATGGTAAGTGACGATGCAGTCTTAGATGGTAGCGGGCTAACTTGGAAGGGGTAAAGCAGTATAAATTCAACCCATACTGCTAATCGGTTTCTACACGCCATCGTGCCGGAACGCTAAATCGCTTGGCGGCACGTCTTTGTCGGTAGGGTGGTAACTAGCCACGGCCAAAGTCTCCCACCAGACCAGAGACAATTCCGATATTATAAATTCACAAATTTCCCCCGCCGGGAATCGATCCCGAGACCTCCCAGTTGCAAGACCACAGCGCTCACCACTGCGCCTGAGAGGTTTGTTGATTTGTCCTTCAAACATGCAACAACAGAGGAAGAGATCGACGTGACGTTCCTTTTATCCTGGAAAAACATAGAGTTTCCAAATTATTTTCAAAATCTTAATTCCACACAAACTAAGTCACGGACAAAAGCTAGTATATTATAAAGTTAATAATGGTTTATATAGAAATTTATATAGTAAGTACATTGCTTTATATTAAAGGCAAAGTATTCCAGGTGAAAGCCATATTTTTCTTGGTTAATGTGTTTTGTAGCAATAAATTTGAACACTTGGGTAAGGTTGTTTCGGAAGGTAAGTAGTAGTTCTCTCTCTTCAAATCATAGCTGCTTATATATTATATTGTTGTATACGAGTACAGTCAAGGAAACTTTTACTCGAATATTAATTTATTGAAAGTTCTGAAAAGTCAAGTAGATCTACCAACAGTTATGAGTAACGATAGATTTTGACAAAAGGGGTTATGTGTTCGCATCATACCTACCTAGTATATAGATGTATAGACAATATCTATAACAGGTAGTACCTATGTAGGTAATTATTATTATTATTATAATTATAATACCTTCAACCGTAGACGTCCATAATTAATCCGACCGAGAATCTAAAAAAAAAAAAAAGATGTATAGACAATATCTACAACAGGTAGTACCTATGTAGGTAATTATAATACCTTCAACCGTAGACATCCATAATTAATCCGACCGAGAATCGAACCCGGTGCCTCTCATATTTACAATGCAGACATTTGCACCAGAAAGATCGAATAAATAAATTTTTACCTTCTACTCCTGGTGTGGAAGCTTCACAGATTTTTCATAAGAAAAAAAGTCAATAACTCAAAATTCCTTCAAGTTCCATTATAAGGACTCGGGCGCTCTTTTAACTTGAGCACTAAGAATTCTTCCAAGTTGAGGAAATTTACAACTTCGAACCGATTCATCTCTTTTCCACTCATAGGACTTGCTTATAATACTATTTTCTGCACCATTTAATTTTCAGATTTCCTATACATTTTTTTATATTACATCAGTGAGAATTTTGTTTGGTGGTGGTCGGGGTGTGATTGGTTTGTCATTCAACCTTTCGTTTTGTTTTATAACTGCTTCACTCTCATCTACATAATAGCTATATGCTAGAGATTAATAGCCTATTTCTTAACAATAAAGTTGGGTTTTATTATTGAATTTACGGAAATGCGGGCTCCATATCGTAAACTTGTCCCCGGCAGCTAGAACCGTAAAACCAAGAAGTATGACGAAATAAGTAGCGATCCGTACCGATCGTGAACCCAAAATCCTAATCCCAAAAAGCAGGTCAAAGACCACTAGACTATCAGGGTATGACTGCTTATAATTTCTCATTAGGCACTTACTATACGGTAGTATGCCTAATAGATGAGAATAATATTGCTAAACAATTTTGGTTTTTTTATAGAATTTACGGAAATGCGAGCCCCATATCGTAAACCTGTCTCCGGCAGCGTGAGCCGTAAAACTAAGAAGTATGACGTAATAAGTAGCGACCCGAACCGATCCTGACCCCAATATCCTGATCCCAAAAAGGAGGCCAAAGGCTACAACCGGTAGCCATTCATATCACTGCTTATAATCGCTCATTAGGACCTTATTACACGATTACTAAATTATGTCTACTAGATGAGATTAATAGCCAATTGCTTAACAATAAAGTTTGGTTTTATTATAGAATTTACGGAAATGCGGGCCCCATATCGTAAACCTGTCCCCGGCAGCGCGAGCCGTAAAATCAAGAACTATGTAATAAGTGGCAACATAAAACCACTTTATGGCTTAATCATAGTGAACCCACTTTTGTTTAACAATATTGTATGAATTTGTTGTAATCTAGGGCAACGAGACTATGCTGTGGTGTAATATTTTGTATGAATTTACTGTTATATAAATATTTTGTATGAATATATTGTTCGTGTAAAGGAAAAGTGGTATACTTGTACCTACTATGCATCTAATATCCTAATTTACTGAATGATACGAGCAAAACATTGCACTGAAAGACGCAGCGTTTGCTTATATAATTTTTTTTATTCCAACATAATATTCCATATTTCGTTTGATGATGCCTGATGATAAACCACAAACATATAAGAGTAAGATTGCATATTTTAAGCATATAATTTTTTTATTAAAGACCGTCTTTACGTTTATGTGATGAATCGTGCAACATACACCGATGGCAGCAATTGAATTTTGTTTATAGTTTAACAATAGACGTATACATCGATGGCAGCAACTGATTTTTATTTATAGTTTAACAATAACTTACGAAATAAAATCAAGTTAGTCTTAAAACAACTCTCATTTTTATTAAGATTTACAAATTGAGTAGGAGGTACAACTTTGTAAATAAGTGCGAAATACAAGAGCACATGAACTTTAAAGGCTTTTGTCAATCAAGTTCGGTTCGTTGCCTTGTTAAAAGTTAAGTCTCAGGCGGTAAATTCCAAGTTTGTTGTCGGTCTTTAGTTACAGTGATTTATGGATAAAGTAACATTTTCGAACATTTGTTACAACGCAAAAAGCTCCCTATTTTACCTAATGATTCCTAGTTTTAAGTTTTACAAAGGTAATCGACTCCAACGACCATCAGCTCATCGAACTATGTGAATAGAGTTCGAAGAACTAACGGTCGTTGGCGTCACAAGGTGTTGGAGTGGCGACCCCGCACCGGAAAGCGCAGTGCGGGGTCTCCCCGCATGCCATCCGGATGGGCCGATGACATCAGACGCATTGCAGGAAGCCGCTGGATATAGGCGGCGAAAGATTGAGGCCTGTGGGAGTCCGTGCAATAGACCTTTATCCAGCAGTCGATGTCTTTTAGGAATGTTTTTTAACAGTAGGTACCTACCCGTAATGCACATCAACCCTTAAAAAGCTTTGTATAGCCTTGTCTCCGGTACTCTTACCTGTCATCATTGGTACTTACGAGCGCAGCTCTTCTCTCAGAGAACAGAACTCTATTACAGAGAATTGGCAGACTTTACATACCTTTGAGAACATTATGGAACACTCTCAGGTGTGCAGGTTTCCTCACGATGTCTTCCTTCACCGTTGAAGCATGTGATATTTAATTGTTTATACGCAAGTAACTCCGAATATTCAACCGTGCGTGCCCGGGCTCGAACCTGCGACTCCCAAAATAGGTGACCACACTCCTTACCACTACGCCATCACAGCTAGTTTACTTAGCGATGGTGAAATCCTAAGAGGTAAATAGCCATATTGTTTCAATGTATTCACAAAGGTCCGTACAAATAAACAAGGCCCTTAATCAACCAGCCTAGATAATAAACGAGATTACTGCCTACCACGCCCAAATAATACTGCTGAATTCTGCTGAATTCATCATACTTTAGCCTGAATAAAACATGCTAAATACGGGTCAGAATACTCATTGAGAATAATACAGATAGTAGCAAATTGCCATCTATAAACTTAGCGCTGAAGCCCGTTATTATTACGATGATAATTATGATTTCCATACTTATTTTATTACTAGCTGATTCCCGCGCTTATCCGCGAGAAGTTATGTCCCATATCTCCGATAATATTCAGTAGATCTTCACCAAAATTGGAGAAAATATTTGTAGTTGTACACAATTTATATTAAAAAGAGAATTATAAAATTTGGTTGAGGTTTGACGAAGTTATGGAGCAAAATAAACCAAAACTTTTATCTCCTATCCCGGATAAACCTTATAGCTTATCAGAATAGAAAGTATCCTATACATATATTTCCCGGAGTATCAGCTACCACTATACCAAATTGCATTCAAATCCGTTCAGTAGTTTTCGCGCGATGCGCGCACAGACAAATAGACAGACAGGCAGACAAAAAATTCAAAAAAAATGTTTTGGGCTCAGTATCTATAATAAAGCATCCTCCGATTAAAATTTTCAAAATATATGAATTCGTCCCGTTACAGTTTTATTATAAGTATAAATCAGTATAGATATAGCTAGCTGAGCATTCTCAGGAGGATGAGGGTGTGTGGTGTTGCATGTTTTAGTATTCGCTCTACTTCTGGTAAAGCGGCAGAGTACAGGGCGAGCGGAACGTTGTACTATACATATTTTTTCTGGCTTGGATAAATGCTTATTTTCACCAACGTTCTTTAACTTTTACGGGCTACTTAAGCTAAGTTAGGTGACGCTTTCTGTCAATTTCGTTTTCACAAATCTTTTTATATTTTATTCGATCTCACCTGGTAAGCGACGATGCAGTCTAAGAGGCTAGCAGGCTAACTTGGAAGGGGTATAGCAGTGCAGATTCAACCCGTACCCCTAATCAGTTTCTACACGCCATCGTGCCGGAACGCTAAATCGCTTGGCGGCATGTCTTTGAGGGTAGGGTGGTAACTAGCCACGGCAAAAGCCTCCCATTGGGTAAGGGATTGTATTCAGGGGCTACCTGCGGAAAGAGACTTAGGAGATAATTTAGGTGATGATTAAGATGATTTAGGCAAAATAATTTTGGGTTTCCTCGTGCTCATACTTACCTAATTATTATTTCAGCCACCGGTTATTCAAGCAACCGTGCCGGATCGGACACGAATGTAAATATGGCACGAAACGTATTAAGGATCGCTACACCAATCGTAGATTCCATAAACCTACCACGGTCAAATATTCAGATCACATTTGTCCCTCGGAATGGCCGTGTTTGCTCAGCTACAACTTTCCGGTGGTTGGTTTTAGAATGGCTTAATTTAACCCTTATGTTTCAGATAAATACGTTAATTCAATGTGACTTCCAAGCTTCCAACCTTTTCACAGTTTAAATGGCCTCTCCCACATTGGTACGTCTTTGCGTCCTTACAAGCTTAGGTTGTCTGGGTTTATTACATTTTGTATTAGATGGATGCGATCATAATACACAATAGCAGTATTGTAAGAAAATTGTATTCTTTTGAACGTATGCTTTCATTTATCAATTCATATCAAACCAAAGTATCAAATATACGTTTTAAGCTCTCAATGGAATCCGATTTCCTTAGGGTTAGCTCACACTGAGACGCGATGCGACGTGACGAGGCGCGCAGATGCTTGAAGAAGCATGAGAACGCGTTGCGTAAAGAGGCGCATCGGGACACAGCGCGGCGTAGGGCGGCGCGTAACGAGCCATACTTCGACACATATCTAGGTCGCTTTCGCGCTCTCACTGAAATTTGTACTTTATTGTGTAGTAAAGAGATTCTATATTGATATCGGTATTGACAAAACTACGAGCATAGTCGCGTCGAGTCGCGTCTCGGTCTGAACTAACCTTCTTAGTTTTCCACTTTCCTTTCTTAGTTCTAGGATAAATCTTGCGAAGGATTTATTTAATGTTATTTTTGTATTGGAAAAATGTTTTAGTCATCCGATTTATTGGATAGCTAGACATTTCAACGTAACTTTCGAAAAAATTTAAAAACATCAATTAGGAATCTAGATTATAGTAAACTACTTTTTCATTCAGTTTAATAGCCCACAGCCGGTTTATTTCCATTTGCAATTGTTTCGTTTTGTTTGTTGTCACAGATATAGTATTTGAGGAAGGTTTTTTTTTCTTCGTAGGTACTACGCTGGTATACAGACTACTACTACTTTAGTAGTAGTCTGAAATTTTTCGGACGATTTTGAATTTTTGATTTGCCTTAGTTAACGCTAAAACAGTACAGTTAATGACTAATGACCAATCATAACACAAATTAACCCAAGCTAAACACAAATTTAAAGTGGTCAAATATTAACTCCGGCCACTTTTAGAAATCCATAATAATATGATCATGTTTGCTCCAGATATAACTTTCCGACCATCGAATACAGATTGGTTTACTTTATCTCCCGTATATTCGACATTATATGCAAATTGAACTTGACTTACACAACGTTATTCCATTGTCCTAGTCGCTCTTAGTCGGTGTACAATGTGTTTTACAAGAAACGATAAGTTTGCTCAAGCGATTATTTTCTCAATATAATAGCTATCAAAAACTTCATACCTACTGGTATTAAGACTTTATTGATGGATGAATAGAATGATAGGAAGAAATAAACAAGTGTAAATTAATTTTTTTTTTTAAAACAAGGTTTTTAGTATGTAGCTGGCTACATCACCAAACCTTCGATATCGTCTAGGTCCTAGACGATATCGAAGACTCTAGGACCAAACAATTTGTCGAACGAATCAAACGAGCCTAAACTCGATGGAGTTACGTCGTTTTTTTGCCAATTTCCATAGCCACCTTCCAGTTCCTTCATCACACCCTCAATATCATCTAGGACCAGAATGCTTGTTATTATGAATCAAACGAGCCCAAACTTGATGAGTTAACCAGCCCCCTGATTCTGTAACTCAGTGCCTCTATCAATGACGATAGGCATTTTTTATCCATTGAAGGTTTGAAGAGAAATGTCATTTACTATTTCATAGTAAACCTTCAATGGATAAAAAGACGTGTGGCAATCGGGGACTGCCGCGGTAAAGCTATTGCATAGCATTTTTTATCAACTCCATCTAGCGGTGAGAGGAGTCCCGTGTTAGGTTATTTTCGTTACGGAATTTCTGGATTCAGTCTCCACGCTCAAGGCCCGCGATAGAAGCTATGCAATAGCTTAAAATATATGTCAGTAACTTTCATTTTTTAATAGGCTACCATCTTAGACTGCATCGTCACTTACCATCAGGTGAGATCGCAGTCAAGGGCTATCTTGTCATTGAATAAAAAAAAAAAAAAAGGCACTGAGTTACAGAATCAGTCCCCAGGTTTCACTGTATAAAAGTAGAAGTAGTTTATTGATAAAAATGTGCCACGAATTTAGTGGAAGTTTTCCTGTTTTTGTGTGTTATCGGCAGCGACGCGACGCGATTAACTACCGTGTCGACGTCGCTCGCTGAAATGTCACAACGATTTATCATCCGAACAGTATACTCGTTGTCGATATTTAGATACATTTTTTGAACGAGAGAGAATATTTTACCCCATTGACTCTGCTCTAGATAGGCGCATACAGGGCATACGGTGTGTGTGTGGAAAATTGGGTGAACATTATGTTTGTTACGCTTCAAGTAGCGCCTATCGAAACTGAATATCTAATGTGTGGGGTGAAAATTGCGAAAATTGAGAAAATATGCGGAAATCGAAATTTCCGAACGAATCGAGATTGTTTTGTATTTTTTCGGTCTAATGTTAACCCGTCAGTTACAATCTCACGTGGCTTTGTAAAAAGACACTAACATTGGTTTGAAAAACAGTACGATAAAATTGGTTCGGCAACGGTCGCATAGCCGCAAATTAAGAATAAAATAGAATAACATGGCATACAGCTTTAAAAGAAATGCCGTGATGAACATGGTTCATATTCCCCTTTCCCCTCCCACTAACCATAAAGTTGTAATAGGAAAAGGTACTTAAATTCCAGTAGATTGATAACAAGCCACGGCCAAACTTCCGTCGGACCAGACCCCGAGCTAAAGATATGGCAAATCACTAAAATGACCTATTCGGGAAGCGAATAAGCAGCCTCTCATACTATTACAGCTCATACTGTCTGGTGGGAGGCTTTAGCCGTGATTAGTTACCGCCCTACCGTCAAAGACGTGCCGCAAAGCGATTAAGCGTTTCGGCACGACGGCATGTAGAAACCGATTAGAGGTATGGATCAACCCACAACTAACCCAGACTTACTTGGAAGCAATTGCCATACCCCTTCCAAGTTAGTCTGCTACCATCTCAGACTGCATCGTCACTAACTATCAGGTGAGATTTCAGTCAAGGACTATCTTGTCATCGAATAAAAAAAACTATGTATTTGAGTATCATACTCAACTAACCTAACATACTCAGAGTATATTAGGTATCTTGCGAATTGAAGATTCTTTTCTATTTTCTTATGTGAGAGAGAGGTTCCACTACTTCTTCCCGGAACGGTTATAAAATATTCCGCGTCTCCAAATGGCAGTGATTTGCTAATTCACATGGGCCGACAAGGGTTGTGGATCGAACAAAGAGTGACAAATATTTGTCCTCGGCTGAACGGCGAATCCTTTGTAATCCCCTACCCGCAAACCCCACCCTACTTATAATAATATTATACACATATAGTAAAATACAATATTTACTATTAAGTACACAGTAGGTATATATTTGACGACCTCCCTGGCGCAGTGATGACTGATGACTGATGAGTGCTTTGTTCTTATAACTGGGAGGTCTCGGGTTCGTATTCCAGCGGGGGCGATTTGGGAATTTATAATTTCTGCATTGTCTCTTGTAGTTCGCCATAGCAAAATGCGAATTTTATTAATTCAATGGGCGCTTGAAATACCCTCACAAAATCAAGGAAATGTACCTCACACCAACTTGTCAGATATAAAGCTTCAAACTTGTTGAATAAGTTAAAAGATCGATAACTCAAAAACTCTCAAGTTCCGTAATAAAGAAATACTCCGGAGCGCTTCCCACTTGGCGGCCGGGAATTTTTCTAACTTGAGAATATTCTGAACTTCGCGGATTCATCATTTGCTCCTGTAAAAGGTGCTGCTTATAAAATTACTTCTACGTCATTAAATTTGAATTATTTATTTCATAATATGGCATTTGATATATTATTATAAGCTTTTATATTTTAATTTTGCTCATAATATGTGAAGAGAACGCTTATTTCATCAGTAAGTTCTTCGCTCGTTTAGCACCAACCAGGTGACAAGTGCAGGGAGGTAAAAGGAGATTCCTGTATACGTGAGTAACGGGGCATCCCCGCAACTTCATGATCAATGTTTAATTTATTTGAGGAATCATTGATTCGCCTTAAACCACGTAAATAATATGCTAATACAATAATATAATGTCCCTTATATATCTACTATATAAAAATAAGTCGGGTTTTCCTTCCTGACGCACGAACCGATTTCCACGGTTTTGCATTCGTTGGAAAGGTCTCGGGCTCCGTGAGGTTTAAAGCAAAGAAAATTCCGGAAAAATTTCAACAGAAAAGCGGGAAAATCTTTTTTCACATACACACACACACACACACACACACACACACACACACACAAACAAACACACACACAACGAAGCCATCTGGTGGCGAAACGGAGTTCGCCGGGTTTGCTAGTCTCGTATAAATAACGGACATTATATTATTGTATTGTTGAAGAAAAAGTGAAAACAATCAAAAAACAAAATATTATTAACAAAAAAAAGTATTATGAAAACAATTTTTACATGAAAGGCGGGGATATGCATTATCCGTTTGCTATCAGCGATCAGAAACGTAGTCAAAATCCAAATAAAACAATTTTCACCCCACTGACAGGCGGGCTTAAATGTGAAGAAGAGAAAAACCGAATGAAGCGAGGAAATCAATATCTATACTCGCGATCGGAGGGGATTGCATCTGTTGAGTCTTTGTTATAAATCTTTATAAGAGCAACCTTTTTAATCTTTCTTTTTTTATTAGTGTTTGCTAGTAGCTTTGAGTATATAATCAACGCTTTTAGGTACATAGAGCCAAGTTTCGCCACTGGTTTGTAGCTTTTTTCTTACCTACTCTACAATAGACAAACAAAAATTAAGAGTGCATATCGATTAATTAGAGACTAGGAAGAGAGTACTTAATTGATCGCCAATATATTTTATTACAGAAACACTACTGCTACTTTGACTCCGGATATAACACGTGGTGCTGGTTACAGAACCCGAAAGTAAATTCAAACCGAGTCTCAGAAGATACATTCGACCAGCCTCAGCTCGCAAGAGCGTCATCTATATATATAAAATTCAAAGTCCTGACTGACTGACTGACTGACTGACTGAGATATCAACGCACAGCCTAAACTACTGAAGTTAGAAACTTGAAATTTTTACAGTTGGTTCCTTTTATGACATATGCGCACACTAAGGAAGGATTTTTGAAAATTCAACCCCTAAGGGAGTAAAACAGGGGTTTGAAAAATCAAACTAAACGTGAGCAAGGCCGCGAGCAAAAGCTAGTCTCTGATATATATATATATCTCTCTCTTTTTCTATGTATATATCTACCCTCATCGTATTTATAAACTGTATATTTGATGTCAATAGACAGTTTTAGAAAAAAATCTATTCATCGTCAACAACGCTGAAAACGACACAACGACAAAGAAAGTGTCTACAATTTCCATTATCACAGGGGTGGCTATTTGTTATATTTCAAAAGATCTCGGAATTATCCGCCGGCAGCAGCGGCTCCTTGGTTCTTCGCCTTGGAACAATGCTACTGATACTAAATGAGACCTTCAAGAATCCATCCTTTTGTCTCTGTTGAGATCGAATGGCTAAGCTGAATTATGCGTAGCAACCGGGATCCAAGCTATTGCGAGATATGTACATTGTACGTATATATTCAAACTAAGGTTTGATGATAATAAGCAATATTGTTTCACTGCCAGACGTTTGACTATTGTGTTTTACCTTTGATACAGACGTACCGGTTTTCGCTTCAAAGGTAAGGTGTTGGTACCTTACCGGTACCTTATCCGATAGGAATACCGGTACAAAGCTTATAACACATACTATACATTGACTATAGCTACATTTAAGCGTTCTGCGCTCCTTCTATAAATACACTTTAACTGTGCGAAATCTCACACTCCTCTATGCGCCTTACTTTTTATAAGGGCAAGATCATCTTTCCGGAATTTAAATAAAACACTATTAAATTAAATAATTATTTTTATTAAATTAAATAGTAATGGGAATTCCACTAAGCCTGCACCTTGTCCAGAAGTTCAATGAACTGCTGCATTAGCCTGAAGTAAGCCTCCAGTATCACCCGTTCTGTAAAAAAATTGCACATCTTGGAATTCTTTAATATTAATATGATATTCACTGGAATTCTTTCAGAGAAAATCACTAACCTAACTATTATTACGATGGCTTCCACCACTTCTACGTTAGCTGGATAGAGGTATAGTACCTACCCAGTTTCAAGGATATAACTTTAAAAGCTTTTACTTTATATTTTAACTCCCTTGGAAGTGGAATTTCAAAAAATCCTTTCTTAGTGGGTGCCTACATCATAAAAAGAGCCTAAGGTCAAAGTTTCAAGCTTCTTACTACAGTGGTTATTTGAGTGTTGTTAGATTAATCAGTAAAATAAAAAAATAAAAAATTAAATTATTACCAAATAGAACAATATGCCTTGCATGTCGCAAAAAACTGAGGCACATGGCGCATCATCTACAAAAGAGCCCTTGGTGGAAGGGTTCACGACTCTCAGTAATGGGGAACACGCCGCAGAGAGAGAGAGAGAATACTATACTACAATTGTCTTGCCGAAAACCTGTATCGTCTGTCCTTATTCGTGAATCAGTCACTCGGGAAAAGTCTTGTCGCAAGTATAGGTTTATTATCCACCTTTGGCATAGTAGCCCTCGCTCGAGCAGATTTTCATAAAATTGTGACACTTACGGATTAGGGTGAATCAATTCTGGGCCAGCAAACATTACCCACGTCAGCGCAAAAGTCGACGCGGACACCGCATTGTTTCACATAAAATTGATCTGAACCCTATCTAAACGACATATTTGGGAAAGGGAATTTTTTCATATTAAACACCAAGACAAATGTTATTCCTCTGATTTTTTATTTATTTATTCTGTACATCATAAAATTTAAATATAGAAAGGACGAGTACAAGGACATTTTATCGCTACAAAATGTGGATTTCTTTCAGACACCCTAGGTGTGAAAACAGTTGATGATAAGAGATCAATTCAATTTTTTAATCAATGAGAATTTACACCATGATTATATCGATATCACTCGATGATAAGCGATGATCCCTTGATGGTCCATGATGATAACGAACTAACTTGAAAGGGGTATGGCAGTACAAATTAGACCTATAACTAACCCGAGTAGAGTTAAGATTTTTAAAAAACCCGCGGGAACTATTAGTTTTTCGGGGATAAAAAGTAGCATATATGGGTAACTCCAGGTCCTCAACAATACGTCTCCATTAAAAATCATCATCATCCATTAAGAATCACACAATTTCGCATTTATTTAGATATTATTGGCATCCATGTTTCACCGTTTTTTTACTCATAGGTGCATATTTTTAACCCTCGACGGGGTGTTATAATGACGTGTGTATCTGTCTGTTCCATTCGTTACTAAGCTACGAAGAAAAAACGTTTTTCTGTTAGAAAGCTGAAAGAAAATTTGATCGAGATAGTTCTTAGCTATAACTTTATTAAATCATTAGATGTTAGATAATATTCAGAACAATATTCAAGCCTTCCTTTATTCAACAATGCCAAAGCCATTTCCCGCGAGGAGTTTGTTTACTCAAAAACTTCAGTAATCAACTACTTTATGTAACCACCATTGACGATGATGGATTCATTGGAAAATATATTTTCAGTAACGAAAAATAAATAAAAGAATGTGAACAATTTATTTGAATTGAAATTTTATTTCTTTACTCAATTTTATACGTATCTTTACAAGCCTCTCCTTAATTTAATGTCTAATTTATTATTACCTACTAATAAATAGCTTCTGAAGCTAAATTACGTAGCTGATAGCTCTGTACTTCAGCTGTAGTCCTGAATACCCTGGGCGTATATTTATTTAGCTTAATGAACTGTCTTTTAAGACCCATACATATAACTCTCATTAAAATGAAACCTCCATGCGTATAACACAGCTAGGTGAGAGGCTAGGGGGTGAAAAAGGGGGGGTGTCCGTCAGTTGATCCGATCGCGGGCCGCTGATTGATGACGTCGATTAGTGATGCTCTCGGCGGCCCGGAATAAATTATTGTGGGCCATTTTTGTCGACGTTTTTTGCTCAGTAAATGCGAAGGCCGCTTTTCGTATGTGGAAAATTTAATGAGGATTAACCGGCTTTAACGGATTAAGGGTATTACGGATAATTATTCAGAGCTGCGCTAATTAAGATTTTTTTAAGTATTTTATTTATCATAGTGATGAGTAGGTATAACGCTGGCGTAAAAAACCCCGAATGTAATCAATCTACTTGGCCATTCTTTAATATCACATGAAACCATTAATTCTTTCTGAATAAATCAGCAACAAAAACCACGCAAACAAACTGGCCCACCAGTTTGGCGAAAATTAGTTAACATTATTTTTGTTAATTTTTGTGAATAAATAAAAAGCAGTTGTCCAAATAGATTATTTGGCGTGTTAGGCTTTCATAAAGCCGCTTGGTGGCAACTCGGGCGTTCGACTGATAGCATATTTTCATTATCACATAGAGTACGTAGACACCAGTAGAGAGACAAACGCTCAGATGTTAACCACCCAGCACCAATTAGGCCGGATGGTGAAAGAGACAAACAGTTCTGAAAGATCTTCATCATCAGCAGCAACAACCCATCAACCGCTCACTACTGAGCGCAGGTTACAGAGAATGGTTATAGGCCATCTTTAGGCCATAGTCCACCACGCTGGCCTAATGCAAATATACAGGCTTCCCACATCTTTGAGAACGTTCTGAAAAACTCTCAAGCGTGCAGTCTAAGTGGATACCCTAACATGGAAGTCTGCTCGGATCATAGTGACTGTACACAAAATTAAATCTTTAAATCGATAGTTGCTTTTTAACGTCTATCGATAATATCTGCCCGTAACTATTGTTCAAATACATCCTCAAAAGTAGCCAACTCACGACGGCTACCTCTATTTAAGAGTTGAAATAATTTCAGCTTTACGCTTTGTTTATTTTCGGTAATGGAACGTGAGGCGGCGTTTTCCCTTTTCCAGAAAAAATAACCTTTGGGCATCAAATCTTATTGTATTAAACAAGCAATCTTTTTCTTTTATATTGAAGTAGGTATCACTTGTATATACGTATTTATAGGTTTGGCTATGTAGTCTTACGCTGAAATCTATACGCACAGATTTATGTCAGAGCATATTTGTGTCATATTTTAACCTCTATCTTGAGTCTGAGCTGAGTCAAAGCAAGCTGTATAGATGTCCGCATTAGAAATCTAATTAATATGGAGTTGATTGATAGAAATTTGATTTCGACAAACTTAACCAATAAGCTCATTAATTTAACTAATGCAGCTTATTTACTTTTATAATAGCCTAAGAGCCCAGGATGGCCAGACCTTCGTTATTTTATAAAAGCTGAAAGTTTTTCTGTGCATATCTCCTATTCAGGTAAGAACGACCAGCGACTATGGAGTTTGGGTTGTGGTTACTTTGGCAGGTAACACAGAAAAACAGCTTTTATAAAATAAAGAAGGTCTGGCCGTCCTGGGCTCTTGCTCTATAACAAGAAGTAGATACATAGGTTTTATAAATAAGGTAGGTAGAACAATAGCTACGAATATAAACACAGCAGCAAACAGAACATTGCACAGCTGCATTATATAAAGTATCGCATCCGGGAGTCCGTCAAAGTAAGTCGATAATAAATCGCTAACTGGCACTGGAATTAGACGGAAACACTGGTGCAGAGTACTTTGCCAATAAAAGGAGGTACTTACCCATTTTATATTTTTTCTAAACAGTGTCAGTCACTTTTTTTTTTTTGATTTGATGCCAACATAAGTATGATGGTAAGTGACGATGCGGTCTAAGATGGTGGCAGACTACCTTGGAAGGGGTGTGAATGAATGAATGAATATACTTTTGGTGTGGTAGTGTGCATTCAATCCATACCCCTAATCAGTTTCTGCACACCATCTTGCCGGAACGCTAAATCACTTAGCGGCACGTCTTCGTCGGTAGCGTGGTAACTAGCCACGGCCAAAGCCTCCCACATAATATCACACAGATAAGTTGGTAGATCTATACGTATTTTCAATAGTAATCAGACGTTCTGACAGATTGCCAATACAAAAAGTGTACAACGTTAAAATTCGTCGGTTAAAGTTTGCTCTGCGATGTGGGCAGTGTTATAAATTTTGTTTACTAACTTTATAGGTTCATGTAACACACTAATATATTTTAATTTTTTTTTTGTAATGAATACTATGGACTTTTGTCTGAATTAAATGATTATTTATTTTATTATCTACTATATAAAAATAAGTCGGGTTTTCCTTCCTGACGCTATAACTCCAGAACGCACGAACCGATTTCCACGGTTTTGCATTCGTTGGAAAGGTCTCGGGCTCCGTGAGGTTTATAGCAAAGAAAATTCAGGAAAAATTTTAACAGAAAAGCGGGAAAATCTTTTTTCACATACAGCGCCATCTCTGATACATAGCATGTGGCGAAACGGAGTTCGCCGGGTTTGCTAGTTTATTTATAAAATTATAAAATGTAAGCTCTGTACCAATCTTACCTCCCGTGGTGTAGCGTAAAGGCGACGGCGCGTGTCCATCCGGAGCGCCTCCTTCCGCTGGATGTGTAGTGCTTTCGCCCCCGGCACCATCTGCTATATGTATGACCGGAAGTTACGAAGTTATACTTATAACCTAGAAAATATTGCGAAATATCTACTACAAAAATTAAAAAAAATATATAATTATTATTCTGAACTAGCTGTTTCCCACGTCTTCGTCACAGGGAGGTCGTCAAAATTTGACTACATGATCGATGTACTACATACATTCATTGAATGAAGCTTACTGGTAGCATTCATAAATAACTGAACTATTTCATCACACAATGTATCGTTAATTTCATTTTCTTGTGCAGCAAATATACTGTTCTCAGCCATGTCTTCGTATTCAACGTTAAACCGTTTAGTTTAATCCTTAAACTAATATTAACAAATAACTTTTTATCCAAATTCTAAATCAATTTTGACGTGAACAAAGTGATTATATTCTATTGGTTTGACATCTTGAAATCGAAACCTCATATTTCTATTCTTTATTACATATATTATTTTTCTAAAGGTTGAATGGAATTAAGGAGGTTGTGTGTATAATGTAATAATTAGTGTCACAAACAAAAAATTTGATTCCTCCATGTGTGTATTCCACGTATTTTTTTCCTAAGAAGCTAATGCTTAGTTAATGGGTCAATTATTTTGAAGCTGTTTCACAGTGTATTATGTACTGTACTTGCAATTCACGAAGGTGCCTGGCTCATGGTTGTATATGTATCGTATCTGTATAAGTGTGAGCGAGAGCTTGCTCGCGCCTGACCGCTCCCACCTAGGCTCTTGACAAGCACGCACACTTACGCAATGTGCATAAACACGACGTAACCACAAGTAAAGCTCACGCGCCCTCGTGATTTGCAAGAACTATAGCTCTGAGAAGCTTCTTAGAAATGTTTCGAAATATCAACTTTACACGCGTACGAAGTCACCTACATAAAAGCCTACATGAGCCGGTAGTTGTTTGATTAATTTTATAGTTCGAGAATATTCTGATAACAATTATTGTATTGAATTTTGTCTTTGTAATATCTATTGATTACGAATAAATTGTATTTTATTTTTTATTTATTTTTATTTTTTATGTAAGGTCAACCGGGGCTAATGCGCCACAATACTTTGAACGACATTTTTATCTGATTATAACAAACATATTCTATCTCATCATAAGATTTAACTTATGACACAAGTTAGGAAATGTTATCTTATTTCATATTTTAATACCATTTAATGACATTTTGAATAACTTCTACGTGTAAATGACGTTTTTATGAAATCTGGGATTTTTAGACGCAATAACCCTCGGTGGGGCGAAAGCGTCTTTCACCGGTATAACGTAATTGGACGAGCTGATAGTAACTGAAATCGAGGTAAATGGAACAGTACCAGTGATATAGTTTATCATTATCTTGTATCTTAAATTCTAGGCTTAGTTTAGGGTTATTAGTGTAAAACAAATGTTTGGGGCTATGGCGTCTTATTGTACTTGTTTCTTGTAGTCGCATTCACCCCATCGTAGATTTCAGGGGCGCTAAACTTTTTTCCATTTGGTTCGCGTATTTAATTATTAAGAATGGAATCAAATCACAACTAAGAAATAACGAATAATTTATTGGAACAAAAGAGTTTAACGTAACATCTATCTTGTCTAACAATCATTACAAATAATGACAAAAAATAAAGTGTACCACAAAATGCGTGAATCTTGTATTTAGTTAAACTTCTCTTTATTTCAACTTTAATTAACCTCGTAACATGTTTAACAACATTAACATTGATATTAAGTACATGTAAATAATCAATTAATCAGTCTTTTTACAATATTAAATTGGTAGGACTTATTTTCCCTCGTTCATTGCTTTAAGGGTGACGCTGGTGCAAACGAAACATATAAAACAGACACGAATTCTCAACACTGTAGATTTAGATTGTGTAGTATAGCGATCAACATTTTATAAAAATAATACAATTTAAGTACATGTTTTGCATTATTCCTGCATTGAAATATATAAATAGATTTACTACTTTAATCCTAAAATCAAAAAGTTTAGGACCTCTGACAATGGGGCTATTGCGTTACAATAGACGCAATCACCCCATCAGGATGGACGCAATAGCCCCAAAGCAAAAAACATAAGTTAAAATTTAAAATTGCAATTTGACTACAAATCTTAAGGTAATTACATGAAATAATTAAAACAACATGTATTGCAATAAAAGAGCAAAAGTACTTACAGTTAAGAAGCATAGATATTCTCAAAGAACTGAGATTTATGCCGATTTTAATTCACCTGTTGGCGCACAAGAAGAATCCAAACGAAATGACAGATTTAAGTTGGCGGATTATTTACAGAAAATAGCTCTGTCACGCCATCTATTGATCAAATTTTGTAGTTTTAGTGCCAAAGACGTAAAAAAGATGGCATGAGTAGTTCTAAAATACGCATTTCGTACGGTAATTGAAAAAGACGCCTAAGCCCCATAGACGAAATAGCCCCGGTTGACCTTACATATAAATATTTACAAAAGAAGATATATTAGAAGAAGTATACATAGGTGAAGCTTATCTCTAAAAAAGAAATTTCTTCCAGCTTCCCTTTTGTATATTGACAATGGACATAAGTCGATAGGCGATAACGCTTTCTATTTATAGTGTGAATGATTTCCACAAATGGAAATCACCCAATACCTATAGAATTTACAATAAAGGACGCAACTATGGTATTAGTATAGATTAGTATGTATTAATTAGGTTAATTGTTAGGTACAATTGTACATAAAGTACCATTATTGCTTACTTTATTGCAAGCTGTGCACCAAATAAACAAATATTAAAATGAAACTACAAAAGGCGCCAATGATATCTGGAACAGTGGGTAGGTCTCCGGGCCCCTATTTGCTTTTTTACACCCGAAGAGATAAAAATACGAAATAGTACATTCTCCGTATTTTTCTCTAAATGATAAAATACAAAAGTTTTGGGTTTTACTGTCGCAAACTTTTATACTTGAGAAACTTCCTTTTAATGGAGTTTTTACCGAGATGCCCTGTTTTTTGTTCGTTTAATGAAACAATTGAAATATAATAAAGAAGAGCACATTTCGTGTATATTTAGAATTCCTTTTAAATAAAATCTTCCAACCTACTTCAGCACGAAATTTACTTGAAAGTTTTCACACAAAAAATATTATTTACTTGTATAGGACTACGGCTTCAATCGCGTGGAGGGTTTCAAAATCCACAACACTTTGTTTTTCCGGGATAAAAATATACCCATGCAATCATGTCGATCCGTTTCTCCTATGCTGCTTTACTGAAAGACAAACCAACAAACAAACGCATTTTCACATTTGACAGTAGATCTTAAAAATTCAATGAACTTACTTATATAGACCTTCCGCCCTTTCGATAACTAGAAAACTAGAAACAAGCTAATGAACTAAGTCATTATGCATTTTACTCTTTCTACTGAAATATTGTTCATATGGGTAAGTGTACGCTTGCGCACACTTATGTCGATGAAAAACAAATATATTTAGAGATTAAAAAATATAGAGAATATATCATCGAAATAGTGTAGGTAGTAGGTACCTATTTATATGTAAATATTATCTGAAATAAAAAGTAAAGGAGATTCTTTTTCACAACAAGCAACAAAGCTTCCTTTGGATACCATTTCCAATAAAATATTAATAGAATACCAATTGGAAAAAGGCTGTGTCCGAAGATATAGTCTTAAGAGGGTACTCTAGTGGGCCTTTCTCCATACAAACGTATTCTGCTGTTTTCTTCGTGGATAATGCCTCTAGAGCAATGATTTTTTTCCAAAAAATCTAGGTTTAATTAATACGTGCCTCTATGTTTTTCTTTTTTCCAAAACATTATCATTAAAAAAAATATGACAATCCAAAAACCCGAAAAAAACCCTCGATTTTACCGCCATGTTCAAACGACTATCAGACAAATTTGATAAGTTTTTAACAAAAAAGAAAAACATAGAAGCATAGACATACTCTTCCTCTAAATTTTGATATAAGAATATTTGAGATTTGTCCAGTTTTGAAGAAGGAAACAGCAGAATACGAAACGTCTTTTGGTCAAGGTTTTTGTAGGTAAAATCAGCCCGAGCTGCAGTCGTCCCTTTCGTACTTTACGGGGGTAGGGTGGAGGTGAGGGAGGGTAAGGCTTACATGTACACTAATAGGGAAGTGACAATTGTCGATATTTTTATCGATACTCTAGTGATGTACTCTGATGTCGATATTTACACTACACAATGATTATTTTATTTATTACTAGCGGACACCCGTGACTTCGTCCGCGTTCCTAAATCACCACAGTTTAGGTTGGCAGAACCCCTTCAGCATCAGGATTGAGGAGTTGGATCCTGGAATTTAACGATGTCTTTACTTGGTCCCTACAGTAACTATTCATAATAATCAACAATTCCTAAATCCCCACAGTTTAGGGAAGCAGTACCCCTGCCGCATCCGGATTGAAAAGTTGGAACCCGAAGTTTTTATGGGACCATCTCGCAAAGTTTTTATGTCGATTAAAAAAAGATTCACGTAAATCGGTTAAGAAATCACGGAGATATCGATATACAGAGGTAGAAAAACACAACAACTCCTCCTTTTAGCCTATACGATGCCCGATAATATCTACCAGTGAAAGTCCCGTCAAAATCGGTTCAGCCATTCCCGAGAATAGTGGCAACAAACAGACAGACAGACAAAAATTTTAAAATTGTTGTCTTAGTATAAGTACCGTATTTACTTTCGTATGCAGTTAGTAAAAAGAGGCCAAGTGCGAGTCGGACTCGCCCATGAAGGGTTCCGTAGCAGCAATTGCAGTTTACGATTTATGACGTATTAAAAAAAACTACTTACTAGATCTCGTTCAATCTAATTGTCGGTGGAAGTTTGTATGGTAATGTACATCATATATTTTTTTAGTTTTATCATTCTCTTATTTTAGAAGTTACAGGGGGGACACACACACACACACACATTTTACCACTTTGGAAGTGTCTCTCGCGCAAATTATTCAGTTTAGAAAAAAATGATATCAGAAACCTCAATTTCATTTTTGAAGACCTATCCAAAGATACTCCACACGAGTAGGTTTGATGAAAAAAACATTTTTGAGTTTCTGTTCTAAGTATGGGGAACCCCAAAATTTATTGTTTTTTTTCTGTTCTTGTGTGGAAATCTTAATGCGGTTAACAGAATACATCTACTTACCAAGTTTCAATAGTATAGTTCTTATAGTTTCGGAAAAAAGTGGCTGTGGCATACGGACGGACAGACAGACAGACATGACGAATCTATAAGGGTTCCGTTTTTTGCAATTTGGCTACGGAACCCTAAAAAGTTTTTTAGTGTAGCTTGTTCCTGCAGCTTGCTCTCTTTCTCCCCTCCTAAATCCCTACAATTGAGGGTGGGCAGTACCCTACAGGATTGAGAAGGATGACCTGGAGCTCTATGATCTAGTAGCAAGCATACAAATTCGTAAACGACAGTTCCTAAAGCTTTTAGGGAGAAAGTACCCCTGCAGCATCAGGTTTGAGGAACTCCTCAAACCTGATGCTGCAGGTACCTTACCTTACCTTACCTTACCTTGCTCTTTACCTTCAACTGAAGGTAAAAATTTTTAAGGGCCCATTAAAAAAAAATCGCGTGAATCGGTCCAGAAACCCCGGAGTAATCGGTGGACATATCTACATAGAAAAAAAAGATACCGACCGAATTGATAAAGTCCTTCTTTTTGAAGGTCGGTTAAAAATAGGGCTATCCATTATGGTTTACGATATGTGTTATGCCAGCTTAAGATGAGCCGTACATTCAAAGTTTCCTGTACGTAACGGGGTTCAAGTTATTTGGACCTAGTACTGAGCATTGTGAAGTCTATAATTTCTGAACTACTAAACTGACGACCTTGAAATAATTACAGAACAATCATTGCAGTATGTTCCTTCTAATAAAAAATGAATGAATGAAATCGGAGTACATGTTAATGAATTACAATGAAATACACATTTTGACTTTCATCCCCTCTCCCAAGGGAACCGTGCTGAATTTCGGGATAAAAAGTATCCTATATTTTACCTCGTAGTATGAACTTAAAACATGTTACGTTTCATTTAAATCCGTCCAGTAGTTTCAGTGTGACACGCGGCCAAGATACAGACAGACGAAAAATTAAAAAAAAATTGTTTTGGGCTCAGTATCAATAGTAAAGCATCATCCGATTCAAATTTTCAAAATATATTTATTCACCCGCAGGCGGCCGGGCGGCGGGTGAATGTTACAGGCATGGGAGGGGCGAGGGCTCGCGCACACAAATACACTACTCCTACACATGGATAACTCCTGTTGATCGGGCACAGCGCGACGGCGATATTTTCTTCAAATACCTATTTTTCAAATTCCTTGGGACTAGAGTACCGTCTTAATACCGCAAAATCGGCTTATGTTTTTACGTCCGCACCGTATTTAGGCGTATTTCATTTATCTGGACCTTCAGACACCATTTCCATACCGCTATGTTATCTTCGATCCTCATACGCTTCGGTATTAGAGAATAGAAATATACAGGGTGTCCCACGGCTATGCCACATGGAGGGGAAGTACCTTAAATATTGTAGATGGAACATTTTACTGAAAGAAGACTTCATTTTAATTTAAAAACCAATTTAAACTGCATTCATAGATTTTTAAATAATTGCCTGGTTGAACCGGGACTCGAACCCGCTATACGAGAAAAAAAATTAACCTGTATCTTTATCATACCGATCGGAAGGCTTCATCATAAGGATTATTTTTTGTTAAATAACATAGCATGAGAAATAAAAGGAAGACCATGAATTTTAGCCTTTGATGTTAAGTTTTGTTCAGAAAAATGAAAAGCTGACATTGGCGTATTCAACCCCGCTGCAAACTGTTGCAGCGGGATTGAAGGACAAACCAATAAATCACCAAACAAACAAACACACTTTCGCATTTATAGGTAATATAAGTAAGGATTAGTAAGGATAGTAAGGATCGGGAAATGATGCGTACTTCTCAAGTGGGTACTCATTAGTAATAGTTCATGTCAGTTGTATGTCGATACGCCAATGTCAGCTTTTCATTCATTCATGGTCTTCCTTTTATTTCTCATGCTATGTTATTTAACAAAAAATAATCCTTATGATGAAGCCTTCCGATCGGTATAATAAAGATACAGGTTAATTTTTTTTCTCGTATAGCGGGTTCGAGTCCCGGTTCAACCAGGCAATTATTTAAAAATCTATGAATGCAGTTTAAATTGTTTTTAAAATTAAAATGAAGTCTTCTTTCAGTAAAATGTTCCATCTACAATATTTAATGTACTTCCCCTCCATGTGGCATAGCCGTGGGACGCCCTGTATAGGTAGGTTACCCTACACCAAAGCCGGCCATCTTTATGTAGGGTTTCAAACTTGACATGTTACAACAGTAATAAAACTATACGAGTACATACCACGGCAATTGTTTTAGTTGTATTTGTCGATACTTCGATCCATTTGCATGGACCGTGATCACGACGAGTCTGCGGTGTTGCGAGACGTCAAGTTGAAGTTGTCGTGGGGTGGTCATGGATAGAATCTATCTAGTATGACTTGTTCTAAAATTAACTATTAATTATTATCGCTAATTTAATAAGTGAACCAAAGTGAAAACCTAAAACTGTACCGAAGACCACAAAAGCATTTTATTTAAAATACTACATGGCGCAGCCGGTAGGATTCGAACCTAGGCTCCCACAGGGAATTTGATTATATTATTAAACGAAAATAATTTTTTCTTTTCAATTCTCATTTTATTAGGCGTGGTAGCCCTATCGAAATAATTGCCCTGGATAGGTGGAGTGCAGGCCACTGCCATTGCTTGAGGGATTAAGTACATCTAACTGACGCATACACTGGGTCGATAAGGAATGCTAGAGATGTTCCCGAGCGCTTGGAGTGAAAAACTCTACAAATATTTACTCAGAAAAAGTTATTCAAACGTTATCGGCTTTGCTTTAAACTGTAATTTATCAAGGCTTTAACTCAAAGCGAACTGAAATCCGAAAGGGCAGGAGGTAGAACTTTTTATTTTTATTTTGTTGCATTCAATATTTTGATATGAATAAATGTAAAAAATGATTTTTTATCTTCTTTCCTGGAAACGATCTGTTGACACTTTTAATCACATTTCATTCTGAAAAAGAGTTTCCCCGGGAACGGGAACTACTCAGCTACTACGAACAAAATAAGATCAGTTAGATTTAATCTTTATAATAGATATACATATTCTGTGAAAATTTAGTATTTACCTATTACGGTTCGTGAGATACAGCCCGCTGACAGACAGACGGATGGACAGCGGAGGATTAGTAATAGGGTCCTGTTGGCACCCTTCGGGTACGAAACCCTAGAAAGAAATATTTAACGTCAAACAAAGAGGCTTCTCGGCGGAGTACCCTTTGAAATTAAATTAACTCTCTCTGTGGTGTACGGAGCAGCTTTAATCTCGTATTAAACTCAAGTGGCACTATAACACCGACCGCATTTGTGTAAGCTGAAGCAAGCTGGTAATGCATCCGTTATGGACCGTCGGCTTGAGGTGAGCCCAGCACACTGCCGATAAAGGTCTTGCTCCTCTTACGGCGTAATATAATTTTGGTGGAATATGCTCTGGTTTTTTTTATATGAATAGCGAACAAACGAGCAGGCAGGTCACCTGATGTTAAGTGCATCAATAATGCGTTGCCGACTTTTCAGGAATTTGTTGATCCGCTCCTTGAATAACCCCATGTTGTAATTAAAAAGGAACACTGTCGAAGGGAGTTGGTTCCGCAGCTTGGTAGTGCGTGGAAAAAAAGATCTGGACCACCGTCTGCCAATCGTAGTGGACTCTGACCTGAACCTTTTTCATTCCGAGAAAAAATCTATGCCGACTAAACTTTTGTGTGTCAAATATTTATGACGTCACAGTTCACTGTTTCATACGAGATCTCATACTATGCGCGCCGTTTAACGTTAAAGGGTTGAGGAGGCAATTTGCATTGGGCTAGCCAATAGTGGACCATGGTGTATACCCCTTCTCTGAGAGGAGACCTGCTTTCAGTAGTGAGCCGATGACGAGTTACTGATGATGATAATGATCCTGTGGTGACTATTCATTTCACTGACCATAAAAGCCTATTTCACGTAGACCTAACAATTGTGGTCGCGGTTGTGAATGCAAAATTATTTGTAAAGTAGGACATTATAAATAAAACAAAATGTTTTTGTTCACGTATTTTTAACCGACTTCCAAAAAGGAGGAGGTTATCAATTCGGCCGGTATCTTTTATGATACGTAGAACCTCGTAGAACAGTATTTTAAACAAACACTTATTAGAATATTCCAAAAATATTTTCAATTAAAAAAGTTTGAAAACAACGCTGAACTGACGCCGATAACAAAAAATACGCTCTTGTGGAAAGTCAATGATATTCAGCCGCGTTCACTCACACCACACGGATTGTGTTAAATGTATAGGCACTTTGGAGAAACGACGCTTTAAAAGTATGAATAAAATCCCTATTTATATGCTAGCTACTGGCTTATGCCAGGGCTTTCCTTTCAATACATCGCCATCGTCGCATACACAATGTGTATGTAACACTTTTCGCGACTGCTTCATTGGTCTAGCTAGTGACTATCTTGTTCAGCTGTATATCGTGGGGTAATCGATACAAGTTCCGGATTGGTCTAAAATCTCGGAAGCAACTTAGAGCTGGGCAGACCAGGGGGGCGATTCAGACCTGTTCGATAACATACCGTGTCGATACGGTTAGATATCGATCTCGTATAAAAAAAATTTGTCGTGTGATTCAGAGGGTTTGGTTTGAGGATACGATTCGGTATCGACTACGTTATCGACATCGACAAGATACATTCGATTACAAGAGCATTTACGAATTGAAAATATATGTTATCGTACGGTAACAAACCGAATCGATCGATAAATAAGTTATCGGAAGGGTCTGAATCGGGGGGCTGGGCAGACTCTGGGCCTGATCTGTTTCCTGTCCCATTGGATTGCCTTCCCAACGGACTAGTGCTCTAATAGGATTGATGCTGAGATCTATAGAGCGTGCTCTGTCTTAGCTCTAGTTCTAGAGTTATTTGCATTTTGTCCCTAAAAGTATTTATTTATAGTGTTTCTCATGTCTTTTAGAAAGCTTTTAGATGATGTAATAGGAATTTGCTCGATTTATTTTAAGTAATGACTTAACGTTTCTATTTTTAACCAGCTCGCTTTACAATAACCATGTTCTATCTACCTGGATATCGCAGTCATGCTATTGAAGTAGAAAAACGCTTCATCAACTTATTTAACCGTCATGTAATCGACATCGGATTTGATCGATGGCGCCAAGCTGATATTTGTCAACTTCACGCCCGCGCCCTAAGTATCAAATCTTTTGACGTAAACACAAGTTTCGAAAAGTAAAATGGGTACGGAAAATTGCATTTATATAATGTTTATATATACCAAAAGTAGGTATTATTTTTTATATAATATACCAAAGGTATAGTACGTTTATCTCACGAAGTTACGGGCGCTTTACTTGTGGCTACGTCGTGTATATGCACATTGCGTATTATTTTTCATTGAAATGGAAATGGCATCGGAAACTGAAATGGAACTGGAAACGAAAAGCGAAGGCATCAAAAATTTTAAAAAATACTGTTAAGTTGGGAGTAAGGCTTGCTAATTATTATTATCTATATATATAAAATTCAAAGTCCTGACTGATTGACTGACTGACTGACTGACTGACTGAGATATCAACGCACAGCCTAAACTACTGAAGTTAGAAACTTGAAATTTTTACAGTTGGTTCCTTTTATGACGTAGGCGAACACTAAGAAAGGATTATGGGAAATTCCACCCCTAAGGGGTTTAAATAGGGGATGGAAGTTTATATGAAACTCCGTCATTTTTCAAGCTGTTTCCATCAAAGTTGGTATTTGACCTTTCAGTTAAAAATAAAAAAGTAAAGTACATGTCTCACAGAATGTACAGAATTTGTCCAGTTACAATTTTATTTTCAGTATAGAAAATATTACCATAAAGGTATAGATACCGTATTATAAATAATGTAATCCGTTGGACACGTGCACACCAATTTTGACTAACATAAGTAGACCTCTGTTTATCCTCATCACGACTATCTTGAACTAAATTACGGTGAATAGATAGCGTCTCTTAGCGAACGTGGGATCATCTTATTTTGGTGCTATGCCGTAGCCCGTGCCTTCTTGTGCTGACAGGATCCTTTAATTAATGTTGCGAAACTACGCGACTCCAAGTATCCTAATATTAGAGCGCGCCGAAAATCCTAATTCGCTTAGTTTGATTAGTTTTCTTGGATAATCTGATGATCATGCGATAGTGGATTATATAAAAACAGTGGTAAAAGTAAGACAATGTTTGCTCCTCAGTTTCACATTCAGAACCTGTTCAGCCCTGCTAGCATGGGCGGGAGAAATTTTATCCCCGGGAAAAGGATAAAATGTTTATCCCCTCGTTTAGCTTTATCCACCCGTCGAGCATGGGCACAGCGGTGGAAATAACACTCAGTAGATATACTTATAGAAATATACATCGCCTTCTCCTCTGTCGCCATGCTTTAGCATAGGGAAAAGATAATTTTATCCCCTGTCAGTGGATAAAATCGGGAGATAAAACTTATATCTCCTGCTCATGCTACCAGTGCTGGACCTATAACGCTATGCAGCAATATGATTTCAATATTGTTTTGAGAAGTCACACTATGACAACCATAAAGTAATCTATTAATTATGGTTGTCATTATAATAACGACATCTCAAAACAATGTTGAAATCCTTACTAATATTATAATGCGAAAGTGTGTTTGTTTGTTGGTTTGTCCTTCAATAACGCTGCAACAGAGCTACAGATCGACGTGATTTTTTGCATGGGCATAGTTGAGGACCTGGAGAGTGATATATACTTCTTTTTATCCTAGAAACTCAAAGAGTTCCTGCAGGATTTTAAAAACCAAATCCACGCGAGCATGCCGCGGGTATCAACTAGTAATTAAATAAATGACAAAGTAATCTTGCATTCAATAGTCAACTGTGTATTTTAATTCGATTCTCGTCAATCTATTTCAATGATCTTAAAACATAAATAATAGTAATAATAATTATTTTTAAATATTTTATTAAAGCGTATCCAGGCCCTATACATAAGATTTTTTTTTTCATAGAAAATATTTTTACAAATCGAACAACAGAAATGTTCCTACTATCAGCGCTAGTTGCTGGCCGGAGTACAATGACTAAACTTTTATCTCAAAATGCGCTTTGCTGCCGTATTTTTATAAATATTTTTCCTCTCGGGAAACATTTATATAAGTATATTTTTTTATATAAATACCGAGGAAATGAGCAGGCGGTCACATAATGTTAAATGATGCCGCCCACTATCTACAATTTGGTACTATTTTATTCTCGATCTCTTTATTATTTTTTCTTTTATCTAGAGATCCAGAGGTACTCTTCCGTAATGGTTTTATTTAAAACTAGAAAGGGTAATCAGGTACCTATCTAATTTAGTAAACAAATACATACTTACTTCCTTCAGCAGTACAAATTTTTGCGACTCTACATATAATTTGCTTTTTAGTTTCCTTCATTTCTTTCTTTCTCCATGTAAACTTATCAATTTTTTGTCAATCATTTTCCATGCAATGCATAGTGCAATCTTTTTTTAAGATTCCCCTTTGACCTATCTTTTGTAGTCCATTTTGTCATCACTCCTCTCTATTTTTGTAACAAGAACTGGTCCATAATATGAAAGGTACGGATTTTTTCTCATAAATTCATACAACATAGCTGGCTTGTGAAACGTGCAGTGCTACTATATAATAAAGTGAATTCAAGTCTCGCTGGTCTGGTAAAATCGAAGGTAACGTACATGATGTGATCAAACGAACTTCCAAATTAAGTTCGATCGATATTAGGTATAATATGAGTCGCTTCATTTGAAGACATAATTACAGAATATCGAATCGAGCCGCCCAATATCCAAGGGGCATGGATGATTGATATTTCAGCCCCGAATATTAACTAAATCGGTCGAAGTGACCCTTAAACTTAGATAAATGTCAATAGTTGTAGGTTGACCTTGATCTGAAACGGGTTAATGGTAATAAGAGCTCTGAAGGAGACTCTATGGAATAAACTGAATGCGTTTTTGTAGCTTCATCTGTAAAACGAGAATTAATATAAAGAGACTTTCTTCTTCGTGTGTCTCACCGAGCGAGGGTTGACACTCAACTTAGCCGTCCGTGTACAGTACAATAATGTGTTAAGGATGCTGTTGGGACTGCCCCGATTCTGCAGTGCATCAGGTATATTCGCCGACGTGCATGTAGACTGGTAGACTGCTTATATACCACATGTTGCTTGTTGCGCAGAGTCCGGAGCCTAGCCAACTCGAATAGCGTACTGACACTGAGAGCATTTGCTGACAGGATCGATTATCAGTACTTAAACCACTTCATATGCTGACAAATCTGTTCAGTACAATAATGTGTTTAGGATGCTGTTGGGACTGCCCCGATTCTGCAACGCATCAGAGTTGTTCGCCGATGTGCGTGTAGACTGTAGATTGCTTATACACCACATCTTGCTTATTGCGCAGAAGTCCGGGCCAACTCGTATAGCATACTGACATTGAGAGCATTTACTGACAGGATCAACTGTCAGTACTTAAACCAAGATAATACGGTAATTATGCTGACAAATCAGTTTCGTCTTAGGTTAAGTTTGTCTTACTAACAAGGTTTAAGTTTTTTTTTTATTATTACTAACGATATGATCTCAGTCAGTCGAAATAAAGTATTTTTATTTTATTTATTATTTCATTTATTTGTATACTTCTGCTTGTGCTGCGAGATGAAAAAGTTCAGCTGCACTCGCGATTTCCGTCCACTCCCGGATGTAACGAAGTCAGGACTTTTTTCTGCGACCAAACTTTTTCCAGCAACTTTTACCATCGTGATTTAGTTGTAGGAGCTCGTACCTTTCGCGCATGAGCATACCTATGCCTCAGGTATGCAATTTTTCTAATCTTTTTTTTTTTAATATATAGACTAGCGCTTGGCTGTGATCACACCTGATGCTAAGTAAAGATGCAGCCTAAGATGGAACGCGCTTGCCTAGGAAGTGCCTATTCACCCTTGATTTGAAGGTACCCAAATTGTAGTTGTAGGGAAAAACGGAAGCCGGAAGGGCATTCCTGGGCGCTGCGTATCAGGAACGAGGTATCTTGAAGATCTACAAAAGTTCGCTTTTTTGGTTGAAGCGTCGCAAAATATATAAGAATTAATAGAAAAAAAATACTCTTTTATCCGGGAATTACACAGTGAAGTACCAAAAAAACGTCTATATATCATCGTCGTTTTGATATGACGGCAAGCTATGAATAAGCTTTGAAACTTGCTCTTGGAAGTTACTCGTATCTGAAAGTGCATTATAAAAGTTTCACCTGCAAACTTAAGTGAGGGCTTAAATATTGTCAGCCATTCTCTTTGAATATGATAATATGAAATGAAATTTCTGGATACACGACTGTACGTACCTATTTTGATGGTTTAGACACGACTGATCTAATTCTCATTTCGTCCAACTGTTCCTAATCATGAGACTTCTGGCGTAGCCCATTTAATACAAACGGGTTTGTGAGAAGTGTAACCATCGCAACGGTAGCACGTTTTAAATTTTTTTGATTGATTTGTTTTGGACCTTATGCGAATAGGATCAATAGTAAATTTGACCACAAAAATACCAAGTTTCATGGATATTACTTGCATATAACTTGAAAAGTGAATACAAACATTCATCGCCCATTTAAACTTCTTGGGGGTGGTATTTCAAAAAATCCTTTCTTAGTGGCTGCTTACGTCATAATAGAAACCTACTTTCGAGTTTCTAACTCTGGAGTAGACCGATCTGTCAAAGGTCAACGCATAGGTTAAACTACTGGTGATTTAAGCTGTGCGTTGATAGATCGGTCAGTAGGTAAATCAGTCAGGACAGGTCATTTATAAGTGTAGATAAGAAACTAATTTTATGGGATGAAACGTCAATCAAATATCATAGTTTGTGGTGGAGGCAAGTGATGCATTATATCATCGCCAGCGAAGCCGGGGCTTGCAGATAATGACGTCACTCGCCGTCGGACGTACAATGCCTTCATTATGCTCCTCACAGCTTGCTTAACACTGCATGTCCACAGCGAAATTGAAATGCAATACTGAAACTGCTGACAGCCATGTTTTAAACTAACATCTGCGGCACGGATTGTGGAAGGAATGTTTAATTAAAATCATTTTAGGGGAATCCAATTTTATGGAACTGCTCGCCTTTAAGTCAACATTTATTTGGGCCTATACTACCAATGCATAAAGCATTAAATTAAAAGCATTATTTCAATGTTGTTTTGACATATCATACACTATCTCGACGGTCCCTACGTACATAAAGACATGTCAAAAACCGAGGTTTACAGGAGAGAGTTATTTATGTTCAAACCGCTCTAGAAATAATTCTATGTACAATTATAATTATTATTTTTCTGTAATGTTTTATTAGCTGTAGGAACTTTATAATGGTATTTCTACATATTTTCTTTTTTTATATTTTCTTGGAAAAACTGATAGATGACTGTTTCTACGCTGATATTAAAATAAAAGCATGTCAGACATGTCTATGATACCTTTTTATACGCAGGAAAGAAGAAAACAGTTAATAAAATGTAATTTAAATAAAATGATTTATTAAAACGTAGAATTATGTTATAGTTTTCAAACGGATATGTTAAACATCCTAAGATCGCCACCCATGGATATAAAAAATACATCAATGAAGACATATCGCTTTATACGCGGTTTCATTCATTCGGGGTAGGACTATATTTCTTGTAATGTAAATAAAGACATGTCCTTAAATAAAATAATCAGGATTGTGTTTTATTAATTAAAAAAGGTTTATAATTGAAAATAATTTATTGTAAATGAAAATAAATTTAATTAAATTTCAAAATTCTGCTGACCGTCTCATTAAATTATTCCACATTATGCACTTTGCATCTTAAAATTCTGTCTTTTCGTCCCAAAATTTACGTATGTGCTCCGTTGCTGCTCCTTTTGGAATCACCCAGATCTTTTGACACAAGTAGATGACTTAATCAAAATTAGCTTAAAATCGATTCTTAATATGCAGCTGAACGAGCAATCTTGGTCCCAAGCATCCCTACCCATCCGTTATGGTGGTTTAGGGATTCGCAAAATTTCCAGTGTCGCTTTACCAGCCTTCCTATCTTCTGTCCATAGTTCGGCAAATCTCATGAGTAAAATTTTAAGGGCATCCCCTTCAAACTTTGAGATTGCTGGCTTGGAAGAAGCTAGAAACGCTTTCTTAATTGCATGCCCAGGTCAAAATTTTCCAGTTTCTCCAAATTCACAAAGGAGCTGGGACGACATAAACTGTAAATTGACGTATAAAAATCTTTTGAGCCGTAGTACAGGTTCGGCGCGTGCTAGGCTTTTGGCCGTGGGTGCACATGAGGCCGGCTACTGGCTTCACGCGTACCCTTCGTCCAATACAGGAACATTTCTTGTGCCTGACACGCTCCGAATCGCAACCTGTCTACGCCTTGGGGTTCCGGTCTGCGCTCCGCATAAATGTCCCTGTGGCAGTGATGTCGACAAGCTAGGACATCACGGACTGTCATGCCAAAAAAGTGCAGGCCGCTTCTCGAGACATGCCGCACTTAACGATATCATACGCCGGTCCCTTGACACCGTCAACTTGCCAAGTCTACTTGAGCTGACTGGCATTGCAAGAGACGATGGCAAGAGACCGGACGGTATGAGTTTGATTCCATGGAAGATGGGTCGGGTGCTGGTATGGGATGCAATCTGTTCAGACACGCTGGCCCCTTATCAACTACATGGAAACAACAACAGAGTTGGTGCGGCTTGTGAAGCGGCTGAAAAAACGAAAGCATGCAAATACAGGGGTCTAGGCACCGAATATGATTTTGTCCCATTCGGTGTCGAGACCCTTGGTCCGTGGGGTCCTAGCGCTATAAGACTTTTTAAAGAAATATCAAAAAGGTTAGTCAACGTCACAGGTGACCGAAGAGCTGGCAGCTACCTCGGACAACGAATTATTACTATCCAAAGGGGGAACGCTGCCAGTATCTTCGGAACGTTGCCTAAAGGGACTCCTTTTAATAATTTATTTTAATTTATGATATTATATATTTTTTAAGGTTTTTGGTTTTAGGTTAATATTTTGTCTAAAATAATTACTTCTAAAATTAAAACTAACTAATTTAATATATTAAATTAGTTAGTTTTAATTTTAGAAGTAATTTAATATTAATTTAATTTATAGATATAATTTTAAATATATTTTACCATTAATAAACAAAAAAATAAAGAAAAATTAAATGAACTTACAAAGTAAAAAAAAAAATATTGTTAATTAACAATTTTTGTAGCATCTAAACAATATCGTACTTGTAGTCTCATCAAAACATTAATATGTCACCACGCGGACAAGTACAAGCATCGACCCGTCTTATTGGGGAACTCCCGCCGTGAATGACGTTATGTCAGACAAGGCCGCGTCCGCACCGAGTGGCGCGCATTTTAAAACACCGTACAAAACGATACGTATAGATATCCGCATCTACGACACTTATTCGTTGTAAATATAATACTTGTTCTCATATACGATTTGTAAATGACGTTAAATACGTAATATTAAAAAAAGAAAAATATACAGGTATGTGCATATGGAAAATCTAAAGCCAATTGTGCAATAAAAAAAAAATGCCATTTTCGACATGTCTTTATGTACGTAGGGACCGTCGATCTGTTGGATACTAGCTAAGTCTATGATAGCTACGCATATATTGTATTCTGTGGTCGTATTACTCTCTTGTCGAAATTCTGTGTTCTTCTTACGTGCATAAAATAATATTAAAATGTAAAACATAAAAATAAAATTAAATAGGATATTTCAATCCATAAAAAGCCTTTTAATAAAATATCCACTAAATAAAACCACTCTGCAAGAGTATCAATCCTAAAGTAATTAGTTTATGGTTGTCAATGTACCAATTTGAGAGAAGTACATACGTAGTTTGGCCTAAGCGTTTGTAAGCAACATATTAGCAATTAATAATATCTTATCCTACTAACATTATAAATGTGTCTATCTGAGATGAATGTCTGTTTGGTTTTTTTTTGGTAGTATTACATGTATATCTACATAATTTCCAATAGTAAGTTAATAGTAGTTTCCTACGGTTTTATTTCCATGAGTAGGCAAGTATAAACTGACTTGAATTTTATTACAGAACGTCGTCGCGTCCATTCCCACAAAATGACATGATAAATTGCCAACGTGCCCCCACTTCGGGATATCATCGTGTATTTTTATATTACGTCAATCTCGAGTATCTATTAATATTTTCGCCATGCCTGCCCCGCAGCGTACAGCACTCAGCAATGTTTTTGACAGACTGCAAGATAAATCACTTATTGCGGACTTTGCCCAAAGGCTACGTGCAACGTAGACGCGGCCCGGGACGTGCTGACGGTGCATATACAGCAAACTTCCTCAATAATATTAAGTTTACTTACTCGTACCTAACATATAAGGTACTAGCTGATTTTCGCGACTTCGTATGCGTGGTAAAAGTTTAGAGTGACTTGCTTGCTAGATACTATCCGCGAGAAGGAATGTCCTCTATCTCCGACAATATTTAGTAGATCTTCCAGGAAAGTTAGACAAAAAATTTTTAATAGTGCACAATTTATCAACAAAAACTTTCATCTCCTATCCCGGATAAACCTTGTTGTTTATCAGGATAAAAAGTACCCTATATATTGACCCGGAGTATCAGCTACCACTATACCAAATTTCATTCAAATCCATTCAGTAGTTTTTGCATGATGCGCGCAAAGACAGGCAGACAAAAAATTCAAAAAAAAATTGTTTTGGGCTCAGTATCGACAATAAAGCATCCTCCGATTAAAATTTTCAAAATATATGTAATGTACAGAATTCGTCCCGTTACAGTTCTATTATAAATAGGTACCTATAGATAATCTATCTCGTCTGCAAGTACGTTCATTTTAATATCTTCATCTATATATCTTCTTTATTATTTATCTTCTATCATAGGTTATTCTAGCGCAGAGAGTGGAAACTATCTTATATTATGTTTGTAAATATTTATGTGTAAACTAGCGGACGCCCGCGACTTAGTTACTATATTATATCAAAACATAGAAGTCAACTAATATCACAGAGGTAATACGGACAGCATAATATATCAAATATGATAAACTACGCCCATAATTATTAAGCCAGCGTTCCCCGAACTAATCGCCCAGTCAGCACTCGTCGACAGAGATCAAAGTGCCTGCCATTTGCTACGATTTATATCGCACACTGAGATTTATTGGCACCGCCCGAACATTCAATTAATTGACAGAGTATATCCATTGTCCAATAAGGCGGAACTAAATAAATGGGATTTTAAAAAGGGAAGAATAAAGCTGAATCTAGAGCTAGAACGGATTTGTTTTTCGTTCTGAAAAGATGTAAGAACTGATATGGGGCTTGTCTGGTGGGTAATTTTGGCCTTGGCTAGTTACTACTCTAAGTCAAAGACGTGCCGCCAAGCGATTTAGCGTTCCGGCACGATGGCGTTTAGAAACCGATTAGGGGTATGGGTTGAATTTAGACTGCCGTACCCCTTCCAAGTTAGCCCGCTACCATCTTAGACTGCATCGTTGACTTACTCATTTTTCGTTCATTTCCCCATAAAACTTTTCTCATCCCTTCAAATAAGCATATTGGGTAAGACAATAATGCAACGCTGGGAATTGAACCGTCGACCTTTCAGTTTTCAGTCCGCACTTTTAACCGTTCGGCTATTGAGCCTGTTAATGTAAGGACGCTAAAAATGTATTCATCATCGAAAGAAAATGAGAGAAAAATAATTTAAGAACAATAAAGATCTGCAAGTAGCATTCACCACACAACCAAAACAATCTTAAAACTTATTTTTAAATTACTAAATAGTTAGAAATCTTTACCCCAAACCCTAAATGCGTACGCTAAAAGACGAATTTTCTCATTGAGTGAAGAGCCACAATGTGTTGTGGCTGTTTCGGATATACTTACCATTACAAATTAACACAAAACTCTTAAAAGTCGCCGCTCTTTTATCAACCCAACACTCGACCATTACCGCCTCGCTTTGACTAGAGGATGATGCGTCAACGATGCGTTGACCACGCGGCGGCCACCCATTGACCACTGGGCATCAATTGGCCAGCTCCTTGACTTTAGGGAGAGGTCAGACTGGCTACTTTTATGGCTTTTAACGCTAATGTAATAATAACAAAAAAAGGCACATAAGAATCAGCGACCGAAAATTGCAGAAATGGGCGTGTCGCGGACTACGCGAACTTCGACATTGTATTCTGGTGAGTATTACTCTTTGGTCACTCTTAATTTTCTACCCTGGCAACTCATAACAAAATATTCGAATGAGGCTAACGGACTTTACTGTCGTTGTCAACGGACAGGAAGGTGGCGTAGCATGGGTGTAGCAAAGGGCTCCCGGAGAGGTGGTTTCGGGAGTCTACGAGTGCCCGTGGATCAAGAAAACTCTTGGTAATTCACCCTCTAGTAAATACATATACCTGTGGTGTTGTAACGATGGCACGATAGGTAACCTCGCCCTCCCGATCTTGGGCTCGGTGGCAGGGTCGAGGTGTGGGTGTGGGCACTGAGTTGCCAAGGTGGTTATGGGTAGGAATGTAGGGGTTGTTGAGGAGTTCCTATTGGGATCCAGGATGGGTCCGCTCAGTGTCCAGTAGTATGCACAGGCAGAGCCACGAGGGGTTCGTTGCCGATACCAGTTGATTGGGCACTACAAGGAAGCATAGTCCTCACTCATACCTGGCCTGTGTCGTGGTACAATAATGCAGAGTGTAGAACAAGATTGGAGTGAGATAGAGGCTATCGTGGTGTCGTTACAATTATCTTTTATATTATAAGGTTACTTATGTCGCGCTTACTACCTTCGTAGTGTTGTGGACTTGGCATAGATGCGCTACAGGGCGTTCCACAATCGAAAAAGCGCGATGCAGACGCAAAAAGCCATAAAAACGCCGATCGCTGCCGCTAAAAGTAGCCAGTCTGCCGTCTCCGATACCGCGAGGGCCACCCGTTGACAATGAGTGGACGCCAAGCAAAAAGGCGGCGCTGGTCTGGTGCCTTTATCTGGATCTTGCGAGCGGTGACCTTTATATAGTATTTTCGTATTATACTTCGCATCTTTCCCGAAGATGATTATATTGTTTACAAGCAGCAGATCGCGAGATTGTACTGTCCTTATCACACATTTAGAGCTATTTAATATATATAAAATATATATTTTCATTATTATTTTTAAATTTTATTATGACAAAAAAGTTTCTTATTTACTCCCACCAAACACATCACCCAGCCCCACCAAATCCCGCCTAGCGTCATTACGTGATTTTGTGTCGTCCGAGTCACACGTCCAACAAAAATTAAGAAAGCCTGATATTTTATATTTATTTAATTTGTAATATTGTGTGTAGGTATAGGTATAGGATATTCAAGAAGGAAAATAGTCTCATAAAGTTCGTCATCTGAAGATTCATCGCAACAGTATCTCCGGACAAAGGAATCAAGGTAAGATTTGAGTATTTTCTACCTTCTTTAATGTTCAATATTCACTCGAAAGTTTTAGTTATTTATATCCCCACGGGATATATTAATTACCCCGACGCAAAGCGTGTTTGAGAATTATTTGGAGGATTTAAAACTACCTAGTAATTAATTTGTAACTTAATGTTACACATTATCCCGACGTAAATCGTGTGTGGAAATTGTATCCCGACATATATTGTGTGTGGATTTATTATTAATTACTCCGACGTAAAGCGGGTGTGAGAATTATTTTGAGGATTTCAAACTACCTACCAACTAATTTGTGACTTAATGTTACACATATCCCGACGTAAATCGTGTGTGGAAATTGTATCCCGACATATATTGTGTGTGGATCTATTATAATATTTTAGTTTGGTTTGGTTTAGTTTGGTTTACCATTTTAGTTTGGTTCAGACGCAAAGCTTGTGTGAGATTTAATAGTAAGAATTTAAATTACCTACCTTACAAAGTACATTAAAATAAAATTGATAAATATCAACTCCAAAGACGATATTTAAGTCTTTTCCGAGAAAATGAAGGTTTTTGTAATTTTTGGGCTCAGACCCAACGCAAAAAAGACAAGATCAAGCTTATGCGTCAATGTTCACCTGTCGAAAACTGTACATAATATGATTAAAAAGTACAGCAAGGAGAAACAGAATCAGATTTCGAGTTCTATGTCTATCTGTAATTGGCCAAGAAGTTATTAAAATACTAAGCGATGGAGGGCGATTGCTGTAAGCAAACAAAAACAAGATGTATAAAATAATAATTAAAATGCTATATGGCTATTTCTACTTCTCAGAATCGAGATTTAACAGCGATAAACCAAATCAGCTGCGCTCACAACCGAGTGTTTCGATTTGCAACCCGGAAGCTCTAAACGCACGGGGGGCTCCGCGTCGAGACGCGATTATACTTGCACTAGTATCAGCATCCTCTATGGCGGGTACCACAAGCGTCTGAGTCCGCGCCATGCGAGTGGGACGGGACACTTTAGCGTTCGACCCTACGCGCAAACTCCAAAGGTCCTTTGTCACAGGTACAAAAAAAACAGAAAAATGTTTTGACCTATCGCTGGCAGACTGCAGTATATTCTTCATGACTGGGAATGATAAAATCATTTTGGATTATAAAAATTTTACCCTTATAACCTATAAAAATTAAAAGGTTAAAAAATTCCATTTCATAGTTCTAGAACATCAAACAATTATTAATAAATCTAAAATAGATCGTATTCTCTCAAAATCAGTGAATGCATTACGGAATTGTTATATTCAGGTTATATTTTGATTTGCCTTCTGGGTAAATTCATCACACAAATCTTTACAGTCCCTAAACCCTTGGTTTATTAAATTTAAAAAATTTTAATAATCTATGCCATTCACTTGAAAATTGATACGGCATTAATGTTGTTCTATAAAATCTGCTTCATGGCCACTTTAGACAAAATTTGCATATTTTTTTACTAAATGCATATTTTATGAAGAAATCGACTGTATTCTACCCTCCTCAAGCTATAACGCCGTTAACCAACATTTGACCAAATACGATTTTTTTGTTTTTTAATGCTATCTTACTTGAAAAATTCTCTATCAATCCATCTAATTAGCATTCTACTTACTGCTGTAGTTTTTGATATAGCGATATGAAAAACGCAATTTCATAATAAATTGCAGCTTTTTGGATCATAGATCGAAATATGGTTTTGGTGGTTAACAACGCTAGCTTTACTATTAACTGTATGAATTAAAGTTTGATTGTTTTTCGTTTGTATTTTACTATCTCTTATGTATATTACAGAAGATTAAGTTATTGAAACCTTTCCTCCGTCTTCAAGTTCGTTAGGTCACTTATCAATAATTCTTTTTTGACGATTTCTTGTGTATTGGAAATTTTTTACGCATAATGTAAAAACTTTACCAGTATTATTTTACCAGTATTATTTTATTCAAAGATTCATAATGTATACAATTAAGGTTTTTTAACTAATTAAGAAAATAAAAAAAAGGAAAAAAAGTCAAACTTGGCCCACAGAAAAGATATTTATTTGTGGGTTTTAAATTTAAAAAGAAAAAATGTATAAGTACAACGTAACGTAAGAATGCGTACCCTTGAACTATCGAATACAGAGCAATGTACATACCATCAGAAAACTAGCTAGTTATGTTGGTTTGCTGACGCTAGACAGCCCAGTGACTATGGATGGGTTGTTTACAAAAGGATAATTTTTTGGCACTCAACTATTTTGACAATTATAACAAATAATATATATGACTCTTTCCGAACGTTTAACAGATGATTTCGTATGGCGGAAGGACTATATTGATTCTGCAGGTTCCTCATTTTAAGACTTTTCCGTAGTAGAATAATTCACAAAATACATATATCGCCTTCTTCTTGTCTCGCCTTGCTTGTAGCCTTTAAAGCATCTATTCTTTCAAGCATTATGAGGAATAGACAGCTATTGCCTATATCAATAAAATGGGCGCTATATTCTCACATCTTTCAAATCAATTTGGGTTCCTTCAAATCAAGAGTGAAAAGGTAGTTTCTGGGCAGGCGCGTTCCATCTTAGGCTACATCTTCACTTACCATCATTGCAGCCAAGTGTTAAAAAAAAAAAAAAAAAAAACCAACACAATCGCACGTAATATATGGCAATGGTGTGAAGAATCAAATTTATACTTTTATAGCGTCAGTTCAATACGAACCTAATCTCAGATTTTGAATCTCGTCAAAGCGGTTAATATAAACACTGAATAGATTACGCGTTTCGTCAGATACAGGAATTTTTTGATACACCTGATTTGGATTTATTTACCAATAATCAAAATTATGAATGTCAGAGATACGCTTCATGGAAATTAAGCTTAGTCTGAAATTATTGATGCATTCAACTTAAATTTTTATGTTTTTTTTTTTTTCAGATTAATCTAATTGCTACGCCACATTAAATGTGGCAAGGCAGAGGGCGTTGTCGTACTGCTATATTGGCACATTTAACCTTGTGCCCGGTACAGACCAACCTGCTGGTTTCGAAACCACCTAACCTATATTAAAATCCTACTTATCTGCTCTTTCAAAGAGCATCGTCATTTCCATGTTAATCTAACCCTAGTGGCAGGGAAATTATTAGGCAGTCACTACTGAGGCGCGATGTCTCTAATGCATCGCTAGACATAGTAATGGTCTCATTCCTAGTACGATTAAGTCATGGTTGTTTTATGCAAGAACAAAGGTTTAAATTATTGTGGTTCTAATATTATATTTTTATTTCAGGAAAACAGTTATCAGTTTGTAACATTCCTAACATTATAAACAATACCTAACGATTATTTGATCTAATCAGCCACCACGTAAGTAAAGATGCCATCACGACACCATAGATGGCGTTAGTGGTATTCAAATGTAACATAACGTTACAAGTTCGCGCTATCTTTTTATCTGGCCAAATAAGCGAAATCTCTGGTCATAATACTACGGTATAAAGGTCTTTAAAGGTGTCTTGATTTCATAATCTATTACCTATTAATGTATCTACAGAATAATTTCCCTAATGAATTAATCTCTCTAAAAGACTTGTCTTTAAACACATTAACTCTTAAAAAAGAATGCAAGCATCCTTAGCATTATAAATATTCAAAACATTCCCTTTTGAATTGGAAAATATTCGTATTAAAATAGATGATTTTAGAAAGGCTCAAAACCAAATAGTTTTTAACCGTTCATTGTTTTGCCATATAACTTATTAAAGAAAATTTTAAAGTGTATCCAGTTCTCCCTTAAAACATTTTCAGATAAAACCTATTCCTTGCATCAGTAGAAAGGTTGTCTTTTGTCAGTTAAAAAAAAAAAAAAAAAAATCCAATTTTATCTCATTGTGTTAAATCAATTCTGGATATGTGGCATTAATTACGTATAACATTAAACGGTGCCCCTAACACGCGACATGCGTCGAAGTTAACTGACTGCAAGGCAGGTGTTCCTAAAAGCAGTAAGTTAGTCTGAATCCTCATTTAATATATTCTAAAGTACTATTACAGTAGTACAATAAACTTCTAAAAATCAGGTAAAACTGAATTCTTAGTTAATTCAAAGTTAAAATTATTATTCAACAAATAACTAATTTCTACCTTAATACAAGAATAACGTAGATGTTATTTAATAATGACTTATAGTTTGGTATGTAAATTATTTCTGTCGATTAATTTGTCAAGTATCAACGAACAAGAAATAATTTATGTAATGTTGTTGCATTTTTTCGATGCTCTAAACATCTGCTTGTAAACAATATAATCATCTTCGGGAAAGATGCGAAGTATAATTAAGAATCAAACGAACTTACCTTGTGAAGTTTGATATCTAATTATACGAGTGTCTTGACCGAAGATGATTACAAACCCACCCACCCTAATTTTTTCAAAATCCCTCGACCTATCGAAAAAATACGGCTCTAAAGAATGACGCTAGGCGGGATTTGGTGGGGCTGGGTGATGTGTTTGGTGGGAGTAAATAAGAAACTTTTTTGTCATAATAAAATTTAAAAATAATAATGAAAATATATATTTTATATATATTAAATAGCTCTAAATGTGTGATAAGGACAGTACAATCTCGCGATCTGCTGCTTGTAAACAATATAATCATCTTCGGTCAAGACACTCGTATAATTAGATATCAAACTTCACAAGGTAAGTTCGTTTGATTCTTAACTATACATCTGCTACTACATATCTGTGTTCAAATGTAATGTCTTGTCCTAGTAGACATTGGGTATCGGATGTTCGGAAGTAGGAAATGACTTGACCCAAATGACGGAAACAAGTTCAGCTATTTGTACTCATCCCGGATACCCTCTCTAAGAGATTTCCGCAAGTACACTGCGAATTCTGTAACAATGCTCCTATTTTTCTGCTACAAACGACAATTGCGAAAAGACATCTTGCATTCTTATTGCTCTATTTCTCTTGAAAGTAGCTCTTTTTATTTTATACAATGCTAGCTTTCTCATTCATATAATGATTAATTCTTCAGAAAGTTTTTATTATCATGGATGAAAAAGGTCGATGATCAATCTGTTAAATCTCCCAGGATTCATTATCCAGTGTTAAAGTATGAAAGCTTAGAGTTAGATAAAGAAGAATCGGTTTGTCCATCAATCACGCATAAACGGAGCAACGCGCAACGGTTCAAATTGACTTTACCTAGTTTAAAACCTAGAGGAGTAGAATTTTAAATCCTAGAAAACAAAGAGTTCCCGTGGAATTTTTAATAACTTAACTCCATCGGACGAAGTCGCGGGAAAAAGCTAGTCTAAAATAAATTAAGTAGGGCTAGATAAGATCAGCTTTACTCTAATCTAAACTAGATCTTTGATATCTTAAAAGACGATTAGTTTATATGGTGGAAGGCTTTGGCCGTGCCTAGTTACCACCGTACCGTCAAAGACGTGCCACCAAGCGATTTAGCGTTCCAGCACGATGGCGTGTAGAAAAAGATTAGGGGTATGGGTTGAATGTACACTGCCATACTCCTTCCAAGTTAGCCCGCTACCAACTTAGACTGCATCGTCACGTAACATCAGGTGAGATCGCAGTCAAGGACTATCTTGTATTCGAATACAAAAAAGAAGAATACCAAACATGCCAAGTACGTTTCTTTATTTTTATTCCCAGATTGGAAACTAAGTAAGCAAGTTTTTAACTGCTTATAATACTTATCAGGTCTCAACTTTGAAATGTAGCACTAATTTAACATTGTCAGCGTTCCCATACAAGAAACAATCGTGTCACAATCGTAAACATAAGCATTACTTACTAAAGATCACATTACATTAATGATGTTATTACAAACATAGCAAGCACTGTCAGCAATTTCATTGTAATTTTCAAATTAATACCTGCACGTGGCGTGCTGATTCAGTCCAAATTGATTGCTATCACGTTTAGCTGTATCATCATGCCTACTACCTGATGTAAAAACAATAACATCGATAGGTAACTAACAATGTGATGCAATACTTTAGCTAAATAATATTCATGCGTAAAGACAGTGCTAGTTGATGCCCACGACTTCTTCCGCGTGGAGTTACGTTTTTGTTAGTATTTACGTACCCTTACCCTACCCTTAGTACCCTTACTCTATCCCTACCCTACCCTTACCCTACCCTACCTTACCTTACCCTACCTTACCTTACCCTACCTTAGTTAGTACCCTTTGTTTTTCCGGGAAAAAATATCACTCTCCAGGTCCTTAACTACAAAAAATCACGTCGATCTGTAGCTCTGTTGCTGCGTGATTGAAGGACAAACCAGCAAACAAACACACTTTCGCATTTATAATATTAGTAAGGATGAATCAGTACATTATAATAGAAAAAATTGTAATCACTAACCTAATTATTATTTCTATAATAATTATATAAATGCAGACAAATAATTCGTGATTAATCGAAAAATAAATGATGACTTTAGAATACAGAATTATCTTTATTAAGCTTCAAGTTATTGAACAAAAACTGAAATTTTAGCTGCTTATACTTAAGTGTGGCTTAAAACCGCTGTGAATTTAAAATGAGTATTTATACTTGTACAGATTCTCTTCAGATTTTTAAAAGATAAATATGTACGAAGGAATTTACAGCATAGTTTATTTTCACCTCTCTTTTTGGTATCATCAAAATCTTCCCCAAAAATAGGTTTGATTTCTTTCCAAAATCTTTCGAATACCAGTCCAGAAACCAGTACAATACTTTGAAGTATATATCTTTTTCATTTATCATAAGACAATGTGGTATTCCAGAACTATTCATCATTTGCATCGTTTTGCACCTTTTTGGTTTTATCGTAAAGTAAACCAACTCTACATTAAACAACTAACATAAGTTTAACTTTCGGTTAATTCATTTTTGAATACATTTTCTTCTTTAGGTAGCTTCTTCAGAACATTTTCGTAAAGCCTCTCCAGGGAGCTTCTCAAATCGGTAAAACGATTCATTATTGATTCTACATTGTCTAGAAATTTCTTTGTGGCCCGATTTTCTTGCGCATTAGCTTCCACAACTGCCTTCGCTAGACTAGAAAATTTTAAATTTCTACTATCGCTCGCCCTGTCGTATTCCGCTTGCATTGTTTCAATTTTCAATTTTAGTGATTGTTTGCTATTGCTTCTTAAGAGTTCCTTGCGATTTTGATCAAAATTTTGCACAGACATTTCAGAATCACTGCCACTGGTATCATTTCTTTCAAAAACAACATCCATTGAGATTTTCTTTTTATCAGACATGCCCAGCTTTTCTCTTTGTACCAATGCAAAGGTTGGTGGAAGTTCTAAACTTTTACTGCTTGGACATGGCTTATTTTTCAATTTTGTAAAACGTGCATTGGAGTTACCAAAGGTTTTCGCATAATATTTTGAAGATATTTGTTAATAAAAGCGATAATAGTAAAAATGGATAGATGAGTAATATAAATAAAAAACTGTTTATAAAAATCCTAAAAATGAGTTGTTGACTTGTCAAAACGTAGAGTGATTACCTATCTGCTTCTAACACTTCACGTTTGTTATTTTATTCTCTAAGCTTTCTATATAGGACTTTAACTCAGAATTGAATTGCGTATAACTTTGAGTATTTTTAAACCGCGTGCAAGGATGTTTTGTACATAATTAAAAATATATTAGCAAGTATTCGCGTACATTTTTCATAGGTTTCGGTATTATCCTTATATTTTCCTTACCTCATTCATTGCCGCGAACATTAATACTTGTTTTGACCTACATAGGTTTATATAATATTCAGTTTGGGTAAATGTGCCATCTGTATCTTACTTTTCAAACTAAATAATAAAATGAAAACCTATCTCCAGTGAAAACAGTTTCCCATTTCTCCAGAGTCCAGACAGAAATTCATCCCCTTCGTAGTACTGTGTGTAAATCATAGATGGCGTTTGAGCAGTTATAATCATAGACCTAGAATTTTTTCGCTAATGGTTATAATCAACAAGCATGATAGCATAGTACGAAGTATTTTTTATATTTGCCTCGTTGTCCTAGAAATCATTAAATAAAGGCTTAGCAAGTTTTTGTAAAATACTTTAAGTTCTCGACAGCAGGTCGGAATTGGTCAGTAAGTGGAGGTGTTACAACCCCTTGCTTCGAAGACAGGGGGGTAGTGACCGCTATATTAGTCGTATAGCGAAACAGGGGCTGCCAATTGCTAAAAAGAGATGATTGTGGATCTTGCCATTGTAGAAATCTATGAAGCTATTTTTACTCGAAATCTATACTAAAATTAGTTTTTTTTTAGTTCCATTGCCCTTAAAATGAATAAGAAAAATATAAAAAAATATTTTCAGTAGGGCTTTCAGGGAAATACCCGTCCTATATATTGCCCTGCCATTGGAACCGAGTTGGTATGGGATACGCTTATCTGGACTAAACAAAGTAAAGATCAAATATACCCACATCTTGTTGCGATCTGTGCGTCCCACAAAGATTTTTTTAATCAAACTGTCAAAGGGATTTATTCAAACTGTGGCCTCTTAGAAAATTCTAAGAACGCCAGTGTTCAAGTAAACAAAAAGTTCAAGTGATATCGAGTGGCCATAAATTATGACAAAAATGTCATGTTTCAACTCAAATGGGTGTTTGGGTCGAGATGATTTTTTTGTCTCTTTTTTACTGGTACCTTTTATCACGGATAAAATTGAAGACTACACACCCCTAAGTTACTACCTACTCAAATTATTATTATAGATTAAATATGCCTGCTATTATTAAACCTGAAAAGGTGAAATTAACTAGTAGGTATATTCATCTCACGAAGTTACGGGCATTTTACTTGTGGTGTACATACACATTGCGTAAGTGTGCGTGCCTGTCAGGAGCCTAGGTGGAAGCGATCAGGCGCGAGAAAGCTCTCGCTCACACTTATGCAGATACGACGCACACACACAACCATGAGAAACGAACCCTCGAGAAATGAAAGAGCTCGATCAATACCACGATGTCGACGCATTTTTACGCATCGCGCTACTGAATCGCTACAACAAAAAATCGTCGCGTCGTGGGCGACCTCCCTAAGGTTAGTAAAGCAGTCCTTTGTCTTAAAATAAAATGAAACGATCATAAACAAGATATTAATTTAATATTTACATCTGAATTTTCTACGCTATTAATACTTACTTAAAAACAAGTGATATATGTATTTACTAACATAATCTCAATATTAATCTCATTATTTGATTCTTAATTAAAGTATTTTACTAACTACGATATTTTTAAGGCACGTGGGAATTTGACACTTATTACTAATATTACAATCATCAACAAAATGACAGTGCAAAAAACTTATTAGCAGGGTCTATAAAGAGTGCAGCAGCCAAGTAAAGCAAGCCTCAAGGTCCTGGATAAAGTTGAGGACGAGCCGCCTCGCCTATACTATTACTACCAACAGAAGCGACACATATTAACTGACATAATATATTTAATTTAATATGATAATTATTACACAAATTATTATTAAGTAATCATTAAAATTTACAATACAATTATACGCCATAAAGTAGATTGTAGATTTCATTATTATTAATTATATTTGTGACAGCTTTCTTTACATACTCATACAATCTAAGATTCACACTTTGCCAATGAAGTCAATTTCATTGGTAAAAATTGAATTGGCCACACAAACGATGTGAAATAGTTACTTAATTAAATCAGTTTGTATAGAGTTTCGAATCATTATTTCCCGCGGTTGGTCATCGCGTCCACAACGCGCTTGACGCGCTTTGTGTGGACCCAGCTAATATCCATACTAATCTCAGTAATATTATGGAGGCGAAAGTGTGTTTGTTGGTTTGTCCTCCAATCACGATGCTACTGAACGATGCGATTTTACATTTTGACAGGCACGGGTGCCTTCTAGCACCTGAAGAGTGGCATAATCCTTATAATTACTTTTTATCTCCAAAAAACCTCGCGGAATTTTAGAAAACATGGACGAAGTTGTCGGCAAAGCCTAGTCATACAACATTTAAGGCATGACAGAGGATATCCACGGTAATTTTCCAGTAGCTCTAAACCTGTGCCAGTCGTAGACAAACTTGCCTACGACCAACAGAATAAGCAATAAGAGAACCAAATTCACTATGTTAATAGTACTAATCGGCATGCTAACTTCACTGCTCTTGCAAACGTGGCCCAAAGACATCGTGCTGATCTGTAAAACAAAACAAAAATTGGATCGATCTCAAAAAAGCAATTGCCACTCGGATAGACATTCAAATGAACAATGTTTAATGTCTACTTAGATTAAGTAAGTACAAAGAATCAAACTGGTTCTGTGTTTCCCAAACAATCGCCCATTTTTAGTTAGAGTACCATTACCCAAAGGGTGCCAAGGGGATCCTACCTTTTTTGATTCGATGACAAGATAGTCCTTGACTGCGTTCTCACCTGATGGCAAGTGACGGTGCAGTCTAAGATGGTAGCGGGCTAACTTGTAAGGGGTATGGCAGTGTAGATTCAACCCACACTCCTAAGCGGTTTCTATACGCTATCGTGCCGGAACGCTAAATCGCTTAGCGGCACGTCTTTGACGGTAGGGTGGTAACTAGCCACGGCCAAAGCCTCCCACCAGACCGAAACCTAAGCTTCCATTACTAAACCTCCTCTGTACATCTATCCATCCATCCACAATGATTTCTACGAATTATAACATAGATTGTCCATCCGTTCGACGCGTCCGTCTGTCCGTCTGTCCGTCTGTCCGTCTGTCCGTCTGTCAGCGGGAAGCCACTCATGAACCGCACCTACCTATTAAGGTAGGTAGATACCTGATATTTCACAGAATGTATATTATTTCAACTGCCGTTGTAACAAAACCTCAAAACAAATAGCAGACTTGTAATTTAATATTTTCAATTCAATTACCTACAGACATTCGGCGACTCGACATAACGTTATTTATAAAAATTCGTTTAAAAAATTAGATTACGGTTGCTCTTTTGATAGCTTATTGATTTTTAAACCGACTTCAAAAAAGGATGAAGTTTTCAATTCGTCGGAATCTTTTTTTTTTTACTAAAGGCCTATTATAAGTTAAAGTCTTATAATAGAATAGACACCTAGGTATTTCTAAGGCTTTCAAATAAACATTTGAATAGAACTCTACTCATGTACCTCTAAAATCTATGAATAGAATATGTATTCTACTATTGAGCTAGACTTAGTTTTAAATACAGTCTACGAAATTTAGCTTTCAGTCTTATAATGAGCTAGGTACAAAATAGTTATAGTTCATTTGCAATTTTAACATTTACCCACGATGTAATGGAGATGGCAATGCGTTTGTTTGAGATTGTGTTCATTTTGTGAGTTTTATATATTTTTATATAAATATACCCAATACCCATTATCCTAAAAACTATACGTACAGTGCTATTTTTATTGTTGTTTCTACATTATTGGGTACATTACAAAGCTTTACCAGCCACAGTTACCAGATGGTTATAATAATAATATAATACTATCATAAGACACCTAGCACACGCAAAACGGGCGAATTGACGCCTACTTGCGGAAAAGATTCCCAGGAAATGAACGAACGAAGACACCTAGCAGTAAAGGTTCAAACTATATAGATACATAGTTTGGACCTAGTAGGTATACCTATACCTACTGTAATGTTGTGCTACAAATTGTAATGCAAAATGATAATATAACCAGCGACCAATCCAGACATACCTCACGCCGCAAGTGTTAGCACCCAAAACCGTCACGACCTGTCATCTATTTGGTCACGACAGATTTTACTGTCATGAGTCCTGACGTCTTCAAACTTGCTACTTACTATACAATGAAATATGTATGACATCTATTGCTGGCCATCGCATTTCAAGTCACGGCTCTACTAAGGTCACGGCGAGCTACAATATAACTTTTTATCGTCGTTTTCGTTATCTCAATCGATAAGCATCAACCGCTAGACGTATTAAGGATCAGTAGGGTTAGTGTAAGATTTAATTCGATTGATCGTATTCGTATTCGATGATATTAGTATCAAAGTAAAATGAACCTTCAAAGTACAGACTTAAAGTCACAAATTCAGTACAATTTTAGTTTGGAGCGTATCCGTATACGTAAAAATATAAGAATGCATGCACGAAATTGAGCTTAAATTCAAAGTAATTATGGTTCATTTTACTTTTACGCTAATGTCATAGTATACGAATACGATCAATCGAATGAAATCTTATACTAACCCCCACAGCTAACCCCACTGATCACGATCTTGTGCCGCTCATGTTATTCAGCCGCTATCAGCGACTCGCGAATCGAGGATCGTTCTTCCACCAAGTAGGTGTCATCCAAAGCTGCGTTTGTCAATGCACCTTGGGACCCAAAGTTTATCGGTTCTTCGAGATACATGCCTCGCCTATTGGCACATTATCCCCGCATCGATGAGCTGTTTCGATAAGTCAGGTTCTCATATTTATGGATCTCCCATCGATGGGATATCCTCATTGTCAATTTGTTCACCAGAAAAATTTGGAGCATAGTTGAATGTATCCATCATATTCAGGAGACCTATATTTTACTGCGGTAGGTAGGTACACTCCGGGTCAAATTAAATAATAAAATAATAGCAATAAGAGCATTGTTATTAAAAGTGCCAGCGGCGTTACTTACTGAACAAGGGATCTTATTACTTACATTCTAAGAAAAATTAAATAAGTATTATGTATAGGTACCTACCAACTTGATCAGAACCTGTTATTGTTATTTTAAGTAAGTATTCAAATTACAAGGTAAATGTAACTAAAGGTGGGTCAGGATGGTCAAATAAATAATTAATTCGTATTTCACTTCAACTGGATATAATTTCTTATAGCGTGTGCTCGCGTCGGTAATTTTTTACTCTATCATCCGTCATTTTAATGACTTTAGTATGAAATTCGTATATACGGGCCAGCTCGAAAAGTTGGGCTTTAATTATGATAATAAATACTTATTGGACAACGTCTGAGAACAGTTTAGTTACGCAGTTGAGACTATCCAAAATTTCTCCAAGAAATGGTCGATCTTTCTCAGTCCAAAGACTATGTCAACTAACATGAAACCACGCAGACGAAGTTGAACAGCGGTCTTTAGTGAGTTTGGTTATGATATGTTGTACATGTGTTCCACTCATAGTCTAATTACCTAGTCTAATTAAATGGCGTGTGAAATGAATTGCGTTGGTGTGAGATTGTGCTGACTGTAATTAATTAATTAGAATAATCGGCGAACATCACACATCACTCGACTTAATGTAATTTTGCTAATTGAAATAATATAGATACGTAAATACAGGGCCCAAGGTTCGTAAGTTCGAGATAACTTAATGCCTAAAACAACGTAAATAGACTGTAATTCGACGCAAGAAGACTTACTATTGACAACACTTTGACGTAAAAGAGCTTTTGACGTCTTAGCGGTTGTTATAAAAATAGAAGCTTATTTTTTGTTTTCATTTTTGATCGTTCATTTACGAAACATCTAAGATGAAATATCTAAACATGACTTCTTAACGTTCATTAATTAAATATTGGACCGTTTAATTAATGAACGTTAAGAAGTCATGTTTGTCAGTCAGCTGAGAATTGTATCCTAAAGATCATAATATCAAATCCTTCTGAGTCATAAAAAAGTGACTTAACCGAGTTAACTAGTCTGTATTGATCCATGTCTCCCTATTCCATTTACCCAAAACGTTATCCATATCCAATCTAAATAAAAGGAAAAGTTGAGTGACTGACTGACTTATCTATCAAAGCTCAGATCAAATCACTGGGGACTGCTTCTTGAGATTTGACATACAGATAGCTATTATGATGAAGGCATCCGCTAACAAAGGATTTTTGAAAATTCAACCCCTAAACAGGTAAAATAGGAGTTTGAAAATTCGAATATAACATGAGCGAAGCCGCGGGCAGAATCTAGTTCATTGATATTTTGACTACCTATCTTAAAATCGGAGATCCGTAAGAGAACCAAAATTAAATACATAGTTAAGCTAATGGGTACCTAAAGTGGAAATGGGCATGTAATATTGAAGAACTGAAACTCGTTGAGGTCAGTAAGCGCAGTGTTGACAGACTCCCCACTAGTTAGACCGACGACATCAGACGTGTCGCAGGGAGCCGCTGGATTCCGGCGACGCAAGACTGAGCCTGTGGAAGTTAATGCAGACAGTGTGCCAGTGGACGTCTATCGATTGATAACGAAGAAGAAAGACCAACATAAAAGAATTACCTGTACAAAAGATATCGTTTTGTCGTCTGACTTCGCGCATCTTATCTCTGTCAAGTCCCGGATGACTCGCTTGTACTTCAGAAGCAGCCCCTGAAACCTGGGGATGAAGTGGCAGTCACACCTCCAAGGATTATGTCCCAAATACACGTGCATTATGTTGTTGTTCCCTTGAAAGGCCTTGTCGAAGGCGTACACTGGAATCTAAAAACATAACATCTCGTGAATTGGATATTAGACAATTTTTTTTTTATAAAATAAACTTTTTAATAACACAATGCCATTTTTCTTTTTTTATATCTTAACTAGTCTCTAAAATATAGAGCTTTTAAGTTTCCTGTTAGAAAAAGAGAGCGCTATTGCAAGTTGCAACATGACGTCACGTTTCAGTTGCTCCATATAAAATTTCGTTTTTAGACAGACGGGTACGTCACAGTAAAACAGCTTATAACTTATTTGTTTTTCGATCGATTTATTTTCTGTTTTTACAAATTTTATTCTTATATGATTGTAATTAATGAATATCCACATTTTGACAACAGTCGAATACCCAATTATACGGTATCCATATAAGTTCCTCGTGTCTATAAAGCTCAACATTTTATTTATTAATTAATTTTATTATATTTAATTTAAATTCACCCAAATGAACCAGAATTATGTACACATTACAAATTAACTCTTAAAACCTTAGAATAATAAGGCCGCAAATAATACCTGTTTGAGCATATTTCCCCGCAGACTCAAAACTCTGAATGTGGAGAACCACTCGGACCCCTCCAACTCTTTTACAGACTGAATGCTGTTGTTGTCTAGATACAGGTCCATTAAACTCTGGTACTGGGGATTCTGGACTAGCTGTCTTATACTGGAGAGCTGTAAATAATGTTTCCTTTTTCACGATTTTCATAAGAGAATTTTTTCAACGATTTTCATAAGAATTTCGTCCCTTGCTTTCTATACCTACCTACATAACAACTTACAGAAAACATTTAGATTTCGTCTCATCACATCGATACCGTAAGGTCATTCAAAATTTTATGATAACTATTAAAAACTTCTGTATCCACAGATAAAAAATATTCAAAATTTAAAATTCAAAGTTGTTTATTTCATGTAGGATATAAATTGATAACTAGCTTTTGCCCGCGACTTCGTTCACGTAAAGTTAGGTTATTAAAAATCCCGTAGGAACCCTCTGTTTTGCCCAGGATAAATGGTGGTCCGTGTACACTCAACTATAGGGCAAAAAATCAGATCGATTCCTTGCTCATTTGCTACGTGATTGAAGTACAAACCAACAAGCAAACACAGTTCCGCATTTAAAATAGGTACCTCTATAGGTAAACCGTGCGGAGCCGGAGCAATTCGAATGGTTAAATATTAAATACGTTGCCTAATTTAATTGGAAACTCTGTTATGTAATATGTTGACACTAATTGACTACTTATGTTAATATTTGTAGGTTTTCGTTTACATTAGCAAAAGCTTTTTAACCTTAATTAGGTAATTACCTACTTACTTTCTTGAAGTTGATCTAAAATTCACATCCCCATCAACCATATAGATTTTAGACTGAGGTATTTCGTGGTTTTTCGGCGTAAGTAATTGTAATGTATTGTATGAGTACGCACCACGATAAATGTTTTAGTAGGAACTTTCGAGATTTCGAACAAGTTGCAATTTGCATGAACCGTAGGTATAGACGCGATACGAGTTGGGTTGCCAGGTCTTCAAACCGAAAAGCCGGACAGGCCAGCCAGTTTAGCCGGACATTTGTGTAAAAAGATCGGACACCCTTATTTTTTAGACCTAGTACAAAATGGCAATTTTTTTTAAAAGCCCGCTTGCGCAAGCGCAGCGATACAAGGTGAGGCGAGTGCAGCGGAGACCAACACATGACAAATATGTAAAAAAATAGTTAAACTTAAAAAGCTTAACAAAAGGCAGATAGGCCGGACACCGTCTAATTTGGCCGGACACTCAACCAAAAAGCCTGACTGTGTCTAGTCCGGCTTTATCCGGACGCCTGGCAACGCTAGATACCATATAGATAGAATATCGACAGTTTCAACTAAAACATTAACCATCGTGGTACTTACTTATATAATACCTACATCAAAATAATTATGTCGTCGACCATAACTCCGGAAAATTACAAGCATATTTTATTACGATCTAGTTTTAAGTATCTGCTTACCATGAACAAAATGCCCGTTCCAACAAACAAGTTGACAAACTTCGCCTTTTGTGAAACTTTATCGTAATGAAATTTCATCTTCTATGAAATTTCTCCGTTTTTAGCATGGTATAAGTAGAATTATGAAATTAAAATTAATTAGCACAGTCTACTTTTCTCTTAGCTCATTAAAGTAAACCTCATTAACGCTAAGACCATTAATTGAATGTTGTAACAAAAAACAACATATTTTTGCCGTTTTTCTAACGGTTTTTCTTTACTCGTGTGAGTTACAGTTAAATTTCAGATACTTATATTACCTAACGAGAGCAGGGTGGATGCCAAAAAAAATATAGTACTATATCAATCAGAGAAAAAAAGCAAAAAGTTCCAAATTCGGGATTCACCTCTTGGTTTTTATGAAGAGAAAAGGAGCATAACTATATCAATGCAGGACTGTTCAAACAAGAAAAAAAAAACATTCAGTTCCAATGCAAAGTCTTTATAATATTTTAATAAGTATAAGGAGTGCTATCCTATTAATCCTATTAATATTATAAATCCTATTCGTATTATAAATGCAAAGGTTTATCTGTATGGATGGATGGATGGATGGATGTTTGTTACTCAATCTCGCCGCAACGACTGAACCTGATTTGGCTGAAATATGGCACAGAGATAGGTTAGTCTGGAATAACACATAGGCTACTTTTTCTACCGAAAAATAAGAGTTCCCGCGGGAATAAAAAAACCTTAATCCACGCGAACGTACGGGAATCAACTAGATTTTTTATTTACTAAGAAGGATGCATTTACAGTACATCTATCCAAGTTTTTGTCATTCGTGGAATGGACTATACTGCCCTCGTACGTATAATTGAAAACACAGTAAGTTAAATTAAAAGTAACTTGTAGTTACTGTGTTTTCAAAGCAGGCAGTGTAGGTAAATTACGTAAGTTTTACCTTGTTCCCTTCGAGGCGCAGTGTAGTGGTGCTGGGAGGCAGCGCAGCAGGGGGGTCCTTGAGTTCCTTGTGGGTGCAGTTGACAGTGATCAGTGGTATGATTGCCCCCTTGGCATCGGAAACGACGTGGGTCATTGCACACGCGCACATTTCCGGACATGTTTCTTTTACCGTCTGTGAAAAAGGGTGTTATTATTAGGCTAGTATAGTTCGTTCGCTCGAATAGTTGGCATGGTTTTTTTCAAAGACGTGTAGAGTTGGTCCGCTTAAATAGTGTGCAGTACAGGTGCAGGATATTTTGCAACTATGTGAAAATAAACAAATACATTATTTTATTTTAATTTTTATATTAATTTTAAAAATGTAACAACGGAAAATCAAAATACTAATAGTATTAGTCATCTGAATGACTTGGCGATAACTTTTTGTACCTATCCTAAAGAATATTTATTTTGATAAAAGCTTCCATAAGCACTTCTTTTCTGAGAAGGACAAGAAAATACTAGGCGTTATTTTTTATCACCCAGTTAACTGTAAATTAGTCGCCTATCCAGAACACTTCAATTCAAATGAAACAAATAAATAAAAAGTAAAATTTACTTTCAGGGCAAGAAGGTCACGAAAGCAATTATTTTATAAATTGAATCTGAAAATATAAAACATTTATTTAGGCGTAGGTTTCAGACAGGTTTCACGTATCAGGCTATGTTTATGTAATTTTACACTTTGATTAATTTTCAGCGTTATCGCTAGGGAAAACTTATAAATTGACACACAGTCATCGACTTACAAATATTCATGCGTCTCGTATATGAAAATGTAAATATTGCTGTCGACTATTCCAGCCGTCCAGGATCCCGATTATATTTTAGTTTATTTTATTCAATGGTAAACCCACGTTGTTTATTCAACGTGTTGACTTATTTTCTAGGACAGTATATAACAATTTTCTCGACATCATTCTTATACCCTCAGGGCTAACACATTTGACATTACCTAAATAAATTAAAGCGAGTGATTATAATGAGTATCTTAATGATTATTCTAATATTCATATTCAAAATTATTTATTGCATATAGGCCAACCTGTAGCTATTATGGCAAATCAAGACTCTACCAACGGTTTGGAAAGCAGATCCTGCTGAAACGACAGAAAACTCAGCAGCTGCTCTTTAAAAAAAAGTTACATAATATTTAATGAATTTGTTAGTGAGAATGTAAAACTACATGTTGTCACACATCGCACCCACAGATCAATAGTGACACAACTCAAAAAAGGTCTCTGTTCCCTAAACGAAAAGAAAGTCTTTCTAAATCTTTTGTTAGTAAAGTTATGAAACTCAATTTTATTTTAGGTCGCATTTAACGACATCATTTATGACCTAAAATAAAATTGAGTTTCATATCTTTCCTAACAAAAGATTCAGAAAGACTTTTTTTTTCGTTTAGGGAACAAAGACCTTTTTTGACTTGTGTCACTATTGATCTGAGGGTGCGACATAATTTTGTGGCAGTATAATATCAATATTAATTCCTTGAAATTAGAAAACACCAATGATGATTAATTGCGCAGGAGGGCGACGGGGGTACTTCTAAAGGCAGAAAATTTTACATTACATACATTTGATGACTTTTTTTTTAAATATATACACTAGCGCTTGCCTGCGATCTCACCTGATGGTAAGTGAAGATGCAGCCTAAGATGATGCGCGCTTGCTTAGAAGATGCCTATTCACTCTTGATTTAAAGATACCCATTTTATAGTTAATTGGAGAAAGGGAAGCCGGAAGGGCATTACTGTGGGCGGTGCGTATTAGGAGCGAGGAAGCAAAGCGCTTAGGTAGTGCGAGATCGTGTAATTTCGGCCACGTAGCGGTGCATGCAATGCCTTGCGGTTCAGCAAAAATACAGGCTCACCAAAAGTACCTTCTATGGTAAATGCAGCTAACGGGTTAAGACTGTTCCTCTTGAAGAGGAATTTAGTATTGGGTAGTAGTTTACCATAAATGTAACGCTATAATTGAAATTAAAAATTTACATTTATGATACACTTTCCGTTAAAGATTACAACGAACGTTATCTTACAAATGGTCAAACAAATTGCACAAATGAAACTCGCGTCGTAAAAATTGTCTGTTGACAGAAGGTCGCAACTCGCAATATCTCGCACTTTCGAGCATTAACTTTGATAAGAAATATCGAACGAATTTTCCTTTTGGAAAAGCGTTTCTAATTAGTACCTATCTACTACAAAATATTACACCGAGCAATTTAGCGATTCAATGAACATTATCATTATAACTCCGAAGTTCTGAGTCGGGCTTAATTTCGTCAAGCAAAGTCTAGAGGTTGTCAGAAACGTCTTAAGACCCCCGCAACTCAGATATGATATTTTATTGCGTCCTTGAGTCCTGTGATATTGCGAAGTTGCGATTTTAGATAGTTCTTGCATTTCACCAGGACTCGTGAGCTTTACTTGTGGTTACGTCGTGTACATGCACATTGCGTAAGTGTGCATGCCTGTCAGGAGCCTAGGTGAGAGCGGTAAGGCGCAAGCAAGCTCTCGCTCACACTTATACAGATACGACACACACACAACCATGAGCTACGCGCCCTCGTGAATTGAAAGAACTATACTAGCTACTAATCATCGCTAATCGGCATCGCAATGACATCTGATTGGCTAAATGTATGGCGTATGCAGTAATCGGTATTAGGTGTAGTATCTAAATAATATAAACCTAGATCTATATTTTTTTCTAAAATTGCATAAGAGAAATAAAATCGTTGATGAAACGAAGAGCAGTAAGTATTTGCCTTTTTTATTTTTCTTTTAACTTCCAAGGGCTCGTTATTTGACCAGAAGTTCAACACAAACTTTTTTTAGCTTTGTCTGAAAGTTTCGACACAAATTTTTCCCCCAACGGAACTCAAAAGTTCTTACAATTATTACAAAAAATATTTAGATATTAAATCGTTTGATTTGTATGTTATTTTTTTACTGGGCGTGTAATTAACACGAAAAATGCGAATCTCCCAAATGAATCGATGCGCAAAATTATGATTCCAGGCTATTAAGAAATCAAGTTTCTTAGACAACCTAATCAATACCTGAAGGATATTTCAGTTGACCTTCAGTAGTTCATATAGTTTATGAATATTTAGTGTCTTCTTTATGAATATAGTGTCTTCATTAGTTCAGTAATGTTAACTAAAACTTTGTACGGAACGATCGGTGCGTTAGACTTGCACTTCTTTTCACGGATAGAACAATTTATAGCTATTGTTATTGCTTTTCATCTCTGTCAGTAAAATAAAAAACTTTTCACACAAAATTACGATGGAGCCCATTTATACACACATGTTTTTAGACAGGAGTTAACATGCTTTGCTGCACCTGCGTGCGATATCATTTTTTGCGGGTATACCCAAAGTTAATGGGGTAATAAAAACAGTCTGGGGGAAAAAAATCAGCGACTAGTTCGATCTTGTATTGATAGATCGAAAAACTAATAACAACATAATAATAACGATCGCTAAAGTTTGAATTGCAAGTTTTGTGCCAAATGAATTGCTTTCATAACATACCTACATTAGCTAGGGTATAATCATAATCATATTTAAAATCACATATTATTTAATCATTATAAAATTCTGTTTTCATTATAATCAATATTGGTCATTCAGCTATGATGAAATAACATTATGTGAATAATAAAGAACCTCTTTTTTGAATTCGGATAAAAATTAAAGTAAAAGTAAACAGTTAAGGATGTTAAAACCATTCTTAGAATAGCAGGTAGGTTTTTTTTAATTTTTAGCGAGCAAAGGAGCAAGCAGGTCACCTAATTCTTAAAAAATTAATAAAAAGAACGCAAATAGTGTAAGGAACGGAAAAATCGGTGTAATAACATACATACATCCTAATATTATAAATGCGAGAGTGTGTTTGTTTATTGGTTTGTCCTTCAATCACGCTGCAACAGAGCTACGGATCGACGTGATTTAGACTAGAGTGACATAGACTACTTTTTATCTCGAAGAGTTGCCGCCGGATTTTTAAAACTAAATCCAAGCGGACAAAGTCGCGGGCATCAGCTAGTTCTATATAGAAATTAAAATACGCACAGAACTGAAAACCTCTGCATCTTTTTGAAGTCGATTAAATATTAGAAAAACAACTTACTCGTATGATATCCATAACTTTGTAAAGCGGTTTGCCCCTATACAGTTGTTGATGGCACACTAGCTGGTAGTAGTCGGCCAACTTCTTCCTCACCGTGCCGTTCTCATTCTCCATCGCCAGCCAGTCCAGCCCACCGTCGCTGCAGTCCCATTTGTTATCTACAGACACAATATACATAATTATAAAATACTAAGATAACCCTTAGGGTCAGCTCACACCGAGACGTGACGCGACGTGACGAGAAGCGCAGATGCTTGAAGAAGTACGAAAGACCGCTCTGCGAAAAGAGGCGCCGCGAGGCGATCGATGGTAAGTGGTAACTAGCCACTATCAAAGCCTCCTACCTCATCAGGTGTATCAGTAAAGATCATCATCCTTTTTTTTTATTCTATGACAAGATAGTCCTTGACTGCGATCTCACCTGATGGTAAGTGACGATGCAGTCTAAGATGGTAGCGGGCTAACTCGGAAGGGGTATGGGCTATGGCAGTGTACATTCAACCCATACCCCTAATCGGTTTCTACACGCCATTGTGCCGGAACGCTAGGTCGCTTGGCGGCACGTCTTTGATGGTAGTGTGGTATTGGTGGTAACTAGGGTTGCCAGATTTTTTTTCAGCCTATAAGGGGCAAATGGTTAAATAGGCAAAAAAATACGGGATTTCAGTTTTTTACCCGGGACAAATAAAAAAATAAAATTATGTCATTTTTTTTGATAATTTTTCGAGGATCAAGTCAGTTTTAACATATTTGTATTCGTTTTAACATACTTATCTGTAAAAATCAATACAATTATAATCGTAATTAAAAAGGTGATCAACTCGCTTTTTTACGAACGTTCAAGTTGCGTGTGTGAATACTTAGATCGATTTCATAATGAAAAACGAAGTGCAGTTAAAATACGGGACCGAGTCAGTCCCGCCGGGACATTTAAAACTATGCCTAAAATACGGGATGTCCCGGGAAATACGGGACGTCTGGCAACGCTAGTGGTAACTATCCTTACTGATAGGGACCTATTATTATATTATTAATGCGATATTGTGTTTGTTTGTTGGTTTGTCTTACCAACCTACCTACCTAGGCAGTACCTAATTAAGTAAAGGATAAACGTGATTTTTTTTATAAGTATAGCTGTTAGGGACCTGGTGAGTGACAAGGGATGGACAAGGGCACAGAAATCATAAAAAATTAATATATTATTAAGATTTCTGTGGACAAGGGCTGATTTCTTTCCAAAGTCAAGCGAAGTCGCGGGCAAATGCTACCTAGTTTGTTTATACCTAAAACCGGCAACTTCACAGAATAAAAATTAATAGTATCCATAAAATCTGAAAATATTTCGAGCATTTGCAATGTTTGAAAAAATTATGAGCATAATAAAAAAAGGTTGATGCCATAACCTTTTTTTATTATGCTCATAATTGTTTAAATCTCATAATAAACGGAATATTATCCGACAAAGCACATTATTTTAAATACATAGTTACATAGTTTTTCATTGAATATTTTTATTACATTTCTTTCAATGTAAAACTACAAAAACGCCGTATTCTAAAGATGAATACAATAAATAGCTCGTTCTGAGAAAGTATACAAAAACAGGTCCCTTCGCTCAAGGCAATTTTTTTTTTTCACAAAAAGATTTTTTTTTTGTATGAAAAAGATAGATAACGAATTCCGAGTAATAAACCCAAGCAGGTATCTCTAGTGTGATGCCCCTCCTCCCCTCCTAAGTGGACCGACGACATCAAACGAGTCGCTGGGAGCCGCTGGATGCAGGCGGCGCAAAACCGAGATCTGTGGAAGTCCATGCAAGAGACCTTTATTCAACAGCGCACGTCTATTGGTTGATAAAAAAATAATAATATTATGTGCAGCAATGTTAGTGAAACGTTGACTACTGAATCAAGTTAATATACTTCGACCATCCGATGTACCCGATATTATATTTTTCCAAGTACTTTGAAACTATGGAACCAACTTCCTGTGACGGTGTTCCCACTAAATTACAACATGGGGTTATTCAAGGGGCGGACCAACAAATTCCTAAAAAGCCGGCAACGCATTGGTGGGTGCCTCGGGTGCTACAAATGATCATGGGCGGCGGTAATCACCTAGCACACCGTCACCCTTGTTCTTTCTTCCATGCCTAAAAAGCATACTTAAATGTCAACCTTGTTCCTTCTTCCATATCTAAAAAGTATACTTGAATCTGTAACGTCAGCCTTGTTCGTTCTTCCATGCCTAAAAAGCATACTTGAATCTGTAACGTCAGCCTTGTTCCTTCTTCCATGCCTAAAAACCATTCTAAAATCGATAACGAAAACGTCAGAGACTGCTCGCCTTTTTTTCTTGTCGCTATAATACGGCTGCTATTCCATAAGCGTACTTGGTTTCTTTATGCCTATACTCGTGTACGGTCCAGGACTGCACAGTGATAAAACTGCTTGAAGTAGAGGTTTAAGTTTATTGGCCCCTACTTAGGCTAATAACCTGATTATTATAGTAATGTGAGCGCGATGCGATAGTATATGCCAGTGCACATATTATCGCATCTCGCTCAGTCGCATACATCAGTATGTATGCGAATTGTACGGTTTTGACATGAATCGTACAACTCGTAAAACCAAACAATATACGCCATAGATAGATAGGTATTGAAAACTTGAAGTCTTGAACTACAGAACTAATATCTGTGTCTGTGGAATTTCAGATGTGTGAAAAAGCACTTTCAAAGTTAGATTAACTCCAATATTTACATACAAATATTGAGGCCGTGCAACTTTGACTTTAACCTTCTTAGTAGTTACCAAGGAACCCCTGAAACATGATTATTATATTATTTGCTGGAACATCTACACTGATCTGGATTGGTTAATATTGCACGCTTGCTTAAATCTTTCGGCGGCATTATGGCATTATGGTCGCTAAAACATTTTCCTACTATGCTGCAGTAAAGGGCTCCATACGACCTGCGGCGGTGCACCGTCTTTCGCCCACCTAACCTCCAGAGAATGATAACTATCGGTAAATGCAGCACAATTTCACATACCCCTTCCCATTAGATTTTCTATGGCTTCTACGAGCAAAGATCCAGAATAGAATAGTCCAACGGCACGACGAATCGTGTCAGGAAACTAATCGCTTGGCGACATAATTTTATAATTTTATTCGCTGATTGTTTACTCTAGCCTCAGACGAAACCAGAATAAGAGTTGTGTTACTCTATTGACATCACCCCAGGATCACTTGTAGGGTTTAAAACCCCCTGACTTGGTGCAGCCTGCAGACGCCAGTAACTGCAGCCTCCAGTTATAACTTTCATCAACTGAATTTAGAGTGCATTGCCTTTTTTAATCAAAGCTAAAATAATTGTGAAAATGACTATAGTTACAAATAAAATTACTTCGAGCTAAGACTCTGTTTTGCTGAATACAAGTTCAAATTGATGTGATATAGAATCATACACTAACAAAGTAAATCAAATCAATAAATGTTATGTCACCCTAGAATTCGGTTACTCCTTATTCACTGAAGCACGAATAACGTTACAAGAATGTATTTCCCCCGAGAAATTACATCATAAAACAAACTATAGGTAAGAACCTACGTACATATTATAATATTCTTAATGTAGTTTCTAAAGGCAGCTAAGATGAATTGAAGGTTCTGTGTCTACATTCAGTATGCCCAAGTAACAACAAAGCGTGAGATTTACATAAACATAAAAACAAAAATTGCTAGAACTATATTATCTTTTCACGCTGGTCAACATCTTCTGAAAACGCTCCAATGTCGGAATGAAATGAAAAAAAAGTGTCCATAAATTGAATGCCGCACCATATTATTTCTTATCTAGTTTTAGAAGATTTCTAGTTTTAGAAGATTACGTAAAGTACGTGCAAGTCGTTATGTGTAAAGCAAAACTTATTTTCTCCATTCACGTGAAACGTAATATGACCTTTTCAAATAATGCCACATTTATCTCAACGATATCACGTGTAATGCAAAAGAAACCATCTGGTATACATATTTACACAGGAAATATTTCTCGTCTATATTCCAAAATATCCTCTAATATAACATTGTGAATTTCCATTTCAATTAATCCTGGTCAAGTCATGATGGATAAAAACGTCATCCAACAAAGCCATAATAAGCTTCAGGAACATTTCAGAAAGATAATAACATTTATCTCAACGATATCACGTGTAATGCAAAAGAAACCATCTGGTATACATATTTACACAGGAAATATTTCTCGTCTATATTCCAAAATATCCTCTAATATAACATAGTGAATTTCCATTTCAATTAATCCTGGTCAAGTCATGATGGATAAAAACGTCATCCAACAAAGCCATAATAAGCTTCAGGAACATTTCAGAAAGATAATAACGAATAGATAACGATGCAAAGTTTTCAATAAAGAAATTCTAAAATTTTATGATATGAAAATAATGATAAGTAATAATAAGATATCATCTCAAAACCCGCTCGACGAAGTACTCATAGTATGGTGAAATCTGCACCTCACTTTAGTTAACAAGTTGAAGTGGCAGCGTTGTGGTGAACTGTCATTTCAATAGCACACTACTGGTGGGTATAATAGCACACTACTACTATTTGGTGGCTGTGGTGTTGACTCCAATAGGTATCGGTAGATGAGTAGCGACGTCATGAACCCTATCATCCCTATAGGTGTCGTTCTTGACGCCGCCGACTTGCCTTCGCCGGCCGCAGAATGAGTCCGCAAGATTTATACGTCCCGATGTGGAAGTGTTTAAGGGCATAGTAACGAAGAAACCCCCTATGAGGAGAACAACGAAATTCATCTGATGGTGAAATCGGTGCGACACCTTTCCACACCCCAAATCGTTCGACACCGATGCTGTCCCCACGGTGGCACTATCGTTGATTTTCTGCGGGTCCTGCCTAGAGGCGACTAGGTACCGCCTGCCGTAATATCAATTTGCGAAGAATTTAGTAGTTGTTATATTTTTAGCAAGTAAACGAGCAGGAGAGTCGCCTGATGTTAAATGCTTGCCACCGCCCAAGAATATTTTTAGCAACTGAGACACCACCAGCTTTTTAGGAATTTGTTGGTGCGCCCCTTGAATAACCCCATGTTGTAATTTAGTGGATGGTCGAAATGCTCCAGGCAACCAGGTGGAAATTATTTTCGTTTCTCGAAAGTATTGAAGGATAAAATCCAGCAATTGCATTACTTAATTGCCCAGTTGAGATCAACTCTCTCATGAAACCGCTACATGTTGGACATATATCTCCATGCAAGGACAAGATCCGGGTATTATTTCGAGAGAGTACAAAACTCACCTCCAAGGTACACCGTATTCAGCTGCGGCGGTCCGCGTATCAAATTAACCTTCATATGCCTCAATGTATTGTTTCTCAGATCTAATACTCTTAATCGCTGCATCTTTTCTACCATGACTTCTGGCACTTCCCACAATGATGTAAGGCCATGTATTGAGATCTTCTGTAACAAGTATAAAATTAGCTATGTGACCCTATAGTGACAGATGGAGAATACGTATACTACGGGCACTACGGTCGTATATTAATAGCAGGTAGTTACCGAAAGCTGAAAAATCGAACTTAACGTAAGCGAAGCCGCGGGCGAAAGCTAATTAAAATATAAAGGCAAAAGATAAAAATCACGTATTTTAAAAATAAAAATTAAGAATTTTGCTATCATAACTTCATTAAGACGGAAGAAACGAAGCGATATTTAAATTCCTTTAGGATCCGAGAACCCAGGCTTGCGGGCTTAATCCGACATATTAAATCCTTCGCTGGTTCTTGACATAATATTTTACATTTTAAATGAATGAAATAAGAATTTAATTAATCTATCAAAATAAGATCAAAAATCAGAAACATGAACTTAACTTAAGGAGTAAAAATATCTACAGTAAAATGACTACTTACTAGCCGGGTACTTTTTTTTTAAAAAAGAATATTAGCCAAACTGAACTTGACTTATATTCTACTCTCCCCTCCAAATAAGTGGAGTGGGTACGACAATAGTGCTCGAATCTGCGACTTTTCAGTCCGCAGTCCGCACCTTTACCTGTTGGGCTATTGAGGCTTGTAGCCACCTTGTAGCTTTAAGCGGGTTGCAGACCAAGAGCTAAGCTAAGTTAGTTTAGCTTAGCTCGCATAGCTGACGCAGTTTTCCATACTTGTGTGCAGACCGCAAACTATGTGAACTAAGCTATGTGAGCTAACTAAAATATGCGAAGCTATGTTAGTTGTGTATGCCGATGCGCAGCTACGCGAGCTAAGCTATGTCCCTCCCGCCTTCCCCGCACGCCCTTCGCACATCCTTCGCCAGTGCTGTCCAGCGTCCTTTGTCGTACGATAAATAAAAGTCGTAAAATAAAGTTCTAAACTCTCCACTTGCGTGCCGAGATTCAATGTGTTGACATATCCAAGGTCTAGAATGTCGTTTTCTTATATAATAATAATAAGTCAGTATTAATCTTCTTTTTCTATGTGTAACGTATTCATCATCGGAACTTTCTTCATCGATTATATTCATAGCAAGCGCCTGACGTCCGTCTAATTGAACTCCGCAACACTAACTGAGCTTTGGCTTAGCTCTTTGTGTGCACGCCATTTATTTCTATATTAGCTTAGTTTGGCTTAGCCTAGCTTCCCTAGCTTAGCTTTGGAATAGCTTAGTTTTCGGTCTGCAACCCGCTTTATACCTACCAAAAATGCGGAGTGAGCCTGGGCCGCCTAGCCTGCTTACTTACAGTCCTCACCCAAACGATGAAAAACTTGTACACGGACGTAGATTAAAACTTACTTCAACTTTACTTGAGGAATCAAAATAACCCTTGAAAATTTTTAAACTGGAGCTATTGCTTATTTCCAGAGTTCGTAGTTGAGGAAAATGTCTTTGTAGCTGACCCACATTGAAACACTCTCCAGGCCACTGAAGTAACTTCAAATGTGATATCTCGTACCTAAAAAATAAAAAAATCCTACTTCACACTAATAATATGAATGCAAAAGTTTGAGAGGATGGACGCATGTTTGTTACGCTTTCAAGCGAAAATTACTGGACGGATTTTGATGAAACATCACAAATCACAATGCTTACACATCAGAAGCACACAGGCTATATTTTATTCCGGAAAATTAAAGAACTCCCGCGAAAATCAGAAACCCTTAATCAATTAAGAAGTCAGGAGGATCAGCAAATTTAAAATAAAGTAAGAGCCTACGTAGTGCCAAAGGTTTATTTAAGGCCGTAGAATTAATTTTAAATTAATTTGTAGAGTTAAATTAAAAATTAAATATTTTTTAATTCTACCCTCAAAGGGGTAAGGAAAACTAAACGTAGTTTTATACACACCTATAATCTAATAAGTTGATATCTATTGTAAACCGTATATTAGGCAGGACTTGCAAAAATTAAATCCTCGTGGACAAATTCGCGAATGAAAGTGAGTAATATCTACTTATAAATAATCGCTTGGTCAAGATTTACAACTAAGTTAACAATTTATAGAGATAATTGAATTTGGCTGAAGTATTTAAAGTTCTATCATCGACGTCCAGTATCGGTAGCTACAGTAAAATTTAATTAAGTTTTCAGAAGTTTCTATTCAAATAATTATATAATATTTATTATTCATTTAAACCTAATATATTTCAATCCTAATTTATTTAACTGTTTCGTCTACTATTTACGGACTGCGTATTTTATTACGCTGCAACTTTACGAATTACGATTTTGCTATCATTTCAGCTCTTTGAACTATGTCGACACAGATTTAGAGTATGTCGATCGCTTTATCGCGCGCTTAGCTTTAATTTAGCGCTGCATCTCTCAGCTCTTAATACTGAGTATTATGCTGATGCTGAGCCTTTTCATCTTAAGCACATTTTTTTTTGTAATACATATAAATAAAATATATGGGTATTTCTAGTTGTAACCCTGTCCTATCGTTACATATTTGTTTTTTGTTTTCAATAATGAACTTAGCCAAGCTGAACTTAACTTATATGTGCCCTCCCCTCCAAATAAGAGAAAAGCTTGTTTTCGGAGCGGGTATGATAAAGTGCAACGGTTGGTGTGAATCGAACCTGCGACCTATCAATTTTCAATCCAACCTTTAAACGTTGAGCTATTGAGGCTTTCTGTCTTTTGTTTTTCGTTTTAAGCTAAATAAATCTTTATTTATTTAATGATCCCAAACATTGAGAAACTTACCTTACCCCTAATAACGAACCGCTAGTAAAGCCTCTGTTGCACAACAGGGCTTCACTAGATCGCACACAGGACGCCCTGTCGGTGTAATCCGATATGGAACAAGACCCATCTAACCGATCAGTTCTATTGTGGTTCCTTGATTTCGCACCTGAGGTTGATGCTTGAACGAGACTTAGAAGCAGAAAGGTTTTGAGAACTGTAACAAATAAATTATGTATAATTTTACCTTAGCTAACAACTTTTTTGGGATGTCCGGAGTTCGACTCCAATCACACACAATTATAGACATTTCGTAGATAGTTTTATTAATTTTGCGTTTCATTCATTTATTTTATAATTTTATTTATTATACTTAATTAAAATATGAATATCATTTTGCTGTAACGCTGATACATCAATGCGCTGAAATAGAATATCGTCGGAAAACTTGCATGCCTGATAGTTCGCCTAAGTTCTAAAAAAATGGTGGCGTGATGGACTTTGGCTTAAATCATTCCTAATCTAATCATTGTTTGAGTATTTTAATAGATTTAATACTCAAAGTTCCTGTATAGTTATGTTATATACTACATAATATTACAATTCACATTCATACTGAGATACCTAAACTTAGAAAACGTTATTTTTAAACAAAAGACGAAAGTTATAAATCTTTGGCGCCCATAAATCTGTTGGCCTATCTTTTGGCCTTTTATTTTTTTTTCGACATGAGTGTCGGGTGGGCTGTATGAGGTTATTTATTTACACCTTTCCGAAAATACAAGAACAAAGATGTCATTTGGACGGACGATATATTGTTTTTTTTTATGAGACGCATGTTAATTTATGCAAAATTAAAAAATTAAGTAGGTACTAAAACATTGCAATTTGATTTTTCAGTTTAACAAATGAATTAACTTTAATAATGGACAATGTTTATACTTTAATACTTTCACAAAGGGAATCAGATAAAAATACCCCAATATTAACCTGATTATAAAAATGCGAACCTTGAATAATTTTTTTTGCAAATGTCGGATCGATAGGGACTATTTTATATTTCATAAACAATGGTTTTCCGAACATTCGTACAAATTTTCAGCTCTATGCGAATTTTTATAATGAATGAATGAATATACTTTTATTGTACACCACACATATTATAAGAACAGACACAAAGAGCTTAATAAATAGCATACAATTTGGCGGCCTTATCGCTACATAGCGATCTCTTCCAGGCAACCAATGGTGTTATAATCTTGCATGACCAACTTGGACGGGCTAGAAGTTGTGGTGTCAGAAGTAGTAGTCGTTTTTTTAGTTCATAATAATTCAATGATCCGAAGGAGTGGATTGTTTGTTTCTTGCTGCATTGATATACCTACTGAGTGAGACTTGAAAACTCTCGTAAGTTCGGTGAACTTTGCGTACAACATAAATAATAAAGTTATTTTATGAAAATACTTCGGATCCTCAAATAACATTCGCCTAAAAATAAATTAAAACTAAAGGGTTCAGAATATGCAAATAAATTCCTAACATCCTTGGAATTTCTTTTTATCTGAAATTTCCTAGAGTCACTTATAGATTTTTATGTAGTTAGGTCTGAATTCTTAAAAGTCATTGATACAAGTAAATTTTAGTAAATGACTTTTTTCTCTGTTAAACAAAGAAATACATAATTTACGAGGAAACTGGACACCGGAAAGTCAGTTCCTTATTGTTTAGTCGGGTAGATTTATTTTAATAATAAACAGATGGAGTTCAGAGGTTTGTAAGAATATAAAGACGTTCAAGCAAAAAACTAAATGAACAGATGCTAACTTGCAGGATTGTAATAATAAAGCCCTTATAATTGTTTTAACCATAGAGTAACAAAAGTATCCTATTGACCGTAGGTTGTTGCTATTGTTAGTTGCGATGGGCACGGCTTCACAAACGTAAACTATAACTGATGTATTTTTAGATATAAAAAATCGTACTGTATGAACGCAATAAGCTAGGTAACGCACGACATAAATTATTATAAGGTCGTCACTACTTTTTTTGTAAGCTTGTAGTACCTAGTACCTACTTAAGCCATATTTTTAAATTGCATTTCTATTAAATGGATTTTTATTTCCACACCACTTAACAGTTAGCAGTTAGCACTATTTACTATGGGTGCCTACATAATATAATATAACCTGAATATTCATTCTTATGAAAAAAAATCACATATATACCTATCGGGCAAAATTTTTAGACTAAATAATACGTATACTAGCGGTGACAGCTAGCTTTGAACTTTGGCCTCTTTTGTGGGGGTGCGAGGTTTGAGTTATCATCAACGGTAAATAAAAACATCGTGAGGATCATTGCATTATTATGTACTAAAGTACGTGAGGATACTTGAATGCCAGAGAGTCCGCCATAATGATTTCGATGGTTTGTGAAGTCTGCAAATCCGTGCTTATAGCTTAACAACAAGACTTGACAGCAAACCATCAGCAAGCAAGCAAAGTATACTATGGTGCGTGTGAGTCACTTTCATTCTTAATGGACACCCATGCCCGGTAGTAGGTAGGCTGCCGATGGGCAGAGGTGATGATGATGATAATTAGGTATACCTACTATATGCAATATAATTATAGAGCACTAAAAATAGAGTATCAACAATAGCACCCATTTATCATGTATACGCGACGTGGACGGTTTTCTCTTTCCACATATTTTCGTGACACAGTAATTTACAAGAAATCATCTCCGCGACCTTCATTATATTGTATTTATATGACAAATGACAACGATCTCGCTAACTATTTGTTACTAAATATGTCTATTCTAAACAAAACATTGGAACTATTTCGGGTGACAGCACTACCGATATTTTATAAGTTGTTTGCGTTGAGGTTGTTTGTTATCACATTTGCCAACTAATTCGGAAAGTGGTGGAAATACATGCAGGTTACATGCACAGTTAAGACGAAGTTCTACAGGGACAATTGACTGTAGTGAATGAACTGTACTTAAGAAGAACTATCGATGCATTAGGTACATTTATGTGAAAAACTAATGAATTCTTACTCTCGTATATCCTGTTTCCACTACCAAAATTGGACCGATTTGAAAAAAATTCAAGAATTAAATTATTATTTAAGATGGACTTCGGAATTTCGGCCAATTATTGATACGTCAGATATTTACAAACACTCTTTTTCGCTATTTACGACCATACATTTTTGCAGCAAAAATATCAAAAATTCAGCCAATCGCAAATCGCAAAATTGAATTGCGACTGTAACAATGATCAATGCAGCTTTTCCACAATGAACCAGCCCTTTTCAGTTACTTAATGTCATGAGACTTTTACGCAACATTGAACAGACATTCCATTCTTATGATCAAACCTACGAGCTACGTAGGTACATATATAATTTGATGATGAATAGAAATGACAGTTCTGAGTTCAATCTCAAGATTGTAATCACATAGCCGAAAAATAAATTGCCAAGGATTAAATAAATCGTGAAATAGTTTGAACTATATAGTTCCTTCTTAGAAATAAAATTTTAAGATTAGTATAGACATTATAGATATTCGACCAGCAATTAAAATTTGAAATAAAAACCGACCAAGAGCGAGTGGGACTCGCACATGAAGGGTCCCGTAGCATCGTAACATGAATTGGTATAGCGACAATATAAATACACGTTTTGTGAAAATTTCAAGTGTCTTTTACGGTTCATGATTTGGTACAGCCCACCGACAGACAGACAAACGCATGGATGGACGAAGCGGAGGCTATGTAATGGAGCCCCGTTGGCACCCTTTGGGTACGGAACTCAAAAAATCACTGTTAATTTGAGATTACTTTAATACTCAAAGGATTACACTTCGTTCCTGATTCGCACGGCTAGGATCTGGAATGCTCTTCCAAGATCTGTGTGTCCACTTTCCTAACACGTACAATTTGGGTATCATTAAAACAAGAGTGAATAGGCATCTTCTAGGCAAACGCGTTACACCTTAGACCATATTATTATCATCATCATCAGGTGTGATAGTGGTCAAGCGTGTGCCTATAATGTATAAAAAAATCCTTTAAAACAATGGATCCAAAAGTTGTTTACTTCTAAATAAAAAATAACCGGTCAAGTGCGAGTCATACTCGCGCACTGAGGGTTCCGAAACTCTTGACCATTGTATTAATTAGGTACCTACTAGATGACAGCTTAAGTGCGCAGTGTTATTGAAGTTCCTATAGACGCCTTCCGGTCTCATCATCAGACCCTGCATATCATCTAGGACTAGAGTAATTGTCAAGATGAATCAAACAAGCCCAAACTCAATGGGGTTGTGTAGTTTTCTCACAGTTCCCAATCTCCATGTTTCATCCCATTATTTGTCTCTTTGAGTTACTTCCATAATGCAATGTATAACTTGTAAAACTAAGTCTAAGCTGTCTTTAAAGCATTCGAGATAGTCAATCAAAAGATTCTCTATGTTTGACAGAATTTTCTTTGTGACCCTTTTCATGTCTGAACAAGCAAGTAATAATATCATATGTTCTAATAAATGTGGGAATAGCTCAAAGTAAAAACACTAAATATATATTAACTTCTTTTATTTAAACTACTTTTAGCACTCCTTAGCATGTCTTAACTCCGTATGCCATCTTGCCAATCTTTTTTATCTCCATATCTTCCCACTCTCTCTATCGCATACATCCATCCCTGTCATACACTTACATTCCATTTCCCACATTCGGTCATCCTGCAACTATGTCTGTCCCCAGACATACCTTCTCCGTTCATACATCTTTACCATATTCATACTTCCGCGCATACTTCATACCTTCTCAACACTAACACACCTTAAGTTAAATAATACAGTTTTCATACATACTTAACAGTAATACATCTTAAGTTAACCAATATAGAATGACATCTTATGTATAAGGAATCTAAACACTAGTAAGTATACATGGTCACAAATTATTATAATTAATATTTCTTTTACAAAATAAAATAAAATTTGAATGATCTCGAATTTAAAAAACCATAGGTATACTTAAGTTGGTTTTTTTTTTCCTACCATAAAGCACCATGTAACGGTGGCTTTATTTTATACTACCATCTAGCCTGTGGGCTAATAAGTAATATTACTTAAACTTAAACTTATTATTAATTTCTATATTATCTAATTTACAGTCCAATAACTGTCCTTACTTTATTCTAACAAGTTCACTATAAGTTCACTTTGAGTTCACTGTGTGTTCTTAAGTTGGTAATAACAAAATCATGTACAAACATATTATCAGTGTAACACATAACCTAGTATATATACAATATACTTGGCGGTGCTGTTGACAAAGCTAACTACATACATCTACTTAACTATATTAATACACAAACATTCATTCAACACAGTCACCTTCATTATTACTTTACAGTACTATTTACCTACTATTACTATCTCTATCGACTATTTGACTCTGGTTTTTTTTCATAATATGGTCAGCTGAGCCATGAGTCTTATACATATTTCCAATTCTTCTTCTTCTTTAAAAAATGTCCATTGCTATGGTTTATTTCTTTTTCCAATTGCTTTGGTATGACCAACGATTGTCCTGGATACTTGCAGAGTACATCTCCATCCACTGAGTAATTATTCTCTCTTTTCTCTATCCTCTATAGTCCGCATACTCCTGGTTATCTCAAAGAACGTTTCACCTTTCTTGCTTCCATCGATCGTCCCATGCTACTTCGCTCATGCCTAGACAACAAGCTCAAAGTTCCTCATAGAAATACTAATTTTTATGGCAAGTCATTCTCAGCATATACTGTGGAGTTGTGGAACTCCCTGCCGAATAACGTCCGAAGCTCACCATCCTTAAATATTTTTAAAAATCGCCTGAAACAGGTATTAATATCCAGATGCCATGGTAATTAAACTATATATTTATCGCTATTTCGTATAGATATATATGTATACATATGTCGGAGAAAAAGGCCGTTCTCATAGACATCATCAGTGGTCGCTATAGCTAGTGGGCGTCATCAAGGTTGATTGCAAGCATAAAACGACGTATTCCTTGTTCTGTACAATTTAATCATAGTTCCACAATATTGAGGGACACCACATGATTAATCACTTTCTAATTACAATGCAATCTGAGCAGCGAGTTCGCGACACACATCTACTTCACATTCTGTTCTCCCATAATGATCCACCAAGGATCCACCTTGATCAACTCTCTATTCATTATAACTGATAAGCATAGCTCTGCTAAGTCACACGTCTACCAAGAGAATGCCAAGATGTCATCCCGACCTCGCTCGAAGCCTGCCCTCGACTCTGATTGGACGTAACATATTTTCTTTTAATAATCGAAGGAGGTTTTACACAATATTAAAAAGTAATCAATCAATAAGGTTTTACAGAATAATATCAAATTAGATTCAGTCTGTCTTCCTCCGATATATATATATATAGGTATGTATGTATTATTTTATTTTATTTGTTCAAATAGATATTATAGTATTTGTTATGTTATTTGTTATGTAGTGTAAATATGTATATTGCTTAGATAATGTTGCACCATACTACCCTCACACATCATTTCACTCCTATCACCAATGGTTGCCTGGTAGAGATTGCTTTGTAGCAATAAGGCCGCCTTTGCATGCGTAGTTTTAAGTTTTATTTATTTTTGTTTCTTTCTTGTGTGCAATAAAGTTTTTATCTATCTATCTATTCTTGTACTTCGACTGTTCTTTTATCTCCTTACTTGCTCCGATGCTATCTTTCTTTTTAACGAATGTATTGCCTTGCTTCAATAATTTCGGCCGCTGTGCTATGGACACTTCATCTTTTAACAAGCTCTTGAGCTGCTGAGGTGCCGCTTTAACTTGGACTGGATGGTAGTTATCTATGCACTGGTCAACCTCCTGCTTAATTAATGGCTTTCCGACATGTTCCACCAAAGATTCCACTTCACTCTTGATGTTTCCCTTAGCTAACCACCTCTTCGCATCTTTAAATATAGACGTATCCTTCTCTCATTAACACTGTTACATCTTTCAAAAACTCATTTCCTAATTCCTATCGTTATATGAACATTCGAAATATTTTAACAATTCAATTCAAACATTATTTAATAAGACATGACAGTTTTTGACAACTGGGTTATAAGACTGCGTTGACCTCTATTTTTAATCTATGATTAACACTGGATTGTAAATGCCATAGCAGATTCTATTACATATCTACCTATTCTACAAAAAAATGAAGGTAAATTTATTAGGTACTAGACGATGCCCGCGACTTCGGCCGCGTGGATCAAGATTTTTCAATTCCCATGGGAACTCTGTAATTTTTAGGGATAAAATGTTGCCTACGTTTTAATCCTGGGTATTAGCTATCTCCATTCCAAATTTCAGCCAAATCGATTAATTCGTTGTGGCGTGAAGGAGTAATAAGAGTAATAAACATACACACACACATACATATACAAACATTCGGCTTTATAATATGAATTAGTTGTGATATGTGATATAGTGTGATGTGAATACAAAATATGACGGCATAAATTAATTAAGGTAATAGATAAAAAATATTTTTCTTAATGTATATGCCATTGCAGATTCTATTACATACCTGGTCTATTCTACAAATCATAGAGTAATTATAGAGGTCAGTCTACAAAAGTTGTGACAGTTCTGTGATGTGACGCATTAAAAAGTTAGGCTTAGAACAAACGATCCGACGCGTCAACCGCGGCTGGATAGTGAATGTACATTGAATTGTGCACACAATCGGACGTAGTCGCGGACGTAACCTTGGGCCATTCTTGAGTCTTCGGACGTCCGATAGAAATCTGGGCCTGCTGATCTCAAACGACTGTGAAACCTTATCTGTCGCGGCTCTCAGTCGATGCATCTGATAGTGTGTTTTAGCTTCAGATACTTTACTCCAGTTACAGTACTTTAATAACCGATTTCACTAAACTAAAGTAAGTCTTATCTCAATCTAAACGTGATATTTTGACAGATTTTCAACACAAAAACTGTCAGAACGCTCAATTTATTCCTCGGTTAAACGTCACTCAACGTTGGTGAAATCGGTAGTAAAAGTCATAGTAAGTGGTAGGTTTTTATTTGGTTTTTAGCTGTTTAAGTTACTCTTACTATGTTTAGAGATATCAATATGTTCGTCATTTGTAAGACTTTAAAGCTGGTGTTTGTAAAATATAACGGCACTTACTATGAAACTAAGAATTAGGTATGGAAAAAAACGATTTTTGGAAGATGTCCCTTAATTTGTTTTAATAATGAGAAAGCCGTGGTTTTAAAGCTGTAACTTTTCACTGAGTTGAGCTATAAGCTTGATATTCTTAAAACACTACGAGACCATTGAACTTTATATTCAGTATAAATTTCGACTTCGGATCATAAGCCGTTTTCGAGAAAAACGGTGGTGACACACTGACAGACAGACGGACAACGAAGTGATCCTATAAGGGTTCCGAAGTTTTTTTCGGAACCCTAAAAAGCATACTACTCGTACGTTTTACGACAATCCAATACGACAATACAATAAGTAAAGGTGGGATTCTTAAAAAACATTTAACTCACCTCTAAGTGACATAATAGTCAATTTTTTTTCTCCCATTAATTATTTATTATTAAAAAGTTAAAACTCCTAAATTGAAATCTTCTGCATAACTAATAGACGCGATGATTTGTAATGGGTCAATTATAATATTAGTCAATGGGTCAATATTAATATTATCTATTAATATAAATATTATGTATTAATTTTGATTAAACAAAGTAATATCGCTTGTAAGTTTATCGGAAAACTTGCGGTTTCAGCGTATTTTCTCTACGTATTTTCACAAAGCTACGCCAGCGTAGAGCGGGCGCTGCGATCGGACTACGACTGAAAGCCTGAAAATGGAAAATGCAAACACGGCCTGCGTATTTTCCTCACTATAAGCCACAGGTTTACATTAAAAGTTAAGTATAAAAACAGAGCAAACAATGACGAATTGAGCAATATATATATTTTTAACCGACTTCAAAAAAGGAGGAGGTCCTCAGTTCGTCGGAATCTTTTATTTTTTATTTTTTATGGACCTATGTTCCCCGATTACTTGAAGACGCCTGGACCGATTTGGAAATTTTTTTTTTGTTTGGAAGGGTACTTTCAAGGTAGTCCCATGATCATCAGGTCAGAATACGATGATGGCATCCTGGAGAAATCGATGGAACTCTTCAAATTTTATAGGCACACTTGATATACGTACTTTGTACTTGGCGTTTGAAGTCGGTTCTTTAAAAAGAATTTTTATATTTTCATAGTGTCTCTCAAGTCTCTAGACGTACGGACTAACTGCAAAATTCGGTATTTGAGTGTCAAAATGTTACTTTTCGATTGTAATTCATTAGTTACAATCGAAAATGTAACTTTTAAGAATAACATAATTTGCTAAGACAACAAAAAACAAATCTTGTAAAATAAGCTGTTTTACTGCGACTGTACCCATCCCTTTCTAAAACGGAATTTTCTATGGAGAGTATAAGGAGCGAAACTTTCTTGGTCGCGACTAGAGAATCCAATCCCGCAACTGCGGGATCCCACATGAATTTTGCTAGAACAGCGATGCGGGATTATCCACGCGGTATCCGCGGGACTAGCGGGACTGAAAGATTGCGATTACTTTTGCGCAACTTTCACCGCTTTAAAACACCTATGAACCACTTACTAAAAACTGTGAACCAACTCTAATACTCGTATTTTCACGATCGCCAATGAATGAACCCTTTGTGAGTCTCTTTAATCAAACATATTTCTAACACCTCATAAAATACGTCAATCATAAAACAAAACTGCAGGAACATTTTAAAAGCTGTTACTAATTCTCACTAGCAATCAAACAAAATAATAGAGTCTTTATATTAATTGCCACTAGGCGCCAGAAAAATCCAAACGTAAAGTACCTACTTGTCTCATAACTTGGGTTCTTGTCGCTGGCATATTATTGTAGTGTGTTGTATTATACAACTTGCATATGGTTCTAAGTGACGATAACACAATGAGTCTTTTTATCCTTGTCGCCGTACACGAGGCACCAATACATTTGAAAACACTTATACTGCACGTCCACGTCAAGTTGGCCCTTATCGACCGTTACAAAATGACGTCATACCGTAGCGTTGACAAGAAAATAATAATCGTATTTTTACTGTAAGTACGACTATGACTATTTTCTTCTCTGGAAATGCTTTTCATGGCAATGACATCTTGAATATCGAAAAGCGTAATTTTTAATTTCTTATTTTTTTCCGCTTGTAGTCTGCGCTATGCAAAATTTTTCCTTTTTTACTTATCATAGAAAATGAAAACGTAACAATAACAAAACTTTAAAAAAATTTGGCAGTGACAATCGCGAGCGGTACATTGCTATCTGTACTAAGCGGGTCTGACTTGAGGTGCGTGCGGGGAAGCGCGAGACGAGGTGGGCGGGCATTCTTTGTTCCGAATTTTTAAAAACACTTCAATCACGCCGCAACAGAGCTTCTGACGCACGTGATTTTTTGCATGGACGTTGTTGAAAACCTGGATATACCTACCTAGCCTTCTTTTCAACCCGAAAAATCAAAGACAGTAAGTAAGTAAAAAAAAAACTTAATCCACCCGGACAAAGTTGCGTGTGTGAGTATAAATATCGGAATTACGGCATTTTTAAGAAAGATAAATCTTCAACAATGTTAAAAATACTTCCATAAAACAAAGGATCCAGCGGTGCCTTTGCTTTCTAAAGGAAATAAAAGAGAAAAATATGGTTGTAAGAACTATTAAACTAAACCGTGAGAACTAGCTTATTTATTTTTGTAATACTTCCTGCGAATATTCAACTTAACTTTAAATCGTTTTCCGACAAAAGATCTATTGCTTTATTACTTTATTTTCGTAAAACGGGCGGCTTAGAACAATTAACGTATAGGTATATCTACTGCCTTTTGGGTGGATTTCTCAACAGCAAAATTTACGCGGCATTGTTGAAATCGGTAGTGCAGAACATTACTATACAGTTCTTAATATTATATTCTAGATAGAAGAGGTAGTTACCTATGTGTGAGGCAATAATTGTTTATTATTAGGATTGTAGTTTACGAAAAAATAATTATCAACTTCTGAATTTTGCATTCCGGTGGCTGTCCTCGCAACATTTTTCAGTGTAATTTCCTTCATAAAACAATTGTTAATCATGAACTTCCGCAAAGTAACCTCTGATTCTATCCAACATCCAAGAGATAGATTGTCAACTGGACTCTTACGTGCATCAACAAGTAATAGCTTAAAATAAAAATTCTTTTCAAAAAACCAACTTCAAACGCCACTACAAAGTATAAAAATAATTTTATTTTGAACACGTTTGTTGAAGTCGGGCGGCTTAAATAGAAATGATGAATCCGATACGCGATGCTCGCCCGATTTCAATAAGCGTATCTTTTATATGTCACCATAAATTAAGCGTCGCGCATCGATTTCATCGTTTCTACTTAAGCCCGCCCGACTTCAACATAAGTAGTTAATAATAAGTTGTTTACGACATTAATTAATATGTACATACTTGAAATAACAACGACAACGTCGTTAGTTAATACTTTTTCGGAAATCGCTGTTTTATTAGATAGGTATTTATTTGTTTTGCATGCGAATGATAACCGAGGAATCGTTTATCGGAAGCGTAGGTAATTAGTAACTAGCTTGCTGATAAAATGATGCTTTTAAGTTTTAGTTTGTATTAAAGACAGACACATCAATTTTATTTATTAAGTTAGGCGCCACAAGTCAACACCACGGACCGCGGCACCGCTTAGCGCCCACCACTTAGGGTTGCCAGGCGTACGAGAATTCTCGTACGTTTACGAGATCTTAACGATGTTGACAGCCTGCGCCATGTTTCCTAGACAAAAATATTACAAAAATGAAAATAATAAGATAAACGTTCGAACAGCACATCAGTCGATTCAAGAGTATATTCCTTATCTCATCACTAAAGTGTAATCTTTAATTTTATAGAGTAAACTGACAGATGCTAAAGTCACTTTGTAAAACATTGTTACCATATTTATTGTAATAGTGATGAACCAGTTCAGTATGTAGATAATGATTCGGATCACTTGAACAAAGGTAATAGAAAAATACCTAAATAATACTAAATAGGTATAAATAACGTATTCATAGATCTAAATAACTATAAATAACTCATTTGCAATATAAGTAGAACTATTTAATAGTACATTATGGTACAAGCGTGTAATGTTGGTGATTACCGCTGAGGTGCCATTGAGACCCGAGCCGTTAGGCGAGGGTCTTAAGATAGCCGAGGACGGTACGTTATAAGGTAGCCGAGGACGGAGGTGCTCGTGAACGGGTGCCACCAAAGGGAATGGGTCTGCTTTGTCTGCCCGTCTTAACATGTTGGATTATATGTACCTACGTATGCATTTTTGAATCTTCAGTGTGGAAGCATTGTATACATAGCACAGTTTTGTTACCTATGTAAAAAACTTTTTTTTGAAAAGAGCAACTGCTGAGTTTCTTGCCGACTCTTCTCAGCAGAATCTGTGTTCCGAACCGGTGGTAGATTTATGACGTGTCATAAGAGCTACAAGTTGGCCTACATGAAATAAATAAATTTTGAATTAGAATTAGAATTAATCAGTTTTCCTATGCGCGCGCATCTTACAATGGCGATCGGCCATAGACTTCGAAGGTTTCTTTTTTTGGCTGTGTTTGGCTTTTGTTTGGCTAAAACGCTATCCGCGTTTTCGCGGATAGCGTTTTAGCCACATACAAAATGGGGAATTTCAAGTTTTCTTTATTACAGAAAAAACAAAAGTCATATTTGAGTGAAAGTTTTATTTATTAAATACGTACAAGTTGAAATTATCTATTTAAATACGAAGTTGCATGAAATGAGCAAGCAATACTGCCGTCATAAGGAAAAAAGACGCATCTGTAATTTTTTTCGAAATAGAGTTTTGATGCCAAATATGTGTCTAAACACATATTTGGCATCAAAACAAAAAAACGCAGCTACCAGTATTTTTAAATTTTGTTTAAACTTATCACTGTGATATGTTCAAACAAAATTTAAAATTCTGGTAAGTACTGGTAGATGCGTTTTTTGTTTTAATGCCAAATATGTGCCTAACTCAATTTCGAAAAAAATGACAGATGCGTCTTTTTTCCTTATGACGGCAGAATAGGTACATTAATTTTTTTTACTATTGAACACGATCTTTTTTGTATCGAAACTTTTTTAAGAACAAAGCAACTCAACCAATAAAATAAAAAAAAAACCTCTATAACTCACTTGTGAATAATAGCAATGAAAAAGATTATAGGCGTCATTATATGCCTAATTGCGGTGAAATTAGAGCCACTTTATGAGCAAGTGTGTTGAATATGAATTTCTAATTATACAGATATCTCTCTAGGCTGGATTAACACATCGGTTACATTTTATCCCGGAATATTAAAGGGTTTCCGCGGGAATTAAAAAACCTTAGTTCACGCAGTCGCGGGCATCATCTAGTAGCAAATAATTGACCATTATTCTAAGAACTAAGAGTACCTTTTTAGAGATTTAAGCAAAATTTAGTAGGTACATTTTGTAAAATACAGATATTTAAGAGATTTTTAAAGTATAAACTTGTACGAGACTACCTATGTTCCGAAAGTACGAGATATTTGCTTGGAGGATATTTGGCATAAAATAGCACGAGGAAAAAGTTTCGACATCTGGCAACCCTGCCACCACTAATCAGTGTCAAATGTCATCACTCGTCATCAGTCGTTCCGCGTTCGCAAGCAGGATGTGACGTGAATTGCGTTTACTCTTTATTTTTGTGCAGCTTGCCTGTCTAGACATGACAAAACATGTGTTATTGTTTACAAAAACTAATAATTTAATTAGTGGTTTATATTATACAAATTATTACTCCTAACTTTTGTGCCTGTGTTAGTGTATTGTGTTAGAAAAGGAATTAAAAAGTTTGCATTTGTTTATAAACTTTGTATGAAGGATGATTAATAAAATTATACTATAAGTACCACTTAGGAATTAAAAGTACCTAGATACTTCAATACAGCGATCCTGTCTACTGCGCATCTCTTTGGACTTATATATCTACGTACCTACTAGGATTTATTCTGAGCATATTGGTAGGTGCCTAACCTATTTTTTTTTTTATATGAGCGCTTTGTTCTATCGTTTCGACAGATTTTCGTTTCGTCAAATTTTTGTTTCGTCAAATTTTTGTTTCGTCAGATTTCGCAAATAACTGGAAGGCAGCTTTCGCCTGCCTTGCAAATAACTGGAAGGCAGCTTTCGCCTGCCTTCCAGTTACATATTTGCGGGGGGCAGGGTGGCGCTTCGCGGGACTTGTATACTGGCCGCTGTGGGTTCGGTAGACAAGCCACGCGAAATGGCCAGCTATGTATATTTTTTTGGTACCTGCCTACTTTTATAGGGGATAAACGATTATACCAATCAAGGGTTGGCTGTAGAATCGTGAGTCACGAAATGGGGGGAGAAAGGTGTTGTATTCGGTGGAGGTTTGGCCCCCAATTATAACAATACCACTCGCGTAAAAATCCAATGCACATTTTTCGACAAAACAAAAACAAACATTTTAACCTAAAAACGCGTAAAACATCGAAAAACGAATGCAATATAACTGTGAGAGCAGGATAGCATGCATAATTTTGGCTAAGTGTGACAAGGACGTAAGATCATGTCACAGACAAGTCTTATATTGTCAAAACTGTCAACTGTCAAAACTTTATTTTTGAAAAAAATAAGTACTTATGGCAAGAAAGCTTTTTCACTCGGAAATGACATGGGCTGATATAGGTCGAATAGTGTGACAGAACCGAATTTGCCAACCTCGACTCCACGTAGTCTTGTCTGCCCTACCCCTAGAGTGTTTTTATGAAGCGCGAAGCCAGAAGCTCGCGAAGGAGGTCCTGAATGAAGCGAGCCTACGAGGCCGAGTGGAGCGAAGGGGGGAGGTGGCGAGCGAAGCGAGCCGGCGACCTCCGTAGCGAAACGAAGGTCGAGTAGGTGAAGCTGAATGAAGGGGCGACGGAGCGAGTCTTCTGGCATAGCCCATTTGATTTATAGCAAAGCACAGCTCCCGCCACAGCCTTCGTGTTTATTTTTTTACCACCCAGAACTCCTTACAGTTGTGATAGGGGACACCTCCGCACCTCCTACCCCTCTCCCCTCCTCCCTGAGATGATGAATGTTAGGTTAGGTCTATGGGATTTTCTTTTTCATTTTTCTCAAGAACAGTGTATTATCTTTTTACGGAAGTGGTGTTGAAGGGTAGGGGACACCTCCCCCCACTCTCCCCCTCCCCACTCCCCCCCATTTCGTGACTCACGATTCTACAGCTTAACCCCAATCAAGCATGTCGTACCTATTATATCACAATTACAATATTGATCATTAATTCATGCTAAAAATGAATAGTCCAGTCAAAACAAGGTTTAACCTCTGGAAAATTGCGAAAGTTTTGAAACTTTGCACATCGAATTATGGGTACCTAGGGATGAATATACCAAAAGTCCTCATGCGTACGAGGCGAGCTCTAGCGGCAATTAGCGGAAACAGGACCCTTTTTTTGGTTTTTTGTTAATATCTCGAGAACCTTTAGTCAGAATTAAAAGCTTACTACTACATAATTAAAGCTTATTAAATTTGCAACAATAATGATTATATACATTTTTCTTGAATTCCTAATAATTACCAAGTTTTAGGCCACTGAAAGATAGCTTTTTCGAAAAATCACGCTAGCGGCGCCCGGTACAATATGGCATTTGTAATAATATTTGACAATCTGGTTTATCATTTTTTTTTGGGTACCAAGGGTGATTCAGAAAATAAACTTCACAGTTATGTACAAAAAAAGACATATTGTTTATTAAACAACTAGCTTTTGCCCGCGGCTTCGCTCACGTTAAGTTAAATTTTTCAAACCCCCTATTTTACCCGTTGTACCCCCTTAGGGGTCGAATTTTCAAAAATCCTTTCGTAAAGGATAACTACGGCCTAATAGCTACCTGTATGCCAAATTTCAGCCTGATTCGTCTAGTGGTTTAAGCTGTGCGTGGATAGATCAGTCAGTAAGTCTGTCACTAGTCCAGTCAAAACAAGGTTTAACCTCTGGAAAATTGCGAAAGTTTTGAAACTTTGCACATCGCATTATGGGTCCCTGGGGATGAATATACCAAAAGTCCTCATGCGTACGAGGCGAGCTCTAGCGGCAATTAGCGGAAACAGGACCCTTTTTTTGGTTTTTTGTTAATATCTCGAGAACCTTTGGTCAGAGGTAAAAGTTTACTACTACATAATTAAAGCTTATTAAATTTGCAACAATAATGATTAAATACATTTTTCTTGAATTTCTAATAATTACCGAGTTTTAGGCCACTAAAAGATAGCTTTTTCGAAAAATCACGCTAGCGGCGCCCGGTACAATATGGCATTTGTAATAATATTTGACAATCATGGTTTATCTTTTTTTTTTTGGGTACACAGGGTGATTCAGAAAATAAACTTCACAGTTATGTACAAAAAAAAGACATATAGTTTATTAAACAACTAGCTTTTGCCCTCGGCTTCGCTCACGTTAAGTTAAATTTTTCAAACCCCTATTTTACCCGTTGTACCCCCTTAGGGGTTGAATTTTCAAAAATCCTTTCGTAGAGGATGCCTACGGCCTAATAGCTACCTGTATGCCAAATTTCAGCCTGATCCGTCCAGTGGTTTAAGCTGTGCGTGGATAGATCAGTCAGTAAGTCTGTCACCTTTGCGTTTTAAATATTTAGATGAAATACAGAAACAATAAAAAATGCTATCAACGCACAGCTTAAACCACTGGACGGATCAGGCTGAAATTTGGCATACAGGTAGCTATTAGGCCGTAGGCATCCTCTACGAAAGAATTTTTGAAAATTCGAACCCTAAGGGGGTACAACGGGTAAAATAGGGGTTTGAAAAATTTAACTTAACGTGCGCGAAGCCGAGGGCAAAAGCTAGTTGTTTAATAAACTATATGTCTTTTTTTGTACATAACTGTGAAGTTTATTTTCTGAATCACCCTGTGTACCCAAAAAAAAATGATAAACCATGATTGTCAAATATTATTACAAATGCCATATTGTACCGGGCGCCGCTAGCGTGATTTTTCGAAAAAGCTATCTTTTAGTGGCCTAAAACTCGGTAATTATTAGAAATTCAAGAAAAATGTATTTAATCATTATTGTTGCAAATTTAATAAGCTTTAATTATGTAGTAGTAAACTTTTACCTCTGACCAAAGGTTCTCGAGATATTAACAAAAAACCAAAAAAAGGGTCCTGTTTCCGCTAATTGCCGCTAGAGCTCGCCTCGTACGCATGAGGACTTTTGGTATATTCATCCCCAGGGACCCATAATTCGATGTGCAAAGTTTCAAAACTTTCGCAATTTTCCAGAGGTTGGGCCATTTTTTGAGGTTTTTTGACTGGACTATTAAAAAATCTAACCTAACGTGAGCGAAGCCGCGGGTTAAAGCTAGTAAAATATATAGCCTATGTCATACACTGTTAATGAATGTTATTATACATATAAACCTTCCTCTTCAATCACTCTATCTATTAAAAAAATCGCATCAAAATCTGTTGTGTAGTTTTAAAGATTTAAGCATAGATAGGGACAGAGAAAGCGACTTTTTTTTATACTATGTAGTGATATTTTAACATCTTTTACAGACCATTATCAGAACATCAATAAGTACCGCCATAAAATGGATCGCGATGTCAATGAAAATGGTAAGAAAAATATTGGTAATGATTATAATATTATATTATTGTAAGCTTTACAGAGCGCAGTGTTGGCAGACCCCCCACTAGGTGGACCGACGACATCAAACGAGTCGCAGGGAGTCGCTGGATTCAGGCGGCGCAAGACCGAGGTCCATGCAAGAGACTTATGTCCAGCAGTGGACGCCCATAAGTTGATGATGATGATGATGATGAAGCTTTACAATAACCAAATGCCGTTAAACCATAAAATTATTATTATTACCGTAAACTATGTGGGTTCAACCGACATAGAACCTATAGAACAATTAATGTAGTCTACAGTCCTACGCGTTTGCTTACTTTAAATGAACATAAATGAACCTTACTTCCTTACTAATATTAGTAAGGAAGTACATACATGTACTAGCTGTTGCCCGCGACTTCGTCTGCGTAGAATTGCTGACTTCCCGTAAGATTGAGGTTTCCCGTGTAGCCTATGCCTTTCTCCAGAAAGTAAGCTACAGGCAAATGTCAAATTTCCTTAAGATCAGTTTATTAGTTTATACGTAAAAGGGCCACAAATAGACGGAAAGACACACTTTGGCGTTTATAGTTTAGTTTAGTATTATATGAATATTTTTTTCGAAATAATAGTATCATTCTATTTTGTTAGAAATACTAGTATCATCACAATACATACAATTACAAAATATATATCTCTATTTTCAGATGTTCATTTGGCAAATTATAATTTTGATAAGCCAATCAAAATCTCTTATATTTTTGAAGACAATGACTCAGATGAAACAGAGACTTTACCACTACCCGAGAAGCCTGCACAATATTCTTCTCCTCAAAATAATAACCATAATAATTCTGCTAACAAACCACTGAATAAGACTCTTAATTCAGATGAAACAGAGACAGTTGAGAATTTACCACTACCTGAGAAGCCTGCACAATATTCTTCTCAAAATAATAACCATAATAATTCTGCTAACAAACCACTAAATAAGACTCTTGATTCAGATGAAACAGAGACAGTTGAGAATTTACCACTACCTGAGAAGCCTGCACAATATTCTTCTCAAAATAATAACCATAATAATTCTGCTAATAAACCACTGAATAGGACTCTATTAGATAATAACTGTTACAGTAATGTTGGTTTTGATGACATGGAAATTGGATTAAATATAGACAATGATAGCAGAACCAAAGCAAAAGAAAACTATAATGGGGGCGTACAAAAGCAGCAAACCGTTATTTCATATGCAAATTCTAATCCTGAAACTCCTTTAGGAGAAATGAGAAATATTAATAATAGGATATTGGACTATAGTTATCTGATAAATAATGATAATACACAATATTCATACCTATTAGACACAGTATCAGAAAATTTGATCATGATTTTAAAATATTATCGCTACTATAATATGCAACTTGCAAAAGACCATAAAGCCAGAGAGAAGTATTTAAATCGCAAATTACATTATTACAACCAATCATACAATGCTTTAATTGCAGTATTTTTGCCTCAGGAGCATAATTACGTATTTATGAGAAATTTCATTAAGAGAACAATTGATATAGCAAATCGCAAGCAACGATGTCATATCAATACGATGTTAATAAGCTCATTAGAAACTTGGCTTAATGATATGATTCAATGGGCTAAACAGACGAGGTATATGGATAAAAGAAATAATCAGTTGCATCAGTCAAATAGACCACCTCCACCACCTTACAATATCAACAGTGATAATACACGGCAAATGAATACACAAGCAGCAGTTTCACTTGGACTATCAGGTCCAACATTAACATCAGCATCTTACAGTGTTTCTAATAGTTATGCAAGACGAACGAGTGGACCAGTTTCATTAATATCATCTAATTTAGCTGTACAACCACCATTTTACAGCATCTCCAATATTAGCACACAACAACCAATGAGAAGACCACCACCAAGTTCAATACCAACAACTATACCACATTTACCACCAACGTCAAATAGTTTCTCCCGTGTAAACCCAAAACAAGCGAACCAAGTTTCACTCGTACCATCTGATCTACCATTACCTCGATCATCATCACCCAATAATTCAAATATTAACACACAGCAGACGATGAGAAGACTACCACCAAGTTCACTCGCAAAATCTGACCCATTTTTAACATCAGCATTAAATAGTTTCTCCAGTGCGAACGCACAGCAGTTGCAGAATTCAATTTCAACAACTGTACCACATTTACCACCAACATCAAATAGTTTCTCCAGTGTAAACTCAAAACAAACACACGGCAGACTTCCATCAGTTTCACTCGTACCATCTGATCTACCATTACCTCGATCATCATCACCCAATAATTCAAATATTAACACACAGCAGACGATGAGAAGACTACCACCAAGTTCACTCGCAAAATCTGACCCATTTTTAACATCAGCATTAAATAGTTTCTCCAGTGCGAACGCACAGCAGTTGCAGAATTCAATTTCAACAACTGTACCACATTTACCACCAACATCAAATAGTTTCTCCAGTGTAAACTCAAAACAAACACACGGCAGACTTCCATCAGTTTCACTCGTACCATCTGATCTACCATTACCTCGATCATCATCACCCAATAATTCAAATATTAACACACAGCAGACGATGAGAAGACTACCACCAAGTTCACTCGCAAAATCTGACCCATTTTTAACATCAGCATTAAATAGTTTCTCCAGTGCGAACGCACAGCAGTTGCAGAATTCAATTTCAACAACTGTACCACATTTACCACCAACATCAAATAGTTTCTCCAGTGTAAACTCAAAACAAACACACGGCAGACTTCCATCAGTTTCACTCGTACCATCTAATCTACCATTACCTCGACCATCATCGCACAATAATTCCAATATCAACACACAACAGACGATGAGAAGACTACAACCAACTTCACACGCAAAATCTGACCCATATTTAACATCAGCATTAAATAGTTTCTCCACTGCGAACGCACAGCAGTTGCATAGTACACTACGACCAGTTTCACTTGTACCATCTATTTTACTCATACCATCCGTACTGCCTGAACCAACAACAATATATAGTATCTCCAATGTTGACACCCTACAGCCAATGACTAGAACATCGGTTCCCGTAGTACAAGTGCCTGTACCACCTGCATCAAATAATATTACTACCAATTCTAATACGAATGCGGGAATTCCTGCAAATAATGATAATACGATATGTTTATTTTCAACTGGTCTGCCTGGTAGCGAAATCAGTATAAGCATCGATGCAGAAATTGCTAAAATAGTCAATGAAGCTAACTCAAGTAAAAAAGTTGTACAGAAGCGTAACCATAATGGAGCAAGTAAAAGACAAAAGACAGATGACATTGAAAGTCCGATTATGGTGCATACAAGAACATTTTTCTCACCTATGCAGAATCAGGTTCAACAAAATAATCACAATTGTGACAGTTCAAAACAAATTACAACTGCATCAAATGCAAATAGAGCTAATACGACAATAGAACCTAATATAAATAATAATTTTAACCAATTGAATCCTGGAAGACAGCAAAACGTTGTAGAATATGACTGTAATAAATGTCAAACACCTTTACTATCAAGATCAGAATCAAGAGATAGTGGTTTTGGAAGTCCAGTTTTAAACACATTGTTGACCCCCAACGATAATAAAACGGTAAATACCTAATTTTTAATATTTTATAGGATGATTATAATGTCAATGAAAGAAAGAAAGAAAAATCATTTATTTAAAAAATTGTGCCACACATCACTTTACCCTAAGGTAGAGTACCCCGGCGCTTCGACTTCCCAAACATTTAGCCAAAAACCCAAGCACCGGATTAACATATTATTATGTCATGTATGTATAATGTAGACTGTACAATTGGATAGACTTTATCATGCAGGAAATAACTGCGAGTAATTATGACGAATTCTCAAATCTTTTTAGGTCTACCCGCACTGTACGGATAATCAAGATTTTACCCCAGAAATAACTCATGTAACTTCAATGCATCCTGATGCAGTATTTATAACAAGTGGCACGTGTAAAATATGCGGTGCAACCACAAAAAATAAGTGTATCGCATGCTACAAAGAATATTATTGCGGAAGCGAGTGTCAGGTAATTTTCAAATTTACTTTCAATAAAATTGATTCAGATTAAATGTGAACGTCGTTGAGAACACAAATTCCTTCATTTCCATCAATAGATTTCAAACGGTAAAGTCACCGACATAGCTCAGCGAGACGCGAAACTGCAGTGGAAATGGGCGGGTAATAGTTCGAAGAGCTGATGGTCGTTGGGGTCCCTAGGTGCTGGTGTAGCAACCCCGCACTGGGAAGCGCAGTGTTGGCAAACGAGTTTCAGGGAGCACTGTATGCAGGCGACACAAGACCGAGGCCTGTGGAAGTAGAGTGGTGGACATGTAAGAGACCTTTGTTTAAAAGTGGATGTCTATCGGTTGATAAAGAAGAAAAAGTAAAGGCAGTTTTGCTATAGTTTCACTTGTGTCAAAGAGAAGTAAAACAATAGCAAATCAGCTGTGGGATTGTCTAAAAACTGCATCAGTGTGACAATCGCAATCACCTTTGATTATAGTGCCACCAACTTATTTGTTCAGGTGATGGGGTCGCTAGTGGAGCGTTTAGTACATTTAGTATTGTTACTCAAGACATTAATGAGGAAATCGGTACTGCATATTCATAACATTGTACGGTAGTTACACTAAAAAGAACTGACAACAGCAAATACCATGAATTCTTGACAGCGGAATCGAGCGGAATCATAGCGGAATGATAGTTTAAAATAGCGGCCTATAGCGGCCTTAGTTCCAATTTTGTCCACCTGAATAGATAAGTTGATGGCACTATAGTATAGTAAAGAGTATAGTAGACTTTTCGGAGACGGATACTTTACCTACTACTATACTTTACTTATACCTACTTATACGGATACTTTACTTATACCTACTGGTATATACCAGTATTACCAACCAACGGTACCAAGGAATTCTCACGGGATTTTTGGAATATCTAAATCCCCACGAAAAACTTCGCGCGCATCAGCTAGTCAGTAATAAATGTAAATAAACTAGGTAATACAAACTTTTAAATATTGCACTTCCATCTCAAGTTGACCGTCGTCAACCGTTACAAAATGACGTCATACCGTACCATTAAGAAGAAGATAATAATTGTATTTTTTACTGAAACCACAACTATGACCGAAGTTTTCTTCTCTGGCAAGGCTGTGGGCAAGGCATGGTAATGAGTAATGACAAAATTGCTAAAATTTTCCTTTTATACGGACAAGACGATACGCTAACAATAGTACCAAACAAAAATAAAAAAAAGACGTGTGGCACTCGGGGACTGCCGCGGTAAAGCTATTGCATAGCATTTTTTATCAACGCCATCTAGCGGTGAGAGGAGTCCCGTGTCAGGTTATTTTCATTACGGAATTTCCGGATTCGGTCTCCACGCTCAAGGCCCGCGATAGAAGCTATGCAATAGCTTAATAACTAATTTAAAATTAACAAAAACATTTAAAACGTAACAATAACAAAACTTTGAAAGGTAGTGACAATTGCGAGCGGTACGTTGCTATCTGTACTAAGTGGGTCTGACTTGAGGTGCGGCGCAGGGAAGCGCGAGGCGAGGTAGCGGCCAACTTGAGATGGAAGGGTAGTACATATTTCTATAACAATAAAATATTTCTTATTTTTGTTTCAGGCAGTAGACTGGCCATTTCATATGCAAGTGTGTACACCAAGGTGATTTTTTAAATCAAATGTAAAATAATATACTTATGCCAAAAATTTTAGTTATTAGTATCAAATCAATCTAAATTGCTTTAAAAATATGTAAGTTTTTTTAATACCTAATTAATTTTATTATTGTGTTAAATAAATGCCATGTAACATAATAAATATTTTATATTCTACGTAAATAAATATATTAATTAATTTTTTAAATCATGATTTTGAATCATTTATACTCTGTTTGAAAATCTGACCAGCAAATCCTCCCCACAAACATTACAGATTCCTACTTCCTAATTCCATGATCCCTTCTGATTCCGCGCCATCTTTTGCACCCCACGCGCCATGCTTTGATTGAGTATTAAGGCTGCGATTGCATACATCGGGTGGGTTTTGGAACATATTGTGACTAAGTCGAACCACATAAAATGGAAATCTCCAAATCTTCGGAATTGATTTTGTTCAAAATCTCTATTTTTAGTACTTTACTAGTTTATGTAATTAAAAAATACAATCTGTTAGTAGATAAGTTCAACTCAAAATCTTCGGAAGAAATATATCAAAAATATAGGGGAAAGTGCCCCTGCAGCATCAAGCTTGAGGAGTTAAAGGTAAACTTTATGGGACCATTTCGCAAGCTTCCTCTGTCGATTAAAAAAAATCTCGTGAATCGGTCCAGAAACCCCGGATTAATCGGCGGACGTACATAGAAAAAAAACCGGCCGAATTGATAACCTCCTCTTTTTTGGAAGTCTGTAAAAATAAACAATCTGTAGCTCTGCGAGTCGCATGAACAATGAACAAAGGGCCGTTGATAGGTACCTAATAACTATTCAAGATATCAAAAGTAAAGCGCACAGTCAGGGCATTCATGAGGCTCAGCAATAAATAGATAACATAAACAAATTCTATACCTACATTTGTGACTTTCGGCGTAGTCAAAGCTAATTTGTATTAATATTAAATACAATAATTATGATGGTTGTAACCTGGGGCTGCAGATGTTGTATTATAAACCAGCACAGGGCAGATTTGTAATACCTACTCGAAGCGAGCACAGTCTATAAAAATTTATATCCAGTGTAGGTAGGTAGGTACCTACATGAAATTCGAGTACTTAAATTATATTTTATTGAACAGTCATTTTTAACCATCCTAACCTTCTATTAAACATACCTACTTAATATTATCTACAGTATGTCCGGACTCCGGTCACGAGCTGCTGGCGTGTAGATACCTACAGTACTCTCACTCTCTCATCCAGAAAACCGTACTTCAGGGCAAGCTCTTGGTGAAGGATTTTGGCCTCTTGGTTGTCTGTGCAGACATTATAAAGCAAAAACCAAATATCCCGAGAACACACGTGTATAAGTGACTCGCCGGGATGGCGAGAAGCTCAACAGGGGCCCAAGTCTGCTATTGCAATTGTAGTTTTATTGTCTTACAATGACATGACAATTGTTATTTTTAGCAATTGTCATGTCATTGATAGACAATTGAACCCCTGGGCCCCAAGTCAAATTGCTAAAAGTAGCAATTGGGATGTCATTGATAGACAATTGAACTACAATATCAATAGCATTGCAATAGCAGACTTGGGCCCCAGATGTCGTGATTGCCATTCTTCAGGACGTACTTTCGGTCTTAACTACATTATTATTATTACACATTTATGTAGACAAGTGAAACGATATGATATTTTTCATGTACGTTTAATTTGATTTTAGTAGTCCAGTCCAAGCGTAGATCTAAGGAAAGTTGCCATTGTTCATAAAGGTTACCTAGGTATTTGAAATTGTAGCAACAAATGTAACAATAAATAAGACGAATTCTGCAATCAACTTGCGTATAGGCTGTCTCAATCATTGCAATCTCAATAACAGTGATTGGCTGAATTTATAGCATTCTTGCAGTAGATACGAGTAGATACCTAACAATGCATTTGAGCCAATAGTGAAAGAATCGGTCAATTGGTAGTGGGATTGTTAGGTCGGTAGGTACTCTCTCGTTATTGGCCAAAATACGTTGTCTATAGACTAAACTTCCGATTGTAGCGTTGTAAAAATGATTGATACAGCTTTTCCGCAATCGCTCAGCCAGGCGTGGGGCGATTGCGGATAAACTGCATCAGTCATTGCAGTCTCAAATAAGTCTCAATGATGGCAATTGGTTGAATTTATGACATTCTTGCAGCAAAAATGCATTTGAACCAAAGAGCTAATAGTGAAAGAGTATCGGCCATTATATTATGATTGCGATTATCATATCAATAGTAATTATACCCCGCTGCGACCGGTAGGTAGGTAGGTACCACCTAGTTTTCCGCAATCGATGTTGTTACAATTTCTTGTCAGTTGTCATTACAATAATGTCAAATTTTAAGCAAATTAATTTTATCATTGAATTTTATTATTTACGAGTAAAATATTAATGTTTTCCTTGTAAAATATCCATGCTTTTACATACTTTTTGTGTAATAGGTACTTACTTATTTGTTTTTGTGATACAAACTAATTTTTCAACAGTTTTGACTGGTTTACAATTATTATTATGATGTTAATTTTTGCTACAGCAAAGCTGCTTGCTTAAAACAATAAACAAAATAATTTGTGTTTTGTTACGTAGATTCCAAGTGGTGGTAATGGCGAGAAAACGATTATTTTTCAATGAAGTCGTGGAGAAAGTTTGGTTAACTACACCGCCGAGTGCGGAATAAAAACATGTATTCCGCTTCAATGTTTGAATTGCTAATTGTTGTGACGCGGAATAATTGTTCAAGCCCTGTAACATTAAGATGTGGTATGCCGCTCTGCTGCGGTTCATCCGAAGAAGATTAGTTTTGGGCATAATTTTTGCATCTTCATTGACCTACTGTATTGTCAGCTTATTGAAAGAGGTTAGCATTGATTTTTAAAACCAAATTTTATTTAAATTCAATGTAGTCTTTGAGCTTCCAACCTATATAACCTGAGATTTTAGAAGTACCTACCTTCAAGGCAAAGCTGCTGTCCTATTTATAAAAGTACCAATTGGTCCTATTTGAGTTATAAAATACCATGCAATAGGTGATCTTTACCTCTATCAATCTGACTAGGTCATGTAATTTTATCATTTAAAATTACCTACTGAAATACACTGGCCTTATAGTGTTGTCACTATTGCTCATACTGACAGTGATTTACTGAAAGAATACCTACTTTCAATTATTGTGGAAACAGTACCCTTCAGTAGTGCTCCCACTTTACTCTAAACCTTGATATCAACTAAATATTATTAAAAATCCAGCAATGTATTGACTGGACCAATTTGTTTTTTTTTTGTTTTATTAACTAAAATACCAGGGATGGTTTTAAGAAATATATAGATATATTTTGGTGATTTTGACAGAAATCACTACTTCAGAATACTTTTAAATGTCATTAAAAACAAGTTCTTAATAATTGTAGATTTTCACCTCTCACAATGACTTGTATATGTTAACAGGGCCATAGCAGAAACATGGTTTTCCAAGATGTATCCATTGAGAGGAAACCGTTTGTTTGGAGAACACTACAAGAGCATAATGAGACAAGTGACAGCATATGCAGGAACTCTGTCCAGGGAAAATCTCTACTTGTGGATGATAGAGGTTATTTTACTTATTTGATATTAATTGAAAACTAACAAGAGTATACTACATAACTACCTATCAGTATTAAATTTTTGACTTAAAACTTAGATTATGGACTATATAAGTTATAGCTGCCAGATACAGGTGGCACAAGACTGAGCCCTGTGGAAGAAGGTTATTGAACAACAATATAACAGTGGTAATAACTAGTCTAGTGGTTAAGACTTCTGCCAACTTTTCATGGTGTCTGAAGTTCAATCCCAGGTACAACTCCCAACTTTTCAGAATTTAGAAACGTTAAGTTCAATTTTTCGAATTTTATCACTTTAGGTGTTGAATTTTCAAAAATCCTTTCGTTTGGGGATGCCTATTGCCTACATCCCCTTAGGGTTTGAATTTTCAAAAAACCTTTCTAAGGGATCGGGCTGAAACTTCAGTGCGAAGCAACAAGTGGTTTGAGCTGTGCATTGATAGATCAGTCAGTCAGTCATTCACCTTTTCCTTTTATATATTTCGATTTATTTTGTTTAAGGTTATGTATGCCAGAGAATGGACATGGCAAAGAATGGATGTTGTACTGTAGATGCAGAATATACACAGAGGTATAGTTGCATTTCCTGCCATGAGAACAATTGCTGTGTTATCTACGAGTATTGTGTTTCTTGCTGTCTGGACCCTAGCAAGGTATCTTTACTAATCCTTACTAGTATAATAAATGCGAAAGTTTGTTTGTTTGTTCTTCAATCACGTACGCATTTTTCGCATTGAGGACTTGGAGGGTTATGGGTGAGATGGGAGTCATTTATATAAAAATCAATTGCTGTTTGTTAGTCTGGCTAAAACTCAAAAACGGCTTGACCAATTTGAATTTTTTTTTGTTTGCCCTTACAAGAATACTTTAAAAAAAACAAAAAGGAAAAAAACCCCAAAAAAGAGCTGTAAAATCGAATAAATCATAATTAGTTATTTTGTATAGGAATCCCTTCGGATTACTTTTATAGATGTTAGGAGTGAAGCTATGAGTGAATGCTTGTAAATAATAAATACTTTACCAATACTTACAAAGATTTTTTGATTTTTTTATAAAGAATATTAGACGACCTGTACATGACTTATATTTCCTCTGCTGTCCAAATAAGTGGAAAGCTTGTGTTAGAAGTGAGTACGACAGTAGTGCCACAGGGGGGGGGATTGAACCTGTGACCTTTCAGTTTTCAAGCCGCACCCCTTAACCATTGGGCTATTGAGCTTTCCATTTTTTTTTTAATCTTTTTGTTTTTTTTTTTATAAAGAATATTAGCCAAGCTGAAATTGACTAATATCTTCCTATCACCTCCAAATAAGCGGAAAGCTTGTTCTAGGAGTGGGTAAGACAATAGTGCAAGAGGTGGGTTTTCGAACCTGCGACCTTTAAGTTTTCAGTCCGCACCTTTAACCATTGGGTTATTGAGGACTAAAATTAATTCTATTCTTTATTATACACAAAATGTACTTATATCTGCTCTACTTGGTTTCCAGAGAAGTATGCTAGAGCTGGTGCTATCAAAACTTTCCGCAGAAGAAAATGTGCTGTTTCACTCCATAAGTGATGACTACGAACTATGCCTGACCAAGTGTCGCACCAGTTCGCACAGTGTACTACACGAAAACTCATACAAAGACCCGTCACACAAGCATTGCTTCGGTGAAAGACAGCCCGAAGCCAAACCTGACTAGCAGTTAATAATAATTATAAACAAAATAAGATATAAGTTATGACATTTAATCACAAACTGATATAGTTAAAGAACATTTTATTTTTATGGTGTCCGATTTTCCTATTTTTAGGAAGTAATAAATGTGTACCAAGAACTGAACTAAAAAGTGATAATAATAAGGCTATAATTTAAACGATTTAAACGTTCACCAAAATATTTTTTTCGAGCATATTTCTTAGTAATTACATATAAGGAATTTTATGAACCCATTGGTGAGCATTATCCATCCATCTTGACAGTATAGACTATAGATATTGGTAACAAAATCAATACATAGATCGATAAAATCTAACTGAGGCATCCAGTTTTGATCGAAATAATATAATTGTTTTTATGACAACTAGCTGATGCCCGCGACTTCGCGTGGATTTAGTTTTTAAAATCTCGCGGGAACTCTTTAATTTTACGGGATAAAATCCTATGTCACTCTCCAGGTCCTCTTGTTATTAGATTGTTAATTTATACATCACATCACACTAATATTATACAGGCGAAAGTTTGTGCGTGTGTGTATGTTTGTTACTCCTTCACGCCTCAACGAATAAACCGATTTGGCTGAAATTTGGAATGGAGATAGCTCATACCCAGGATTTATCACCTACATTTTATCCCGGAAAATCAAAGAGTTCTCGCGGATATTGAAAAAAGTTAATCCATGCGGACGAAGTCGCTCACATCATATAGTAATATGTAAATATAATGAAAAAATGGGTACATGTCTGGTAAGCGTTTAAATAAAAGCCAAAATATGTAAAGTGTTACGTTCTTATTTGGGTAACGGCATCGGTCGATTGCTGCGTGCCAAAAACTAAAGTGCGTTTATTTTCTATGATTATATCATGATATCGTTCCTTCAATTCACGAGGGCACGTGAGCTTTACATGTGATTACGTCGTGTACATGCACATTGCGTAAGTGTGTGTGCCTGTCAGGAGCTTATGTGGGAGCGGTCAGGCGCGAGCAAGCTCTCGCTCACACTTATATAGATACGACTCACACACAACCATGAGCCACGCGCCCTCGTGAATTGCAAGAACTATACTAGCTGTATTGCAATTTGCAAGTCGACCAAAATATAAGCAGATGTAGAATGGTCTAAAAAGGATTGCAATCTCCTCTGATTGTCTGAATTTATGGCGTTCTTGCTGGATCAATGCATTTTATAAGCCTCGTTAGCCCAACGATTAAAGGTGTGGACTGAAAACTGAAAGGTTGCAGGTTCGAATCCCACCCGTTGCACTATTGTCGTACCCATTCCTAGCACAAGCTTTCCGCTTATTTGGAGGTGATAGGAGGATATTAGTCAACTTCAGCTTAGCTAATGTTCTCTTTAAAAAAAAAAACTTAGTGGGAAATTTAGCTAGTGGGAAAGCACCAGCCAATCGGAGGAGATTGCGATCGTCACAATCGCAAACATTTTTGGACAATCCATCAGCTGACGTAACGTAAGAGTGTTCAAATGCAGCAATAGAACAAATATGTATTTATATAATTTTCTTTTTTACCGCAGATTAGGTATTATGAATTTAACCGTCTCGTTGGTCTAAGGGTAAGCATGTACGACTGTGGATGACGACGTCCCGGGTTCGATTCCTGGGTCGGGCCAATAAATGTATTGGGTTTTTCTGTCAAGAAATTACTATTAGCCCGGAGTTAGGAAGTTTGGTGATGTATCACCTCCGTGCCTCGGAGAGCACATAAAGCCGCCGGTCCTGCACCTGCCCTCTCCGGTCGTGTCAGTTTTTCCGTCCCATCAGACCATGAGAGTGAGGGAACAGAGAGTGCACCAGTTGTGCACTATAATATCTCCCGCGCTGATGATGGGATTCGGTCGGGTGGAAATTAATATGAATACTTTATCAATGAATCGTGAGAGGCTATTATTTGGCATGGTGATGTTATTATTTTTTTATTAAACTTTAAAACTGTTATGATTAAAATATCTTCGGATACTTACTTAAAATATGATAAAATTTATAAAGCATGAAATTATGAATTCATAATTAACTGCTCGTAGTCACGAAAATTTAGCTTTGCCCAATAGTCCTATCCTAAAATAATTAATATTTTCTGAATATGTAGGTATACATAGATATAGTATGTAGTGTAGATAGACAATTGTTATTGCATTGACGAAAAAATGGATTTAACGATATTCTTCTTACAATAAAATAAGTAATCATAATGTATATTAAAATAGTCAAATAATTTACAGCAAATTAATTTTTATATTTCAAATGAAATCAATTTGTTCATAATACATAATTAAGTTACCAATTTCAAACAAAAAATGTAAGTAGGTAAATTGAAATGTAATCTATTACATCCAAAAAATCCAGATGTAATAACACACTAAACGTAACTGGGAACTCGGTTTCACATAACTAACAATATCGGGGCAACGACGACCCGACGATCTCCCTGGCGCAGTGGTGAGAGCTGTGGCCTTATAACTGGGAGGTCTCGGGTTCGATTCCCGGCGGGGGCAATTTAGGAATTTATTATTTCTAAATTGTCTCTGGTCTGGTCTGGTGGGAGGCTTTGGCCGTGGCTAGTTACCACCCTACCGTCAAAAACGTGCCGCCAAGCGATTTAGCGTTCCGGCACGATGGCGTGTAGAAACCGATTAGGGGTATGGGTTGAATTTACACTGCTATACCCCTTCCAAGTTAGCCCGCTACCATCTTAGACTGCATCGTCACTTACCATCAGGTGAGATCGCAGTCAAGGGCTATCTTGTCATCGAATAAAAAAAAAACAACTTTCTTGATGCAGTGGCTGGTGACAGTCACTGATGTCAGTGAAGTGCTGGTGAGAGGTCTTTGCGCCATTGGCAAAATTATTAGTTCCAGAGACATCCGCATGTCAAAATTGGCGCTTCAAATTAATCCTTAATTAAGCTGTCATATTTTGTATAGGTGAGTCTATACAAATGACAGCTTATTCAAGTAAATTCACTGTTAATCATAGATTAAACATAGAGATCAGTGACTATGGTGGACAAAAGTTGTTAAGCTATTGCATAGCTTCTATCGCGGGCCTTGAGCGTGGAGACCGAATCCAGAAATTCCGTAACGAAAATAACCTGACACTGGACTCCTCTACGGTGAGCCGCTAGATGGCGTTGATAAAAAATGCTATGCAATAGCTTAACCGCGGCAGTCCCCGAGTGCCACACGTCTTTTTATTTCACTTTAACAATTTAATCGCAAAAGCCGTAAACTTAAAATAAAAGTAGATAATACACTAGGGACCTTTTTAATTTTGTAAAATGTAATACTTCTTGAAATTGCAGCGTTTGATGAAACGTTGTTTATTATAATTTAAGTTACTTAAAACGGAATAATATAAATGTTATTTATTGAAATGGATAAGTTAATAAAATATTTTTGTACTGCATTAAAAAGTTTGTTAATAATTTTTGCGAAACCCTTACGCCGGTGCTTGAAGTGCCGATGTGCCTAATATAATACGATTGCATAACACTCTTTATAATATGTACCTACTTACGTACTTACCTATATCTCTGTTCGTCGCAATCGCTTTCGATATTATTTCAGTATCGATTGGTATCGATTTGAAGTTTGGAATCCTTACTTATATTGAAAATAAATGCGTAAATGTGTTTGTTTGTTGGTTTGTCCTTCAAAAACGCCGCAATAGAGCTATAAATTAACGTACGTTGAGAACCTGGAGAGTGAATAGTGAATTTTTTATCCCGGAAAATCGGAGTTACCGCGTGATTTTTAAAGATAAAATCCACGCCGACAGAGCCGCAAGCATCAGCTAGTTATAAATAAGATGAAATAATTGAAAAATATTTCATTAGATTATTTAAAATGAATGAATATTAGAAAAATATTAATTTATTAATATAATATTATAACATTTTTAAATATTCATTGTAGCAGGGACTTGGTATTATGGGGACTGAGTCGAATGATATGAAAGGATTCCAAGCTTCGATCACAGAAAAATTTTTTCTTCTGTGATCGAAGATTCCAAGACAGGTTTTTTGAGTCGCTTAGTTAATATTCCTTTACAAACTCTGCGTTTGACCGAACCTAAGGGATTTGTTTTTGAGATGATGGAATTAAAAAAAAATTGTGGGTAAAAAAAAACCTTTTTGCAGGGTTTGCAGGTGTTAAAAAGACGTCTCTTCGATGTAGTCTGCAAATCACGTTTCTGTTACTATCTTTGAGTATTACTGGCGTATCGACACTCGAGATGATCTGATAAAATAAAAGTAAAATACGTTACGTCACTTTTCCATCGAGAAGCAAGGCAAGGCAATAACTATACTCACCGCTCGACTACGGCGACCTTCTGAGGAAAATCGGCGCGCGAGCAGTTCGTTTGTAACAGTGCCTGGGACGTGACGTTACTAAAATGATAAGGTGAGAATTTACCTGTCCATACATCCTATACTAAGCGATAGGTTACATACCTTAGAGAAAAGTATAATATTTTAATAGCTACGCTATGGCAAATTAATATTTGCATGCGCAGCGTAAATATTTCCTTTTTTTATTTTTTAAGCAATACATAATATTATTATGTTTAATTTGAATGCTAGTTCAAGCGTAACATACAATATTTAAGGCTTTGTATAAAAAGCATGTACCTAGCACCCATGAGAAGAGGTAAGATAATATTTATTCAAACGTGGACTTTCAAAACCTGTATCTTCAATAGTGCCTAAGTAATAATTTATTGGCAACCAGGGTAAGTATCTAGCTACTTACTTAAACTTTTACAGTCAAATAGTAGGTAGGTAGTGAGTTAGTTGAAATAACCGGCATACGAAAGGTTCCGTATCAAAAAACGCGTTTCTAGTGGGGGCTCCCCTTTGATTTTCAATTTATTTTTATTTTTTGTTGTTATACCGGCAACAGAAATACACATTCCCTGACAACTGTCTACCTATTACGGATCATGAGATACAGCCCGCTGACAGACAGACGGACGGACTGACAGCGGAGGCTTAGTAATAGGTTCCCGTTGGTTACCTTTCGGATTCACCACTTCCAAAAACATTATTTCTTTGTCTACGTTATTAGTGTATGTTTGTTGGTTTGTCCTACAATCATGCAGCAATATGATTTTTTGCATGAATAAAGTTAAGAACCTAAGGCACTGCCTAGTTTGTTACTACAAAGGCTACTTTTTATCCCGAAGAAACAAGGGTTTCTGCGGAATTTTAAAAACACCGAACTCTCCCAGTCTTTCTCAAAATGGGCGATAACGCCCCCTTGTGGGCTTTGGAGATTTAGAGTGGGGCGTTAAGGGGCCCAGAAAAAAATGGGGGGTGTTGGCGAACGAGTGTATAAAAAATTAGTGGCGCTGAAAAATAATTGATTTTAAAAGGGGGCAGTAAAAGAAATAAGTTTGATAATCTCTGCTCTAACCAGACGCAATCGCGGTCGCGTTTTTAAAGCTACCTACCTACCCAAAAGTCAGAGATTTTCCATACAACCATTCCAGGGGACTGGAGTTTTTCAGCAGCACCGCAGACAGATGACGGACAGTAAAGTGATTCTAGGAAGATTTCGTTCTTAGGGTTCCTTAGTAGAAATAACAATAAAGGTACCTACCTATATTTCACGAAGTCCACCCGTCTTTGTCGTCTTTTAAAAATATTGGGGGTATGTTAAGAATATTTTTGAATCCAACATGCACTCGGACATTTATTTCCATTATGGACTACCCGTTTTGGACCTTTGACACTACTACGGAATCCTTACTAGGTATGGTAGGTACGAAAACCTACTTGCAAGTTTATATACTTACCTGCCTAATTTATATAATTAGGTACCTTTATTTTTTTAGTAGATAACTACTTATAAATCAACAAAGGTACCTAAATAGGTACCTATATCGTTAAGGGCCCGTGGTCCAACCGATTTGTAATAAAGTAAAATAATGCAATAGATACCTACTTAGGTATATTCGATAGGTAGGTAGGTACTTAAATCGACTGCTGTCCAAATAAAACATTAATATTCTTCGGTAAAATATGTTCGGCAATGGGATAGATAGGTATTTAGTTAAAAAAACTATGCTATATTATTGCAGCTAATACTTGCAGGCCGCAACAGATCTAAACATAGGTAGGTACTTACCTAGTGCTTACAATCTCCTGACATTTCAATCTTATTGTTACAATGTCGTTAAAATCTTATTGTCAGCTTATTGTTATTATTCCAACCCTATTGTTAGTTTCTTATGAACAATATATATCTACTGCTTTATTACCGTGTATTAAGTATCTATAGGGTAAGGATGCCGAATATGAGATAGTTGCCAAATATGAGATATGTAGTTAGGTTTTGGCGAAACCAATCGCCGCATCTATTTGGCGATACTGTCACCAGAAGCCGCGTGGCAACAGATCATGTGTTGGTGCTTCCCAGTTCGAGGCGAAGTCAGGTTGTGTACGTGCGAATTTTTACGAAACCACAAAACCCGATTTTTGACACCAAATATTAACGAGGTATGTTACAACTTTATAGTCACACTAAATGATTGTTGTTACTAAAACCTTTTTATTTAGTAGTACGATGTTGTAGATTAATAAATATCGCCAATAAAAAGTTTTTTGAATTGATTTCTTTCCTTTTTCTCTAAATCTATACTATCTCATATTAAAAACCCTTGGTATCTCATAATAGGAGACCATTTCTCTGAGACGTAATTTCTGACTTTTCTAATATTATCTGATATAACAAAAAATATATACCTAGCACTAAACGGTCTTTCAAGGATAAACTTCATTAAATACTTATCGACTATAAGTAATTTTCATAGTCATTAGTGCAATAATTTATTTTTTATGGCCGAATGTGTAAATGGTATCTGTAACAGAAAGTGGGTCAGGATGGTCAAATAAATAATTGAACAAGTTTGTATTTCACTTTAACTGGATGTAATTTCACAAAGCGTGTACTCTCGTCGAGTTTTACAAAAGGTCTGCTGGTGCAAGTCAGGAATATAGAAACTCCGGCCCCAAGTAACAATAATCAATTAATCATATTTTAATACAAACGAAAGTTAGCTTAGGCGACGCCGAAATAGTCACAAAGGAAATTATTATTTATCAAACTCCATACTGTTAATACGATCCCTTAACGTTTAAAATAAACAATCTGTAGCTATGCGAGTCGCATGAACAAAGGCCCGTTGATAGGTACCTAATAACTATTCAAAATATCAAAAGTAAAACGCACAGTCAGGGCATAGGCTCAGCAATAAGTAACATAAACAAATTCTATAGCATATCTCATATTCGGCATCTTTACCCTATATGTATAACCTAACATTAAACGCACTATCAGGCTCTCAGCGCTCATCAACTTTGACTTTAGTATAATTGAGGAATTGGTGAATAACATAAGCTAGGTAGGTACCTTTTATCCCGGAAAAACCACTGCTTCCCGCGCAATTTTTAAAAACTCGTACCACGCGGGCGAAGTTTTAGGCAAAATCTAGTTGGTATTAATAAGGACCAACGGCTCAAAGTGCTCTCCGAGGTATGGAGAAAAGGAAAAGCTCAAAATTTGAACCACCAGTCGGTCACCCATCCAATTACCGACCAAGGTAAACGTTGCTTGACCAACGTAATCACTTAATCTCCTCCCTCAAGTAGTCTTCTAATAGGTTCCAATACCTATCTATAAAAAAATGCATATTCATGCCCCTACATAATAATATCATCATGTTACATAATCGTAATTATATTCCTGACAACTTTATTAACCATGGCGGACCATGCAAACACGATTATTATTAACTAATAATGCACGCTTTTCTATGCAATGAACGTTAAAAGCTAAATTCCATCTTATTAGGTATAAGTAGTTAGCACAGTAGAGGACTTCGCACTAAGTGTAGTAGGTATAATAACTGTAGGTAGGTACCATGAGTATACCAATATCTTCGTCGCGTATTCTATGAACCGGTCGAGAATAGACCCTGCCCTACTAGCCATATTACAAACGTATCTTATCTATTCTCTTTCCATGATCGCTAACGCCGCTGTAGAACAGGGGTTCTCAAATTTTTTTTTAATCATGGAACCTCAACTATATTCATGCAAAATAAATCACGTCGATCCGTTGCGCCCTTGCTGTATGATTGAGAAACCAACAAATAAAAATACACTTTGGCATTTATAATATTAGTAAGGATACCTAAGACACAATTTGATAGAAATTTAGAAATTGTAGAAAAGAACATTTTAATGTGTACGCTACCTACTTATCAAGTGAAAGGTTTATGATTTATATTTATTCACTTCTCTCGATTGACGACAAATCCGGTCAAATCCGGTCGCATTAAAATCATGCCGAATTTTAATAATTTGCAAAGTAAAGTAGGTACAGTTGAGCAATTAAGTTAAATAGATTTATAAATACATATCAAAAATTCCGGGGCCGGCGGGATTCGAACCCACATCTCTCTGGGAATCGCGCCCGAGTGTGTTATCCGTTACACCACGGCGAACTACACGTCAACCACGAAATTAGTGATATGTATCTACATTTTCAATCAGTTTTATAGCAACTGTTAGCGACATCTAGTAGCGACACATTACAGTTGTCGATCTACTTTTTTCCCAAGACACCATATTACTATGGAGCTCTTAAGAAATTATAGATGCCACATTGCTTGTTACAATTTTTAATTTTTTATTGAAGTGTTAACCTACACTTAAAGGAAATAACCTAATAGATTTATAAATACATATGGTTCGTCGTGGTGTAACGGATAACACACTCGGGCGCGATTCCCAGAGAGATGTGGGTTCGAATCCCGCCGGCCCCGGAATTTTTGATATGTATTTATAAATCTATTAGGTTATTTCCTTTAAGTGTAGGTTAACACTTCAATAAAAAATTAAAAATTAAGTTAATGTTAAAGTTTTAACACTAACTAACTCTAGCTGTTTGCCTCCTCGGTCTAGTGGTTTATACGATAGCAGATTGTAAGGTCCCAGCAAAGAACATAATACTCTGACGAGGGTCCCAGGTTCGGGCGCAAGTATCGTGCCAAGGATGAGGTCATCAAATCAAAATTTTTAAATTGCACACGCTTGAAATAGAATCCCTTGTCACTTGCAAGACCACAGAACTCATCACGTCACGTCAGGGATGTTCTCAAAACTCGTCAGGAACTAGAAAAGGTGACATCGAAGCTCTATTTTCCGTCAATACATCAAATTAATCGCTTGCATCGTTATTCAATGAGCTACTGTATGTTCATGGGACAATTTAGGTGCTGTTTCGTGCGGATTGTAATAAAGAATATACCTAGGCACCTATTAGTATATATTAGCTGGGTATTAGATAGGGTATTAGGTAGGATGAATCCTACCGGAAATCGTGCAGTTACAAGAGTAGTATTTAGCGACTCTATACCTACTATCTCTATACATTTACGAGTATATATTTAGATTGCATGTAAACCGTCAATTTTCATACTCTTTACTGGCTATTATCATATCTGTTACGGTTTAAACTACCTACCCAATTAATGACAAAAAATGTATGCAAAGTGCATGGGTAGGTACCTACACGATAAGTCACTACAGCAATTTGATATGGAGGTTTAAGGTTTTAAAATCTCTCTAATCTAACCAAAACACATGCTTATAAAATTGTCTACTAGTCTAATTTGGGGACAGCTGAACCAATTTTGGCTAGATTATCACTTTTTTTTTAATGCGATGAGATCTCACCTGATGGTAAGTGACGATGCAATCTAAGATGGTAGCGGGCTAACTTGGAAGGGGAATGGCAGTGTACTCATACCCCTAATCGGTTTCTACTCGCTGTCGTGCCGGAACACTAAATAACTTGGCGGCACGTCTTTGATGGTAGGGTGGTAACTAGCCACAGCCAAAGCCTCCCACCAGACAAAACTGTCACTTACCCTTTACGTTAAAATAATATAACGTATGTAGGCACTTAGTATTTACCTATTGCCTACCGGTGCCGGTGCCAGTGACAACTAGAATACTACTTAATATGCATACCTACTCACGCATGTACCTAGGTATTCATGCAGTAGCAGGTTTGGGGCACCAACCTCGTAACTAAAGCCATACAAGTCAATTTTTTTTTTTTTAGTGTCGATCAACAGGGTCTTGAATTATGCAATCTCAACACGTGTACCTACCTGTACCTACGGATGTCACAGGTCGCGCGCCAAATCGCGGTCAATGTCGTTGACACCTAGACCTAGAGTCATTGAAACATATAACGGAAAAGTCGGCGAGGTACGCGTGTAAAGAATTTGCAATATACCTACATAAATATGTGGTCTTCAAATACTCAAAGTCTTCAAATAAAATAAAAACAAAAACTCTACAAAGGCTCTTATTATAGAAATAGAAACTTTTTCTTATACTGTTAATCTCAGTATAAGAGGAATTTTCTTTCACAACAGTGTAATTAAAAAAAATAAAAAATAACATAAGTGAGTAAAATTAACAACAACAATTAAAATTAAACATATATAAAACTAGCTTTTACCCACGGCTTTGCTCACGTTAAGTTTGATTCTTCATTGTAATATTTTGTGAGTACCGATGAGGCTGACATGAAGGTCACCTTCAAAAGTCCCTTATTAAAAATGAGACTATTTAACCCCCTTGAGGGTTGAATTTTCAAAAATGTTAAGCGGATGTTATCTTGATTGCTATGAACCTTTGGGCCTTTGATCAAAAACTGTTGCTGTTTATTTTGCGATTGGTATAGTCTCAAAATTATTATATTATTATCATGTAGATACTATCTACATAATTAAATAGTAGCTCAATAAAAGATTTAGATAAGTGAAATGGAACTGATAGCGGATGGCTTAGAACAATGAGACAATAAGATTTTAATAATAGGGTAAAGATGCCGAATATGAGATACCATTTACATATTCGGCCATAAAAAATAAATTATTGCACTAATGACAATGAAAATTATTTATATTCGATAAGTATTTAATCAAGTTTATCCTTGAAAGACCGTTTAGGGCTAGGTATAATAGATTTTTTGCTATATCAGATAATATTAGAAAAGTCAGAAATTACGTCTCAGGGAAATGGTCTCCTATTATGAGATACCAAGGGTTTTTAATATGAGATAGTATAGATTCAGAGAAAAAGGAAAGAAATCAATTCAAAAAACTTTTTATTGGTGATATTTATTAATCTACAACATCGTACTACTAAATAAAAAGGTTTTGTGCTTGTGCTTGATGTTCTTCAGATGTAGATGTAATCCATAAAATCGTTAGTCCAACTTTACAATACTTTTCTATTTTTGCTTCTAAATAGTCAGAAAAAGTTGGAGGTTATCCCATGAACCTTGACAAATACTTCTGCATTAGCATCTTTTTTGACATAACGTTCTAAGATACTCTTGAGAATATCGAAAGTTTTGACGCTATTAGGTATCACATTTGTTTGCTTCGCACTGCACTCACGGCCCGTATTATGGCATCGTGGTCTTAGGACTTCTTTGATCGACGGCATCTAGAAAAAGAGGTTTTTAAATAGTCGTATTTCTATACATCCTAATATGGGATATCTCATTTAAGGAGCCCCCACGTGTCTCATATTAGGAAAACACCCAAATTTAAAAGCTAGGCTGCCTATTATTTCTTGACGAAGAAAATACAATTAAACTGCAAATGCATTGTAAAATTAATCATATAACTGATACAATGACTGTAAATTTAAATCATTTAGTGTGACTATAAAGTTGTAACATACCTCGTTAATATTTGGTGTCAAAAATCGGGTTTTGTGGTTTCGTAAAAATCCTCACGTACACAACCTGACTTCGCCTCGAACTGGGAAGCACCAACACATGTTTCGGTCTGTTGCCACGCGGCTTCTGGTGACAGTATCGCCAAATAGCTGCGGCGATTAGTTTCGCCAAAACCTAACTATCTCATATTTGGCAACTATCTCATATTCGGCATCCTTACCCTACGAGGTATGTGCGTGCCGTAGCTGATAAAATACTTTTTATCGTTATAAAATGTTGGATGCTATGTTTTGTTTTATATGAATTCGTACTTATGTAGTACCTAATATGCATGGTCGGTAGAGAAAACATTCTTTCGATATGATTTACCTAAATAATAATAATATCTTTAAAACAAAAAAGGGAATCACAAATGAACCGTCTAAAAATGCTAACTAGTTTCTAATTTACTACTGTATCATAAATATTTTGTATACTATTATTAAAACAGTAATTAGGTAGTACTTAGTATTAATTTTTGACAAAATTGGTCTCAAGATTTACCTAAAGTAAATCCGCAACTGGCAAAATTAAAAATCCGTTTAAAAATCAATGTGATCCATTCTGGAATCCATCAATTCCAGAAATTGAACTAAAATTCTGCAATCACTATCTAGGTCAGAGGCAGCAACTGGGCTATATCTATTGTTGCACTAACAAAATCAACTGCGCAGTGGACTGTGTAGGTCGAAGCGAAATATTTTGTCACATAAATAGGTACCAACCTATATTTAAATAATTTAATAGATTCATAAAGCCTTGACAATTATACGACTAACCTAACATAATCTTCTAATGCCTTTGTATGGTAATATTTAAACCTAGCTGCCCTACTGGTTTTATTGTAAATTGAAAGAATTAATATATTAATAGCAATTGTCTTCCGCATTTGATTTACAGTCGTTTTAAATTTCACAAAATTTGGAAATCTTTGATTTGGAAATCATAGCGTTGAACATGGGAACCAACTGCGACAATACAGTCACTAGAGACCTGCTAGAGCCAGACATGCTGGAAAGAAGCTAAACTTGGAGTTTCAAAAGAGTCAGTTACACTTGAGGCAGCAGCCATTTTTCAGTGGTGCCAGTCAACTTTAACCATAATCATATAAGAGAGTCACAAACATCCAAACTATAATAGTCTTATCAAAAAAAATATATGTTTATACACCTACATATTTATAGGTTGTATCTAATGGACAACAAATCATTTTGTCACAGCTTGTACAGTTTCCCTAAAAATTAAGAAAATCTATAGAAAGGTACTTTTTTCGAGGGATGAAGGGGGTAAGCGGCGGGTGGAGCGGGTGGGAGAGAATCTAGAATTAATGGACTATTATACGAGGATGCCGCAACGGCAGTGCAGAAACATCTTGAGGCGCCGCAACGCGCCAACAAAATTCAAAATTCAAAATTTATTTATTTCATGTAGGCTACCTTGTAGCACTTATGACACGTCATAAATCTATCAACGTAGGAAATCATCGTATTGGGCCTTTCAATGTTGCCAATAAATACTAAATACATCTACTTACACAATTTTTCTTTGAAGGAATGCTTTTTTTAAAAGAATCTTCACAAAAAGTACGATGTCGTCGTTTAAACGTCGCGGAGGAAACTCGATCGCCGGAAAAGCGTTCCGCAATAATAGGTACTCGTTTTACTAGAAAAACATTGTTTGTTCGAGATTTTTTGGTACTTAAAAGATGATTTCATTGATTACCTACTCTATTGTAATTATTTCATTATTATAACGATCAACCTTTTTAGACTGTGTCAGTAAGTTCTTTTATACCTCGCCAATCAATGCGAATCTGTCAATAGCTAGACGATTGTTGTCAAATCAATATCAACTTTTTGTGTATTATTTTTATGTAATAAATTCAACATTGATTTTGGTCTACTACCAAATAATAACATATAGGTATATCCGCATTTTTGTGACCTTATTTCAAACGTTTACTTTTCGTTATGCTAGCAGACTGGCTAAAGTTTACACTTAAGTATAAATTAGGCATCAAAGGTAAATATAATAAAATAATATCTAAATAAAATATTAACTTGTACTTTTCACGTTTTTATCTAAACTTTGATAGAAAAAATCCACCAACTTATCGCTAGTGGAGCGTTTAGTATTGCTACTTATGAAGTTTACTGCAGTTTCATTTATTGTATGACACTCGCACTAGGAAAAATTGATAGCAGCAAATACCATGACTGCCATGAATATTTGGCCATCAGAATTGGGCGAAATGATTTTAAAATAACGGCATATTAAGTTCTAATTTTGTCCACCTGAACAGATAAGTTGATGGCACTGTACAACTGTATATATTAAAAAAATCTCGGAAATCGGGGCCTGAGGCGCCAACTTCACGGACGAGAAAATCGCGGCAATAGTCTCGCCATGTGACAAAATTCGATACAAACTCTATTGGCCAAGTTCCAAAGAGCGATCCTATCGCGGTGGTACGACGAGTGACTCTGGACGGACTCGCTGCGATTTTCTGGACTGTGGAGATGGCGCTTGGCGCCTGAGTGTGAATGAAATAAATAATTTTGAATTTGGAATTGACTCTTGCAGGACACGGAAGTGCTTGATCTGGAGCAGCATGCTGGCGGCGCTGGTGGCGGGCGCGCTGATCGCTGTCCTCGTGCTGCAGCCCTGGGGCGTGCACAACCAGATGCGCTTCCGGCGCGCCGCAGTCGCCGCCAACGGCTACGAATGTGCTTCCGTTGGACGGTAAGTTCTCTTTCTGTTTTAGTTAATCGTGTATGTAGCACTAAAAAGTGGTTTGGCGCCAATTTTCCTTAAAATCAAAGGAAAACAACGTGAGGAAAGGTACCTATGTGAAATCTGCCAATAAGGCAAGCTTGGTGGACTCTCGCATAATATAAATTATAATTCTCGCCGAAGAGACCTGCGCTCAGAAGGGAGTTGATGGGTTGTTGAAAATGATGAATATAATCAAGCCCTAGTCAAAAATTCCATTGAGATATAAATAAATATGGATTTCTAAGGACTTACATAACAAGATTACAATAACATTGCTAAATACCAAGTCTTAAGAATTGGTATTTAGCAATGTTACGTTATCTTATTTGCAAATGCCCTGAACGACAACGGGGTGATATGTCATTGAAATTAATTAAATAAGACAAAAATAGCTTTATATTTCATTTTAAGTTTACATTATTTTTCTAGACTTGATTTAAAAAATCCCTAAGCACTGAGTGCCTCTCGGCAAAGGCCTCCTCCAGTTCCCTCTTATGTATAGGGTAAAGATGCCGAATATGAGATACCATTTACATATTCGGCCATAAAAAATAAATTATTGCACTAATGACTATGAAAATTACTTATATTCGATAAGTATTTAATGAAGTTTATCCTTGAAAGACCGTTTAGTGCTAGGTATAATAGATTTTTTGTTATATCAGATAATATTAGAAAAGTCAGAAATTACGTCTCAGGGAAATGGTCTCCTATTATGAGATACCAAGGGTTTTTAATATGAGATAGTATAGATTTAGAGAAAAAGGAAAGAAATGAATTCAAAAAACTTTTTATTGGCGATATTTATTAATCTACAACATCGTACTACTAAATAAAAAGGTTTTAGTAACAACTTAATAATATATTATCATGTGCTTGTGCCAAGTGCTTGATGTTCTTCAGATGTATGTAGATGTAACCCATAAAATCGTTAGTCCAACTTTACAATATTTTTCTATTTTTGTTTCTAAATAGTCAGAAAAATGCTGGAGGTCTTCCCATGAACCTTGACAAATACTTCTGCATTAGCATCTTTTTTGACATAACGTTCTAGGATACTCTTAAGAACATCGAAAGTTTTGACGCTATTAGGTAACATATTTGTTTGCTTCGCACTGCACTCACGGCCCGTATTATGGCATCGTGGTCTTAGGACTTCTTTGATCGACGGCATCTAGAAAGGAGGTTTTTAAATAGTCGTATAGAAATACATCCTAATATGGGATATCTCATTTAAGGAGCCCCCACGTGTCTCATATTAGGAAAACACCCAAATTTAAAAACTAGGCTGCCTATTATTTCTTGACAAAGAAAATACAACTAAATTGCAAATGCATTGTAAAATTAATCATATAACTGATACAATGACTGTAAATTTAAATCATTTAGTGTGAGTATAAAGTTGTAACATACCTCGTTAATATTTGGTGTCAAAAATCGGGTTTTGTGGTTTCGTAAAAATCCGCACGTACACAACCTGACTTCGCCTCGAACTGGGAAGCACCAACACATGTTTCGGTCTGTTGCCACGCGGCTTCTGGTGACAGTATCGCCAAATAGCTGCGGCGATTAGTTTCGCCAAAACCTAACTATCTCATATTTGGCAACTATCTCATATTCGGCATCCTTACCCTACGATTCTGTGCCAGCCTTCTACAGAATATAGACCGGCTTTTTTATTGAATTTAATTAATTAATTTTAACCTATTGTTGACTTAGATTAATGCAAAATAAATTAATCTGAATCTGACTCTACCCTTTTAGCAACGCATTCTCCTTTTTAAATCGTTAAACGTTATCGTATTGCAATAACTCTTACCCTTACAGCAATATATTGGAAAGGAACGGCTCAGCTGTCGACGCTGCCATAGCAACACTATTCTGCGAGGGGTTAGCGTGCGCACAGTGCATGGGTCTCGGGGGAGGGTTCCTGGCTACCATCTACGACGCCAGAACACGCACAGTGAGGGTGCTAAATGCGAGGGAGAGAGCACCCGCTGCGGCGCACAAGGATATGTTCCAAAACGCCTCGTCCACGGTCGGCGGGCTTGCGATCGCTGTGCCTGGTGAACTACGAGGGTACGGTGCCATGTATCGGGAGTACGGACGCCTGCCGTGGCGGGAGCTGGTGCGGCCGGCGGCGGACCTGTGTCGTCAAGGACACCGCGTCAACAACTACATGGGCCGAGTGCTGAAGACCTATAGAGACAGGATCCTCGCTGAACCTTCGATGAGGTAATCCACACTAAAGTATTCTAAATGCGAAAACCTATCTTTTCACCTCAATAGCTCAAAAGGAGCGCATTTGCTGTCTAAAACCAGTGAGCAAAAGTCGTTTTTACTCACTCAGTGCAAAATGTGTTGTCTCCAGAAAAGTTCAACACTTTTTCTCACTGAGTGAGCAAAAATGTCTTTTGCTCACCAGTTTTAGACAGTAAGCGCCCTTTTTAACTAGTGAGGTGAAAAGTTGTATGTAAACAGCAAAGTTTTTGTTTCTTGTGCCTTTGAATCCCTCACTAAACTCAGGATTCTAACGTAGATTCTATTATAGAGTCCTTCGCCAGCTCACAAAAATGAATTTTGCTATCTTGTTGAACAAATAACTAATGTGTATCTCCCATCATGGATACTGAAAACCAAAAAGTTCCCACGGGATTTGCAATAAACCTAAATTCATCGAAAGTCGCTTTGACTAAATACACTGAAATACGAAAAAGTCTGTCTGAATGAATAAACAAATGAATGAAATTAATTAACGAATGGCATTAATGAATGAATGGTAAATTATTAATTTCATTGAAAATAAATAAAAATATGAAATACTTATAGTACCTACTGTAATAATTACTTACGAATTTACAGGTTGTCGACCTAAGTTTTAGCTATTTTATTGCACATGTTTAGCACTAACATGATAAGCAATGCATTAATTAGCATTTAACGATCTTAATAGCGATCTATTAAAATAGGAAACCATTAAAAATACCTAAATACCTAACCATAAAGTTTTCAACAGTTGGATGGCCTATGAATTAAAATATAATATTATATGTAGGTATATATGCTTACTATGTTTTGTCTGACAAGAGACTGTAGTCGTTTCGGGTAGGTAGAGTTTTCCAGTAGCATATTCACGCATATTAGGCACTTATCTAATGAGGGGTATAGTATCGATTAAAAGTAAAACTGCCATACTCCTTGCAACTCAAGTCATTTCGATCTTAGACTAGCTTAGCACCAGAACCCGGGGGCTGGCAGTCAAGGGCTAACTTGTCATCGCATTAAAAAAAATCGTTTTTATCTTATTAACTAGTTTATAAGTTCAATATTGTCATTTTAAAAATTTATTTCAGCGAGCTGTATGTGAACCCGGAGACGGGAGATGTGTATAACGAGGGCGATTTGATCCGCGAACCAACATTAGCTCGCACCCTCGATGTCATCGCAGAGGAGGGCGCGGAGGCGATCCACGACGGCACCCTCACCGCCGCCCTCGTGCGCGACATTCAGAACTTTGGTGGCATCATTACGGAGGAGGACCTAAGGACTTACAAGTAAGATTCTTCCCCCTAACTTAATGATAAGGTAGTAGTTCGTCCCGAACTTAGAGCTCGCGTCCAAAAAGTTTGTAAATAAATGTACAATGTATTACCCTTCGATCACAGAAAAATAAGGGGATTCAGCCTGGATTCAGCACTTTATACTTCAACTATTATTCAAATGCATCATTGTTCCTTGACACTGAAATAACTACTTCACGTCAATGTTCGATGACAGACTAGTTAGCGAAATGATCTTGCACTCATATTTAGTGGTTACACAAATCGGACTAACATGCGATATCCACTTATTTTTCTGTGATCGAAGGTATTATTGAATGAGCATGCTTAGAGAATTGCAAAAAAATCTACCTATTTTATACTTGAACAATATTATGTAGTACTACTCGTACAATTAAAGAATGGTTTTGAAAATGGCGTCGCTTCTGTTCACCTCTCACTCGCACACTGTCGCTATCTATACTCACACTCGCCGGTACGGACAACAACAATAAACTGATAAAATGACCGTCTTTATTTATTTATTTATTGGTAATCAACAGCGTGTACAACATAATTTTACAAGATTATTTTAATCACAACACACTAATATTATAAAGGTGAAAGTTTGTACGTGTATGTGTGGGTGTATATGTGTGTGTATGTGTGTATCTTTGTTACTCCTTTGCGCCACAACGCATGAACCAATTTGGCTGAAATTTGGAATGGAGATAGCTCATTCCCAGGATTAAAACATATGCTACTTTTTATCCCGGAAAATTAAAGAGTTCCCGCGGGAATCAAAAAACCTTTATCCGCGCGGACGAAGTCGCGGGCATCATCTAGTTCTTAAATAAAACCAAAAATGATTACATTATTTGAATTAAAAAATATATATAACGTTTATATTATTTTCTAATATATTATAATTTATTGATTATTAACAGATTGTCGCTCGCTATAGATCCCGTGTATGCTGACAGTACCGGCATAATGAGCCGCCATTTCTAAAACCATTCTTTAATTTTACGGATAGTAGGTATTTGTATTTTGACTACAGGACATAACTGAAAGAGTTTCAGCTTTGATGTTAAGCCGTTTTTAGACTTTGGGACTAAAAAGGTCTAAAAACGGCGACTTTGATAGCCCCAAATCGTCAATTTAAAAACTTATTTTATAGGTGACCACTCCATTTATTATAGGTACTTATTTACATCCTCAGAGTGGAGTGGCAGGATCCAATAGCAGTGTCAATATCAGAAGAGCACACGCTTTATTCGGTACCCCTGCCTGGCTCAGGGTCTGTGCTGGCATTTTTGCTGAACATGATGCGCGGTTGGATTGGTGCTGGCACCAACGTGGCAGTCGGGTCCAACCTCTACTGGCATCGTGTCGTCGAAACCTTCAAATATGGATACGCGAAGCGAACCGGCCTCGGAGATCCTGCACGAACTAACTTACCATACGATATCAGAGAAGTGAGTGGGCTCTTCTGTTTCTTCCTCCTGGCATTTTCTACTTCACATCCCATAGTCATTATTCTAAATTTATAGTAGCTAAATCTATGCATATTTTCTATTTTATCGAAGTTTGTCCAAAATTACCTAGCACTCTCAGCCTTGCTAAAAAAATGTAGTGCGATTACCATACCTTTGATACTTGGTTATAGTAAGTTTCCGCATATTAGTATTACCAAATCGATACCTATTTAACGAGTCCATTGTTCTATTGGTAACAAGTTCTGTTGCGGACATCCTGGTTTTGGATCCCGTAAAAAAGCACCATGAGAGAGGGAATAGAGAGTCCAAGCTAGTCTGTTAGCTCATACCTCTATGCACTATAATATCTACTGCGTAGTTGGTTAGTCCCAGCCTCCATGGTTGCCATGGCCGAATATTTCTCCTTCTCGACCGAATTTCGGCTTTTATATCTTCCACCAATTAATCATTTGATAGTTTATTTTCAAGTTTAATTTTGCTTTTAGTTGGAGCGCAATCTTTCGAACCCCGAGTGGGCAAGAGCCTTCAGAAGTCTTGTGAACGACAACCGCACCTATAACGATTGGAAGCACTACGGCGCTCTGTTCGAAGGAGCGGACGACCACGGCACGGCGCACGTGGTGGTATATGCGCCTGATGGCAGTGTGGTGTCTGCCACCAGCACTATCAACTATATGTAAATATCCTTCAGTCTTTAAACTAGCTCCTAGATATATACAGAGTAAAATAATAATCCTACTTTGGAAATATGTTTTCTTTAAGGATAAAACCATTGACTTAATCAATCAATCGATTTTTTACCAACGAATGTATAACTAACTATACGTAAAGTTTAGGATAGAATTGAAGAATTGTTTAGGTACCACTTGTCACATCGGACTCTATACATATGCATATATGACTCTATATGCATGTGGCAGATAAAATCGAAGAAGAGAAAGTTGTAATCAAAATATTTTCGTTGTTGAAGTCTTATCTAAGATCTAGAATAGATATTTGTCGTTGTTAAAAAAATAGTTGCTTGGCTTATTGCTCGGTAACAAAAATCCTAATTTCATTTATAGTTGGGGATCTCAGAGGCGGTCTACCAATCTGGGTATCATGTTGAACAACGAAATGGATGACTTCGCGGTTCCGAATCGTGAATCTGCTTATGGGATGCCGCCATCACCGGCAAATATGGTCGAAAAGGGACTTCAGCCATTGAGCTCAATGGTGCCAAGTGTGATATTATCGAGAAACGGTACAGCAGACCTGGTGATAGGTGCTGCTGGTGGTACGAAGATCACAACACAAGTAGCTCTGGTATTAAATTCTTGTTGGTTTATTTAAACTATTTCTATCATCGTCGGCCTTTCAATTTGCACACAGGTAGACCTATATACTAATTCGTTCAATATTCTTTTGCACCTAATCAATGACAAGCGCCAATCATTTTTCTTTGCTAGTCCGTCTGTCACAACTTCTAATTTTAACAACAACTAAATTTTTAGACAATCGAGATCTGGTTGGGTTGGATGATGGGGCACTTATGATATTATCAATGTAGATATAAAAACTACTGATCTGTCTCTAAGAGAAATAATTTTGTAGCGATTTCCTAGACCCAAATGTGGCTATCCGATGAAAATGCTAATAATAAAGTTGTTTTCAGGTGGCAATGCACACACTTTTGGAAGGCGGCGAGTTAACCGATGTCATCCAACGCCCACGACTTCACCATCAATTGGTCCCAATGGAAGTTGAATACGAAACTGATTTTGATCAGGTAGGATATTCTATTTCTTTCATAAAGGATTACTTGTTTTATTTTATGCGTAGAATGTCTATGTAGAATGCGAATGTAGCGTGTGAATGTGTATGTATGTATGTCATAAACGTAACGAGAAATATGATTCGTTAGTAATGCATGAGTCACGCACACATCGTGTGGCTCACACACACAGATAACGCAATTTGCAGCGATAGATATGTAGCACGAGAAATCAAACTTGATACTTTCAATATAGATATTCGTAAAAGCCTTTCGTTATCTTACATAGGTATAAGACCAGCGCAATCATAATGAAATTATAAGATTTTTTTTATTGTCAATAGAGTGTCATCGAATCTTTAAGAGCACGAGGGCACGCTACAACAGAACGTGGGCCCACAGCTGGATTCGCTGCGATGAATGGTGCTATGAGGGACCCAAATGGTTATATTCTTGCCTCAACAGATCGAAGAAGAGTTGGAAGTATCGATGGATTTTGACCCTGTAAAGAAGCTTAGGTAGTGCTTTCATATTGAAACCGACGCAAAGTTAGCAAACTTATATAAATAATAGCAATATGTATTTACCTAATTCTTGAAGGTGCAAAATGTTCAGGATTTCATAATTACAGACTGTGGTCTGACTTTATATTTTGTGCTACCTATAGTTCCTTTTTTCTTAATTTTAACTAAGTATTTATCCCTTTAGGAACAGTGCATACGAGTGTCACCGAAGCGTAGTGTATTTTAATCTTAACAGCTTAATTTAAATGAGCACACAGTTGAAACTGAAATTAAAACATGTGTTTTATTTTCAATCGTAGTACAAAGTAAATAAAGTCAAGCATATAAATGATTAAAAGACACTGAAAGACTTAGCTCGACGCCACTCCACAGAATTTATGGACTTGCACCTCAGGTTGAAATCTATAGAGCTGCTAGACAGAGAGACAGAGTAAAACAAGTAGGTACGTTCTATAGATTTGGCCTTAGAATACTTTAGTAAGTCCTTACCAGTTAATTATGGAGTTAAGAGACCATGTAGGTAGATAAAATAGAAAGCTTTATAGAAAGATATTTATCATTGTAAGCATAATATTAGTATTACCTACCTACTATAGTCCTAAAACGTAAAAGACAATGATACTCGTAAACTTGTAATATGAGTAAACTTATGCTCGAAGAGCTGTCTCAATAGGTACTCCTGTCTGCTGAAATCGTGTATTTTTCTTGTAAATATTAGTATAATGTAGTTAGTTATTGTTTAAATATAAGATGGGTACTGTGATATTGATATAAAATAAATCCTAATAAATATATTAACTAGATGTTTTTTATTCTAACTCACAACGGCTTATACGAAAGCGTAATTTTTCATTTTTACACCAGCGCTCGAGGAAGATCTTCCTGTTAAAACCTAAGATTTACCCAAGGATTTACCAACTCGTCATGGTAACAACCCGAAAATGTTTCGCGGTCATCGTTTTACCTCACAGACATGACAAATGTTGAACGTAGGTTATTAATAATGTTATTAAGCTATTGCATAGCTTCTATCGCAGACCTTGAGCGTGGAAACCGAATCCAGAAATTCCGTAACGAAAATAACCTGACGCGGGACTCCTCTCACCGCTAGATGGCGTTAATAATAATAATAATAATAATAATAATAATAATTTATTTGCCAGAATGTTTGTACAATGAGATGGTAGGTAACATAATTGTCAATAGAAGTCCAGAACATTCAACTAAATCAATAGCATGCAAATAATATAATACAATCAACTATAAAATTAATATGATAAGTAACATTAGGTGAAATTATTAGAAAATTATAATAATTACAAATTCATATTAGTCAGTCAAAATTAAAGACAAATTCATTCATATTAATAAGTCAAGATTAATTAAATTTCAAAATGTCAATATTTATATTTTGTCAGTGTCTAATTATTACTCTAAATATTCTTTTATATTATAATAACATTTATCCATTAACCAGTTGTTAAGTTTTCTTTTAAATATATTTAATGATAATTTGTGGAAATCTGCTGGTAGTTTATTATATAGCCTGACAGCCATACCGTAAGGACTTTTCATATACGTACTGGTACAACATTTTGAAATTACTATTTTATTTGGATACCGAAGAGACCTATTTGTATTAATTTCATGATTTCGCTTGAAGTACTTCGGGTATCGCTTAACAAATACACACATGTCCCGTATATATATACATGCTAATGGTAGAATACCTAATTTTTTAAATAACGGTTTACAACTCTCCAATGGTCCTGCGTTACAAATAGCCCTAATGCATTTCTTTTGGAGTCTAAATGCTCTAATAAAATCCACAGAATTACCCCAAAGTATCAAACCATATGATAAAACTGATGCTACATATCCGTGATAAGCGCTTAAAGCTGCTTTTATAGATATCGTTCGAGCTAAACGTCTGAGAGCATATATAAATGTATCTAATTTAGTGCATATGTAGTCAATGTGTGATTTCCAATTACAATGTTGGTCATAGATTATTCCTAAAAATTTTAACATGTCAACTTCATCTACTTTTGTGTCATTATATTTAATATTTTTCGTCAAATTTTTTGCATTATAGTAACTAAATTGCATTAATTTTGTTTTATTCAAGTTTACTTGTAAGTCATTTTCATGTAGCCAATTTATTATGTCTTTTAATGCATCATTAATGTCTTCTTCATATGTCCTTATATTCTTACATTTTATTAATACTGTTGTATCGTCCGCAAATAACACACATGGATGGGTGGTCGCCGCTGTTATGTCATTAATATAAGTAAGAAAAAGAAACGGTCCGAGTATACTACCTTGTGGCACTCCCCTCCTATTATATTTGAACTGGGATTTATAGACTTCCTTGGTATTACTTTCTATTCTAGAAATTTCAGTGCAAATTTTCCTGTCACTCAAATAAGATTTGATCCACTCTAAAGCTTTTCCTCTGATTCCGTATCTTTCCAATTTGTCCAATAATATTTTATGATTAACGTAATCAAAAGCCTTAGTCATATCTAGAAAGATCGCTGTAATAGGTATCCTGTCATTTAGACTATCGTTTATTATTTTACTTAAATAGAAGCAAGCCTCAGTAGTGGATCTATTGTTACGAAACCCGAACTGTTCATTTACTAACAGATTTCCGGTATCAAAAAAGCTTTTGAGACGTTTTACCATTGCTTTTTCCACGATTTTCGCTAAAATTGGTACTAATGTTATGGGACGATAGTTATTAACATCATTGCGGTCACCTTTTTTGAACAAGGGTTTTACAATGGAAATCTTTAAGTTATTTGGAAACACTCCTTGTTCAAATGATCGGTTTATTATGTCTGCAAGTGGACTGCACAAGAAATTTGCACATTTTTTTACTATATCTGTCCTTATTTCATCGTATCCCACAGCTTTTGTATCATTCAATGATTTTATAATTCCCAGAATTTCATACGGATCTGTAGGGTTTATAAAAATTGAATGATTGTTAGGTGCGTAAGAATATAATTTATTGTTTACTCTAATGGATTCATCTATGTTTTTGCCAAGATTAATAAAAAAGTTGTTAAATATGTCGCATATTTCATTTGGATTGGTAAATGTCCCCGTTTCAGTTTTTATTAAAGAAATATCATTATATTCACTTGCTTTACCTAAATTGTCATGAATTAGTTCCCAACTTGCTTTACATTTATTTTTTTGCTTGTCAATATATTTAGTGTTCTGTAATTGTTTTGAGCTATATATACATTTTTTTAATAAATTATTATATTTTAGGAAACGTTTCTTGTTAAGGTTTTTGTTAGTTCCTGAAAGTCTATATTTTAAGTGCAATCTCCTTTTTATTAAACTTGATTTTCTTATGCCTTTAGTTAACCATACAGTCTTACTTGTATTATTATTTATTTTTACTTTTTTGAGGGGAAAACATAGCACATAAAAGAGCCGTATAATTTCATGAAATGAGTCAAATGCTTCATTGACATTTTCAGTGTTCCGTATATCCGTAAAACTGAGGGCCGAAATACATTCTATGAATTTTTTCGTGTTATCCTTATTATAGTCCCGTCTATATTCAAACCATGTAGATCGATACCGTACTTTTTTAACTTTGATTGTTAAAGTTTGAGCGGTATCATGGTCCGACAATGCTAAATGGTGAATTTCAGCAGACGATGACTTAATGTTGCTAACCATCAAATCTATGCAAGAAGATAACCTTGTAGGTTGTGTAATATGTGAAATGAGATTATAATTTGTGAGTAAGCTAATCAATTCACGACTATTTTTGTTACTCTTGAGTGTATCTAAATTCCAGTCACCACATAAAACAATCTTTTTTTCTTTCTTTTTTCCATTTAATGCATGCAGAAGTGAATCAAGTTTGTTAAGAAACATGCAAGGATCACTTTTTGGTGTTCGATAGATACAAACGACAGTTAAATTGTGATTTAAAATTTCAATCTTGATATCAGTTGATAAAAAATGCTATGCAATAGCTTTACCGCGGCAGTCCCAGAGTGCCACACGCCTTTTTTTTGATAAGATAATTTAACTTTTGTTATGTTAAATAGCTTTTGAATTGTAAATACATTTGTTTTTCTTTCAACATTATTAGTTCCAAAGACTCTTATCGGCGTCAATCATGATCAAGCTTAGAAACTTAGAAACAAATCACAGCAGCAAATCCAGTGTTAATCATAGATTAAAGATATAAGTCAGTGTGCGATTCTCATTTCCCGCCAATTTATATTTTGAAGTTGATTTATGTCACTTTAAAATGTGAGTGACAGTGTTTTTGAATGGTTTTTGAGCATAATTCAACAAGAAATAACATCAGTCGAATTTCGGAAAATTGAAATTAACCGGCAAACGCATTATTTATAATCATCATTAAATCATTTTAATTAATCAAAAGTGTAACTTAGGAGACAAAGAACTAGCTAGCATGGATTACAAACTTTCAGAAGGATCTCTTGAGGTGAGCAAGTTTCAACTTGATTTTGTTCACTTTTCGTTACAATGCTTATTTTAATAATTTCTCCGCGGATTCTTAACTGTATTTTGCTTGAATCTTACTTGTAGCGTGTACCTAGAATTTACATTTTTATTTCTAAATGAGGAGAATGAGGAGATTTGGCTCTTGCCTTAACATAGCTGTAACAAGGTATACCTACTATACCCAGATTACTACTCCTATAGTAGTACCTAACCTACCTACCTACCTACCGAGTAGAGTAGTAGAACTTACTAGTGTTTTACTTGATTTTTACCAGTCTATCCATACCCTATAACTGGCCTGCAACCTAAAGTAAAAAAAACCTAGCTAAAAAGTAAGTAAATATATGTAACTAGTATTACTCAGTGTTAGGCCTATAAATTCTATTGTATTTAGGAAAATTCTAGTATAATATTAAGATATTCTAGTAAGTAAATTTTTGTACTCAGATCATAATGAATGGTGGCCTCTATGATAAGCCAGTAATGCAAGTGTTGGGCAGCAAGAAAATACAAGGAAGTGGAGCCAACGAGCGGTTCAGACTACTGGTATCAGATGGAAAACATTCTCACAGCTTTGCCATGCTTGCTACACAACTGAATGACATATTAATCAGAGGAGAGCTCTCAGATTATTCTGTTGTTCAAATAAATAAATTTGTAACATCTGTTTTGAAAAATACTGGTAAAGGAGAAAAGTAAGTTTAAGTGTGAAATCACACCTATCAACATAAGATCTGTGATCTGTACTGACATCGTTACTGAGAGGTGTGATGTCATACAATTATTATTTCTGAAATTTAAAGTCAAACTTACATGTAGCTTCTTAACACGTTCACAGACAGTATTACGTCATTGGTTGATCGTGTTGTGACACTACAAAATTTCATAAATTGCCTAGAGGTGTTGTGTCACATCACAAAAACTAATAAATGATGTGATATGACAGTACAGGTGGCATATATGTCGTAATGAGTTCTTGGTCTTGACTAGATTCAGGCGAAGAAGCATCGTTGAACAAGGCTTGAAGCTTTTTTGATGCTTTTCGATTTTATACAAGAAAAAAATTTGACATCGACAGGCGTACTGTCGTATTAATTTTTACAGTTATGACGCCCAGAGGCGTACTGTCCATGAATGTGTTAAAATACTTAATTACAGGAGAGTAATGATTATCCTGGATATAAACATCCTAGCCCCGGGTACTGAAGTTGGCAAAAAACTTGGTAACCCACAAACTTGGACTGAAGATTCGGTAAGCACCTCAGCGCCTGCTCCAAGTCCAATGAAGCCAGTGCCGCAACATGCACCAGCACTTGTCCACTCAATGGCCAAACCTGCTGCTGGACCGAGCTTGGACTCCAGCCTCCTTGGCTCTCAAATGACACATCCTATCGCCAGTCTGAGTCCCTACCAAAATAAGTAAGTTATTTTACTCTTAACTGGATATTGGTGTCAACTCCAAATGAAATAAAGCAAGTGCCTCTACAATTAACCAGAACTTATTCGTTCATTCGGCAAACCTTCTTGGCTCAAATAGCAAATTCAAATGAAGTGTCAATGCATAGTGTGTATAAATGTGTACATGTGCATTAATGCATCCAAAATTACATCAATGTGTATGTGTTATGATAATGTACATGAGTGGGTATATGTGATTGAATTCTAGGAATTTGTATGACTCTAATTATTTCTATACTTATACTATGAGGTATATTTTTTCAGATGGGTAATCAAAGCTCGTGTGATGAATAAGTCGCCAATAAGAACATGGAGCAATGCAAAAGGGGAAGGCAAACTCTTTAGCATGGACCTGTGTGACGAGAGTGGGGAGATCAGGGCCACAGCATTCAGGAATGAGTGTGAAAAGTTTTTTGACATGATAGAGGTAAGATGGTTTTACAAAAGCGTTAGGTAAACAGAAAAATCTTTTTTAAACATGAAGTTTTCTTAAAATTTGTACTAAAATAATCACTATTTTAGTACAAATTTTAAGAAAACTGTAGGATCTTTAATTTTTTTTTTTTTTGTTTATCCTACAGGCTACGCCAAACATGTCCAAATATGCGACCTTTGGAAGATCGAATAACAATTTTATTTTTGCCTATATATTATATATACTTTATATGAATAATTGCATGATGGTCATTTTCATATGGACAGATTCAAATTAATTTGCTAAGACAAGCAATAATTTGTTACAGGTAGATAAAGTGTACTACATCAGTCGCTGCCAGCTCAAAACTGCAAATAAACAGTTCACTACCTTAAAGAATGACTACGAAATGACCTTCACCCCTGACACAGTGGTGGCGGAATGTATGGAGGATGCTTCTGCGTTACCCACCGTCAAATACGACTTTGTCCCCATCAGTGATATTGCCAACAAAAACTCTGACACAATACTTGGTAAGTAATCTAACAAAGAAGGAAAATGTTAGAATTTTTTTTGCTATAATCCACCAACAGAAAATCTATACAGATTTTTTTCCAACATACTATTTTTATGGACCATATGGTCAAACTAGCCTTGTCGAACCATGTTTAGACTTACAACAGTATGATTTCTATCAGATGTGATCGGAGTGTGTAAATCAGCGTCGGATGTGCAGGAGCTAACAGCAAAGAGTACGGGGAAGTTGCTTAAGAAGAGAGAGGTCACACTTGTCGACCAGTCAGGAGGAGCCGTGAGTACAGACACACACACACACACACATACACACACACAACACACACACACACAACACACACACACACACACACACACACACACACACAAGTTGCACACTGACAACAATTTTTTTTGAAACTCTTGATGATGTAGTCTATTATTGAAGTGGGTCTGGATATGGGTATAGCACTTTTAATTGATCTCATTCTGTTTCTATGCGGCATTGTACCAGAACGGTAAATCGCTTGACAGTACATCTTTACTGGAGGGATGGTAGTGGATGCCTCCCACCAGACCAATTTAGAAACAATCAAGAAATTGTGACAATCCAAATTCCAAATAGTTTAGCTACAACCTTGGTAAGAACACTTTAACTGGTCTATGGTATCTTTTTTTTTTCGGTAAATAACTGAGACTTTAGGTCACGGAGCTCAATAAAATCCTTCACTAAATGAATCTCAATCTCAAAGAGACTTACATATTCAAATCAGTAATTCTCATTCACAGATTATTCTCACACTGTGGGGCAATGAGGCAGAGAACTTTGATGCCAGCACCAACCCTGTTGTTTCTGCAAAGGTAAACTGTATTTCAATACACATGCAACTGCTGAGTTTCTTACCGGCTTTTCTCAGCAGAATCTGCATTCCGAACCGGTGGTAGATTTATGATGTGTCATAAGAGCTACAAGTTGGCCTACATGAAATAAATGGATTTTGAATTTGAATTTATTAACTTTTAATAAAAAAAAAAACTCTTAACTGCTGTGGCGTCAACTTTGCACCTTCTTGAACGCCAGGGTGCTCGCTTGGCCGAGTTCAACGGCAGCAAGTCGCTGTCGTGCCTCGCGTCCACGATGCTGCGCTGCAACCCCGACGTGGCCGAGGCGCACCGCCTGCGCGGCTGGTACGACAACGGCGGCGCTGCCATGGACACTGTCAATATCTCCGCAAGGTAAGTTCAACGGCAGCAAGTCGCTGTCGTGCCTCGCGTCCACGATGCTGCGCTGCAACCCCGACGTGGCCGAGGCGCACCGCCTGCGCGGCTGGTACGACAACGGCGGCGCTGCCATGGACACTGTCAATATCTCCGCAAGGTAAGTTCAACGGCAGCAAGTCGCTGTCGTGCCTCGCGTCCACGATGCTGCGCTGCAACCCCGACGTGGCCGAGGCGCACCGCCTGCGCGGCTGGTACGACAACGGCGGCGCTGCCATGGACACTGTCAATATCTCCGCAAGGTAAGTTCAACGGCAGCAAGTCGCTGTCGTGCCTCGCGTCCACGATGCTGCGCTGCAACCCCGACGTGGCCGAGGCGCACCGCCTGCGCGGCTGGTACGACAACGGCGGCGCTGCCATGGACACTGTCAATATCTCCGCAAGGTAAGTTCAACGGCAGCAAGTCGCTGTCGTGCCTCGCGTCCACGATGCTGCGCTGCAACCCCGACGTGGCCGAGGCGCACCGCCTGCGCGGCTGGTACGACAACGGCGGCGCTGCCATGGACACTGTCAATATCTCCGCAAGGTAAGTTCAACGGCAGCAAGTCGCTGTCGTGCCTCGCGTCCACGATGCTGCGCTGCAACCCCGACGTGGCCGAGGCGCACCGCCTGCGCGGCTGGTACGACAACGGCGGCGCTGCCATGGACACTGTCAATATCTCCGCAAGGTAAGTTCAACGGCAGCAAGTCGCTGTCGTGCCTCACGTCCACGATGCTGCGCTGCAACCCCGACGTGGCCGAGGCGCACCGCCTGCGCGGCTGGTACGACAACGGCGGCGCTGCCATGGACACTGTCAATATCTCCGCAAGGTAAGTTCAACGGCAGCAAGTCGCTGTCGTGCCTCACGTCCACGATGCTGCGCTGCAACCCCGACGTGGCCGAGGTGCACCGCCTGCGCGGCTGGTACGACAACGGCGGCGCTGCCATGGACACTGTCAATATCTCCGCAAGGTAAGTTCAACGGCAGCAAGTCGCTGTCGTGCCTCGCGTCCACGATGCTGCGCTGCAACCCCGACGTGGCCGAGGCGCACCGCCTGCGCGGCTGGTACGACAACGGCGGCGCTGCCATGGACACTGTCAATATCTCCGCAAGGTAAGTTCAACGGCAGCAAGTCGCTGTCGTGCCTCGCGTCCACGATGCTGCGCTGCAACCCCGACCCTTCTCCTTTCCCCTGTCGCCATGCTCTAGCATAGGGAGAAGTCAATTGTATCCCCTGTCAGTGGATAAAATCGGGGGATAAAATGTTTATCTCCTGCCCATGCTACCAGTGGAGATGGTAAGTGATGCAGCCTAAGACGGAGTGCGTTTGTCTGAAAGATGCCTATTCACTCTTGATTTAAAGGTTACAGTTAGTTTTTCGATTGACGGTATTCATATACTATGACATTAGCGTCAAAGTAAAATGAACCATCACCAAATTTAATTTAAGCTCAATTTCGTGCATGCATTCTTATACATTTACGTATACGGATACGCTCTAAACTAAAATCGGTTGTACTGAATTTAGGACCTTAAATTATTACTTTTAAGGTTCCTTTTACTTTGACGCTAATGTGAATATGATCAATCGTGTACATCTGATACTAACCCCACTGGTAACTTAAACGCTGTATATTTCCGAAACTAAGATATTAAAAAAAGAAAAAATGGCATTGTGTTATAATATTAAAAAACCTATATTTTAAGTATATAAAAAGAATTTAGTTAAATATCCATTTGACTCGTACAGAGCGGGCGGCCAACCCGGCGGCAGCGGCGAATGGATCACGTTCTCCGAAGCGGAGGCCCGCAGACTGGGCACGGGCGAGAAGGGCGACTACTTCACGCTGGTGGGCGTGCTCACGTTCATATTCGCGGATAACGCCGTGTACAAGGCGTGCCCGCAGGAACAGTGCAACAAGAAACTCGTCGACCAGGAGAACGGACTGTTCCGGTGCGAGAAGTGCAACCGGGAGTATCCTAACTACAAATACAGACTGCTGCTCGGGGTGAGTCAAATATATTTTTGGTTTTCCGTCGCGTTGTACTTACAGAAGTAAGAATTAAATTATCTTTAACTAAGCATTATTCATCCATCCATGAATGGACAGAGAAAAATGGAGAGAACAGGAGGAGGTCCAGAAGGGGTCCATTACTACAACATAATTAATATTTGCGAAAATTACAAAAATCTTAATGTACATTAATGTAAAAAGGAAATAAAACGCTTACAAGCATTATTCCACTAGGTGGGATTCGATTTCCGGCATACTCTAGCCACTGGCTGTTGTGACTCCTTGGCTCTTAGTTTTTTTTTTTTTTTTATTCGATGACAAGATATCCCTTGACTGCGATCTCACCTGATGGTAAGTGACGATGCAATCTAAGATGGTAGCGGGCTAACTTGGAAGGGGTATAGCAGTGTAAATTCAACTCTAAGTTAGTTTATAAATACTCTCTAATCTCTCAGTCTATGGAACTCTAAAATTGTATTCCAGGCTAAGTCTATTCTCTATCTTACTAGAACCTAATAATGTGGTTGTATACCCTATTACAGGCTAACTCTATTCTCTATCTCTTGTATTTGTATTTAAGACGCCTGCATTCCTGTGTCAGGACTGTTCCACCCAATTCCCCGTGTTTGGACACAGTTTACTGGTGCCTCTTTCTTACTAAACTGTAAAAATGGACTTGTATTCCCTAATGAACACAGTTAAGGAAGACGTCGTGAAGAAACCTACATGCCTGAGAGTTCTCCATAATGTTCTCAATAGTGTGAAGTGTACCAATTTACATTGAGCTAGCGTGTCGTATAATCGTTCTCTGAGAGACTTGCGCTCGCCAGTTCGTTTGCTGATGAATACGTTTCCCTAATATAAAAAAATATATAAATCGGGTCCCCCTTTCATGAAAGGGGTCTTTGGTGTGCTTTTAAAAAGTTAAAAATTTTAAAATTTTTTTTCGACGACTCCCTATTGCAGGCGAACGTGTCGGACCCGACCGGCGACCAGCGCATCACGGCGTTCAACGAGGCCGCCGAAGCGATCCTCGGCCAGAGCGCCGCGGACGTCGGCCGCATGTCGGAGTACGACAAGAACGGATACGCGCAACTCTTCGAGGACGTCAAGTTCAAGACCTTCGTCTTCAACTTCCGGACCAAGATGGAAACGTACAGTGTGAGTGATTAAACCCTCTGCCCAATGAAAAATACTTACTAATATTATATACCCAGTTTTAGTTGCCCAATCTTTATTTAAAAAAAAAAAATGGGAAAGTGTGTGTGTTTGTTTGTTTGTTTGTTGGTTAGTCCTTCAATCACGCTACAACAGAGGTACGGACGTCCTCGACCTGATTTTTTTGCATGGGTATAGTTAAGGATCTGGAGAGTGACAGTTTTTATCCCAAAAATCAAAGATTCCCGCGGGCACCGTGTTGGTAGAATGCATCGTCACTTACCATCTAGGACTATCTTGTCATTGAATAAAAAAAAAGAAAAACTATTGTTTTCTATAAAAAAAACTCCTTTTTCTTGATCAACCACTTCCAAAGGCCTCGCTCTTGCGCCGCCTGCATCCGGCGGCTCCCTAAGACTCGTTTGATGTCGGTCCAACCAGTGGAGGGTCCGTCAACTTCTCGGAGAAAAAACTCACTTTTAAAAATTCATTTCCACAGGACGAGGCCAGGTTAAAGACAACAGTCATGACCGCTAAGCCAGTAGACTACAAGGATGCAAATGCTAAACTTATCAAAAGTATTACTGCCTTGAGCGGGGTGCAAGTGTAATTTCAATTATTTACAGTACAACTTTGAGCCGACGCACATTGTGAAATTTTTCCCAAAATCGGACATCCCTTTTTTATGATACTAATCGAAACTTTAAGCTTTTTTTAATGCTAGAGTAGAACACCCAGAAGTTAATTCTGTTTAGAACCGGAGTTATAATTTTTTAAAATTTTTTTTATGGTTACCAGAAAAAAACTAAGAAATGCTGTAACTTTCTACGTAACGAAAGTTTTCAAGTTTCAATTATAGCATGCTATAAAATCAATTAAGTGCTATTTTTGGAAACATATAATTAATTTCTAAGTGAACAATAAAGGAAGATATGCTTTTTTAAAACTAATTTTGAAATTAATTTTTTTCTCATCTTTGTACAGATATTAGCATCTAATTTTCACATATTGTATTTATTAGTGCTATGTTAACTCGCCTGTATAATATCAGATACATAACACTTAGGACCTCGGAGTAATATTTTTTTTTAGAAAATTCTGTATTTTCAGAAAAAGGCGAAATAAAAGAATTGTATATGATATTTATACAATTATTTACAGGGCAAAGTGGCATTATATACAGGGCATTTTATAAGCTAAACAAAATAATTTTAGTATTAATAATAAAGTAATTATTCTTAATTTTGTGATTTTTACATTTTATTTTTTTTCTCATAAACCATTTACGATTAGCAGTAGATATCTATCTGAAAACATACCTCGTAACTGTATTGTTACTAGTAAAAAAAATCACACAGAAATCTATGAGGACATTGGAGATATGAGATTTTACAATTTCTATCATATTAGGGTTGTCACAAAGATCTTAATTACAAATGTACGAGAGAAAATTCTAAAAAAGTGGCTGAAAGAAAGAATTTTTATCCGACTGTAAAAACGGAGGGTTATGTTTTTCAGGGATTATTATTGAGTTGCATAAAATGAAATTTTTAAAATTCAATAACTCCGAGGTCCTAAGTGTTACGTATCTGATATTATACAGGCGGGTTAACATAATACTAATAAATACAATATGTGAAAATTAGATGCTAATATCTATACCAAGATGAGAAAAAAATTAATTTCAAAATTAGTTTTAAAAAAGCATATCTTCCTTTATTGTTCACTTAGAAATTAATTATATGTTTCCAAAAATAGCACTTAATTGATTTTAAAGCATGCTATAATTGAAACTTGAAAACTTTCGTTACGTAGAAAGTTACAGCATTTCTTAGTTTTTTTCTGGTAACCATAAAAAAAATTTAAAAAAATTATAACTCCGGTTCTAAACAGAATTAACTTCTGGGTGTTCTACTCTAGCATTAAAAAAAGCTTAAAGTTTCGATTAGTATCATAAAAAAGGGATGTCCGATTTTGGGAAAAATTTCACAATGTGCGACGTTAATATTTTATTGTACAATAAAGTATCGCTCATTTGCGACAAGGGTGACATAATTCAAAATCAACAATGAGAGAATTCTCTCGTTAGAGAGTAATGTATTGTAGACGCTGCGGTCTCGAAACAACACAGCGGCCAACAAAGCGACAGAGCATTAAGTCACAATCTCTCGCTCTTATTTTTTTGTGCTTAGCGTAATGTTGTTTTTATAGCAAATTTTCGACACTAAAATTGGTGAATTTTGAATTATGTCTCCCTTGTCGGAAATGAGCAATATATTTGTTGTAATATTATTGATATTGTGAATTCAAAAATAAGTGAAACCAAAGTCGTAAAGATATCTCATAACGATTTTCACTACATCATTTACTAATATCATGTTTGTTTCTCATGTTATTTAAAAAGTGCTTTGGATATTCGTAGACGTCATTCACTTTATCTATCCTACGAATATGTTCTCGACATAGAAGTAGTACTAAGTTCCCAATCTGTAACCGACTCACTCAATTTTTTGTTTAGTCTACAAAATAATGCAGACTGTATCATTATGGTACTTTCTGCTTCATGTCGGCCAATTTGCTAATTTTATGAACTACCCTCTTTAAAAATCAATGTGTATAATATTATTAACCGACTTCCAAAAAGGAGGAGGTTATCAATTCGGCCGGTATTTTTTTTTATTGTTCTGGTAGTTTTTAATCTTCGGTTAAGGTTGTGTTGCCATTAAAATATTGTCTTAATTCATTAATTAATGATTGAAGCTTTATTTCAGTAATTATGAATATGTATTCCAGTAGTTATGTTATATTTTGTTAAGTTAGTGATAGAAAATTAAATTGTGATACTTACTTATATTTTTCAAAAACTTTTGTAAGTAATTACGGAATGCACAATATAAATTTTTTCAATTATTTTGCTATTGTTTTATTCATAATCCAGTTTCTAAATAAAGTACATAATTAAAAATAGGAGTCGCTCACATCGTAGGACTTAACAAGAAAATGAAAGCCGATTTATTCATTTTAAAGATACTACTTATTCGTTTGTTGGCTTGAAAATGGCAATGGTGATTACATACTCAGAGAAACCAACCTTTTATTTGACAATAATACCTTTTTAGGCAAATCCAAGGACTTATTAAAAGCATCGATGATTAAAAGCGATTAACAGCTTGACAGTAAATAGTAATTAATGTACTGATTTTAAACTCTTGGTAAATAATTTATTGACTTTGTAAAATGCAGTGAAAATTTTACTAACATAAATTAAATATGTATTTTTTAAAGAAGCCATCCTTTTTGCGGTTTTCTTCCACGTGCAAGTCTAAATTCGATTTGATTGTATGTTAATAGAAAAGTAACTATAAGTAGGTACTCAACTAATATTACCTTAAAGTAGATATTGGAAAGGAACATCCCGCTATTTGTTAATAAATTTACAAGCTGTAATCATGGTCATAAATAATCTTTTACGACGACGTCGAAACATGTCAAGAACTCAACGTGACAGAGAAGGCGTTAGGATTCACGTGAGCGCACGCATCGGCCGGTCACGAGGACGCCCTGTAGGTCGTCGGCAACCCGGGAGGGTACGTGCTAGAGTATCGACGTCTAGTACCGAGAGATCAGCCAACAGCAGAAACGTGCCGTTTAGGTGGCTGCGACAGCGTCATCGGCAGCATGGCGAGGTATTTCTACAATAGTTTTGTTTCGGTATATAATTATGTAACTACCTGTAATGATTTGGCGCAGGCAACTAGCTACCTATCATAAATTCATAACTAATTTATAACTTTGTCAGTTCCTTACATATGAAAAATTAATCAAGTTCCTGGAATGAAAAGGTATCTGCATCATACAAGGTGGTTTCAGCTTTCAACAAAAAATAAACCTTTTGTTTCACGCAGGGATTCTGTGAATTTTCTGTCAAAATCGGTTCTATCGTTTCAAAGACGACGCATTCATCTGTCTATTGCATGATTTTGGACCATGTTTACAATATGAAAGTTTTTGTTGAATGCATAAGAAGGTAGGTATATTTTCCAAATAAGAACAAGTTTTATCTAATAGGTACATTCCTAATACCTAATTGGATTTGGTTTTGGTCTATATTTATAAAACCATTTTATACAATGCAAAATATAAGATTCAGGAGTGCCTACCTACCAAAAAAAACAATCAAAGTTTAAATATTTTAGAGGAATCGAAGAAATGACTTGAACTTGCGATTAGCTGTATCAGTAGGGCCGCACGCATTCATGGGGGCAGGTCGTCGCAGATCCGTGGCTGACCGTGCGCCATACATGCGGCCTAGAGGGCCCGAAGGCGATTCACAACATCTCCGCAACACTCATGAGCGAAATAGACTACCATATTACAGGCGGTTGCTTCGACCAAATAATTTGAGGAATGAGGTGAGGGAAGGTGTCGCTTTTAATATCTGACTTTTGACCTGGCGCATTGTGTGATGCTGTGCCCAGTAATCACGGCCATGGCTCACCTTATGACCTTACACGATTTAGGTGTACCTTACCTAAAACAATTTTTTTTATTAAACATACCTACTAACTACACCTACTTAGTTATGTTTGATGAAAAGTCCAGCCAATAGTAAAAGAAGGTAGAAGGTAGGTATGGACATAGATAAACAGTTTCTATATTCTTTGGTATGGATTATACTTCCGAAAGGGAAGCCGATGGAAATTGTTGTATGGATCCTTCGTTACAGCTAAGTACCATCTCAGATAATCCCATTTTCGGATGAAATATCGTATTCAAATCGAACCACCCTATAAAGCCGTCATGGTCATAACACCCATCTTTTCCGTCGAGGGTTAAAAAAAACATTTTTAAATAGATCTAAAATTATTATGAATAGGTAGGTTAGATACATAGGTATAGTAATGGACATAGGTCTCTTGCATAGATCTCTACAGGCTTCGGTCTTGTGCCGCCTGGATCCAGCGGCTCCCTGCGACTCGTTTGATGTCGTCGGTCCACCTAGTGGGGGTCTGTCAACACTGCGCTTCCCGGTGCGGGGTCGCCAACAGTAGATAGCTACTTACTAATAATGTAGACATTCTTTCTTTTTAACGATTCTTGTCATTAGGGGGCGGTGCTTAGAACCCGTGATGACAATATGAGACAGGGCTTAAGGAACCAACATATCAGACCCTTGCGTCGTCAAAACCTTCTAGGGGTACGCGATGGAACGCAAAATAGGGTCTCGCGTTGTCGACGACCCTTCACGCTAACTTCTAACACAAACAGAAATGTATATGAATCTGATACCTTCGCATCGTAACTGAAATTATAAAGCATAATTTGCATTTGTGATTGTTTTCGTTCGTAAAATAAAGATATTGAAATACCTATAGAATTTTTATTTTTAATTTTTAGGGGCATGCCAGACCCACGTATCTGGCGTACTTTATCTGGCGGTGATAAAATATCAAATGGCATTCTTTGTGATACAGAACAGAAAGATTTTAAAACATTTTTGAGTTTGTAAGGTGAATAAATAAAAAAGTTTTTTTGCTATGTAGGTAATTTATTTAATCTCATTGATATGACTTTAAATTTGGCTAAGGAAATAAATTTTCTGGTACCATCATTTGGACAATTATTGCAAGAAATTTTTATGAAAGTGGGTGAATATCAAAACGCATTCGGCACAACTTTTAATAAAATTTAATTGCAATTTGCCCAAGTGTATTTAACGGCTCACACAAAAATAATTTCCTAAATATCTTATCAACACTAATGCGTACGAAGTTTAGGGCCCTAGCGCACTACGCGGCCTCACCGCAGCCAATGATCACACGTCCAATAGATCTATTCTCTGCTAAAAAAGCTACCTAAGAACCGTCAAACCCGCATCTTGTATGACGAAATGCAGCTTTCACAGTTCCTAGTTATCAACTCGCCATTGTTTTCCATGGCCACTGGAAATGTCAAAAATAGAGAATGCGGCAGCTGGTCAATTATTATAATTCAAGACGCGTCCCACACCAGGCCGCAACGACCAACTGTCCACTCAAGTGTGGACTAACCTAGAAAAGTCCCATAAAAATAATAAGAATTAAAAAAACTGGCCGCACGTGCTGTCCAATAGTTACCACTTACCACCACAGTTAGTACTTTACTATTAGCGGTCCGATTGAGCCAATAAGCTTCTCCGACTAAATTACGTACGCATTGGCCGTGTAATGCGCGAGGTTCCTACTATGTCTAAAATGTACAAGGAGATACCGATATTTGTGTGAACTTTGTCCATAGCTCACAAGAATTAAGACATATTATACAATCTATTTCTCCTCAGCTGTCTTAAACGGTAAACAAATCGCGGAAAACTTTTTTTTTTAAATATTAACTAGTGTCGAAAGTACAGAGCTTTTAAGTTTCCGTTCCGAAAAGAGAGCGCTATTGCAACATGACGTCACGACTCAGTAGCTCCATAGACTCTCCATACAAAAGTTTTAATAAAATAAAAAGAGACTGATATAGCGCATTAAAACAACTTTTAACTTATTTTTCTGCATTTTGAAAAAAGTTAAATACCAAATTGTGTACAAAGAAAACTATGGACAACATTCGCGCAAACTGTGGACTCCAATAATAATCTGTTCCCAATAAAAAGAAGGCGAACAAAACGTAAACAAATCTTCCAGTTTTAATATTTTACATAAAAGCCGCGTATCCATAATGTTAATACACGGAGCACAGTAATTGGGTATTTTACTGTTGTCGAAATGTGCATATTCATTAGTTTATAATCGAAAATTTAACATGTAAAAAACCCTTTGTAAAAACAGAAAATAAATCGGTCAAAAAACAAATAAGTTATACGCTGTTTTATTGCGACTGTATCCGTCTCTTTCTAAAACGATATTTTGTATAGACAGTGTATGGAGCTACTGAATTTGTGACGCCACATGTCAGTGAAGCTCTCTCTGTCTAACAGGATACTTTAAAGCTCTGTATTTTCGAGACTATTTGAGATATTAAAAACACAAAAACGACATTGTGTTTTAATATTAAAAAACTTTATTTTAAGTAAGTATATATAAAAAAAATTGTAAAATACCCAATTGCACTTTTTTTGCATTTGAAATGCCATAAATTCAGTCAACCACCACAAGTGATACAAAACTTGAAGCAATGATTACGCAATTTTATGAGCTTTTACGCAATTTTATGATTGCAGAATGCACCAATCATTGCTAATCCTATAAGGCTTAATTTTATATCTGTTTGTTTACATTTTATAGACCTTCTTTTCTAACAGCTACACCTTCTATCATACAATTTTTAATAAGTTCAAAATATGTTACAAACATAATCATAAAAATGGCAGTGTGTTTTAACGCAGCGGGGTGTAAGAAAACAGAATTAAATATAAATGCACATACATCAATAACTCACACAGTAGATTTTTTTTTATAATGCCGTTTTTTATAATGCCTATGTAATTGATAGCTTCGTATTTCTAAATATCAATTATCCAACATAATATAATATGTATTAGTACATAGTAGATTCCTTGACATATCAAGAGCACTTTGTAAAAGTTTATTTGAATAAATACTTTCTATTGAGGCATACTTTCTAACAAAATGAGCGTGGACAAAACACCAATTTAATTTGGGGTTGCGAATTCGCGCTCTAAAAATTGACATTTGTTCAGAAACAAGATAGCAAACCAGCCTCATCCAATTAAATTGATTGTACGTCAGAAATGCAATAATTTGTATTCGCTTCAAGTCGGTATAGACGAGTGATGTTAGTAATCATATAATAACTACACTTTAAATACGAAGCCACAAATTAATATATTCAGCAGGACCCTAGGAAGGATAAAATAGGCCGTACGCAAATGACGGACTATCCGTTTTTTTTAATCCGTGACAATAGAACACAGTATATGCAATAAAATGTACGTTGCACAAAAATTTTAAGTTACTACTTTCTGCACGCTGACCTTTGTGCGTTGCGACTAGATAGCACAAAAAATCCGTTGTCCGCGCAGGGCCTCTACAAAAATTGAGAAAACAAAGAAAAATATTCTTTAAAATTATCCGATTATGTAAAATGATTTACATTCTGAACTTTGCTCTTAAAATATTTTGTCTTTTATATTATGATTATTATGTATAATGTATACCCCGTGCAAGTGTGGATTATTACGCAACGCACACGCGATCCAACTAATGGACATTGAAATGGACCGTTGAAAATGGACAAAGCGAATAATAATTAAAAATTAAACGCATCACCCAATTTCAATTCGCAATTACTGATGATCACATTGAGATTGCACGTGCTTTGCGTAACTAACCCTGTGCTTCAAAAACTTCATAACAATATAAATATGTCGCTTACTTTCACTAACTTATTATTTTACTGTAAAATTAATCAAAAAGAAAAACATTTACTTAAATTGCGATTAATATAAGAATAGGAAAGTCAAACCGCCATTTTCTATTTTTGTCTTCCTCAGTTATACATACGTGAGCGAGACGGAAATAAAAAATGGCGATATACATTACTATTCTTATCCTGATCTCATTATACAAAAAATAATTAATACTTATTCAGTTAGAGTGCAGAGTTAAAGCCAAAATAACAAATACACAACACACATTTTAAATGAAAAAATAGTTGCCTTAGAGATTCATTTCATCAGTACTATAAGGTTGAAAACAAACTTCTAACACGCAGTGCAAACAGATGACACCAGTTGCGTGTCGATTCTAATGTCTACGATACATAAATTATATAGGACACCGAATCAGGTAATTATAAGATTCAAGATGCATCAAGTAGCAGCAAATCGGGCAGCGTTTTATAAAGTATGTTTTCGCCTTTACACATCGATTCGCAAACCTTTAAATTGCGTATCATAGAAAAAATAATCGCCCACATTAATAGAAAGTCATTAAACTCGCCATTTTGATAATGTTGGATACATTATGTGTTGTTATGACATTTTTGGTATAAAATGTTTTAAATTTTTTACCATCTTTAGGATTATATTATAAGATCTATTTTGCAAATTTTACTCAATTGGATGGGAACATAAAGCTATGTTTATTTTAGTAAATAAATAAATCACTGCCTAAAGAGTTAAGTTCAGTTGCACATCAGATGGTTTAAAGTAAGGTTATCATTAAAGTTAAATTTAAGGATAAAAAATCCTAAGTGTAAAGCGTAAACAGTACTTATTCTTGGTCTTCAACCTTCTATCAAATGTGACGTTTGTGGTGGTATTACCATGGAGGTACAAAACCTGAATGGTGCAACCCCTTTTGCTTCTTTATTGGTGCGTAACTTTGACCGTCTGACGTGCAGCCGATTTTTAGTATCTCCAATTTAATCAGTCAGACGAACAATTTATGTTAGCCTTCCAACTGGATAAAAAAAATGTACTTACCAAATTTTATTTTTCATAAAATTTGAGAAACAATGCCAAAACTTTAAACGTTAATCACTAAATGTTCTAAACATACTATCTATAAATCGCCTTATCTTATAACTATATCTATCTTAATATCAATATATCAATCATTACTCACGAATTAATTACAGATCTCTAGTAAGAATATAAATTATCACGAATAAGTATTAAGAAAATATTGAGATTATTATTGTGAAATAATTTTCAATTCCAAAAAGAGTATTATCATCAAAACAAATACATAATTATAATGTCGGAAACACACATGTGACCCGCCACTTCACCCTATACCACCTTATGCATTGGTTCAAATAAAGATTAGAAAAAAATACACCACAAATACCAGCTACAATATAGTCCGGCTGTTGGCAGTATGTTTCTAGTCATAAAATACTCTACTAATATATTATGCGATCAAATTATGAATAGAAATGAGAAGACGCCATTTTCTATTTATGTTAAGCTCAGTGTACCTAAGCCACGTCAGAAAGACAGAAATACAAAATGGCGGTTTAACGTTCCTATTTTTAAACTACGAATTGTGGTGGCGAGTCAATCAACACACACAGTGTGTTGTTGGGTGGCGTCTCACAAGTGTGCCCGGTCCTTTATCGATTTCAAAATGTTTATCCGAGATATCAGTGTTATAATAATTACGATTAAAAATATGAAAAAAATATACGTGTAAAACTTACCGCAGTAAAGTTTGTTTCAATAGCTAAACTTTATGAAAGGTAAACAAACAACTATCAAAGTGATTGTACGGTCCAGGACAGCACAGTAATAGAGCTGCTTGAAGTAGAGGTTTAGGTTTATTGGCCCCTATTTAGGCTAATAAGCTAATTACAGTAAATACGTGAATGATGACTGGGCGTATAGTACGATTACGACATAGACCGTACAGTGATAATATACTTTTTATATGAACAATTGCACCAGCATCATTTCTAAAGATTACCTTTAACTGAAGAGTTTGGACGTTCTGACAATTTTTGTATTGATCTGTCGTTAAAATTCGTTGGTTAACGTAGGTGCTCGACTATGATTAAAGGGACTTATTGTTATATAAGCACTATCTATTCAGTGTAAGCACCTGAACTTTACTGAGGAATTATCAAAAAAAATCTGATAAATAATTACTTTGCAATTAAAATTTAAAGGGCCTGAGCCGGCACGAACTTCAACAGTTTATTCAGCTCCATACAAAGATATCTTTTGAAAGGGAAATACGAAGCGCTTGAATCGAAAACTTTTCTATGCAAAAAGTTACTCCTTCAATAGACTGCACTGCCTCAATTAAGGTATTTCAATTGGCTCAGTTCAATCGATTCGATGTGCAAACCGCGTATCTTGGCTTAAAGTACGCTTGTGTTATGGTTGAGGTAAATACAATGTTTATTTTCTGTTATCTCGGTTTTATATGTTAAAAATATAAGAGTTGTTTTTAGTAATCTAGTGATGAATCTAACGAAAATATTTATTTATTTTATTGCACGCACAGTATACTTAGGGACTACAGCTATTTAAGATTGAAGAGAGAGAAGTATTTGACAGTTGTTCGCTTACACCTTCAGTTAGATGTCCAATTGAAACATAATTTAGAGGGTAACATCGTAAAGTACAACAATTAATTCCATTAAATATCATCAGTTAAGTCATAGCCCGATACGATTCCTCGCGGAGTCCATTCACACGTTATCACTAATTGTGCAGTAACACTAAAAGTCCGTTACAAATACGCAGTGAGGCAGCGGCGGGCGTCGCCGCCGCCTGCCCGCCTGCCTCGCGCCTCGCCACGCGCCTCGCGCCTCGCTGCGCGCCTCGTGCCTCGCCACGCCACACCACACAAGGATAATGCACATCGACCGATCACTACTCCACTAAACATATTTACAAAACCACTAGGACGAATAACTTAAAGCGAATAAATAAAAGCGACGCTCTTTGGAACGGATTACATTCGAGGTACGTGAATGTACCGCCCGCGCGAGACCCAGCTCCCAACGAAACGACGACGCACTCGAGCCGCCCCCGCACAAGCGGAGTCCGGAGCACTCCGGTACCCAGCGGCAGTCGACACACGTACACCGCGCCGCTCGTGCGTACGGTACGTGTGATAGACATCGACGGATTACATACAAGCCCATACGACATAAGGATCGGCTTTACCGCCCTCCGCGGCGTTGCGCGGTGCCGCGTGCCAATCGCCTTAATGCCATTTTTACTATCGCCAAGTTACGTTTAAACGACAAGTGAATTGGAGATTCTGACCGTTTTCTTTATTGAATATCTGTGAAAACATCGAAATTCTTCGAGTAAACGTGACTCGACAAAGGAAATTAGCCTTTAGTGTGGGTTGCACGTCACGCTAAAGTTTACAAAAAAAACATACATTTTTGGATTGAGCAACTTAGCATTCTTCAACTTTTTACCGAGCCTCAACTTAACAATGGAGATAAAAAAAAAAGAATATTATCACTTCTATCACTTTGTTTGATTTTTGGTGGAAAGGTTGAAGCTTAACGGTTTAACGCCTGACGTGCAACTACACTAAAACTTGCAGTAAGTTATGACACTGCATGCAATCTCCACAAAATTTTTAATTATCAGCATCAAGTGGCACTCCGGAAAAATCCGCATCTGTTTAGGAGAGGCGTTAATCTTAAAACTAAAAAGTTAACAAAATATGGCCGAGAGGCGATTCCCAATCATATAGTACATAATTACACAATTTTATAAATTTTGACACCCAATCTGCACATTCGAGTGTTGAGACTCCCGATATAATTTCAACGTTTTCCGAAACGACTTCCGAATTGATTCACAAAAATAAACGGAAGCCTAAAAATTTGTAACAAAATATAAAATCGACCGAAAAATAATTAGTATACTTATACTTATAAACGCAACATCGTCAAAATATAATAATTACAAAGGGGATTATAATTAACAAAAAAAAAAAAAAAAGTAGGCGTAAAAATTTGTACAAACATAATTGTTCAGCGCGAGCATTACGAATGTTTCGTATTTGACACGAACCGGTCCGCCTTGCGACAGCTTCACCCATACACATCCACACCGAAAGCCAGCATTGGCACATGGTAGCGAAACTATTAATCCCTGGCGCAGTCGTAAGCGCTTTGGTCTTATAACTGGGAGGTCTCGAGTTCGATTCCGGGCGGGGGATTTATCCCACTCTTATTTTGACAAAAAAAAAAAAAAATAACATCGACAATTAAAACATTTTATCGGATTATTTAATTAAATTCTTTTATTATGTTGCCAGCCTGAAGCTCTAGTTTTACTTCTGAGCTTTTAAAAATGAGCACATCTATGATGCCCTCGTAATTGAAAACACAGTAACCTAAAGGTAACTTCTATTTAACTTACTGTGTTTTCAATTACGAGGCCAGTATGTATTGACCTGACTTATTAATTATTATCAATTCCAGCGAATAATCCGTCTTATCGGGGTTGGAATGATATGCCGCTATACATTTATAATTTTATTTTTCTCTGATTGTATAATTAACTGTGACATTTTACCATTGACATCATTATACTATTGTAATTTTTATAATATTTAATAGCAATACAGTAAACAGCAGACCTTTTGCAATTTTGCACACCATTCAAATATAGTAAAATGTGAGAAACTATACTCTAATATGTAGGTACTATACCACCATTGTACCTCAACTATTATTCTTAACTCACATTTGGCAAAATAAACTCATTTCATATCATTTCACACGATTGAAAATGTATCATGTATGCTTGAAGGATTAATAATTTCACTACCGTGTGTGAATACGTCGATGTTAGTCGTTTTCGAAACAGACACTTCGTAAAAGCTTAGAAGCTAAAGTCTATATACGAGATTCTATTTCATCTTACGCTTAACTCTCGTCGCGAACCATAACTCGAACCACACCACCGATCGTGTAACAAATATGTCTAAAAAATAATTAAATAAATTAAATTTTATCACAAAATAATTTTGTACTATTCAGGACATAAATACGCATATGGCGCATTTGGTAATTTCAGTTCCAAAACGACTCACTGAGAAAGCCAGCGTAGGCCTGGCGATGTAATTCTAAAATTACAAACTGGTCCACTAAAAATTACCAAATGCCCCACCCAATCTTAAAAGTATTACAAAAATAATTTTGTCCTTAAAAACCGCCCATTTCAAATGAATACATTGAGGATATTATAATATATAATATCACTGTGTTAAAATATAAATGCCATTGTCCTTATAATATCCCCAATATAGACATCTAATCTAAATTAAAAATAAATAATAATGATCCAATAATTTATTACGTGGGACGCTTCTTTCTTCCCCAACCAAATCCTTTCCCATGTTAGTTTGTGTAAAAATATTTTCAGTACATTTATACTAAAATATAAATGTCTTGGCTGATTACTAAAAGCACTCTTATCGACCCCCGCATAAATATAAGACCAAATAAAGAGTTACCCGTCGTCTAAGCGTCTTACGTAAAAAACTAAAGATCTCTAAAACGTTTAGGAATAAATTGAAACGGTTACATAATCACACGTAAGCGTGTCGGTGTGTGTGTGTGGGTTCGAAGGTGGCGGTGTGTCTGTGTGGGTGTGTGTGTGTGCGCTGTGTGTGTGCGTGCGTGTCGCGGGGCAGCTAGCGCGCTCACGGCACGAGGTCGGGCAGGCGCCCGCGACCCTAGGGGCGCCCACCATTTTCACCGCTCACGACCTAGTATGGTGAAAAATGACGATATGTAAATACAGTGTCAATTCTATCTTACTAATATTATAAATGAGAAAGTTTGGATGGATGGATGAACAGGCCGTAACAACTGACCGCGAAGGCACAGTGATAGATTATAGTCAGGAATAACACATAGGCTACTTTTTATCCCAAATAATAAGAGAGTTCCCGCGGGAACTAAAAACCTCCAATCCACGCGGACGAAGTCGCGGGCTAGTGTACGCGAAATTGTATGCCCAACAAACTCCCATATCGACCTACCCGATATGCCTGTTACTAATAATAATTAATATACACTCAAAGTTTGTGCCAAATTACAGCCTAATCGGTTCAGTCATTACAGCGTGATTGAGTAACATAACATCCATACATACCACCAAACTGTCGCATTTATAATATCGCTCATTTGCGACAAGGGTGACATAATTCAAAATCGACGATGAGAGAATTCTCTCGTTAGAGAGTAATGTATTGTAGACGCTGCGGTCTCGAAACAACACAGCGGCCAACAAAGCGACAGAGCATTAAGTCACAAACTCTCTCGCTCTAATTTTTTTGTGCTTAGCGTAATGTTGTTTTTATAGCAAAAAGTATAAATTATCGACACTAAAATTGGTGAATTTTGAATTATGTCACCCTTTGTCGCAAATGAGCGTAGAAGTGGATTTACACACAACAAAATAATTACTTTATATCTTATAAAAGCAACTGAATTTCTTGTTGAGTTCTTCTGCGTGAAACGACATTCCGAACCAATGGTAGATTCAGTATACAATTCGAAGGCACTTTGAAGAAGTTTAATTGCATAACAAAACTTTGTATTTCAAATCAAATCAAAATTTATTTATTTCATGTAGGCCAACTTGTAGCTCTTATGACACGTCATAAATCTACCATGTATTATCTGTCATAAATCTGCCATGTATATATATTGTATGGTACTCACTTTCCGCTCCTTGTAGTAGAGCTCCTCACTCTCCTTGTCGCAGAGCAGCAGGATGACGGCGCCGAACAGGAAGATGGCGGCGCCCCAGCCCACGCCGTACGCCCAGCCGAACTCCCACACCGACCTGTTGCCTGCGGCCCGAGAGATGGAATAGAGTGTACCTGTGTTTGCGCACACACTTGTGCACTATAATATCTCCCGCACGGTTGGCTAATCTCTGTCCAAGATTGGCCACCGTGATGAAATAACTAGGAATAGAAAATAGGAAGAGACCCCATCCATAGTGTGAAAGATGACGAATACAAGAAAGATATAGTATGAAGAATAAAAGTACGAGAGGCATAAAAGCGCGAACTAGAATAAAAGTGTAAAAAATAGTTACCAGTCTCTAATATAATCTGTTAGAGGGTATTAAAAAAACTTTAATTATTTAATTAATTTATTTTTAGTTTTATTAAGTATTTTGTACTTATTGATGTAAAATTTGTTGACATTCGTAAGCGCTTTTGTAAGTCTAAATCGAAGAAATAAACAATACAATACAATACTCTTTTAAAAAAAAAAATACTGCAATTGGGTATTTGACTGGAATGTCAAAATGTGAATATCGTCGATTATTATCGAACAACGCCTCCTATAAAATTAGTCATTTTGACTAATTTTGTAGGAGAGTGAAAATACTGCTCAAATTATATTATTGATTTCAAGAGCGTATAAGTTAGTTTTAGTTAATAATGTTCTTTTTATGGATGACAAGTAATACTGAATGCTAACTTTTTAAATTTAACGCGCGGGAGAAGTAACTTTATCCAATGACAAAAAAAAAGTAAAAACTGCCAATTCTCAACTTGCACGGTGATGTTCGATAAGCGCCGATATTCATTAATTACAATCCAAAATTTAACATATTATAAGAATAACATTTGTAAAAAAGGAAATAAATCGGCCAAAAAACAAACTTTTTAAAAAAATATTTTTTATGGAGTGTATGGAGGTAATAAAACGTGACGTAATAATTCAATAACGCTCTCTTTGTCTAACAGGAAATTTTAAAGCTCTATATTTTCGAAACTAGTTAAGATATTAAAAAAAGAAAATTGCTATCGTGTTATAATATTAAAAATATTTTAAGTATAAATAAATAAATAAATAAAATAGTCAAATACCCAATTACCATTTATTTTGTGCTATTGAAGTCTGCATTGCTTTTATTATTTTTTAGGGTTCCGAAAAAAAAACGGATCCCTTATAAGCGCGTTCCGTCATTTAAGGGGAACTTATTTTAATAACTTAACGTGCAATATAATGTATTTTTTACGTACGTACCCAGATTTAATTCTGCGGCGAAACACACCGGGTATATCACCAGTGCTATTAATATGCACATCACTGAAATAAAAAGAAAATTTATATTAAATTCTGCTTCACTAATTCATACTTTGGATGGCATTTAATCTGTGTAAGACAAAACCTTCTGTCTAATATGTAATTTAAATCGCGGAGCACGACCCATATTGACCGTGTCAGGAAGCTCTTAGACCCCGTTTACATGGCCTTTACACTCCACGTTACTAACAGGAATAATTTTGAAGTTTATACATCGAGTATGGTACCATTTACCTAGTTTATATACTGCACGAACGTTTCTTTATGGAGTGTACATAAATATCTTGCTAATAAGTATTATAAAAGCGAAAATGTATTTGTTATTTTGCTGGTTTGCCCGCTATCACGCTGCAAAGCTATGGATCGATGTGATTATTTGCATGGGTATAATTGAGGACCTGGAGAGAGAGAGAGACAAAGGGTACTTTTTATTCCGCAAAATCAGTTTCCACGGAATTTCAATAACTAAACCTAGTGTAGGTTAACACTTCAATAAAAAATAAAAAATTCAATAACTAAATCCCTACGGAGGAAGTCGCGGGCATCAGCTAGTAGCTTTCTACATTTCAACTTTTCCACACTCAATGTACCTACGTGCCAGTACGTACATTAAGTTTGCAAACGTACGAGACACAAAATATGTCTTGAGCCAAAACTCTCATGAGCTTCAGTAGAGATTTTTCTATCTAGATTTCAGTAGTTTTAACCAAAATAATCCGTGCCGTTTTAGACAACATTGACATTAGCAGCCGTCGCAGTTGGGAAGCGTGACGACCGCGCCGTGCACGGTACGCTGGCTGCAGCCAACACGCTTTGCGGAAACCCGAAACCGCAAACAATATCAAGACATTTGAACCGTGCTTACAGTCGAGAACGCTAAATTTTGAACACTGTTTAGAAAATGATTTGATTTGAAGCACGATTAAAATTGAACAAGTTCCAATTGACAAGGTTCTTATCATGTCCCTCAAGTGATTATAGGACTCCTCTCATAATTAGAACGGTTTAAGCCTTGGCCACCACACTGACCAAGGTCAGATTGACACGCTTCACACTCCTTCGATCAGTGATAGCGTAGTGGTAAGAAAGAAAGAAACGTTTATTTTATAAATTGTGCCACACATCACCCAATAGGTATACCTGGATTAGGCTGTCCCGGCGCCTCCACCACTTGAACATTTTAAAGACAAAAAGACGTCAAGCAGAAGAAGCGCCGGAACAACCCGAAAAAAAGGTCCCAACTCAGCAAAATGGTGTATGCTTTGCTTTGGTAAGGACTGCGGTCTCCTATTCGGAGGGGTCGCGAGTTCGATCGCGTCCCTATCAGCGTCGCCAAGCACAGCCCCGCTGCAATCACATTACGTACGCGCAAGAGCCATGGCGAGCACCGCGAACCGGTAGTAGCGGAACTTGGTGCGGTGGTCGGCGGAGCGCAGCCCCAGCCCCGTCAGCAGCGCGCCGCACACGTCCGCCGCGAGCGTCGCCACGCACAGCCCCGCCGCCGCCCTGCAATGACACTACGTACGCGCAAGAGCCATGGCGAGCACCGCGAACCGGTAGTAGCGGAACTTGGTGCGGTGGTCGGCGGAGCGCAGCCCCAGCCCCGTCAGCAGCGCGCCGCACACGTCCGCCGCGAGCGTCGCCACGCACAGCCCCGCCGCCGCCCTGCAATGACACTACGTACGCGCAAGAGCCATGGCGAGCACCGCGAACCGGTAGTAGCGGAACTTGGTGCGGTGGTCGGCGGAGCGCAGCCCCAGCCCCGTCAGCAGCGCGCCGCACACGTCCGCCGCGAGCGTCGCCACGCACAGCCCCGCCGCCGCCCTGTGCAGGCAACATTACACGTATAATAGGGATGTTGCCAAATAATCAAATCAATAACTTTATCAAATGTTACAAAGCGCATATAGGTACATAGAATGGTAGCTGGTATGAAATAGTGAACATCGTTATAAACATTTGATGCAATTTTTGTTACTATATATTATCTTATTTTCTACATATAAAAAAGCAAAATAACATCCATCCACCCTCCCACCCACTCACTCACTCACGCACTCACTCAAGCACTCACTCAGTCACTCACACACACACGTTAGTAAAGTTACTCGTAGTTCAAAATATTTAGTATCGTACTTAATATAAGGCGCGGGCCTCGCAGCGTAGCAGCCCGGCTGCGCTGTGATGTCGAAGGGCAGCGGCGTGGGCGCCTCCGGGTCGATGCAGTGCATGAACAGGCCCTGCCGCCAGCCCGCCGCCATCAGCCAGTCAGCCGACGCCAGCCCCAGCACCATCAGAATAACTACCAGCAGGCCGCATATCAACGCGATCACCTGAAAAAAAAAAAACAAAAAAAAAAATTAAAAAAATTAACAAAGAACTTTTAGACCATCGTGAGTTGGCACCTTTTTCCAAGCAAACATGTGAAAATTTTCACCAACGTTTCTTAACTTTTACGAGCTACTCAATCTGTTAGGCGACGCTTTCTGTCCAACTTCGTTACGAACCTTTAGGGAACACCTTAAGGTGAAAAGGACATTGACAGTGCCTACGTAAAGAGACTCCTATTTAGGGGATTATTTAGAAATGTAAAGTACAAACATATGGTTGATAAAAACGGGCCTAAGAGGACAAATTGAGTGCGAAAGTGCCAGATAAAAAAAAGATGCTATCACTTTTAATACCCTCAAAATAAATCCTTACTTTTTGATACAGATTTACATAATTCTCGGTTGAAACGGCATTCCAAACCAGTGATGTACCTAACGATTCAAAACGATACTTTACTTAAAAGTTTATTTGAATGAAAAGTTTCACTCTAATATATTCTGTTCTGTTTAAGTTTGGCTGTAAAGGATTATTGCTAACTGTGTTAGCTAAGAGAAATTTTTCCCTTCATCTTTTTCACGATAACGACTTTTGCTAAAGAATGTGAAGAAGCATTCGCTTTGCTTTTGGAACAAGAGCCGGGTAAGTACTAAGGTATAGATTAGGCACGGGTTCTACACAGCACACACTGGGGTGGGATTCCTTAGTGTAGAGCTCTAACCAGACTTTTTGAGCTCCACAGCATAGCGGGCTTTATTTTCTCGTTGTTACTTTGATGTTTTTTCTATACACGTGAATCAATGCGAAATAGAAAACAAAAGGATACATTCATTGTATCATATTTGATGAAGATGTTACGACAATATTGTCCTAAGCGAACCAGCCAAGGGCGAATATTATCCTATGATTCTAGACATAAGACATAAACTTTCGAGCGAATCATTAATAGTTAAGTACTCTAAGTGCAAAGTTCCGCAAGAACTTGACTATGCACTTTCGTTTTGCACTAATTTTATGGCAATCGTTTTAATAATGGGAAACTTAGCCGTTCTTACTTTTTTATGAAAGTTATCTGACGATATTATAATTTATTATTCCTTTTACGCTCATAGACTTCATTTTAAATATCAATTATTTATTTATTATTGTGTAAAATAAAATAGAAGTGAAAAGTGTCCAATAAATTGCGAAACTGGTATCCAAATTATTTTATATTTTGCTCAGTAATATTAGGCAATGTAAAGAGAATTAAACCAATCCTATATCCCTCACTATCCAACACACTTTGTATTGAGTAGTGTTGACACAAACCTACAATTTTTATATTGTAGTACATACATACAATCGATCGTGTGAAAACTTTTTAGCATTGGATTAGGTTGATTACACGATACATAAGGTGTCGATTTCACAACCAACATCAAGAGTCTAGACTTCAGCGTTCATTGTAATTTATGCAAATGCTTGGCTCTGGTTCTCTATACATTCAAAAGCAACCGATAGACGGTTACGATGCAACTAAACTACATTTTTCATCAAAAAAATCGAAACAGGGACCCTGTTTTTCATAGAAAATTATGACTTAAAAAATCTTAACAAGTTTGTTTTTTAATTGCAGCATTGATTTTTTAAGTTGGTTTAATACTGAAAGAATTACAGTGACCGTCGAACTTCCAAGTTTCAACTCTTAACGCAGAACTCTAGATCGTTGGCCGTGGAATTCCCGCCTATAGTAAAAAGCACCACAACAAAGAACTCGTATGACAAAGCATTTCCTACGTCGGAGTTTCCTAGTTCGCCATCCATCAAGCTCACGCTTCGCTCGCAATAAGTAAAAGTAGAGCTACAAATTGTAACGGATTGTACGCAGAGATAGCATTTCCATGAGTGAAGAATCATATCGGATATTACCAATTTATGTAAAACTAACTGATGTCTGTGACTTTGTCCGCTTGGTCTTAGGTTTTAAATTCATCCAATTTTAGGGATATTAAGAATATTTCCTCCGCATTTTAAGTCTCTAGGTCTAATTCCTAAAAAGCCTTGGGAAATCATACTTATTGACTAATTTAAGCCTCAATAGCCCAACGGTTAAAGGTCCGCACCTTTAACCGAACCTGAAAACTGAAAGGTTTCAGGTTCGATCCCCACCCGATGCACTATTATTTGTCGTATCCGCTCCTAACACAAGCTTTCCGCTTATTTAGAGGGGACGGAAGAATATTACTTAAGTTCAGCTTGGTTAATATTCTTTAAAAAAAATCACCAACGCAGAGTAGCGTCTACGTGAGATTAGCACATCACGTAATAAGTTTAATTAATGTATAATTTAAACGTATTTTTTTTTACAAAACCGACTTCAAACGCCACTACAAAATATATCAATTGTGCCTATAAAATTTGAAGAGTCCCCTCGATTTCTCCAGGATCCCATTATCAGATTCTGGAGAAATCGAGGAAGTATACCACCTTTGAAGTGTACCTTTTCAAACAAAAAAAGAATTTTCCAAATCGGTCCAGGCGTCTTCGAGTAATCGGGGAACATACATAAAAAAAAGACTCCAACGAATTGAGAGCCTTCTTGGAAGTCGGTCCTTCCTATTTATTGCCTGGACTGGGCAGGATCTCCGAAAACAGCCTGTTTTTCATTCAATAGTAAACAATCAAATATTCTTTGTTTTGATAGGTTAAAAATATATGTTGTAGTTTAATACACGTTCTAAATTATTTTACCGTTCAAAAGTCCATATTTTGAACTTCACTCGATCAAATAATATTCCGAAAACAGTGTAGTTTTTAATTGTTTTTCAGGTTGTATTTATAGTATATCAAAGTTAAACTAAAAAAAAAAAATGTCAAAAAATAGGCAAAAGCTTTTAGAAGAATATTTTACCGTTAATTTTTCTCTAAAAAGTTTTCTTTTTTTTTATTATGACTGTTTTACTTTTTTTATAACAAAGTGGCTCGCGCACCTCACTTCAATTGCTTGCAAGTTACTGCGGCCGAAGATCGTGCCCTTAATACGTGGGAATGTCCGTAGAAAACGAACAGTATGACATCCCTACACTACACAAAAGCGAGGGTAAGGAAAACGTGAAAGTGAGAGACATGGGTGTCTCGAGGAGAGGCGGGGCGCGTGGGGTGAGCATCGATCGGGTCCAAGGCGCGCCCGGACACGACTTCCATCAGCTGTTAGTGGTACTTGCGAGTGAGACGTCTCAACCCATCCCGACGTACAACTTGCTTAAAGTCCTAGCAAACTGATTACTGGACGCACATACGCAATAACGTTTCAACCCACAAAACTTCGTTAAATTAAATACATTGGTGCATAATGTAAAGGAATAAAGTTAACTTTACATTTGATAAGTTGTGTGGGTTAACACTTTATTGTATAACTAGCTGTTGCCCGCGACTGCGTCCGCGTAAATTTCCTTTATTTTTTAAAAGAATATATTTTAAAATGGATAATTTTCCCCGTTTTTGCAACATTTTTCACTGATGCTTCGTTCCTATTGGTCGCAGCGTGATGTTATATAGCCTAAAGCCTTCCTCGATAAATGGACTATCCAACAAAAGAATTTTTCAATTCGAACCAGTAGTTCCTGAGATTAGCGCGTTCATACAAATAAACTCTATAATATTAAGTATAGAATTATGTGCGTCCATATCTACACAACCTTCGAGCAAAAATGTACAAGCTGCACAAGAGATACTTATATTCTGAATCAAAAACTAGTGTGAATAATAAATGTCTGTAAATAACTTTTTACCTACAAGGAATATGCAAAAACAAGGCAAAAATACATTTTATTTGAAAGTTTTTCTTTCAAACTAACTTTTTAAACGTACTTGGTTTTACCAAGTACGTATTTGTGAGATATTTCCTTGTTGGCTTACTGACTGAAATTAGGTTCGCAATCGTGGTTAAAAACTAATTTTTCACTAGGCATTGTACTAAATGGCTAAGGATCGTACACTGAACACCTCTCTCCAAATAAGCGAAAAGCTTGTGTTAGTAGTGGTTACGCAATAGCGCAACGGATTGGAATCGAATCATCGACTTTTCAATTTTCAGCCCGCACCTTTAACCGTTGCGCTATTGAGGCTATAAATAAATAAAAAAAGTAAACATGAAAGTTAAATTCCAAAGCTCGTTTTTATAAAATGAGTATTACGGATCATTCGTTTCGATTGAATTAAACATTTTATATTGTCCATACGCCGGAAGCCGACGGTGTCAAGAGGGATTTCATTCATTAAATTGTAAAACGAGTTCACTTGAGGGGTCTCGGATCAGAGTTTCGGAACACGTGCAGGGTCAGCGGACAAGCGAAGCGCTGACCTTTCAAAATAAACAAAAAATTCATTAGACTAGCTTTTGCGCGCTCACGTTAAGTTCGATTTTTCAAACCCCTATTTTAGCCCCCTTGAGGGTTGAATTTTCAAAAATCACATAAAAACAAACTTTCGCCTTTATAATATTACTAGTCGATGTCCGCGGCTTCGCTCACGTGGATTTAGTTTTTAAAAATCCCGTGGGATCTCTTGGATTTTCCGGGATAACAAGTAGCCTATGTCACTCTCCCGGTCCTCAACCAGATTTTTTGCATGGGTATACCCATGCAAAAAATCTGGTTTTTTGGATTCGTTGCATTGTTGTGGCGTGATTGAAAGACAAACCAACAAACAAACACACTTTATTAAAATATGTTGTGTGATAATAATGTGATTAGTGGGATAGTGTGACTACTTTATGGCCAGGAACACATTTATGTTTCATTTTTACCCTGTCACAAATCCGAGCCAAGTTAAAGGCACGAGGCAGCTCACAGATCGGGTTGATCTAATCGTTTCCCGGAAATAGACCTTGGCAGACCAATTTCTCGTCCCTAATACCTACTTCCAATTGAACGAACGTTTATCATGCTCTCAAAAAGAAATTCCTCGCATGAATGTTCTCGTATTTGTTAGTTTATCACCCCCTTTTCACGACGGCGTTCGAGCTTCGGCTGAATTCTCGAAGCTTTTACGTGAAATTTTCTTACTAGTAGGTATAAGTTAGATAGCATCCGTATTTTCAGGGTTCCGTACCCAAAGGATGCCAACGGGACGCTATAAGCCACCGCTGTCCGTCCTTCCATCTGACAGAGGGCTGTATGTACCTAATGAATCGTAATAGGCAGATACTTGAAATTTTCACAGAATGTGTATTTCTGATGCCGCTATAACAAAAAAAAAAAATACCGGCCGAATTGATAACCTCCTCCTTTTTGGAAGACGGTTCAAAGTTAAAGAGAGATACAATAAACTTATATAAATAAAAGCTGGTATAACGAGCGAGATTCCGAACGCCCGGCGCCATCAGGCGCTCGCGCATTGGTTGCTTTGCCGTCCGTAGTACGGACAACCGGTACGGTTGCGGTACGGTTCCGTACCGGTTGTTTAATCTTGTACGATGGTACTCATGGTTGATCCGTCCGTGTGCTGCTCCGACTTGCACTTTTTTTTATTTATCTCTACTACCTGATTGCCGCGGCTTCGTTCGTAAAAAAAACAGTGTGAACTCTGATGTTACAAAGAGAAAAAATATCCAAAATCATTCATTGTATATTCCTCTACCTTGACCTTGACATTTTCTCTACTTAATATTTTTCATGGATAGGTATAGCTTTTAAAGAACGGCCATTTTTTACCCGGGAATTTTTATGGATGTTCCCCGGTTTCTCGAAGGCGCCTGAATCGATTTGGAAAATTCTTTTTTTGTTTGAAACGGTATACTCCCAGGTGGTCCCATTGTCATCAGGTCAGAATCTGACGATGGAATCTTAGAGAAATCGAGGGAACTCTTCAAATTTTATAGGCACAATTGATATACTCTGTAGTGGCGTTTGAAGTCGGTTTTGTAAAAAGAATTTTAACGTTTATATTATTCGAAAACCGAACTCCACGCGAACGTAGTCGCCGATAAAACCTAGTACACCTATGTATTACAACTTGGTCTCGTTGGCTTGTTCAATATTGGCGATAATTAATGCAAGAGGCGTCGTGCTCGGTGCTCCCCGAGTTTTAATACTTTGTTGGGCGTGAGCACGCCCTTAAAAAAGTCCTCCAATACAACTAAGGATCCTTTAAATTTTAAGTACTCTCATGATTCTGGAGGGACCTCCTTGTTCTAGCATTTTAATGCTTTCAGCGAGTTATTTTTAATTTATGCCTCCTTAGTGATATGATTTTACTTTCTCGGATATTCTCTAAATTATTCGATACCTTATTCAAAACATTTCAAAAGCAACGTGTACCTATGTATAATTTTATCTAAAAAAAAGTGTCCTGTTTATTTATTTTTCTTTATTTATTTATTTTTCGACTAAAATAGGTGACTGCAAGATTTGCTTGAAATTATTTTATAAGTAACCGGCTTAAACGTGTTTTACGTAAAGTCACCTAAAATAGTATGATCAAAGTAACTTATTAGCAGTTAGGACAGCGGAGATGATGTACCGCATTTTTAATACAATTCATTTATTTTTTTGCAAAGATCGAGTAGATGAGGTCTTATACAATTCTCTCGGCAGAGTAGCGTGCAAAAATTAAACAGTACTAACATTCAATACAATTATTATTTACGTTAATTTAACTCTTACAAACTATGTTCTTAATATAACTATTTGTAAAGACACAAGACATAAAGTAAGGGGAGGGCGATGGGACGGGTCCCGGCAGCGGCACGTACCAGAGATATTTATATCGGCCAGATACTCGGAATAAACTTGATACATTTGTTCAATCACGTCTTCATTTCGTGGCCGAGCCAGTGTGAACGTGAGATTGTTTACCAACTAGTCTATCTGCATTGTTCCACGTTCTTTGTGAGTCTTTCCGCTCCGCATGTTTCCAAAGGATCCTTTGATGGGAAAACCAGACCTATTCCTTTCCACGCCGTTTGTGTTGGAGTTATCAGTCTAGACGCTGAGTCTACAGCGAAAACTTCCTAAAATATCTCCTTTGAATTACTCCGAGATTGCCAGACTCTATCGTCCTTTATTTTCTAGTCTTCGGTTCTCAAACATTAACGAAACGTGAAAAAAACTCAGTTTTTTTAAAAGCATATTAGCCAAGCTGAAGTTGACTAATATCCTCCGATCCCCTCAAAATCAAAATAAGCAGAGAGGATAGGCAGAAGGAATATCGCAATTATAGATGATGGTATGGTGATTAATGGTAGAAGTTATTTTGGTATCTTAAAATACTACACTCTATTTACATGTTTTATAACAAGCATATTCAGAAAAAACCTCCTATGTATCTTCACGGATAATAACGTTATTAAAAACTCGTGCCGATGGTTAACCTGCGGCTCGGGCTTACAGAGGTCAACTTGTTTGTAATAAACTAACTCCCGGCCTTACCACAGCCAGAACTCGCAGCGTCCAGATAAAATATCGTAACCTTAGATCGTAGTCCAGCACCCATTATGAACTTGGCTGCAGCTGCAGTTAAGTGCACGGAAGTGGACGACGAAGTGTGGACGAAGTCCACGACGTAGTCGTTGCAACCAAACTTTGTGTAAATAACCTTCTATAACTGTCCACTTGAGTGACCAGTTTCTACAACCAAGACTACGATGACCAGTGACCAGTCGTTACCGTGACCGTACTGTTAGATCCCTATATCAAAGAATATAAACCTGTGCAATCTGGGTGGCAGGCATCTCGTCTTGGTCGGTCGCGAACTGCGGCGGCGGGGGCAGGACGGGCGGCAGGGCGCGCGGGTGCGAGCGGAGCCCGCCCGGGCCGGCTCCCGCGCGCCCCTGCATGCGCACTCTCTATCCGACCGCGGAAACCACGCGACACACGATGCGCACGCTTAACACACTCTCCGCACACCACACACCACTAATATTTCAGTTCACAACACACACACTAACTACCTACTGAAGCACGTCACAATTCAAATAATTCCTATATGCTGAAATGGCACACACCACTAATATTTCACTTCACAACTTACACACACAAACTATGAAATAAATAGTGAGTAACGTCACAATTTAAATAACTGCTATGTGCTAAAATGAATTGGGTTGGATAGAACCATGAACACAGCATTTCTTACTACGGTAGTAAAGAATACTATCTTTATGGATAGAACGGAGTCGCTAGTGGCAAATGCAGTGAGCCAAATGGAAAGATAGCCTAACGTACGTGGCAGGAAACATTTGGATAAGGACGCCGGAGGATATTGGCGGGCTGCGTATTATACGTATTTTGTACTGTGGCGTGCTCTCAGAAAGCTTAATAGGTATATCCTAAAGTGAGAAAATTTTGTAACACTGAGTTTTAAAACGAGCAACTGAGCAAAAGTTGTTGAGTGCTTCCGTCGACCTTTCGGTCTAACAAATCGTTAATGAACCCGTCGAGGAAAATCATATCCATAACAATTGAATGTAACGATTGGAGCCTGTCAAGTTGGGGTATCAAAATTTACATATTTCAGGTTGTAAGTACCCATATTAAACATTAAGATTAAAAATAAATAAAGTAAAAACAACAGTATCAAAAATTAATTATTACTTTTAGTTGACTCTGAGAATGTGGCAGAGACAGTTCGAAAAGCGAAATTCATCTTAACTTCATTTCAGAACATTAATTAAAATTTGCATGAACAGAAAGTAAAATAAGAGAGTCTTATGCGTTGTTTAATTCGAACTAAATACACCGCAGTTTGCACGACTCCTGAAATTAGGTCAGCGAGCGGACTAAAGTAAGAGGATAGCTATGCGTAACTGTGCTTGGTGATTATGAAAAAGTACGCAAACGCCAAACTGGGACGCTTCATACCGTACAAGGTATAGCACCTACACGCTCTATCTAGAACAGATATGAGATGGGTCACTCAACGTACCTACTTTTTACCCCAAAAGGAAGGGTTATAATTTTAGCAGTCTATGCTACGATATAGTCTATTATATAAAAATAAGTCGGGTTTTCCTTCCTGACGCTATAACTCCAGAACGCACGAACCGATTTCCACGGTGTTGCATTCGTTGGAAAGGTCTCGGGCTCCGTGAGGTTTATAGCAAAGAAAATTCAGGAAAAATTTCAAAAATTTAAGAACGCGGACGAATTCGCGGGTGTCCGCTAGTTATGTATAAAAACAGCTGGATATGTTACAAGCGTAAATGAAGCGCGCAATGGCAGATATTTGTCGTAATTTGTCATGTCGTTTAACAGTGAAGTACTCTATTATACGCTTCGTCGTTCGGAACAATTTTTTCGCTTGTTTTGTGAGTATATAACTCATCCCTAGTAGAATGTCATAGAGCCTATGTTTGTACCTATGCATGTGACTATTTAGGAATGTTCCACCGTAGCGAATTTACTACTGAGCGGATTTTGATGAATGACGTGTCAATCGATTGGTTATGATGGTCCAGCTGACTACGAACTATACTCACATATACTACACATATAAACAAAATCAATTTGACGGATGCTACATACAATTTTTCATAATCGGTATAGTTTTTAAACTTTTATCATTGTAGTTTAAGAAAATCATCCTGTATGGCCTTAATAATCACGCGTAAAGCTTCTTTGCTAGCAAAAGTGATCTGATTTTAATTGTTGAGACGTAAGTTTCGCAGGTCACCAATCCTTTTTTTTTTACTTCTTTTTTTTTTGTTTTAAAAAAATATTGACCAAGCTGAGCTTGATTTATATTCTCCTTTCCCCTCCAAATAAGCGAAAAGCTTGTGCTAGGAGTGGATATAATAGTGCAACGGATGAAGCTCGAACCTGCGACCTTTCAGTTTTCAGTCCGCACCTATAACCGTTGGGCTATGGAGGCTTAAACTTCCATAGAAAAAGATCCAACTTTATCTATCGCAAAATTGTTCCAGTAAAACCAAAGCTACATCTTAGAGTACTGCATATAGACTTCTCCATTTTTTTTTCTTTTTTTTTTTTTTTTTAATATATAGACTAGCGCTTGGCTGCGATCACACCTGATGGTAAGTGAAGATGCGGCCTAAGATGGAACGCGCTTGCCTAGAAGATGCCTATTCACTCTTGATTTGAAGGTACCCAAATTATAGTTAGAGGGAAAAACGGAAGCCGGAAGGGCATTCCAAATCCTAGCGGTGCGTATCAAGAACGAAGAAGCAAAGCGCTTAGTGCGCGATTTACAGACGAATTGCTTATATTTTTTGATATCATGAATTTTGAAACACTATATCTTATGGAACATTACTTCCACTTTCCATTTCGACAGTACGTAGCAAAAACGAATACCTACGTGCCCTTAGCACGTGGCTCCTTAAGCCAGGACTCAGGAATTATGAATATTCATGTTAATTCTAAGCTAAGTTTTTTAAATGAAGCAATTCTCCTTACACGGTAAATGATGAAGGTTAAATTAGAGATAACGAGTTCGATAGCTTAGAATTAGGTCGAAGTAATTAGACAGCTTCCGCAGAAGCACGTGAAATTGGAAAGTTGATGAACATCTCGAACATCCCCATTTCGTATAATAGGGGGAAAAGTTAAATTATGGTTTATTTAAATCAAATATTAATTATGTATTTAATTTAGATTAAAAAAAAAAAGATTTATCAGATTTAGTATTTTAATTTACTGCCTTACCTACTCAGAGTCGCTTATTCGTTACTTAAGGATAATTATAGATTTAATAAACGGACTGAAAACTGAAAGGTCGCAGGTTCGAACCCCACCCGTTGCACTATTGTCCTATTGTCGTACCCACCCCTAACACAAGTTTTCACTTATTTGGAGGGGAGAGGAGTACATCAGTCAAGTTCAGCATGACTGATATTCTTTTAAAAAAAACTTCACTCTCAGGGTCAGTAATGATAGTTAATTATTCGTTAGAGATAATTTAATAAATATCTCTGAGTGCGGCAGTTAATCTCTAAATGAGCTCTCATTTGTATGTATAAACTAAGCATTAAATCACTCGGAGAATGAACATTTTAAAATCTATTCTAAGGTGTTCATTAAGTAACGATTAGGAGATGAGTGCGGCGATTAAAGAGACCAAATAAGAATTTGAATAAAAAATAAACAGAATTAAATTTTAAAAAGATCTCAAAAATAAATAAAACACATCTTATTCTAATACTCTTTTTATACGGGATGGTCGAAATACAAAGAACAGCATTATAAGTAAAATACAGAAAAAGGAAACGATGATAAAAGAAAGCAGTAACAAACAATTTGATCTTCAACAAACTAGGTAGGTACATCCTTTAACGGAAATAAAAGCAGAAGCAACAAACAAATTCAATCGAAAAGAAAAATATGGTGAAGTGCCAAAAACTATTATTTATTTATTTCTTGTTTCTGATGTTTCAAGCGTATAGAAAAATAAATCACGACCAATGGATAGCTAGTTCGACGCTACAAACAAACAACTCGCGATGAATGATACGTCACGAATTTCCTTTTCTTTTATACCCGAAATAATTTCAAGCAGCTCTGAATGGGAACTGTATTCTCTTTCTCTGATTCAACCGATTAAAATAAATCTGTGCCATGATAATTAGTTTAAGAAATTAGGCCAAACTATGACGTTATTTTAAGTCACAAATATAATATAGAGCGTTTCATATCACTACAACGCTTTTTTTTTCGGAGAAATACACATACTCGTAACTAAAAGTACCTGTACCTAAATACGTTTAAAATAAAATCGTTGTTTTTCTAAGTCCAAAAAATAACATCTTATAATTTCACCGAATTTTTCGGTTAAGCTTGCGAGTTTTGCGCATTGAGTCGCGCCGACTTCGTGTTTCACATAGGGATCACCTTCGATTACTTTAGCTTTGAACTTCCATGGACTACCACATTACATAAAGAATTAGGATGATAAAACTAAAATAAAAGGGAAAATCGGTGGCGTTTGTATGGGAGTTAGTGGGCAATGTGGATACGTTAAGGGCGGGCCTCGCCGTTTGGGCGGTGGTACCGGGCGGCGCGGCGCCTGACGCGAGACTGCCCGCCCGCCGCCCTGCGCCTCGCCATCCGCCACCCTTCCGCACCAACAAAACGCAGATTACAAACATACTTTTATTAGCCAGAACTCTACTTAAAATTCGGTCATTCCACAACAACCAAACTACAACATATTTAGCAATACACCACATTATACATAGCATTTCGTGCACCATATTATGCTTCTAATTAAAAACTGACACCTTAATTATCAAAGTCCTCATATTCACACCTGAGTTATCTGTAAAGGTGGACGATGCGGGGGCACAGATTCTTCAGACCGTTGACCACAAATACTTCGTATTGCTCGCAGTTTTCGAGACCAGTCAGATCTAGATGGCAGTCTAAACCATTTACGTGACTTATTAGCTCCAAAAGTCATTATCATCCGGTCGCCTGATTTCGCAGAGTTGTAAACTATTCTTGGGCTCTCTATATTTTCAGAATTTGGTGCTACACGATACTTAGCTCCCGATAGAGCCTTCTTCAAATTCTTAACCGCGCGCCGAGCAGGATTTTCACTACTTTGTTCCACACTAGTTTCTGTATTCATTGTTGATTGAATGGACATTGAAAACGAAGAAAAATCGTCATCTCTTCGTAAAAAGTTTCTGATGCGGCTTAACACAGTCGGCGGAGGGTCGGTATTGGTGCTTACGTTGCGAAAGTGAGGGTGGTCGTCGTATTCTATTGGCACCGTCGTCGAGAAGTAAGGTTGCGAGGGAAGGGTCAATGTGCGTCTCGGAGAATAGTCTTCCTCGCGGTATTCCCGCTGGTACGCGAGTTGCAAAGTGCTTATGCTCAAACGTTCCTGAGGAGGCCATAGTTCTCTTGTAGGGGGCACAGGAGAAGGCCGTTCTCCCAGCATTCGCCTAGCCAGTTCTGATGGCTGCCAGAGAGAACTGGCTGCCAAGTTCCCGTGCGTTGGCATCACGATACTTTTGTCCACTAACGATGCAAAAGCATGTGGACTAATCCAATACAAGGTTTTTGCACTTGTCGGTATTCGCGGATAAATGGCAGCACACACTCTTTAAATGGATTAAAGACTGACTCAAAGACAAACGGTTTAATTTGTGCCTAGTATAATAGTAGTTCAATATCATCTTATTTATTCTGGTACAAACAGTAATTGAACTGTAAAAATTGTTGTGAAGCAATTTTTTTTTTTTCTACTTTGAAACCTAGTATTATATGTGTTTCCAAAACACACAGCATTGATTGAAGAAGCATCCATAGATTCTACCTGAATAGTACATGCTAGCTTACTTTACCTGTGTCTCTTGCACTTATCTGTACCCTTTCACGCCACAGCAGAGCGCGCCAAATGTTCTGTCAAAGCGCACCTGTCAAATGTCAACTCATAGCGTTTGTAGATTTTGCCGCAAAAACATGCAAACTTTAAACGTAAAGAGAAATTAATTAAATACTGAAGCGAGTTAAGCTGTTTTTATAGTAAGTGAGTGTTGCTTATTATTCCTGGGCTGTGTTTACAGGAATAGGGGCCCAACCCGCGCGAAAAGAACAAGCTAAGTCGCGTCAGTGAGAGATCGGACGCCGCTGTTTCGAACGAAGTGTGTCATCTCGACATCACTCTGGTAGTTCCAGTGAAGGTGTCTCTGTTTCATCTTCGGAAGATGAGCAGGGGTATGGTTCATCACCACCCAAGAAACGCCGTAGATTTGATAAGTTACGCACTACCCATATGTCTCGGGACCAAAGGGTCGATTCTGTAATAAACCAGGTAGGATTTATTTCTGACTATTTAATCCAGTTTCTGCATTAAGTACTATATTATGCTGCTGCCAATCAAGATTCACTAAGCCAAAGTATCCCTGCCCCCAGTACCAAGAAAGACCAAAGTTCACAATCTTCATTTCCGATTAATCTTTGTATGAGCACAGACAGGTTTCAGGTGATTATAAACTGACATTGTTGAAAGGAGGATTATTCCCCGTTCAAAGAAAGAAAGGCTTATAAGGAATCAGTTTCAGCATTTTGAAACATAGACCGTGAAAGGCATGCAATACAAGTCAACATTAGGGGGTTATTCGGTATATCCAGGTTTTGTATCACTTAAATTTAATGAAAAGTTGTGCGATTTTAACAAGGCAAAGATTATTTAGCTTCTGCTGAAAGTAGGTTAGCAGTTTTGATTATTGCCGAATTAGAGCAGCAGGAATTATTGAAACAGGGTTTGCAGGAGCTACTTAATTAGACTGCTGGGAACCCTGGTAACTTAAATTCGTCAAGTCGTCTTGAGAAGGTGTTGACACTGCTGGGACCAGTTTTCCCTTCTTCATAAATAATCGGAAAAGATGATGCAGATAATGTGTGACAAGCCTTGCAGCTAGTTATTCAAGGCATGTAATTAAACAGGCTTCTATTTAATAGTAATATTCACCTCTAAAAATATACATGGTCCTCTAAATTACTAAGTGAGCCACAATCAATGTGCCTCTGAAAAATACTGTTTTAGCCACTATACATTTTGAATATAAGCTTCTATAAATACAATTCAGCATAATAGCACAGCAACAGCAAATGATAGGTATGTACGTAACTAAATTAAAAAAAAAAAAAAAAAAAAATTAAAAAGTGATAATTTTTTGACTTAGGTAGGTTTACAATCCCAATAGAACCTAAGTGCCCGGCCTGCGGCCGGGCACCTGCATTTTTATGTATAACCCTAACCTAACCTAACTTGTATCTGTGGCTGAGTTACTAAATTGGATGGCGATGTATTAATCTGTTGGCCAAGAAATAAAAATTGTGGCTCTTTAATTGATGCTTTCTTTGGAATATTTTGTTGCTATTGTGAAAAAGGTGAGTTAGTTTATTAGAAGCTTCATCATTTCTCCGTGGCTAAGTTATAAAATTGGAAGCTAGGTTTGGTGGCCAAAAAGTCTGCAGCTCGACTTATTATAACCCGTTATTCAATCGCTGGGAGGGTCAAACGTTGCTGAATAACCTAGAATACATAGAAGTTTTCGATTAAAATAGCTTTTGATGTTTATTATATATTTTTTCGATTAACAAAATTGTTTAGGTACATGATACACAGATTTTATTGAGAGTATACCACAGAGAATAATCGCTCCATTTTGCAGATAGCCATAGAACACATAATGGTTACATAGTATTCTTTGACTGCAGTGTTGCCAACCCTTAACAAATATGCATAATTATCGCATACAGAAGGGAAAGGCAGTGTGGCCAACGTAGGCGATTTATCGCCATTACTCAAAACAAAAATCGGCGACGAAAAAATCCGAAAGGCGACTAGTCGCTTTTTAGGCTACTTCATAGGGACCATGGCTATTTAAATTACCTAGCCAAATTACCAAAATGTCGTCGCAAACTTATCTGTTTGCGCTCATTAGATCTACTTCTACTTGTTCCGTTTGCACAAACTTTTATTCTTATTATTTATTTTGAAATAATGATTTGATTGAGATGTGAGTTTGAATCCCGCCGGCCTCGGAATTTTTGATATGTATTTATAAATCTATTAGGATATTTCCCTTAAGTGTAGGGTAACACTTTAATAAATAATAAAAAAATTCATATTATATTTTGGTGTTTGGGCTACTTTAGGCTACATCAGACATCAACTGAAATTCAGCTACATTAGGCTACTTAAGTTGTGAAAAATGGCGACCTTAGGCCGTGTGTTGTTGGCAACACTGGGGAAAGGATAACATTGCTAAGACCCATTTCAAACTCCAGTTTGGAACTCCGGCTTCCTGTCCATGATGACCTGACCAAACATTTTCAGTATGGTCTCAGGCAGACGTTGTAGAGTTCCTACAAGAAGACAAGGCAATTGGATGTTGGAAATAGACCTTCAACAGGCCTATTTTTATCTGCCTATTGCAGAGGTCACACCGTCGCTTAAAAAAGGATTCACTAGACCAACAAAGTATTTCTATTGACCGCATTCCCCTTTGGCCTATCATCTGCCGCCGCCCTTTTGCTGCTTTGTCCAATTGGATCGCAGAAATCTTGCGTGCATAGGGGATGAGACTCTTAGTTTGTTTGGACGATTACATCATAGTGAACCAGGCCAAAAAATATTGCAGCATTGGGTCTCGGAGACCATCAATATTCTGGAGAGCCTTGACGGCCATGTAAATTACCAGAAGTCTGGGATAACACCCTTTTAGTACCCCTCTATTACTATGTACTAGTACTATGAACTTACCTCCAAAGAAGGTAGCAAGCATAGGAGAGGTTGTATCAAGGAGCATAAAGAGGATCTTGTACACTATAAGAGATTCAAAAGGTGTTAGGATTCCTGAATTTTGCAAACTAAGAGATGACTTCTTGACCACAGTCGCATCGGATGCGGGCTGGGGTGCTCACTTGAATGAGAAATATCTAACAGGCAGGTGATTAGTACCCCTAGAACATTGGCACTCTTAAATAAAGGAGCTGTTTGCAGTGTGTGGTGCACTACTACAAAAGACTTCCTCAGGAATGCACACACAGACAACGTAACACTTGTGGCATAGGGAACGAGGGCGGACTTCGACCCTTAGCCCTGCTCGAATTAATGATAAGGCTCCGGGAGCTTACAAAAACATCACACTATCGGCGGCGTACCTCCCGGGGAGGTATAATGGCATAGCCGACCGCCTGTTAAGAAATCGACCAGTGCCGGAATGGTACTTGTTGCCCCCGGCCTCGGAGGCCGTATACAGGTTTTGGGGCATTCCAGAAATCGACTTATTCGCTTCAAAAGAGGCCGCTGTAGTAGATCACTACACTATGTAACATGGGACTCCAGATATGGGTCAGCCATTTTCTGTGAAGCGTGCAGTCAACCCTGGAAATTCGGTATTTCCACCCAACTTGATTCCATGGGTGCTACGCCAACTCAGCGCAGTGACAGGGATTTATCTAGTAATAGTGTCCCATTAGACGCAATGCTTTTGGCTAGCAGTCTTGAAGGCGCAAGCTCTCGCAGAACCAGTACCAATAGAGGACCTGCACAGGAACCTGATAGACCTCGCAACAGGCAGGAGTCCTCCCCAGGTGGAGAAGCTTGAACTTCTAGCATGGAAGGTTGGGGGTGTATAAATAAGATAGCACATTGGTCTCCACAGGAGATTCGAAAGCATTTTGTAAAGATTGATTTGAATAAGAATTATTCTATTCTCTCAGGCGAGACTCAACATTACCTACATATAAAGCGTCAATTAGACGTTGGGTTTCTTGGTGTGAGCTTAACTTTAATTGCTGGCATACTTAAACCAGCTACATGAACCATGATAAATTGGGTGAAAACAATTTTTTAGAGAGGTTTGAATAGAGGCATTTCCAGGCAGTTCACCAGTTACTTCAAGAAGCCTTTTAGATAATAGACCTGTTGAGGAGATATTAAAGAGAGCTAATTGGAGGAGTTCCCAAACCTTTAGAAAGTTTTTATAGAAAAGGGTCTAATTTAAGTAGTACTAATAATGGGGATCAGCTGTTAGATAATTTCATAGTTACTTCATTTTTGTTCTTCTAGATTTCTAATATTGATGCAGAAGAAAGAAGTTTAGTTAATTCAGAGAATAATTACAATATATCAGTGTTTATGCATTAGATTTTTCATCTAATCATATGATTTTTGCAGGAGAATCTTGATTTTTATTTTTTATAATATTCTTACAATCTGTGCCCAGTTGGCGGGCCTGATTCCCACTGCTTGAGAATTGAATTGAATTATAATATGCTTTAGAAGTTCTATAAGTAAGTAGAGGTTCCTACAGAAGTTTTGAGCTCAGTATAATGTCTTTGTAGAGAATTAATTAATTAGAAATTTGTATGAGAAGAACAGTGATTTTCTTTTATAAAAATTTTTTTGATCTCACAATATTTTAATAGTAGGGTGATTATTTTCCCTCGGATTTCTGTTGTTTGTTGATTTATATAATTAATAGATGTTTTAGGTACATAACTACTATTAGTTGTACATGGGTAACAATTAACAAGATTTAATATTTTGTCTTTCAGAGCTGAAATAATAGGCCTAGAGAGATATAATTTTATATTTTTGTTTTCAGTATCACATAGCGTTTGTAGTACTCTTTCACCAGCAGATATCAAACAGATCTTCAATCAATGCTGTGTGTTTTGGAAACACATATAATATGACTGTTTTGCATTCCAACAAAACAGTTATTATGTGTGTGAAAAAACACACAGCATTAGAGCAAGGTGCTTGCTGGTGATGATTGAAGACTATGAGTTGACATTTGACAGGTTGACAGAACATTTGGCGCGCTCTGCTGTGGCGTGAAAGGGTACAGATAAGTGCAAGAGACACAGGTAAAGTAAGCTAGCATGTACTATTCAGGTAGAATCTATGGATGCTTCTTCAATCAATGCTGTGTGTTTTTTCACACACATAATAACTGTTTTGTTGGAATGCAAAACAGTCATATTATTAAGTCATAAATAGATTTTTCACCTCTCTAGCTCAAAAAGGGCGCCTTTGCTGCCCAAAACCAGTGAGCAAAAGTCGTTTTTGCTCACTCAGTGAGAAAAAGTGTTTTGAATATAGAACGCATTGGATTGGCGTTTCTTCAACTCATCGTCTCAAGAAACGTTCAGAAATTTTGTATATAATATTGCATACCCCATACATTTTATTTCGACAAAATTTTTTAACTCTCTATTTTATTATTTAAACTACTTATTTACTTTTCGTAAATGTGTTTTAGACTTTATAATTCTGTAACACAACATGAAACATAAAAGAAAATTAAAATTAATTAATTAATAAGTATATTTTATTTTATGAATGACACAATTCCGAACGCAGACAAAAGAGTAATATAAAATGGCGGCAAAAAAAAAATAATTAACTCTATTCTATATCTTAATTAGGTACTAATTTCTTAGTAGTTATTTGTTGTAAGAATTTTAAAATAACAAAATGAGTGAATCTAGTGATAATTTAACACCTTCAGAATTAAAAGAATTAGTGTCTAACGCTGAATTAAACTTTCTTCCGGAAAAGTCTCGTGAAAAATACTTGAAAGCCAATGAATTATTTAATGATTGGAGACTTTCTAAGGGTGCGAAGTCCTATTCAGTTCAGAGACTGTTATTTTATCATATTTCATGGAATTGTCTAAAAAAAGGTAACCATCTACATTATGGAGTATTTACTCCATGTTAAAAGCTACAATCAAATCGAAATGCGACGCTCACATTGAAACTTATCCTAAACTTATTGCATTTTTGAAAAGACAGTCGGAGGGGCACAAATCCAAAAAATCTAAAGTTTTCACCGCTCATGATATTGAAAAGTTTTTAAATAAATAAACCTAATTTTTAAACTTTTATAATATCCTTTATGTTTTAATAAATATTTTTCTTACATCTTGTATTTTTTCGCTATTGAGGTGAAAAGTTGTATGTATCACACGATAGCAAAGTTTTTGCTTCTTGTGCCTTTGAATCCCTCACTACTCTCAGGATTCTAACTTAGAATCACTCGCTACGCTCGTGATTCTATATTAGAAACCTTCGTTCGCTCGGGATTCAAACTAGGCACTCGCAACAAAAATGAACTTTGCTATCTTGTTGAACAAATAACTATTATCGCACGGTGGTTATTTGTTTGTATTATCAGAGTGACATAATATGCTAGACGTTTTATCCCGGAGAGTCAAGAGTTCCCGCGGAGTTTTTTAGTATTTTTTAAACGACTCTCTAGCCGTTAAATCCACTGATTTAATGACTTAAGAACCCTAATAGAAACTAAAGTACATTAAATTCAGAGACATAGTATAGTTCAGTCGGCCAAAAAAAACAAAAAACCTTATGCGGTTTTAGCCATTGTTGGGTATGCGGTATTGCAGTATCAACGACGATTTTATGTTTATGCCATATGAATAGCGCAATGATAGCTTACCTTAAGTGGTCGTGTGATTGTGACAGTTTCAATCATGGTGGTTGAAGCCATTGTGATGATTTACCTGAAACAAAAATAGTATTGAATATAGTAGATGATAAAATGGGTTGGCTATAAACGTCCGGTTAGGGCCCTGGTCAGCAGGATTAACATGCGCGCATCGAGAAAATTTTGTTTACACGTACACGAGACAAAATTTTCTCGTAGCCCTACAGGTGTGATCGCAGCCAAGCGCTAGTCGTCCCCCCGTCCCCCCTCCCGCCTATTTGTACCTCCTACTTCCATGATTTTCTTATAATGGCAATAATTGCAGGGATAAATTTTCTCCCATTTTATCCACTGTCAATATTCTTCCACCGCTGAGCCCATGCTTGATGGGTGGATAAGGGGATAAACATTTTATCCTTTTCCCAGGGATAAAATTTCTCCCGCTCATGCTACCAGTGCTGACATAGATCTTTTCTTTGAAAAAAACTGGCATTTATCATTACACTAGCTTTAACCCGCGGCTTCGCTCACGTTAGGTTCGATTTTTTAACCCCCTATTTAACCCTCTTGGGGTTGAAATTTTCCAAAATCCTTTCTTAGCGGATGTCTACGTCCTAACAGCTACCTGTATGCCAAATTTCAGCTCGATCGGTCCAGTGGTTAGAGCTGTGCGTTGATAGATCAGTCAGTCAGTCAGTCAGTCAGTCAGTCAATCAGTCAGTCACCTTTGCCTTTTATATATTTAGATTAATATTATAATATTGGAATTCCCACAATTCCTTGGGGCTTATGCTATTTTGTCCATCCACAATTGGGTAAACAGTATGGCAAAATATCAATGAGTTACAAAACCAGCCAAGTATGGGTCGGACCTGCACACCTGACCTGACCTGAGGGTTTTGTAGCTTTGTACAAAACTTAACACCAGCTAAGGTCAAGCAATCAAAATTTGTGGTATGGAGAACACCTTTAATTTTTAACTTTTTTTTAGCTGAACCCATGAATTTGTCCGCATAGTCTTTGTTTTCAAAATCTCACGGGAACTCTTTGATTTTCCAGGATAAAAAGTAGCCCATGTCACTCTCCAGGTCCTCAACTAAACCCATGCAAAAAAAAACATGTCAATCCTTTGCTTGGTTGCAGTGTGATTGAAGGACAAACCAACAAACACACTTTTGTATTTATAATATTAGTAAGGATTTGTTATAGCAAATAAGTACACATTCTGTGAAAATTTCAAATATCTGCCCATTATATGATACAGCTTGCTGGCAGATGAATGGATGGATAGCGGAGGCTTAGTAATAGGGTCCCATTGGCATCCCTCAGTACAGAACCTTAAAAATGAAGAGATCCAATTGATGGTTCCAACACACATAGACACTATCACAAGTGCACTATTTAAGCGCACTATCACATAGTAACAATTTGAAATATATAGTAAATAATTATTTGTAAGAATTAAATAAGTAGTTTGAATAATGAGTAACTCGTATGTTTTATGACTCACAACATCAAGGTGTAAACCTTGAATACATTTTTTGTATGTTACCATTTTACAATAATATTCTACATAACAAATTACACTGTTTAAATTCTATACAGAATCTGTACAGAATCTCTGAAACTAATGTCTGATGATAAAATAAAAGATGCATCCTTTATCAATCGAGTATTGGGATACTAGATTTTGAACGAGATTCATGTGAATTAATATATTAGGACATAATATAATAAGGTCAATGAAAAATCCTATCTTATTACTATCCTATGACTATATAAAACTATATTTAGACAAAATTCATAAATATAATCAAATCAAAGCCATAAAACAAGAAGTTCTGATGCAAGTTTTGAAACAGGTGCCGAACTTACGTTCAATCATCAATTCATTGAATATTGAAAATTACAGGTGACAATCGTTGCACGAAATATTAACACACAACAGCTCCAGTAAAATAAAAATACGTACAAAATATCGAAAAATACACAAGATGCACAAATTCACAAAGATTGAAAAACATAAAACACAAAAAAAAATGTGTCGACCACAGATTACTATAGAATTATTATAAATAATAGATATCACAGGTAGATAGATACATGGTAGGTAGGAAATACATGGAGATGCCCTCCCTACGAAAATAGGGTGCATAGGTACCTACAGAACGCTGTCGCATAAAATGGCCGCACATTAGGGTATCGATATCGTAGAGAGAGAAGACATAGAGCCAGTGACGATTTCTTTCTCACTCACACTAAAAAGAGAGCAGAAATAAAGTTATTAATGTGATAAACAGAGACGCAGCTACCCAATTTTTTGTCCCTCATCGTGTAACCAGTTTTTTTCAAGGTCGACACACTTTTGTGCGAAACAAACTGACAGTTAATAAGAAAATTTAGTATCTATGTGTGTTGCCAGCTTTAGGTACCTATACAATGTCCCGATTTTCCCTATCCTACTTATATTATAAACTAGCGGACGCCCGCGACTTCGTCCGCGTTCTTAAATTGTTGAAATTTTTCCTGAATTTTCTTTGCTATAAACCTCACGGAGCCCGAGACCCTTCCAACGAATGCAAAACCGTGGAAATCGGTTCGTGCGTTCTGAAGTTATAGCGTCAGGAAGGAAAACCCGACTTATTTTTATATAGTGCCGAAACTAATACAAAAGAAACGCGAGTTTCGGAACGCGACATTAAACTCCTCCAACGCACACACGCACATTGTTTTGATAGATATGATCTTTGACGTTAGGAACACACCTACATTGCTTAGACAACAGTGAGTGCTTGTAATTTAATATGAACTTTATACCATAGCAATAAAGCTCAAATTGACTACGTTTTAGTTTCAAATCATTTGTATGGGAAAAAGAAAAGGGCTATTTTTAGGGTTTTTCAAGCAATAATTCTAATTTTTCTCGCCGTAAAAACCATCCTTGAACTTCAACGAACATTTTAAAAAAAGATTTGGCCAAATTGGTCCAGGCGTTGTTGAGTTATGCGCTTACCAACACATTAAGCGATTCATTTTTATATATTAGAAGATGTGAAAGTTTGAATGTATGTAGGGCCATCCATACATACATCCAAATTTCAGCCATATCGGTTTAGTGTGGCGTGATTGAGTAACAAACATATGGATGTTTGTTACTCAATACGCCACACTAAACCGATATGGCTGAAATTTGGCACGGAGATAGGTTTTTTTTAGTAATGTCCTCTGACATACCGTAACGGCGGGTTACTTTGGCTACTTTTTCAATTTTTTTTTTTAATTTTTGTTGAAACAAAATAAAGTCGTGATGGAAGAAATGAATATTATGAGAAAAGAAAAGAAAGATGATGGATACTAGAATATAATATATGTCGGCGATGATTAAAGTGTATTCAGTTAGATAGTGTCGGTTACTGTTCTGAATCATCCTGAAGTTTCGTTCGAATGTCCAACGACCAGTCGAGAACTGTTGGCGATCTTAAGAATTATTTTATTTACAAAGTTCTTAATTTTTAAAGCCATTTTTAAATAGCTAGAGGCAGACTTTTAATGTTTTTTTTTAAATAATTATTAACTTAAACTATGAAGAGTTGCAGTTTTATACGACTGCCTGAAAAAAGGAATATACTCATTTCATTAATGATGATTTTGATGACTAAATATACAATTTTTGTTGCTTTTAATTCAATAGCATTACTCGATCGAAGAAAAATTTTAACTGTTCATTACAAATTATTTTGTGTAACATTCTTACTAGTAACGAAAAAAAAATTTCCTTTGTGTTACATACATCTTTTTTCAAAGTGACTCACATATGCTAAATTTCTATTCGGCATTTCAATATTTTTTTTAAGGAGCAAATAATTATCTAGTGAATTGGTCCTATGAAACTACATTAAAAAACTTTAGTATAAAAAAAAATATTTTTAAAAAACCGACTTACGTGTACAAACTAAAATTATTTTATACTTTTAAGTGGTGGTTGAAGTTAATATTGTGTGCAATAAAGAATAATAAATTCTTTATTGCACACAATATTAAGATATATGTAAAAAATAGAAGCTTACCCTAATAGGTATGTCTCTCCCAGACAACCTTATATGTGTAGGTATGTTATTTAAAAAATAAAACAGTTCAGCATCTGTTTTGTCGTTTTATTTAAAAATCCTGGGAAGAATTTTCCATCTAATTTGGGGTACTAGGGGAGTGCAGTTATTGTGGCAACATTAAACTCGAACTTGTCATGTGACGTCATCGTTACGTCATGTTATCTCTATTTCAGTCGCGGTTACACAGTACCTTGGTCTATTGCCTTCTCTGTCTACGATCGATATCGATAAGAAGTGAAACAATAGGTACCTACCTACCTATCTATAACGGGCAGATTCATTATTTTTGAGATGGTCACACTGCAATCAAGTATATTTTTTGTCTATGTCACAGACAGATTAATGATTAGTACAGTCTACAGATTAGTATTTACGATACATAGTCTATACTCTATGTTTCTTTCTGCATTTGCCAGCCTCTAGAAACTCTCTTACAAGAACATTTAATTTCTTTGGGTTCAGCAACATGCCGAAACTAACGGGTGACGTCATATTGCCAACATAATTTATGTCAAAAAGGAGTTTTCTAAAAAGAGTTAATTCTTGGTTCGACTGGCTTCGCATTATGAAAAGTCATTAATCCAAAGAAAGAAAAAAATTGTTGTCATTTTTCAGTCAGTTGTCAGTATAATAAATAAGAGAAAAATATTTGTCAAACGTTTTAAATAAATATTAATTCTATAAATAATTATTCTAGCGGGAATTGTTTATTCGTTAATTCCTCAATTCAATTTGTGAACCATCTTGGAAGATTATAGAAAATGTGAAGTTTGCAGCATGAATGTTAAAAGTTCTGAGAAGTTCTTGCTTTTTCCAATGGTATCAAACTGGTAAAGTGCCTACCTACCTGTGCTACCTACGATTATTTTTATCTGCTATTCTATCGAATGGGATAAAAAGAAGACTGCAGTGATACTTTGCTTTGCTTAGCAGATAAAAAGATGCTATTGCATTGAAAAAACTTCTAGAAAGAAAGAAAGAATTCAATTTAAAGTAACTAATTTTGTTTCAACTAGTTGTAATATTGTGAATAAAAATGAATAAATACTAGACTCATATTGATCCTTGTTTTATTTACGCAACTTTTGAACTTGATCTTAGAACAATAGATTTGGTAGCACATCCCTGTTTTTGTCGATATCGATAAAATCTAATTATCGATAAGACAAATCTATCGATACATTACATCCTTAGCTTTGACAATTCTTTCTTCATTACATGGGTTGGTAGTATTGTTTTTCTTTTATGAAGTTGGCTAAAATAAAAACAAAGTCCCGAAATTTTTTTCTTTGAAGTTCCGCCTCTTAAAACGGAGTGATTACATTCTCTTTGGCATTTGCTTGGATTTGCTCGTGAAAAGTGCATTCGGCGTTTTGTTTCGTATATCATTTTATTCAGTACGTTTCAGACAGTTTGAACAAGTTACAAATTCGGGATTCATTACATTTATCCAGATTGTGGCATGATTGTAGAAAGTGCAAGTGTTGTATAGTTTAATATTATAACCGCGGTACACGCGCTAGCTGTAGCTGGTGTGTATCGGCGAAAATGGCGGGAATCAAATCTTTAGCCGTGAGGGGTATCAGGAGTTTCGGCCCTGATGAATGTGATGAGCAACGTATATCTTTTGAGAAGCCGCTTACCCTAATCTTAGGTCAAAATGGCTGTGGTAAAACTACCGTTATAGAATGTTTGAGATACGCCATAACCGGCCAAATGCCGCCTGGGAGCCGAAACGAATGTTTTGTTCATGATGCTAAAATAAACCATTCCACGGAGGTTATGGCTCAAGTCAAATTGAAGGTAGGAGAAAAATATTCTATTATAGCAATAGTATTATCATGGCACTTATTATAAAATATGCATAATTTTTTTTATGTAAGTAAATAATTATTCTTATCTAAACTAATTCTCTTAGACTGTTTATCAAAGAAAATTGTGAATTTTCTTTCGCTAGGTGTTATTTTATTACTGTTGGAGGAGGCTTATTATATTCCTAGTGTTCTGTCCCAGATTTGGACAAGTAGTAAATATAATTGTGTGCAAACAGCACCTTTTTCTGAAGTTTACTTTTTAAATAGTACATGTATTTTTTGTTTTACATAGGAGCAATTTAAAAATATGGTTTTCAAATTGCAGATAGATTTTAGCTCATTGCAAATAAATAAAAATATGCGTTTGAAATTCAATGTAAATTTTTTGCAATTGTAATTTAATGTAGATTACGAACAGCAACAAAAAATTAGGGTTATACAGTCATTTAAAAATCACTTCAATTGAAAAATACTGCAAAAATTTTGGATAATATTTTTTTTATTATTGTGAGCCTAGTTTCATGTCCTTTCATTTATACATTTTATGATTGGGTACATTGTATTTTTATTTTTACTTCCCACCAAGTGGGTTTGCAGTCAAAGTTAAAGCTTTACATCAAATAAAAAGAAGGTTTATCAAACAAAAATTCCTATTACAGATTGTGAATGCAAAAGACAAACAGTTGGAGGTATCGAGATCTATGAGAGTAACAGCTTATAAGAACAAGAAACCAAAATTCCAGACCTTGGATTCATTTCTTTCAGTTGTTGATGCAAGTGGCAAGACTAAAGACATATCATCAAGATGTGCTGACTTGGACTTCGTGATGCATGAAGAACTGGGTGTGTGTAAAGAAAATTAACGTGCTTAAGAAATATTGCCTAATCTATTTTCCAATCCACATTAAATTTTGAACAGTTATTTTAGCTTAATAGATTTATAAATGCATATCAAAAATAGATTTTGCCTGCGACTTTTCAAACTTTTTGATATTTCAAACCCGTATTTGAAAAATCCTTTCTTAGCGGATGTCTACTGCCTAGCTACTAGCTAGTATGCCGAATATCAACCCCAATCTGTCTAGTTGTCTGAGCTGTATGTTGATAGATCAGTCAGTCATCTTTTCCTTATATTTAGAAGAAGATTTATTATTTGATGTTTTTTCCGACAGGTGTATCAAAGGCTATATTGAACTCAGTAATATTCTGCCACCAAGAAGACTCCAGTTGGCCTCTAGACGAAGGCAAGAAAGTCAAAGAGAGATTTGATGAAATCTTTGATGCTGACAAGTATAGTGACTGTTTTGATCGTCTTCGCAAAATTAGGAAGGAATACGCTGTTCAACTAAAAATGATGGGTTTGTACATTAAACTATACCAATAATAAAACTGATAACTCTAGAATACAGAGGCCCATATATTTTTTTAATTCAAAGACAAGAGTCCTTGACTGCGATCTCAACTGATGGTAAGTGACCATGGAGTCTAAGATGGTAGCGGACTAACTTGGAAGGGGTATGGCAGTGTACATTCAACCCATGCCCCTAATCTGATTTTACACACCATGCAGGAACGCTAAATCGCTTGGTGGCACGTTTTTGACGGAAAGGTGGTTTTTGTAGTTAAATTGATAAATGCTTATCAGACATAAAAACTATACAGTTAATAATTACTATTTTCATTATATTAATAAATAAAAATTATTTTTTTCCTATTATGTCTATCTGCCATTGGCTTCTTCAGCCATTATCAGATATGGGATATGTCAAGCTATGATTGATTTACTTATTTTATGGGAGTATTTCATTAAATAAAATAATATGAAAACAATAATTAATTATAATTTTTAACAAAGGCAATATCCCATTTCAATAAATACTTAATAAGTTACTTTTTTTATTAGAACAAGAAGTAGATCATCTAACGGAAAAGAAACAAGATCTAGATAAGAAGAAGCTTGATCTTGTCAACACTGAGTCTCGTATCTCCGAATCTGAGATCAAAATAGCCGAACTGAAGGCAGAGTTGGAACCAATCACGGAAAAGATCAAGGCTATTGAAACACTCCAGAAGAATTTGATCTCTTATGAGACTACTCGTGAAAAAATTAAGTCAAGGTAAATAAAGAGTTTAAGCTCTAGTATGTACTTATAGAGCAGACATCGCGTCATTGGCGGGCGATTGGTGTTATAAAGAATAGATTAGAATAAAATAGTTTTTTATTCAATAAACTTAACATAATTGCTTTTGAATGGGATATAGCAACAGAAAGTTCCATAAAAATTTATAGGACAGGTTGAATTAAGCCTCCTGTGACGACACTGACGAACAGCGTTTTTCGATTAGACCCCTAAAAAGATGCCTTTATTGTGAATTTTCTGTAGCTATCACCCATTCAATAATTTGTCAGGACTATTTTAACCAATTCATTTTGCTTAGATTTTTAGATTATCCCAAAAATCAGTTTCCATGAGATTTTGTAAAAAATAATCTAGTCCAGCTCAATTAATATAAATTATTGTTTATAATATTTATTCATTATTTTTAGATTAGAGAGAAGTCAAAATGATGAACAAGAGTTGAAAAAATCAATTAAAACCATGTTTGAAGGCACAACTGCTGAACTTGAAGAAAATATAAGTAAGTGAGACTGAATAAATGGACTGTGATGACTTCGACGTCATCCACGCTTAAAAGGCGCAGTATGACGTCATCCGCATTTTTTGGTGCTTTAAGAATTCTGCTTCTGTCCTTTTCGGGGGATCAGAGTTCTTTTCAAAATGAAGTGCTATCTTGTAGAAAATTGATTTTTTTTAGAAAACTACCACACAACTGTCAAGGAAAAACAAGTAGAATTAAAAGGATCATGTTCAAAAATTAACTCATTTAACAAGGAGGAAGAGAGGATTGCCAATGAGAAGACGTCAAATGAAGTGAAATTCAACAAGCTCATAATGCTGGAGAGTCAGAATCAAGAGAAGATAGACAAAAGGAATGTCATGATTGTGGAGAATGCCAAGCTTGCTGGTAACTGTTCTGTCAATATTTTTATTTAGATAGATAGATAGATTAGCTTAACTTTCCTACATTTCAAATTGATGGTGTTCCTAGGATCGAAATTAAATATTTTTGTTGAAATCAATTGTAATTCACTGTTCACACAGTGCAATTTTGGAAGATTGTATGACAAATCATGCAAAATGGCACTACTATGGTATAACCATATATCGGTCAAGACCGATACCAACAACCAACAATACAATAACCAACCTTGATCGATATATACCATAAAATACCACTAGGTTGGGATTTACATAAAAATTCTTTATTATCGGAATTATCAAAATCCGACTAGTTAAAGTTCTAAGTCTACAATGTATTTGTAATTGAATAAATAATTTTGATAATTCCAAGGCTTTTATAACTGTAAGTTAAGAGATATTTTTCCTGGTTTGGTTCACCTGGTTAGTAAATTTATATAGGAAGTTCCCAAGTATTTGATGATAAATGCGGGATTTTAATTCCGGAGTCCCGCAATCCCGCAGTCGTATCCATACTAGTGATAACGTTTTTGTCGCCCCAAATAAAATTGTCCTACCTATTCCGATCATCGGTTATAATACAATTAAAAATAACTATAGACATGGAGATGGGGAAGATAGAAACGGACGAAGACGCAATAAAAAGCATGACCGCTATAACGGATAAGATAAGCGACTTGTATGACAACCTGAAGGAACAAAAGGCTGCTGCGGACAAACATGAGAGGGAACTACAGAAACAAGTGGATGAGAGTCGAGATGCTCTTGTAAGTAAAATTCCTGTGTAGCTTGACATCAGAGATATGTGGAGAAAAAAAAAAGATTGCTAACTCTGATGATAAAATAACTAAAGATGACGTTAATAGGATCTTTATTTTGAATTTTCTTAGTCAAAATCTTCAAATATTGTCAGAGGTATTAGTGAAACTTGGTGGCATATAATTCTACAAACACACTTTAGATAAACTACGAATCGAAAAGCTACAAGTACTCAATGGACTGACGTAGTGCGAAGGGATAAGAGTTACGCGATAGAAAGAGATGCAACTTCGAGGTGACTATCGCTGTAGGTAATTTAACGCTGTGTTTATCCTGTGGTAGCAAGAGTACCTGTAATATTATATATTCTGTGGTGTATTTTACTTTATTTATCCAAAAATAAGTAGTTTTTTTTAAACAAATTTTTTTCCTAACAGCTGTTCAACTTTTTTCGCGCCTCTATTTTCATCAGTACCTAAGATATGTAATTTCACTTACAGTCGCGTCACAAACAAAAAATCTCAGGAAAAGAAGCGGAAATACAGTCTGTGAAAAAAGAGATCACCAAGCTTGAGAAACAAATAAATGATGCCAACAAATCCAAGCTCAAATTGGAAGCTGTAGAGGAAAAATTGAAGAATGCTGAAGAGTGAGTTTCTTCATTCCTAAATATCAATTCAATTTGTTATTTTAGTACGTTTATTTGTTCCCTCTTAGCACTCAAAGATATGCCGCCAAGCGATTTAACATTCCGCCACATTAGAATAGAATAGAAATATTTTTTATTCAAATAAACTTTAACAAGCGCTTTTGAATCGTCAATGAATCTACCACTGGTTCGGAATGCCTTTCCTGCCGAGAAGAGCCAGCCATAAACTCGGCGGTTGCACTTTTCAAAAAAAAAAAATTTTTTTTGGCGGCAATCAATGGCGTCTAGAAACCGATTAAGGGTATGGACTATGGTTATTTTAAATTCCCATACCCATGCATACCCCTTTCAAGTTAACCCCGTGCCATCTTAGACTGCATTGTCACTAATCATCAGATGAGATAGCAGTCAAGGGTTATGTCATCAAGTAAAAAAAATGATCAAGTAGTAGCTAAGAATAATAATATTGTTGTGATTTTAGAGAGTATCAAAAAATTGTAGATGAAATGAACACGGAAGAATGTCAGAACGAAATCAATGCTGATGAAAAAGTGATGGAAACTCATGAACAAGAACTTGAAGAGTTGAGTGAAAAGGTAAAAAAAGAGAAAGTTATTTCTTTAATAATGTACGAATGCGGTAACGAACCCCACGTCAATGGTTGGGCAGCAGCAATACGCACTGCCCAGCCAATGTGTGTTTGTTTGTTTGTTGGTTTATCGGTTTGTCCTTCAATCACGTCGTAACTGTACTACGGATTGACGTGATTTTTTGCATGGGCATAGTTGAGGACCTGGAGAGCGACATAAGCTACTTCATTTTAAAAATCCCGAAGGAACTCTGATTTCAGAAAAAAGTATTTTATCCCGGAAAATCAAAGAGTTTTCTCGGGATTTTTGAAACGTAGTTGTGGGCATCAGCCAACATTGTAAAAGTTTTCTCACTTTCTTGCCCATATTTGAGTGAAACACTTTACATGATATTTATTATATTTAATGCATATTATGTGTGATTACCAGGTTGCGAAATTACAAAAACAAACCGCCATACTTAAAGAAAAGGATTTAATAGAAGAATCCTTGAAACAAAAGGAGAAACAGTTAAGCGTTTTGAAGAATAAACACAGAACCACTTTGACCGACTTGCTCGGTAGTATGCCTGAGAACAATTTCGCTTTTTCGGTGAACAAGTATGAGGTTGAAATCCGGAAAGAAGTGGATTCTACAAAGAAGAAAATCAGGCAGAAGCAAAATGAGGTATTTTCTATAATAAATAATTAACATATTTTTACATAAGATTTAATATAACATGTAAGGGTTCCATACTTAAAGGAAGCCGATGGGACCCTATTACTAAGCTTTGTTGACGATCCATCCGTAGTCAGGTGGCTGTATCTCATGAACTACTATTAGTTCATGAGATACAGCCTCCTTAATTAATCTACATAGGTAGATTTCTCGTCAGCAGAAGCCTATCGTCTTCTAAGGAGCAATGTCTCTGAGTGCAATAAGTTATTTAGGTTTGAACACGTTACCCCATATGACATAATCAAAACATTTAAATCATTACAAAATAAGAAAACAGCAGACCTATGGGGGATATCAGTTAAAATAATTCATAACATAATTGATATTATTGCGCCGTATCTTGCTCTAATTTTTAATAAATCAATAGATTCTGGATCTTTTCCAGACCTTATGAAATGTAGTAAACTAATACCGCTTTTTAAATCGGGAAGCAAAAGTGACCCGAATAACTATAGGCCTATTTCAATTTTGCCAACTCTCAGCAAGATATTCGAAAAAATAATGCTCAAACAACTGCTTTTACACTTTAATCTAAATAAACTTCTCCACTCTGAGCAGTATGGATTTACAAAGGGTCGATCAACAACCGATGCAGCCGCAAGGCTGTTACAACACATATTCGATGCATGGGAGAACTCACAGAATGCCATTGGTATTTTCTGTGATTTGTCAAAGGCATTCGACTGCGTTGATCACGAGACTCTTTTGTTTAAACTAAGCCACTATGGCATTAAAGATTGTGCACTCAGTCTCATTGCGTCTTATCTCAGTGACCGAGTCCAAAGAGTATGTGTCAATGATGTAAAATCATCCGGATCAGCCTCAATAATGGGTGTACCCCAGGGTTCTATTCTAGGTCCATTCATGTTTTTAGTCTACATAAATGATTTACCACATTTTGTCCAAAATACTTGCGATATGGTACTATTCGCTGATGATACGTCTTTGATTTTTAAAGTCGATAGGACGAAAGACAATTTTGACGATGTAAATAGTGCATTATCTCAAATTTCTGAATGGTTTACGGTAAATAATCTACTTTTAAATGCCAAAAAAACCAAGTGTGTTGAGTTTTTATTACCTAACACGAGAACGGTCAGTAAGAATTTAAAGATAAATAATGAACCTTTGAAAACTGAGGAATCCACAGTATTCTTGGGATTAACCCTGGACTCAAAGCTACAATGGGGCACCCATATAGCAACGCTTGCTGGCAAACTTAGCTCTGCTGCCTACGCTGTTAGGAAGATTCGACAGTTGACTGACATAGAAACTGCAAAAATTGTTTATTTTGCATATTTCCATAGTATTATGTCATACGGAATCTTACTGTGGGGTAAGGCAGCCGATATTGGAAAAATTTTTGTATTGCAGAAGAGGGCAATCCGCGCAATCTATAATTTGAGACCGCGGGATTCCCTTCGAGAAAGATTTAAAGAGATAGGCATTCTTACAGTAGCTTCACAATATATTTACAACAACATAATATTTGTCAGACAAAACATTTTGAGTTACAAAAAAAAGTGTGATTTATCCCATAGACCAAGTAGAAATCCAAATAAGCTCATGTATCCTGGGCTGCGCCTCAAGAGGGTCCAAAAGTCATTTGTGAGAATGGGCGTGACGTTTTACAATAAAATTCCACAGTCAATCTTAAACTTGCCTCTACACAAGTTTAAGAAATCAATTAAATCTGCTCTCATGAAAAAAGCATATTATACAATTGAAGACTATGTAAATGATAAAAAAGCGTGGATATAGTTCGCTCCAGTGATTCATAAGACAGTAATAACTATCCTGTGTAACATGATTTTATTGTATTCTGTTCCACGGTGTTTCCACTATATTTGTCTCAGTCATGTCTTAAAATGAGTAGTTTAATATTAGTATTCAATTCGATGCCTTAACATGGGTAGCCTAAGTATGTCATGCTCTCTTTAAAGTTTCTGTGGTGGTGTCGTGTGGTGCGGGTTGTTACGTTCCCTCAAATATGGTTGAGCGAAGCAATGGCTGGATCATGCGTCATGCTCGTGAACGGGTGCCACCAACGGGAATGGGTCTGCTTTTGCCTGCCTGTGTTGACATGTATTGAATTGTATTTATTTGTATTTGTATTGTATTTATTTTTACTTGTATTGTACTCAGGAAAATTCATCGTGGAAGCACTGAATACATAGCATAGTTTCAATAACAATTGTAAAAAAATTTATTTTTTTTGAAAAGAGCAACCGCCGAGTTTCTTGCTGGCTCTTCTCGGCAGGAAAGGCATTCCGAACCAGTGGTAGATTCATTGACGATTCAAAAGTGCTTGTAAAAAGTTTATTTGAATAAAAAATATTTCTATTTCTATTTCTATTTCTATTTCAACTATCTACCTATGTAGATAGTTGAAATTTTCACAAAATGTATAATTTCTATTGCTGCCATAACAACAAGTTGTAAAAATAAAATACTGAACCCTTTGTGTACGAGTCCGACGTTCATTACATCTTGTCGACCTAACTCAGTAGTGAGCGCTGCGCTGTTTTATTAATGGGGAGGTCTCGGGTTCGTTTGCCAGCAGGGATAATTTGATAATTTAAAATTTCTGAACATCTCTATTCTGGTCCTGTGGAAAACTTTGACCGTAGTTTGTTCCTACTTTACGTGCCTCCAATTGATTTAACGTTCTGGTTTAATTTACACTGCTAAACCCGTTCTAAGTTAGCTCACTATCATCTTAGACTGCATCGTTCCTTAGTGATATCGCTGTCAGGGGCTGTCTTGTCTTGTCATTGAATAAAAAAGACTTTAACCGACTTCAAAAAAAGAAGTTTTTGAACACGATGAGCATCTCTCTCTCAGATAACTCGATTGGAGGCGACCCGCAAACACGTTCGCGAACAGCTCAGCGAGAAGCGCGCCGAGCTGACCAAGGCAGAGGATCAGATGTACAAGGCGTGCGGCACGCAGACCTACGAAGCCACGCTCGCCAAGATTAACTCCACCGTTGAGAAACTGCAGGTAACATCATTTAATTTTATTTTATTTATTTATTTATTTATTTTGTGGAAACATACAGTGTTTTAAATATAATAAAGCAAAAACTGATATATAATGCTTAAACCTAAATTGTTTCCAATGAAACTTAACACTTATAAATTACATTATTATCCGACAACAGAACAATCGGGTGTGCAGGAAAGAGAAAACAAAAAACGATAGGTTATAAATTTCTAATCCTTACTAAAGATTTTAGACTTGATTCGTGGTTTAATGACATAATTGTAATAGAATTATACGAGTTTGTACCACAGTAATCGTTTAGTTGGAATTATCGATATTTCAATCCAGTTGCATGGATCGTGGTCACGACGAGACTGCGGTGTTGTCAGACGTCAAGTTGAAGCTGTCATGAGTAGACATTCTACCCATTGTCGTATTTAAATTTTCATTCAATCCTATCATTTAAAGACCAATTGAAATCATGGTATTTATTTAATTTTCAGGATGAGCAAAATGTACTCCAGTCATCAATGTTCATAATAGCAAAGTACAAGGGACAACTCAAAGACAACAACTGTTGTCCGCTGTGCAACCGTGGATTTGAAAATGAGAATGAGGTTTTTATTTTAAACTTTATTGTTTTTATAATTGGAAATTTTTCATAAATTTACTGAATTCGTCAGATATTTTTTTTTTTATGTATATTCCCCGATTACTCGAAGATGCTTGGACTGATTGGGAAAAAAATTTTTTTTTTTTATTGAAAGGGTGGTCCCACTGTCATTAGGTCATTGACATACTAATGTTAACATTATATATCCATAGCTATGAGTATGACGGTTTTATTTTTCACTTTATAGGGACCATGACTGCTTATACTACTGTTTGTATATGCTACTATCGTACATTTATACTACTGTGTGTATACTGCTGTTTTTTTTATTCAACAAATCATTCACCAGAAACTTGCATCTAGAAATTGCGGGGAAACTTAAAAGTCTAATGTTTTTTCAGGTGACAGATTTAATATCCCAGCTCACTACCCAAGTGATGAATGTACCGGGCAAGTTGGAGAAGGTCACGGAAGAATTACAAAAGGCATCCGCTAAAAAGGACGACCTCCTTGCAATGAGGTCTTTGAACGACAAGATTGTGTCTCTGAAAGAAACGGATATACCCCAGCTTGAGACGCGCTTGAGTGAAGTTGATAAGGTAAAGAATAATGCACATCTCTTTACATAAGTGTACGAAATTCACTTCCTACATTGTTGTAAACTAAATTGTTGTCACACATGTAGGCCAACTTGTGGCTCCTTTGACAAGTCGAGAATCTACTACCGGTTCGGAATGCTGATTTTGCTGAACAGAGCCGGCAAAAAACTCAGCAGTTGCTCTTTTTAAGACAAAAAAATGTTACAATACCTAGCTTATCTGTCTTGTGGACAGCTGAAGCAAAGCAGATTGGTTCCAAGCAACTTTGTCATTAAGGAATTCATTAACTGTGTAATAACCTCTACTTATTAAATGTGTTTTTACATACTGTTTAAATTTATAACTTTTCCAAATACTAATCAACACTTTTAATTGCAGGAAATGACAACTCTTACGGAGTCAATGGAAGAGATGTCAATGTCGGTGCTGGAACCGGAGCAAAAGCTCGCAACAACACGGCAGATTCAAGGAGACATGCCACTCCTTGATAGATTCACTAATGAAGTCAAAACCACTACTAAAGATGTAAGTAGTTTTTCGTGCTTCCTTCTAGTTATTTTCTTAACTTTTACAGAACTATGACGTCATTGTTTAAAAAAGAGAAATAAAATAGAAGAGTACCGAGTTTAAAGCCTCAATAGCCCGATGGTTAAAGGTGAAAACTGAAAGGTCGCGGTTCGAGCCTCGCTCGTTACACTGTTGTCATACCCACTCGGCGCTCCTAGCACAAGTTTTCCGCTTATTTGGAACGGAGAGGAGAATTATAAGTCAAGTTCAGCTTGACTAATATTCTTGTATAAAAAAAAATGTTGCATACATAATATTAAAGAATAGAATAGTTTTTTATTCAAATAAATTTTACAAAGTGCTTTTGAATCGTCAAATGAATCTACCACTGGTTCGGAATGTCGTTCCAACCGAGATATAATATTAAATATTGCATATCGCTCATTTGCGACTAGGGTGACATAATTCAAAATTGACGATGAGAGAATTCTCTCGTTAGAGAGTAATGTTTTGTGGATGCTGCGGTCTCGAAACAACGCAGCGGCCAACAAAGAGACAAAGCATTAAGTCACAATCTCTCTCGCTCTTATTTTTTTTTGCTTAACGTAATGTTGTTTTTATAGCAAAAAGTATAAATTTTCGCCACTAAAATTGGTGAATTTTGAATTATGTCACCCTTGTCGCAATTGAGCGATATATTAAATTGTATATGGTACTAGCTTTAACCCGCGGCTTCGCTCACGTTAGGTTCGATTTTTTAACCCCCTATTTAACCCTCTTGGGGTTGAAATTTTCCAAAATCCTTTCTTAGCGGATGTCTATGTCCTAACAGCTACCTGTATACCAAATTTCAGCTTGATCGGTCCAGTGGTTAGAGCTCTGCGTTGATAGATCAGTCAGTCAGTCAGTCACCTTTGCCTTTTATATATTTAGATATGAAATATTTTACAGAAAAGGCTTTTACACAAAAATGTTTTTTACTTAACAGCTGGAAAAAGTGAAGGAAAAGTGCACGGACCTGATATCGGACGTATCTCTCGAAGATGCGACGGCGAAGCAGGCGGACCTGAGACAGAAGATCAGCACGCTGCGCGCGCGCATCAAGGCGGCGCAGGCCAACCTCAACGCGCACAACAAGAAGCTGCAGGCTATGGCCAACACGAAGAACAAACTTAAGGAGGAAGTGCTTAACATACAGAAGAAGGTCAGTGGCAGCGATTTATCGTAGTGTAGGTATTGTATTTGGCTTTTTTTTTAAATACTAGCTGTGCCCACGACTTCTTTCGCGTGGAATAGTGACTTTTCAGGCAGCATATTTTGAATTACATATACCGTCGACGCTCAGGCGCGAGGCGTGTAGTACGTATTCTGTAAGTTAAAAATGTTCGCCGTGATTCTTTAAATTGACATAACTTTTTTATTTATGAACCGATTGACATGAAATAAACACTAAATGTTAAGTGAAGCTTACTACAATATATTAATGAAAACCGTATCTAAATCGAATAAGCCGTTTCTGATATTAGCGTGCACAAACAAACAGACAAAAAAAAATTAATTACAATTTCGGGTTCGGCATCGATATAATAACAACCCCTGCTACTTTTTTTTTATATATTTCCATTGTACAGACACCACTTTTCTACAATTTTATTATATGTATAGATATAGACTAGCGCTTGGCTGCGATCACACCTAATGGTAAGTGAAGATGCGGCCTAAAATGGAACGCGCTTGCCTAGAAGATGCCTATTCACTCTTGATTTGAAGGTACCCAAATTATAGTTAGAGGGAAAAACAGAAGCCGGGAGGGTATTACAAATTTTAGTGGTATCAGGTATATATTAGGCTGTATTGTAAAAGGCAGAGACTTGCCTGTTCTACTGGCTTTTCTTCTGGAAACAGTTTTTACTTCATTGGAATTCTTCTTTTCTATTTCTTTATCATATAGATAAAATTAGAATTAGAATTTCTTAATCATAGAGACATCGATAGAATAGATATAGAATTTACTATGAAATTACTTCTTTCCTTTGGTCAATGGCTGAAAATTTACATGCATACTGACATCATTTTTTGTTCTGCTTATGCTAGTCATGCTTGCTCGTCCATATTTAGAGCAATTCAGAATTGTTCTAAACTCATCTAGAAGATTTACTGACCTATTGATTTTCAACTAAGGTGCAAGAATTGGTGAACCTGCAAGAGAATCAGAAGCAAATGGAGAACAACAGGGATAAGTTCATGGAGGAACTGAAGGAATTGCAAGACTCCATCACGCCGCTGGAAGCAGAACTAAAAGAGAAGGAGAGCAAGAAGATTGAGGCGGTCAAAAAGAACAGGTACGATAGTACATACAGGGTGTCCTAAATACGATCATAATTTTCTCTTTACCAAATGGCTAAGGAAACTAGCCAATTACACAGGAGATATTAAAAAGTGACTTATTTGGGATAGTTTTTTCCTGTCTAAACAGGACTGCATTTAAACTCTGAAATCGCAGTTTGTTCGCAGTTATCTGTACTACAAATATGCGAAACGGCACCCGCCATAATACTACGTCATAATGTCTGTAAATAATCTTTCATTTAGCCCCTCGTCAGTTAACGTTATTAGCTAATGGCAACTGTCACTGTGATAGATATTTAAACACCTACTTATTGTGTTTACTGACGAGATATTTCAATTTAAATGCATTGTTTTGGTACTTATCAATTGAATAAAATTTTAATAAATTTTCTATTAGTAATTTAAAAGGATTAAATTGAGACACTTTTTAAGAAAGAGTAAAATACCCTAATATGTATCTGTAATAACTGTTTTTCATTGTAGATCTGATATTGAAGTAAGGAACACGTACATAAGTAAAATAGCGAATGCCTTCGAGAAAGTCAAGTCAGTTGACTTGGATATACGAATGCATAAGGAAAGGAACATCCATCGGGAAATGGAGAAGATAAAGGAGGCAAATGAGAAGCTGTTGGCGCGGCAGAAGCAAATCATGCTCGATAGGGACACGCTCACCAAGAAGATCGACAGTTTGAAGGACGAACTGTCCAAACAAGAGGTATTTTATTTTACTAGATTTCACCCCGACTTTTTTTAGTTATTTTTCTAAGCCACTGGGAAATGCATTTGCGCATCCTATCCCTAGTGGGCGGGTATGTAGGACTCTCACTTTTTTTTAGTTTACCTCCTAGCTGATGACCGCGATTTCGTCCGCGTGGATTTATATTTTATTTTTGCATAGGTATAGTTGAGGACCTGGGGAGTGACATAGGCTATTTTTTGTCCCGGAAGATCAAAGAGTTCCCGCGGGCTTTTAAAAACTTAAACCACGTGGACAAAGTCGCGGACATCAGCTAGTAATTAATTTTTTTTTTTTTTTTTTTTTTTTTTTTTCTTTTATCATTTCTGCGACGCGGCGATCTGTTTTGTTGAAAACAATAAGCCGTTCTGGTGGCTGATAACGATCTGAATTTGGCTTGAGCTTGGAGCAAATTGTCCATTGACGTTTCACTCGCATCACATTGTCGGTGTCACTAATTAATTAGATAAGCACACTTTTTCGTTTTAATCTAGTGAACTGTAAGCTTCCAGTTCCCTTCAGTTGCGAAGCTAGTATATTTGAATGTCCTGAGAGTCTGGATTGATACCGCTTGCTTATGTACACGATTTCCTGTTTTACCGTCTTCATCTGTAGATCTTGGTGGATGTATTTGTTGCTAATGTACCATGGTATATTTAGCATGTTCCTTAAGGTCTTACTTTGAAATCTTTCCAGTATTTCGACATTACTGTTGCTGGCTGTACCCCACAATTAATAAATTGAAGGTCGCCGATACTTTATTACTACATATAACCAATCTAGATATACATTTATATACTTCTATCTTTTTTTTTCTAGATTTTCAAACGCAACCTAGAAGACAACTTGAAGTTCCGCAAAGCTCAGACCGAGATAGAGACATGTGAAAAGGAACTTGTGGAGATCAACGAGAAACTGAGCGGAGTCAATATGGACATGATCGCCGAGAAGGAGCCTCTCATCACCAAACAAACTATGATATTCAGGGAAAAGGCACAGAACGAAGGGAAACTCAATGAACTGAAGGTGTGTAACATAAGACGTGATTGTGCGTAATAGACTGCTATTTTAATTGCACTTATGGTTTGAGGATACCTAAGAGCGAGATACGCTGTTTTGACCATTGAAATCAATGTTTAGCTTCGACCATATAGCCGGGACGAGCCTTTACGCAGATTTAGTACTGAATATATTCTGCCACTTTCTGCGGAAGGTGAGGTAATCACGTACCACACGCACACATTTACTCACTTCCGCACACTTGTAAAAAACTTAATGTCTCTATGAACGCACACAACTCAAAAGCTGTCACACTTACAAGCTAAAACGTACGTTTGTACATGTACTTCGGCAGAGGGGAATGCGTGCGCTTGCCAAGTCCTGGCTAAATGGTCGAATTTAGTATGACAAGTTTAGTTTCGACGACCTCCCTCGTGCAGTGGTGAGCACTGTGGTCTTATAACTAAGAGGTCTTGGGTTCGATTCCCGGCAGGGGTAATTTGAAAATTTATAATTTCGGAATTGTCTCTGCTCTGGTCTGGTGGGAGGCTTTGGCCGTGGCTAGGTACCACCCTACCGTCAAAGACGTGCCGCCAAGCTAGTTAGCGTTGCAGAACCATGTTGTGTAGAAACAAATTAGGGTATGGGTTGAATGCACAATGCCATACCCCTTCCAAGTTAGCCCGCTACCATCTTAGACTGCATCGTCACTTACCATCAGGTGAGATTGTAATCAAAGCTATCTTGACATTGAATAAAAAAAAACATTATATGCTACTTTTACTTTAGAGTTCTTTTTTTTTACCTTGTGCAAAGGCAAGTTTAAAATTGTCTGTGTAACAGGATAAATGTCTTATTTAATGTTCACAGGAAAGGCTGAAACAAAACAAGCTTGAATTAAAGAGAACTCAAAACAAAGATATTGAGAACAGATTCAGGCAGAAGTTCTACGAGCTGCACGTAACCAAAGCGATAGACAAAGACATCAGGGATTACTCCGTCGCTTTGGAGAAATGTCTCATGGAGTTCCATAAGGAGAAGATGGAGAATATTAATCTAATTATAAGGTAAGAAATGGGAATAAATATTTACTTACTATAATTAAGGACTGTGTCCCGTAGACCATCAGGAGGGTCAAGCTTACAGCGGTTTAGCTATAGCTTTTCCCCGCGACGATTCTTCGGGATAAAAGGTTACCTATGTCACTCTACAAGTCCTACTATATCCACGCAAAAAAGCAGGTCTATCCGTTGCAGCTACACCATGATTTTTTAACCCATTTTAACACAAAAAGGAGGCCGACGACCTCCCTGGCGCAGTGATGAGCGCTGTGGTCTTATAACTGGGAGGTCTCGGGTTCAATTCCCGGCGGGGGCAATTTGGGAATTTATAATTTCTGAATTGTCTCTGGTCTAGTCTGGTGGGAGGATTTGGCCGTCAAAGACGTGCCGCCAAGCGATTTAGAGTTCCGGTACGATGGTATGCAGAAACCGATTAGGGGTATGGGTTGAATCTACACTGCCATACCCCTTCCAAGTTAGGGTACTACCATCTTAGATAGCATGGTCACTTACCATCAGGTGAGATCGCAGTCTAGGACTATCTTGTTATCGAAGTTAAAAAAAGGAAGTTATTGATTCAACCAGTATCTTTTTTTTTTTTTTTTTGACAAAGGCTTTTCTGGAAAATGGGGTTCCCACGGGATTTTGAAAAACTAAACCACGGTGTCGAAGTCACCGGCATCAGCTAGTTATAAGTGAAATTGAATTTCTACAGTTCCATTCTAACTTTCCATTGCAGAGAAATGTGGAGAAAGATATACAGAGGGAATGACATCGACTATATCGAAATAAAAACTGAAGGCAGCATGACCACAGAATCTGATCGCCGCAAATATGATTACAGGTATGTTACACTATATTGTATATGTTTTTATGTTATGTTACTTCATGCCCATCCAGAGCGTCAAGAATAAAAATGTAATATGCCATCTCGGCTTGGAGTAACCAGCATATTAAATTTTTGTTTAACATAATGTTGTGTGTAATGTAACGTACATTGCTGGAAAATTTTCAACGAAAATTTATAAGTTTTATGTATTTATAAGTTTGGTACGCACGCATCTGCAATTTTTCGGAAATGTTTTTTTAAGCAATTACCAATTAGGAAAAAACGTCGCTTGCAAGTCAAGTATAAGTTTTTTTTTTTAAGAATATTAGCCAAGCTGAACTTCACTTATATTCTCCTCTCCCCTCCAAATGAGCGAAAAGCTTGTGCTTAGGAGTGGGTACGACAATAGTGCAATGGGTGGGGCTCGAACCAGCGATCTTTCCGTTTTCAGTCCGCAACTTTAATCGTTAGGCTATTGAGGCTCTATAGTTTATATAGTATGTATTTTTTTTTATATTATAAAGCTGAAGAGTTTGTTTGAACGCGCTAATCTCAGGAACTACTGGTTCGAATTGAAAAATTCGTTTTGTGTTGGATAGTCCATTTATCGAGGAAGGCTTTAGGCTATATAACATGACGCTGATCATAATAACAGAAATTGACGCGGTCGAAGTCGCAGGCAACAGCTAGTGTATTATAAAAATGTAATTGTTTTAGGGTGGTTCAATCTAAAAATGGTGTTGAGATTGATATGCGCGGACGGTGTAGCGCCGGTCAGAAGGTGCTCGCCTGTTTGATCATAAGGTTGGCTCTAGCGGAAACATTTAGTTCAAGGTAAGATCAAATCCTTACCAATATGATAAATGCGCAAATGTGTTTTTTTATTGATTTGTTCGTCAATTATGCAGCAACGGATCGACGTGATTTTATGCGAAGATATAGTTGAGGACTTGATACAGGCTGCCCTTTCTCTCTGAAAACCAGGAATACCGCGGGATTTAAACCTTACTACATAAAAAGCATTTAAGTAATAATATAAACGTAAAAATTCTTTTTACAAAACCAACTTCAAACGTCACTACAAAGTATATCAATTATTGTGCATATAAAATTTGAAGAGTTCCCTCGATTTCTCCAGTATTCCATCGTCAGATCCTGACCTGATGTCAATGGAACCACCTGGGAAGTTAGATCAAACAAAAAAAGGATTTTCCAAATCGGTCCAGGCATCTTCGAGTAATCAGGAAACATACATAAAAAAATAAAATAAAAAAGACAAATTGACAACCTCCTACTTTTTTCGAAGTCGGTTAAAAGATACGATTTTGTCCATTAAAGCTCGCTGCATACATAACGTGCACGGGACGGGACGGGACGTGGAGTTTTGGAAATATCGTTTCATAGAAAATGTAAACGACTGTGCATACGTCACGGAGCACGGACGGGACGGGAACGTGCCACGCGCGGAACGGGAAAAATATCGTCGGCGACGATGTTTAGCACGTCCCGTCCCGCGCGTGCCCCGTCCCGTCCGTGATTCCGCTGCGTATGCACAGTCGCCCCGTTCGCTCCGGAGAGCTAAGTAGTAATGTTTGTGTATTTACCTACGAAGCAAAAATGGACGAATGGAAAAACTAATTGAGTGTGTACGATCATTGAAAGTATTTAGACACCAAATATAAAAATTATCTGTGGCGTAAAATTGCAGTCGAACTATCACTCACTGAAAACGGTCAGATTTATTTTATTAATTTATTGCATTCGTATCTCTACTTATATTTTAATATGTAATAATAATTACAGTTGAACTTTTTATGCTCAAATCAATAGGTATATAGTATCAACCTTTGACGACCACCCTGGCGCAGTGGTGAGCGCTGTGGTCTTATAACTGAGAGGTCTCGGGTTCGATTCCCGGCGGGGGCAATTTAGGAATTTATAATTTCTAAATTGTCTCTGGTCTGGTCTGGTGGGAGGCTTTGGCCGTGGCTAGTTACCACCCTACCGTCAAAGACGTGCCGCCAAGCGATTTAGCGTTTCGACACGATGGCGTGTAGAAACCGATTAGGGGTATGGGTTGTATTTACACTGCTATACCCCTTCCAAGTTAGCTCGCTACAATCTTAGAAAAATCCATCTTTCCTTGTTCACATCACTAGCACGTTAGTTCTGAGTTATTGCCACGTTGCGTATGCATTGAAAATCCCCGTCCGTGTTTACTAACCACGTTCGGTCCCCGTCCCGTCCACGTCCCGTCCCGTCCCGTGCACGTTACGTATGCAGCGGCCTTAAGATTAAAGAAAAAATATTTTTACCCATGTTCTTCTTCTGAAGTTTGTTAAATCTATCAAAATCGGTTAAGTTATTTCGTCATGAAGAACTAATAGGTATACTTACTGTTAACCATATTGTTTCAGATTCGGCATCTTAGCATTAGACGAGCCGACTACTAACTTAGATCACGAGAACATAAAGTCGCTGTGTTCAGCGCTCGCAGAAATAGTCCAAGAGAGGATGAACCAACGCAACTTCATGTTCATAATCATCACACATGACAAGGAGTTCATCGAGTCACTAGGGAACATCGATAAAGTCACACACTATTATGAAGTTTCTAGAAACGAAGAAGGAAAGTCCAGAGTCAAAAAGATTAGATTTTCCTAAATCAATCAAAATCATCATCCTTAACTGTCGAATATTATTAGTGAAGTATATTTGTATATGCCATTCCTTCTTGTTTCAAGTTATCTATAGGTAAGGCTGTGCCTTTAATTATGTTACTGTGTAAGAGTAATTTCATTATTTTTAAAAGAAAATAAAACGTTTTGTATTCCTTAAAGTTTGTTTTATTTATGATACAAATAAATAAACAAATTAATTGTAATCGTGAACAAATTAACGTGAACTATTTGTGAATCTGTAAATTAGTATGGAAGGAAAAGAGACGAGAAAATTCTCCGTCCCTTTCCTGTTAATATTGAGGCTGAAATCTATAGACCGCACTCTCATCAGCTCAGATTCAAGATAGATAAAAAGAGACAGATTTATTTCTGAGCATATTTGTGTCTCGTTTTAACTCTTATCTTGAGTCTGAGCTAAGAGCACGCTCTATATATAGATCTCAGCGTCTATGACTACGTCAGTCATTCACGCTGAGATCTACGCATCACGCACAAAAGTGGAATTATTAAGCTCAGTTCTGAAAAATGGTTCCGTATGTTTAAGCCATAACAAGTCCTGTAACGCTATTTAGCGGCTTACATATTTCAATTTGATCCAAATGCAAGATTTTACTTTCTTGTAACACTGTCTGGGTGATCCCTAATAACTCCGCAACTTGTGTTGGTGGAAACGACTGTGACAGGCACTTGGCGATATACGGCACTAAATCTTCCGTAAAACATACGCACAAAGACACAAAGTTCTGCTTCTCGATATCGGTGAAGGCTTGTTGCTCTCTATGGTAAAAAGTTATCAAAATCTGTGCAGCTTTATCGAAAGATTTTCTGAAGCCTCTGTAAACATCTTTGACGATGTTCAAAGGAGCCGTTACGCGCAAGGAATTGAGTACTGTCAGCATTCCATTGCAGTATTCCGCTAAGGGGTAGTAATCTAACAAGTTCTCTGGTGGACCTGAAGCCATATTTTCATTTATGGGCCTCGACACATTCTTGATACTTGGCACTTTGTAAGACTTCATTTGGTTCTCAAATTGATTATCAACTTTGTCCATACCACAGTTGAATTGCATCAAAACATTGTTGCGAAATAAGGGCGTGAGCACACATCTCAGGTCGGCGCCAACTCTGCCAAACGATAGGCAGAGATACATACATTGGTTCATTAACGATTCAAAACCGGATTCATCCTCTCTCCATAGATCTTGGTTCAATATGTAAGCTAAACTTTCCACCTGCAATTAAGAATGAGGTACATTTTAGGATTTTACTGGTAGTATGCTAGACCAAATAAACTATAAGTATCAAGATCAATCAATCAACTAGTGTGCACTAGTCTAGTTTCATTTATAATTCGATCAAGATAATCATAGGAATTTTAAACTGCCATTTTTTATTTTTGTCTCACAGTAACAGATATATGAGCTAGACAAATACAAAATGGTGGTTTAACTTTCATACATTTTGTAGGGTTGCTGCAGGAGGATAAGATAAATGAAAAAAAAAAAAAAGTGTTTCTTGTTGCAACAAATGATAATTTGATATTAAAAAAGTATATAATAAGAATAAATAAACTTACTTTTAATTTGAGCCAACAAGACAATGCGCTGGTACCGCTCAATTCGTTGTCTCTCGCTTTCGACTCCTGAGCATCGGACAAAAATATTGATTTGTGTTGTGTTATAACATTGAATAAATGAATTCTGTGCAATTCAACTATTTTACGTAACAATTTTTCCGGTGCTGAAAATAAAACATGATTAAGGGGTTAGAGGCATCGTTTTATTTTCTCTGAAATATTTAATACCAACCCCAATAAGAATGGTATTTTAATTGTCATTTTTTATATTAAATCAACATACAGCTTAAAAAACCTTTTTTAGAATGTAACAACAAAGCCCTAAAAGATAACTCGTTTGATTTAGTAACCTTATCAACCCTTCAAAATTTTATACCTACCCCCATTTTGTTCTTTTTAGAGTGACAAAGGCTACTTTTATCCCGAAAGTTATTGCCTCAGTGAGCGTAGTACGGAGGTTTTTTAGTCCGTAGGCCGCAGCAGTGGAGTCGGGCATGCCAGTATGGTATCCATGAGGATTTTTCCTCCTCCGGGATGAAAAAAAACCCCCCGGAAAGTTAAGAGTTCCCGCGGGATGTTAAAAACTGAATCCACGCGGACGAAGTCGCGGGCATCAGCTAGTAAAATATAAGTTACCTTCAGCACTTCTCGCATCCTCAAGGGCTTTTTCAAACCAAGCATTTCTTGCTTTGAGAAAGTGTAAGTGTAATCCATCAGAAGTAACGTTGGCCTTGTTACCGATTGATTGTAACCTAGTATGTTCATCTTCAGTAGACTTGAATACAGTGTTTGCTCTTCGGAGATATCCCAGAATCTAATGAGAAATAAGGAAATAATATTTAGATCTGTAAATTTTTTAAGGCCAATCTGAACTGCAAACAGAGTGTGAAAAGGCTTTCGCCCTCAACTTTTCAAAGGCTTTTCTGTAACTCAGGCGAGTTACAGAAAATGTGAAGTAGAGAAGAGGCTAATGCGTGTTATTAGCAACCATACCTACATGATAAATACAATTCCCAGTGCAATTTCATTGTCACGTTTAGGTGTTCCCTAAAAGTTTGTGAAAACGAAAGTGACAGAGTCACTGAGAGAGAGAGCACGAGTCGACGCGAGCGTCCTCGCGGCACCGCGGGCGGCCGCGTGACCTTTTTGAGCTTTTCAAGCGATACTAGTCTAAAGACTAACTACTACTCTTTACTACTACTCTTTCTCTACGTCTTCTACTAGTCTTTAGACTTTACATAAACGCTAAAGCGTTTATGTACGCTAAAGCGTTTATGTAAAGTTTAAAATTATTTCACACTGAAAGTACTCGCCGCGCCGCTGCCATTCCTGTATAGATTGGCCCTTAAAATTACTTATACATGTGATAATGAGCCTTTGATAATATTATACTATATAGTATAAAACTCATAATATATTCTTATTTACCTGTAGACACTGAGGTAACGGTAGATCATAGTGAAGCTGATTGAAGAGATGATAAAGGGTCTCGTACCACAATGTCATTATTTCACTAGTTGTGCTCTGAAAGAAAAAAAATATATATTTACATTATTATCAACAATGGATTAGATCTGTAACTGCCTTGTTGGTCTAGAGGTGAGCAAGTTCTACTGCAGATGAAAAGGTGCTGGGTTCGATTCCCGGGTTGGGCCATAAAAATGTATCTATTGGGTTTTTCTATCAAAAAAATCTCAGCTAGCCCAGAGTTAGGAAGTTGACGGTAAGTCAACTTTCCGTGCCTCGGAAAGCACATAAAGCTGTTGCTCCTGCACCTTTTTTTTATAAGAATAGCAGGCAAAGGAGTAGGCGAGTCCCCTGATGTTAAGTGATTATTGCCGTCCATGAAGACTTGTAGTACCAGAGGAACCACCATTGTGTTGCTGGCTAAAAGCACCTGATCACTCTCTGGTCGTGTCATCTCTGGCCCATCGGACTATGAGAGATTAGAGAGTGTACCTATGGTTGTGCAAACACTTGTGCACTGTAATATCTCCCTCAAAGACGGCTGATCTCGGTGGAGATCGGCCTTTATGGCCGGATTTGGTTGGGAGGACATTATTATTTCTATACACAGGATACAATATTTTCTTCATATTATGGTAAATCATACCTGGACAATAGGTATTTCCGAGTACCTCTTTGATATATTGCGGATGAAAGCAAAGATATCCAGTGCACTTTCATAGTCCTCTGCATTGAGAGCTTCGCGCATCAATGATGGCAACTCCAGAAGCTCTAACAATTTGTCACTTTGGTTTCTTATAGTGCTGAATCGCCTGTGAAATCAAGGTTTACAAAATAGTAAATAAGTAGGGTTACTTATTTTATTTAACATGTCTATGGAGACAGATAAAAACTAAAGTTGATGATTTGTAAAGCCAAGGTAATGTGAAATATATTTTATTTATTTAGTACCTATGTATATACCTAGTACTCAACCTAAAAATTTATGAATATGAATATCAATCATGTATGAAGCTATCCACATTCCACAATAAATGTATCCTTTTTACAAGTTTTTATTTAACTTGCAATATATGTATTATATGTAACTATGTATATTTATTTAGGTAAAATCTTGCAGGCTGAATTAGAACCACTTCCTGGTTTTCGATTGAGCTGAATTTTTGCATGTGTATCTTAAGAGCTTATCTGATGATGTTGATGGAAGGTGGCTATGGGAACGCTGTAGTAAAACGACATAACACCATCAAGTTTGGGCTCGTTTGATTTGTCTTGGCAAGTATTCTGGTCCTAAATGATATCAGGGTCTGATGATATAGCCAGCTACTAAAAGCTTGTTTTTTAAAAATAACATATTTAATTTACACTTGTTTATATTATAATTTCTGTCAAATTGCAACTCTTTATTTGCTCACAGGGTCTTTAAAATAACTTCACCAGTAAAATACCTTTTCTCTTGAACTATCCCTCCAGCAACTTGAGAAAAATTCTCACATTGTGACACAAAATCAGGTGTGTTAATAAGAAAACTTGCTAACGACTCCTTAGACTTCCCTAAGTCCTTCATAATAGCTCTAGATATATCAGCAGTCTCCACAAAAGTTTTATAATTAGTAAATGCTAAATCTTGTGTTTGCTCCGTCAAATGTTTCATCTCTTCACTCAACCGTTCTGGCTCTTTCTTTACATGATCCCAATTCTGTGATCCTAATTTTTTTATAAATTCTGTAATATCACTGAAGTATTCTGCATTTTCTGAAAAAATAAATTCATACTTTTGTTAAATAGGTAGGTACATTTAATAAAAATCAAGAACTTTTTCTGGGTGGGTAATGGTTGATTTTTGGTGGGTAAATCCTTTGTGAAAGATTTTTTCAGGTTTTAAGTTTTTGAAAGAAAATTATGATTTACTGTATCCAAATCGGTTCAGTATAACCAGACTACTCTAAACTTAAAAGCACTATTTTATAAATTATTAACCTAAAATCTGACTAAAAATTTATAACAGTGTCTTACCTGTGGCAGAGTCCGGAAATAAAAGCTGACACAGCTCTTCCAATTCTTGAGCCATAATTATTTCTACATAAAGCTCTTTGAATGTTTGGAATTAAACGTAGAAATTCAAAAATATTCAATATTTGTGTTTTGATTGACAAAGTTTTGACCACAGAATACCTATAATACGTATTATGCTAGAGATGTGCCACGTCAGGCTACAACTTTATTATGTAGGTACGTACCTACCAACCGACTTGAATACTTAATTAAGCCCGTGATACACAAGCTAGTAGATGGCATGCTAGGTGCTGGTAAGCAGGCATGGCGTTACGATTTGTTTCACGTACATACTTGTAACAGGCAATACGAATCTCCCGTCCCACTTCCCCTCAAGGGGAAAAATCAAACGGCTTGCGATCTATTGCTACTCATATGCTTTGTACTGGCACGTGAGCTACTGGCAGAACCTCGATACACATGCGAGTAGCTTGGTTTTGCTTGTTGGCATGCTTTTGTGCAAGTGTGTATCACGTGCTAACTAGCTGTGTATCACGCACATAAACATAGCTATGAACCATAGAAGTATGATCATATAAATAGGTATGATAATGTAATAGCAGCCTCGATCACATACCTACTTGAGTAGGTATGTGTCGAGGCGAGATAGTACCTATTCAGAATTCGGATATACCTACGGTACCTACCTATAATGGTTCTTTATGGTACCTATTGGCCACAAACATATAATATGTTTGTGGTATTGGCATGGGTATTGGAATCTTGTTCTTGCCTGTGGTTCTTGTTGCAGATTCTATACTTACATCCCTACTTATTCTATGATGTCTGGTTACATAGTCTGTGGTCTGTAAATGGAATTTTGGAAAAGGAAGAATTGTTCAAGATAGCCATTTGCTCTTATTAAAAATATTCTAAGTGGTTTTAGAAAATAATTATACAATTTTTTATTAAATCAAGCCTACAGTAAGTAAAATCAAACCTGTAGCCGGACTTTGGTTATATTGTGTTTTCATCCATGTTGAACTATTGATAATTTCTGTGATTGCGTCACGTAAACGTATAGGTCTACGGGGTATCTGTAATAATTTTAATGATCAATATAACTTTTTCCTTCTTAAATAAGTGTATTAGAAAAGTTACATTGAAATTAAGTTGGTGTAAATCTTAACCTTTTAGTTTGACAAGTAACCTAATCATATTAATTCTTAGTTCTGACACCATTTTTATTATACCTTTGTGTTTGTAATAATGGTTTGCTAGGCTGCTTCCGTCGAGCTTTTGATTTATGGTTCACAAACTGTATTAATAAATAAATAATTAGTGCTTTAGTGAAACTAGTACTGTTTAAATAGTTAAGGTTATGTTGATGTTTTGATTCCAGATGATTGATTAGTAAATTTTGTTGACGTTCTTGAATCGATCTATTCGATAGGACAGTTTGGAATTATGTTTAATTGCCCTTTGTGAGTTAACAGTACTTGTTTCCCTCAGCTTGAATCTTGATAAGTTGATAAGATAAAATTTATGAGACATTATGAATTTTACATCAAAAAATTATTCATCTTGTCCAAAAGCAATATGTAGATATTTATGTTGAAGTCACAATGTTGGGCGCACAATCTATATAAAAATGTACAAATCGTATATTTAGTATCCCCCATGAACACTAGAATCATTAGCCTTTTTAGTTTCATATACAATAATTGTAAATAAATGGACATAATCAAAGAAGAACCTAAAATGGAAGCAGAGGAATTCAGCCTTCATTGGGAGGAAGAAAAGGTTAGTCCAAGTTTTGTGACTCAATAGACTGTTTTTAAATATATTTAAACAAAAATATACCTAAGTATATAAAATTAAACAAGTGTAAAAACAACAAAAAGTAATAATAATATTACTATTTAAATTTTATCCATCCTCAGTTAATTTGTATTTATCATGTTTTCCATACCATCTAAATCAAGATGACTAACTTTCATTTTCAAATATAACAATGCATAACAGTAACAATCTCTTTGTTGCAGCCCAATATAGTGGCAGGTGAAGAAGTAATATGTGGTATTGAAAATGTGCAGCATGAATCATATGGTAATATGGTAATGTATCAATTCTTTATCATGTTCTTATTATGAACACAGTAGAGTAGAGAGAGATGAAAAGTGTAGAGACCAATAACCAGACTAGTTTGTCTAATAAGTCATGTTGTCAAAATATTGGTAAATCTTGATGAAAATTAAGACAGATGGATTATGTTCATAATAGCTATTATTAGCAAAAAACATGTTTAGTTAGATAATATGTAAAAAAAGGTGTAAATTGTAAAAATGTAAACTAAATTAACCTCCACATGTTTCTTGCAGCTCAGGATATCAATACTTTTAGACTTTATAGTTTAGATACTGTATACAATTAAAATACTTAGTAAGCAATCTCTCAATGACAAACTGAACTGATGAAAAACAGATGTCCCTAAAATGAGTGGTATAATATTTTTTCCTCAACAGACTACGGAAGAAATAATAGCACACACTGATCAAATGGCAGCAGAGAATCTGATGTTTCTGTCGCAAGATGTAGTTACTTATACAGAGAGTGCCGAGTTAGCAGAGGACCCCAATGTAGAGTGTGTCACCGAGGAAGTCATCACTGATGATTGGGTGCTATCTGGTGGGCAAGAAAGGTGGGTCATCATCAGGAAGTCCAAAATTTTAATGAGGCAATGTTTAAAATATAGATTGAAATTTAAAGTTGATGGTTCAAACCATTGCACCATTGTTCTACCCATTCCTTACAGTAGTTTACGCTTAGTTGAAGAAAAAAAAAAGGGAATAACTCATGTCCAGGATTTTTTAAGAATGAGTTAAATTCATTCATATTTTTGTACATATGCCTTACTGTTAAGTAAGGCATTTGTAAAAAAAATGAATTTGATTGTGATATTCATCTGGGAAGCTATAACCAATATTTTCTGGTCATTGTGTTGGCAGTTTACCTTCATAATATTATTTACTAGCTGATACTATGATGATGAAAAACTAAATTCACGAGAACGAAGTTGAAGGCAACACCTTCAACTTCGTTTTCGTGAATTTAGTTTTTAAAATCCCACGGGAACTCTTTGATTTTCGGGGATAAAAAGTAGCCTTTGTGTTCTTCTAGACTATAATCTATCTCTGTACCAAATTTCAACCAAATTAGTTCAGTCTTTGCAACAATATCCATCCAAACCTACATCAACTTTCGCATTTATAATATTAGTAGGATTACTTAGCTGATTTTAAAATAGGAATAAATTAAAATTATTTGTTTCAGAGTGGAAGTGCCCATGGAACATTTAGCAAATCCTATCCAAGATGTTAAAATCGAGAATGACATTGATGTACCACTACCAACAGACCAAGTATGATTGATTACTACTAATAATATGAATAAATACACTACATGCAGAAAGAAAAGAAAATTCATTAGAGCATTTTAAGTTCTGTATAAATTTTAAATACATATCTAAAATTGCAAGCCGGCTGAATGTGTTGACCAGTTTACACTACAGCCAGGGTCGAACTGTAATTAGTGATACTTATCCGCTTTCAATCATTTTAAGCAACTGTTAGTTTTTGATATATACTTAAAACTAGTTGATGCTTGCGACTTAGTTCGCGTGGATTAAGATTTCTTAATTCTCGCAGAAACTCTTATTTTCCGGGACAAAAAGTAGCCTATGTGTTATTCCAGACCATAATCTATCTCTGTGCCAAATTTCAGCCAAATCGTTTCAGTTGTTGCGGCGTGATTGAGTAACAAATACACATCCAAACTTTCGCATTTATAATACTAGTTGATAGGATTAATAGGATTCATTCAGTCCTTCAAGATCAAGTGTACAACGCAAGAAAAGATTTCAAATCTGCCGCCCTAGCCATATTACAAAGTCAGTTTTTATCAGTTAGTTACAGTTCCACGTTAATATTCAGGACGAGTACACAGCAATGCGCCCGTGGCCGTGCGATTTAGTTTCACGTTAATATTCAGGACGAGTACACAGCAATGCGCCCGTGGCCGTGCGATTTAGTTTCACGTTAATATTCAGGACGAGTACACAGCAATGCGCCCGTGGCCGTGCGATTTAGTTTCACGTTAATATTCAGGACGAGTACACAGCAATGCGCCCGTGGCCGTGCGACTTCTGCTCGCGGCGCTTCCGCAAGAAGGCCGCGCTGATGAACCACATGGTTGCGCACCAGAACGACCGGCCGCACGCCTGCAACCTGTGCGGCGTGCGGTACGTGCGCAAGTGCGATCTCATGAACCACCTCAAGGTCCACGCTATGGTGCCGGACACCCCCGACACGATGGATTATGGTAAGGCGGTGGAAGAAGTATGTGTTTCCGGCCACGTAAAATCTGAGTACCTTTAAGACAAGAGTGAATAGGCATTTTCTAGGCAAGCGCACTCCAACCTAGACCTCATCAATGCTTTACATCATTGATTGTCGTCAAGGGCAAGCCTATCTCATATTTAAAAAAAAGACAAGATCACAAGCGAACTACAATATAGTTATTACAGAGTTAATTAATTTCTGAATAACAAAGTTGCATGGGAACTACGGCTTGGCATCAAGTTGCCCACAAAGACAGTGTAATAATTTATAATTTTGTAATAGCTAATAGCTATAATATAATAATATGGTAATTTTTTTTTAAATCTACTGCTGAGTTTCTTGCTGGCTCTTTCATCAGAATCTGTTTTCTGATCTGGTGGTGTTGTCTTGTCATAAAAGGCATAGTTTGACATGAAATAAATGAACTTTAATTTAATTAGAGCTGAGTTAGTTGGCTGGCCATAAAATAATTAATAACATTTGATTGCAGAGGAAATAATTGCTCCAGCAATGGTTAAAACAAAGAAAAAGAGAGGCAGACGGAAAAAAAATGCAGAACCAGTTGAGGTACCATTAAATGATTTGCAATTCTTGAAAATGAAAAATAAATATTTTTCATTTTCATTTTTTCATTGTTACAATATGAATTATGGTTTGAAACTGTTATGTCAAAGGCAGTAAAATATGAATGTATGTGCAGAACGGCGTGTGGGAGCACATGACGTCAGCGCGCACGCAGCAGTGGTCGCGCCGCGGCCGCGAGCCCACGCGCGCCGCGCCCGCGCCCGCGCCCCCCTCGCCGCCGTCGCCCTCGCCCTCCCCGCCCGCGCCGCCGCCGCCGCCCGCCGACCCCTCGCGCCCCTTCGTGTGCAGGCACTGCGGAGTGGGGTTCGCCAGGGAAAAGGCGTTACAGTCGCATGCGAGGGTGAGTTCTGTCTTCTATGCACCTAAGTACGCGAGGGTATTGTGTTTGACAGTTGTGTGTGTTTATTTGTTTTCCGTTTCAACGGGCCCGTCATAATTCCTAGCTAGACTACTTTTTTAACACGCTAGGTTTTCAAAAATCCCGCAAGATTCCTCTGTTTTTTTTTTGGAGTGGAAACCACTCACCAAATCGAAATCGGAAAATAGGTGAGCTATATCCATGCAAAATATCACGTCGATTCATTGCTGCGTTGCTGCTTGATTGGACGATAAACCAAGAAACAAATACACTTGGATCCTAATAATTTAATATCACTTTCTAATATTTTTTTACATAGGTGTATGTAGTTGATGATTTTAAAAGTGACATCATAGGCTACCTTTTATCTCGAAAAAATGGCCTGACACACCTATCCCTAATTCCCTACTCAAGGTATCTCTACTGGTAGGGAATCTACCGGTTGCGACAGATGGGTAAAAGACAGACACTTCGTATATAGAGGGAGTATATGGATAGTAAGTAAGCTGGATGGATGACACAGATCCACGGCGGGGACTCCCCGGTGGACTGCGGCGAGTGCGGCGAGCTGTGCTGGTCGCGCGAGGCGCTGCGCGCGCACACCGCCGCGCGCCACCCGCACCTGGCGCACGCCACGCCCGCCGCCGCCGAACACGCCTACGAGGACAACTCGGGTGAGTGGCGCAATGTGCCCGGGGTTACTGATAACATGTCACGACCGAAAACGACCCCTTGTCGGAGTATCCCTCCGAGATCAAATCAGAAACCAGATCTGTGTGAGATTTTAAATAATGCTTGCTGCTGCTGGAGAGTTATATATCGCTTGTACTTAATCTACAGTTGTATAAATATGCTTTCTTTGAGAGCATTGCTTAAATTATATGGCTTACAACTCCTCGGTTTGTACGGTGTGCAGGCGATGACATGGAGTTCAGGCTGTCGCCGGCGGCGCACAGTGGCGGCGAGCGCGAGCGGGAGCGGGAGCGGGACCGCGTGGTGGACGTGCGCGGCCCGGAGCTGTTCTGCGGCGACTGCGGCGTGGCCTTCCAGCGCGCCGACCTGCTGCGGAGACACGTGGCCGCCGCGCACAGGTAAGGGCCACCACGTTTTTTAAACGCGCCGTTGACGCGCGTCGACGGCGCGCTTTTATCCCACAAAGCAGTTTGTTGTCGTATGTATCGATACACACGCGCGTTAGCGTCGCGTTTGTATAGCTACAAACGCGCGTCAACGGCGCGTTTAAAAAACGTGGTGTGCGAAGGCCGTAAGTCTCGCTGTTCACGAGCGCGAGCGGGAGCGGGACTGCATGCAAGACATGTGCGCCTAGCGCAGTACTTTGTGCTTGTCCATGACCATTACAATTATGTTTTTTTATTGTAAGATTTGCTACGAATAAATACATCATCATCATTAGAAACCCATCACTGGCTCACTGACACACCTTTGAGAACACTCAGGTTATTTAATTGGTTCAATCAAAATTAAAATTTATTTATTTCATGTATGCCAACTTGTAGCTCTTATGACACGTCATAAATCTACCACCGGTTCGGAATGCAGATTCTGCTGAGAAGAGCCGGCAACAAACTCAGCAGTTGCTCTTTCCAAAAAAATTTTACAATGGTTTGCTATGCACACAGTGTTTCCACAAAGAAGTTTCAAAAATGCACACCTACCACAACCTAACACACGTTAAGATGGGTAGACACAAAGCAGACCCATTCCCGTTGGTGGCACCCGTTCACGAGTACGACGCATGATACGCATGGTACAATGCATTTAATCCTTATTTGACAGGCGATCTGCACTCAGCAGTGAGCTGTTGATGTCAAAACATCAACTTTATTTGTCGGGAGATGTGAAATGAGCCCTAATGGGGCTCATACACGGTGTTGGGTGCGCTGGTGTTTGATGACCTTGATCAAACAGCGCACCCAATCAAACACCTCCGTTTCCGTTTTTTTGACAAACATGTTTGACCGTGGATGGGCCCCCTTAGAGTATAACTTGTGTACAGTTACAAGCGCCACGACAGCACCAGCAGCACGTGGGAGCAGGAGCACACGTGCGACGTGTGCGGCGAGAGCTGCACCGACGCGCTGCAGCTGCTGGCGCACGCGGAGCGGCACGCCGAGCGACCGCGCACCAACAACAGGTATACCTCAGGGCTCTACGACACGGCAAGAACGTTCTCATACTCGCCCGTAATGTTTCAAAATTCAAAATTTATTTATTTCATGTAGGAATATTTACAGTCAACACACCTGTTTAGCTGCTAGAATCTGTTTTCTGATTATATCCTGATCTATGTTTAGACCCGGTCCCAATTTGCCGGGCGAGTCGATTTTCATTATACCAGAACTCTTAGTCATTATGTACACACCTAAAACAAGAGACACTTATTAAACAACTAAAAAAGTATAAATATCTGGTAGAGATTGCTAAGTTAACAATAAGGTCGCCTTTGCATTTGTATTAGTTATTACTTAGCAATTTTAAATTGTCTATCTATCTATCTAAATAAATTCAAATTCGAAATCCATTTATTTCATGTAGGCCAACTTGTAGCACTCATGACACGTCATAAATCTACCACCGGTTCGGAATGCAGATTCTGCTGAGAAGAACCGGCAAGAAACTCAGCAGTTGCTCTTTTCAAAAAATAAAATAATTTTACAATAAGTAACCAAACTAAGCTATTTATACAGTGCTTCCAAAGTGAAGCTTCAAAAATGCAATACATATAATCCAACACATGTCAACATGGGAAGACAAAGCAGACCCATTCCCGTTGGTGGCATCCGTTCACGAGCACGACGCATGATCCCTTAGATAAAGATAAAATAGAGAGATAGACAAAATGTATGATGTCTGTTCCTACATATTCTGCAATAGCTTCAGTTATCTACCAAAATAGTAGAAATTTACACAATTATTATGTAGATTTGTACTATTTTCGTAGATTATACTGTATGAAAATTGAATAAATTCTAAATATCGTTACCTCCCAGCCTTACGCTTGTGATATTTTGTTTCAGGTTAAAGCGAATGTCTCGAGGTCGGAACAACACATCTGCGAGTAGTGGTTTAAGACAATTCCCGTGTAGAGAGTGTGGTAAGTTCTTTGCTACTTCAGTAAAGAGAGAACATATTTTTACTATGGTTTGTTGTATAAATGTCAAGGAAACGATCTAGCAGGAAGGTTGACTGATAAATAAATGTAAAAATAAATAATGAACATAAAATACATAAAGAACAATCAGCAAGTACTAATAAAATCTTTTTGGTTTTATTTATTGCTAGCTTTTGCCCTAAGCTTTGCTCTCATTAAGTTGGATTTTGTAAACCTCTATTTTACTTTCATGAATTTTCAGAAATCCTTAAATGGGTGCTTACGTCTTAATAGCTAGATAATAGATTTGGCATACAGATGATGCCTTCCAGGCCGATCCCTCCAGCATAGCTAGCATGGGCAGGAGATAAAAAATTTATCCCCCGATTTTATCCACTGACAGGGGATAAAATTATTTTTTCCCTATGCTAAAGCATGGCGACAGAGGAGAAGGCGAAGTATATTCCTATAGGTATATCCACTGAGTGTTATTTCCACCGCTGTGCCCATGCTCGACGGGTGGATAAAACTAAGCGAGGGGATAAACATTTTATATATGTCATCTGAGACGGTTTCCTTACTTTATGTACTTTTTCTCAATTTCTTCATCCCTTGGATTGCTTTTATGTTGATTCCAAAGTATGTTCCTTTGGTTAATTTTATATATTATGTTTTTATTTACCCAGTCTTGTCTCGGAGGATTCAGTATTTTAGTTTTTTTGACTTTACAGTGTTGAATAGTTTGGATTAGTTTGTTTTCAAATTTTACGTAGTTATCGTTGTTATTCTCAGTTTTATTAATTTCAACAATTTCATTAAGTTTGGTGTAGTCAATAGTTTGATACTCAATTTTTCGTCTTGGCTCTGGTTCATATTTATCTACTTCAAAGTAAATCTGTTTATGATCTGACATCGAGGATTCAATAACAGCCAAGTGGAACTGGTGACCTTTAAGATTAGTGGACACATGGTCGAGCAGAGTCTTCTTTTGTGGCGTTTCACGAGTGCAGTATTCAGTGTGAATCTTGTTGATAATTTTGAAACCGTTTTCTTGGAGTGTGTCCTTATAGTCTTCCACTAAATTGTCAGGGGCCAATAAATCAAAATTGAAGTCTCCAAAAATTACTGCTCTTTTCTTACGATTCAGTTGCATTGAGAGAGTATCTAAAAAGTTATTGACGTTTGTTCGGCCAGGTTTATATATAGCACCAATGTCCACAGATAACTTTTCCAAATGTACCCATAAGTAGTGGTTATCGTCTTGAGATAGTTCATCAATTAAGTTGTGTTTTATTTTGTTATTAGCAAAGATCGAGACTCCACCCCCAATGGTATTTTTCCTGTAATGGTAGTAGTGAGTATAACCTGGTATATGTAATCTTTTGGCCTCTTCATCGCTCTTAATCCAAGTTTCTGTTAAAATTATAAGATGTAATGCAGATTTAAAGGATTTTACTATACATCGTAGCTCGTCAAGTTTTCCTGGTTTAACTATGCTCCGCGCGTTAGCATATAGGCATTTCAATGATTTTTTATTAGTTATCAAGCCATCATAATTGTTTAAAATTTGGTATGTCGTGTTTTTTTTCTTTTTTATTGCGATTACTTACAGCATGGCGTTTTTTGGAAGAGAGCTGACAATTTTAGGTACGCCTTTAATATATTTGATTCGTAGGCTATCTTCTCCGTTAGCAGTGCGACGTTTCAGTTCCTCTCTGAGATTTTTGAATCGCGCTTGCTGAAAAGGCGTTTGATCCGAAAAGATTGTTATAACTTCGTTCTTCAGTTTACTTCTATTTCGAAGCAATATTTTGGTTGTGTGTTCTGATTCAAAGCAGGCTTTAATGGGACGATTTTCACCAGGTTTATATTTCCCAATTCTTATGATTTTGATGGGTTCAGGACTATCTTTTGAAATTGCTTTAATAATGTGCGTCACCTCAACTTTGTCTTTATTCTGTCGGTCTCTAAAGTCAGTGGATTGTGGTTCGGGTATGCCAGTTATTATAATATTTTTCTTTCTCAGCGTCTGATCTGTCATTTCTGCTAATATATCCGCATAAGAAGCTTCAGATGTCATAGGCAGTTCAGACGGTGATGTCTTTAAATTCTGTAAACCACTCTCCAATGAAGCTATTTTCGTCTCCATTGTAAGCGTAACACTAGTAATATTTTCTATATCCGCTTTAATTTTTTCATGTTCTGTAGATATACTTACTAATTTTTGCTCTGTCTTACCAATACCAGACTTGATTTCTGACATTTCATCTTTTATAGTTGCAATATCAGTCGCTAATTTGGCGGAGCTTTCATTTTGTGTGTTTATAGATGATGTCAATAATGCCATCACCTCAGCCATTTGTTTTTGTATATCTTTTAACTGTTCATTCACATCACTGTCAAGGCAATATTTACGTTTATTTCGCATAGTAATGGAAGGTAAATCCAAAGAGGGCATACCTTGAGTACCAATGGTTGATAGATTCGGTTGAGAGCCACTGCGCTCAATGTAGTCACTTCCAGTTGCCGAGAACTCTTGAACCATGTTTTTTTTGCAGCTATTCTATGTGTGCGCCTGCGTTTATCTTCTTATCGAGCGTCGAAGCGGAACGAAAAATCAGAGCCTGTCTCCTTTCCTCGAGGGGGTGAGGAGACCTAGATAGCGCGCATATTGATCACTCGTAGAATATGATAGGTGTATCTGACACAGCACTGCGTATTTGAGTTTACAATTATAGCAATGGTAATAAGGATGAATTTAGATGGTCAGCACCAATAAAAATTTTAAAAATATTTTGTAACACGTCTGACTTGTACGCTCGCGATGCTCGGAATCGAAATTTTATCCTTTTGCCGGGGATAAAATTTCTCTTGTTTATGCTAGCCCTCCAGGGGTCACCTTTTCTTTTTATATATTTAGAAAATTACAGACTTCTACAAGTACTGCTTTCACACTAAACCTCTTAAAAAATTTGATGTATAATTTGAGTTCCTTCAACGCAAGAGTGAATATGAATCATCTAAGAAAGTGTGCTCTAACTTGCACTGGTAGCATGGGTGGGAGAAATTGTATCCCCGGGAAAAGGATAAAATGTTTATCCCCTCGCTTAGTCTTATCCACCCATCGAGGATGGGCACAGCGGTGGAACAATATTGACAGTGGATAAAATGGAAGAAAATTTATCCCCACAATTATTGCCATTATAAGAAAATCATGGAAGTAGGAGGTACAATACTTCAAAATTTATGTCAATTCGGTCTCAAAAAGTCATTATTTTTATCTATACTCGTGATTTTGACAGTTAATAGGTGATTCGTAGGTGGTTTTTGTTTTCGTTTGACCCTTTCAAAAGTCAAAAAAGGACAAGTTTATCTCTTTCCTTTGTTCCCATGCTCTAACCGGGGGAAGTTGCTCCACTTGTAATTTCAAATAGGGATATACTTCTCCTTTCCCCTGTCGTCATGCTCTAGCATAGGGAGAAGGCAATTGTATCCCCTGTCAGTGGATAAAATCGGGGGATAAAATGTTTATCTCCTGTCCATGCTGCCAGTCCTGGAGCTCATAATTGATTGTCGTGAAGGGCAAGCCTATCTCGCAGTAAAAAACTTCTCATTAGTCCCAAGATAGCTGATAGCTTTTCATTTGCAGGTAAGGTGTTCGGATCGAGGAGCTCGCAGCAGATCCACGTGCGCATCCACACGGGCGAGCGACCGTACGCGTGTCGGTTCTGCTGGAAGGCGTTCGCGGACGGCGGCACTCTGCGCAAACACGAGCGGATCCATACCGGTACACAACATAAATCCCTAATAAGGGGCCGTTCAAGTATTACGTAAGCAGATTTATTACAATTATTTACCCCCCCATCCCCCTTGTCAGCAAAAGTAAGCAACGCTCTTACCCCCTCCCCCCATGCTTACGTAAACATTTTTCAATTATAAATGTATTTTTTTTTATAGTATAATTTGTAATGTTATAATTATTATAGTTTTCAAGCATAGACATTGTGAGGGTTGCCGTTCGTGTAAAAAAGTAAATAACTACCGATAACGTAATCATTATCTAGACTCCCCTACCTCCTAATCCCCCTATGTCATCCAAAATAAACAAAACAAAGACACCCCCCACCCCACCAAAGTGCTTACGTAATACTTGAACGGCCCCTAATAGTCCTCCGACCAGTATCGAGTAATCTCTATGAAGATAAACCATCTGCATGGGAGATTTTATGGTGCGCAAACACAGGAGTACTCTATTCCGTCGCTCTCCGATGGGAGGTAAATCTGTGAGTCTACTTTAGTGAATTTGCACTTGTCCGTCCGTCCGTCTGTCAGAGCCTTATAACTTCTGAGTTACTGAGCGTAATTACTTCAAATTTAAAAATAATATGTAAACTGATGGCCTTCAGCCGAAGCGTGTGTGAAGTAGAATTATGATCGACAACACATAAAAAACACAAACACACTCCTAGGATCACTTGTTTCAAACCATTTGTTAACGTTACATATATTCGCTAAAATGGTTTTATTTGACATTTTGTTCTGTAACACAATGGTTAACGGTTACGTGTCTGTTAAACATTGCTGAAGCAACCACTAATAAAAGATTATGTATGTGAATGTTTTTCTGTGGTGCATGGCAGTGTTTTAGACTGTTAGAACTTTAGAGTGTGGGTTATTCTTTGCAAAACCAAAATCAAATTTTATTTATTTATTTCATGTAGGCCAACTTGTAGCTCTTATGGCACGTCATAAATCTACCACCGGTACGGAATGCAGATTCTGTTGAGAAGAGCCGGCAAGAAACTCAGCAGTTGCTCTTTTCAAAAAAAAATTTTTACAATAGGTAGCTAATAGCTATACGTATGCTATAGTGTATAGTGTTTCCGCCATGAAGTTTCAAAAATGCAAACGTAGGTATATACAATTCAATACAAGTTAAGACGGGCAGACAAAGTAGAGCCATTCCCGTTGGTGGCACCCGTTCACGAGCATGACGCATGATCCAGCCGTTGTTTCGCTCAACCATATTTGAGGGAACGTTGCAGGTTCTATTACATACTTATGGAGTTATTTGGTTCGCAGGCGAGAAGCCGTACGCGTGCGCGGTGTGTCCGCGCGCCTTCAACCAGCGCGTGGTGCTGCGCGAGCACGTGCGCTCGCACCACTCCGCGCCCGACCGCCGCGCCAACGGTCTGTACCTATATTATTAACTAGCTTTAACCCGCGGCTTCGCTCACGTTAGGTTCAAATTCAAATTCAAATTTATTTATTTCATGTAGGCTACCCTGTAGCACTTATGATAAGTCAAAAATCTACCACCAGTTCGGAATGCAGATTCTGCTGAGAAGAACCGGCAAGAAACTCAGCAGTTGCTCTTTTCAAAAAATAAAATAAACTAATTTTACAATAAGTAATAAAACTAAGCTAAGTATACAGTGCTTCCACAGTGAAGCTTCAAAAATACAATACTTATAATCTAACACATGTCAGCATGGGAAGTCAAAGCAGACCCATTCCCGTTGGCGGCACCCGTTCACGAGCACGTTCGATTTTTTAAACTGCTATAACCTCCTTCGGGGTTGAAATTTTCCAAAATCCTTAGCGGATGCCTTCGTCCTAACAGCTACCTGTATGCCAAATTTCAGCTCGATCGGTCCAGTGGTTAGAGCTGTGCCTTGATAGATCAGTCAGTCAGTCAGTCACCTTTGCCTTTTATATATTTAGATTAAAATTAAAATACCAGACCACTGACCTCTATAATTAATCAATCTATAACTATTAACACTGGACAGGCAGCTAAATAAAAAAAAAGTTTTAAATCGTTATATAGTATTTTGTGATTATATATTTATGATGTAAAGAGTTACTTAAAAAAATCATGCATGGTACATGCAAGATTTTTTTTCTATTAATGGAATGAGTTTTACAGATAATAGGAATGAGTTTTGGTCGACAGGTGGCTACCAGTACGTGTGTGTGGTGTGCGGGCGGCCGCTGCCCTCCAGCGCGGAGTTGGTTCAGCATCTCATACAGCACTGCGACGAGAACACCGCCCTGAAGAGACAACCCCAGGTTAGTTTCGAGAATCAAATAGAAAATGTTTTCCTATGTTTTTTCCACAGTTTCTTGAACAATGTTTTCCACTAGGTTGGGCACTAAACAGATAAATACATGAACATTAAACGCGCAATGGTTGTGAGTAGCTTTGATTATATTTGTGTGTAGTTCCATATTTTTTTTTTTGGTGAGATAGTTTGCGCTTGAGGACAATCAATGATGGAAAGTATTGATGAGGTCAAGGTTGAAGCGCGCTTGTCTAGAAGATGCCCATTCACGTTTGTCTGGAAGTCACTCAAAGTATACTTTGAGTAACTAGAGTTAGAGTTTGTAGCAGGAAACATGAACGCCGAAAGGGCGTTCCACACCTTAGCGATTCGTTTCAGAAACTTTGAACTAAGGCGTTTGCTACGAGTATGTAGGATTTCATATAGCGCAATCTAGTTCTTTTAACTCTTCTAAAATTTTATTTTTTTTCGACAGAACGGGCCAAGGAAGTACAAGCGGCGGCGGAAAATCAAAACTGAAGAGTCGCCCTCACCTCTCGACTGGAACCGCACTTCCCCCTCGCCGGCGCCCTCCCCTGCGCCGTCCCGTACCCCCTCACCTTCCCGTTCGCATTCCCATTCGAGAACAGTGTCGCGTTCTCCCTCCCCACCCCCCGCACGAGTTGGACGTCCCCCCCGTGCCCCGCGCGTCCCCCGCATGTCCCCTCTGCCCCCGCGTCGACGAAGACGTCGCGTACCCGCAGCGCCCCCGCCGCGACCCAAGATGATACACACCGAAGAACCTCGTCCTAAAGCCAAGCAGGTATGAGGGCATCGAGAACTTTATTAGTCTATTTTTCCTGTCGCAGAAATGCCTAAACGTGCTAAGCACAGCGCATGACACGTTCTCACTGCACACTGACAATTGACAATGAACTCATGCTACAAATGAAAAAATCCAACTAGCTTTTGCCCGCTGCTTCACACACGCTAAGTTTCATATTTCAAACCCCTATTTTATCCCCTTAGGGGTTGAATTTTCAAAAATCTTTAGCTTTATCTTTGCATCATAATAGCTATATGTATGCCAAATTTGAGCCTAACCCGTCTAGTGGTTTGAGCTGTGCATTAATAGATTAGTTAGCTACCTTTTCTTTTTATATATTTATAGATAAGATCAGAAAATCGATAAATCGCCCCGATAAATGTCATCGCGCAGTAACGGCTTTAGAACACCCACGCATTTCGCATGCATAAACGACGTGGGTGTGTGTATGTACGTTCGCGTGCATTTGCATGCGTGTACGTGCGTAAATGCATGTGCTTACGTGCTTTCGTGCGTGCGTGCGTGCTTAAATTGTGAGCAATCTTAATCTCAATGTATGTTTACATTGCCGCTTTCCACCGCTATTGAAATGTATTTACTTAACTGCATGTTGTGTTTACTTTAAAACGATTTTGCACACACTGTGCATGTGGGTCGTTCTACTTTTCTACCGACAATAGTCTGTCTTTCTTCTTATTATGGCATCTCGTTGGAGTATTAATATAAACGGTTTTTTATTCGGTTCGAATAAACGTCCATATTTTTCTTATCTATTAATATTATGTCATTTTTCATGTTCTCTAACCAGCATATTTTATACGTTCGTTTTTCGTATAATGCCGTGACAGAGTGGTAAACTGAAATGTGGTCTCTACAGAAAAAGACCACTTTGTCACATTATTTTTTCAAAAACCAACATTAAAAAAGAATCAATGTTAGCGAGGAAGGAAACTTTAATTAGTACTAATGAAAACACAGATGCAGTTTTTTTTAAATCCCACACATAAAACACAATTATAGATAGTTCAAAAAACCAAAAAAACAGAAAAACGTCGTTTCATTGTCGGTAGAAAAGTAGAACGACCCATGTATATAATGTATTAGATTATAAGCCTTTGTAAAAGTCACTAGTAAACCTAATAAATAAAATAAAATACATCACAGGCGCGGAATCGCAGACCGCCCAGACATCCAGCAGACGACCTGCGAGCGATCGGACCCCAGTCCCCCTCCCCGCCGCCCGCGACTCCCGCCGCCCCCGCTGAAGGCGGGTCCTACAAGTGCGAGATGTGTTCCATGGAGTTCCCGCGCAGGGATGCGTTACTGTTACACGTGCCTGTACATATATGACGCAAAAGGAACCTACGGCCGCGGCGTGCGCCCTAAGATCTTATGGAGACGTGCGAACTTCGTCAGATGAAATTGCACTAGATAGCTGCCTAAGAGACATCGTATACTGATATCTATGGAGCCAGCTCGGAGACAGAATGACAGTAGCGATCTGTAGATTTTCAGCCTTTTTTGTCATGTGCCTGCGTAAATAGTATGCACCAGTGCAGACTGAGTACTCTATGAAAATGCAATCTTCATAGAACGGATCTTCTGTGCAATATAATAATTTCACCAGTTGGGGAATTCCCTAAAGTTTATTGCTGGCAATCGCAACACCCCTGATTGCTACTGGTACTCTATCGCTATCGGTCGCAGCAAAAATGCCATATATTCAGCCAAAGGTGAATGCGTCGCCACACTAGTAACCATTTTTAGACCATCCTTAGCAGTACTCAGCAGTATGTGCAATGTGCAATGAACGTACAATGATTGTGTATACATTTTTCCATTCAAAATGTCCGCTTCGTGCTCTATAGCTTTTAATAGGTCTTTGTTGCGCAAAATGGTTCAACTAAAGACTGAAACTCCTCGCCATGACATGGATCCTGGATGCTACTTGCGGGCTCGAATTTCATCAATTACTATAACCGCCATATTGGATTGAACACCAATGAGAGCGATACGTCACATCTATCTTCAATCTTTGACAAACTACTATGAAAAAACAGAAGTGACGTTACGTGACGCCATGACACAGTCGAGCGTTTTTGCGTGAATTTTAAAACTTAAAATTCAAAAGGCAATTTTATCTACCATACCTTTTTTTTTTTTGTTGAAAAACATTATATTTTTTTGAAATAGTAGATACTTCCGAACATTATCCAAGAGTTTTTCAAAATCAGTCATCATGCCTATTGCGTGGCATTGCGCACACCTCTAGATTTGTATCACAGATTAGTTAGAAACTCCCCAGGTGGGCAGCCTTCGGATTATCATTCCTATGTAGCATTTTTAATTGAGCTACAATGGTTTTGGCAGCCAAAGATTTAAGTCAATATTATACACTTCTCATCAACAAAATTCAAAACAGTTTCCAATTTTACATAAAAAATGTAAAACAGTTTTGTAGCAAACGTAGGTATAAAATGGATGAAATTATCGAAATTTCTTGTCAATCCTATTACAATAATTATTATTCTGTGAAGAAACTAACTTTGTTTCGATTTTTTTTTCATGAGAGTTTATTTTGGCACTTTTACAAAGTCAACAAATTTTATGAAAATTTAAATTTTATTAATAGAGGTTTTATTAGAATATTTTTCATTAATGAGTTAAACCAGTTTTGTTGCATTCTAATGGGGGTAAAATCAAGCATACTTATAAAAGTTGTAAATTTTTACAATATCAATGCAGTTGTATAAATACTATAAGTTGTATAGTGTATACTCTAAAATAATGATTAGTTTAATAATTCTTTATTGAAATATAATTGATAGACATTAAAATTTGACATATTATATGTGAATTATGTTTGTATTTAATGTGCAAATGCCTCAAAGACTTGAATAAACATAATATTATAAGGACCTCATTATATTAACTGATAAACTCTGAAGACTTGAGGATTGAAATAGCTACAACAGATGCTGAGTTTCTTGCCGGCTCTTCTCAGCAGAATCTGTATTTCGAACCGGTGGTAAAATATAAACTTGACTTCCCATAAGATACAAGATACAATAATATAAAATGCGTAAAATCTAATTACAAAAAGTGTTACTGATAAAGATTGTTTGCTGAAAATTCTAATTTATAAAAATATACTTATGATAATTTTATGTTTTAGAGATAATTTACAATTATTTATTTCACGTGTTATTTTACTCATTGTTTTTATTTCAATCCACAAAGAAAGTAAACTTTACCTTAAAATGTGGCCACATTATTATGTTTGCTCAAATTCTTCCGGCAGTTCAACTTGTAGTGCAAGAACTATAAGATGAATTATTACTTGCTAGTTTTCAGACTGTAATTAGTATGTAATTATTATTCAAGCCAGGTGTCAATTGCTTTAGATAGAATTGTATATAAATGTATTATATAATAAATAAAATTCGTTGAAAACATGATTTTGTGTCATTTTAATGATATGGATGGATGATGGGGAATCAACTCATACATAAAATACTTACAAGTTGTAAGTATGTAATAATTATTACATACAACTTGTAAAATTATTTAATTAATTAAACTTGTTTAATTATTATTAGTATTTGTAGTTGTATGTATGTATTTTTAATAACATATTAATGTTATTAAAAATCTTTATTTGATTTTATTTAAACTAACAAGTAAGTATTATCATTGTAAATTTTGTTGAACCTAAAGCAATTGTTTGCCTAATTTTTAAGTTTGCAATGATATAATTTTTTTTATTATTTTTACTTTGAAAACGAGATAAAAGATTTTTATAAAAACTAAAGTGCAATACATTCCCTATATTGAAATATAGTAAGTATCTACTTATGTTATTTTATACGATAACTGTAAGTATATAAAAGTGGTATAGGTAAATAAATACACTCACCGGCACGGAAACTTGGCCACTCTGTTTTTTTGATATATTTGACACAAAATGTTTTTTTTTGTTTTTAAATCTATGTTAGTGAATAAGAAATGCACTTTGTTATGTTTTTAACGCATTTTTACAGTCTCAAAGATTTTTTTTTTGTTTTAAAAATAATGTTTACTTAAAATCACTAACTTGCAAGGAAATCAAATCCAGTTTTAAAACACTACAAAATTGAAAATTACTAAAATTTATCAGTCCCCTATACATTTTAATAACGCGTATTTCCTCCTCTTGCTCTTATGACCGCCTGCATGCGATCTGGCATGCTTTGAATGATGTTTCTGACATCAATTTGCGATAGGTTTTCCCAAGCGGTCACGGCTGCATTACGGAGCTCATTGATTGTTTGCGGCGGATTGGGAGAGGATTTTATCTTTCTTTTGAGCATGTCCCAGATGTGTTCTATCGGATTTAAATCCGGACTACGAGCAGGCCACTGCAGTTTTTGCATACCGACATCTTGAAAGTACTCGTTCACACAGCTGGCTACGTGTGGGCGCGCATTATCGTGCATTAACAGGAACTCTTGTATTCAATTAATCCCATAAAGGGTACAACATGTTCCTGGATGATCTCTTCGATGTATCGCGTAGCAGTTAATCGATTGTCAATGACAACCAACTCTGTACGGGCATCGGAACTTATTCCTCCCCACACCATTATGGAGCCACCGTGGAAACTAACGGTTTGTGTGGTAGTTTTAGGTAGAAACCACTCTCCTCTTCTTCTCCATAATCGTTCGCGACCATCTGGTGCTCGTAAAGTGATTTGGCACTCATCAGTAAACAGAACTCGGGCCCACTGCTCGTGAGTCCAGTTAGCGTGCTTACGTGCAAACTGATGTCGAGCTACTCAATGTTCTCTCAGAAGTTCTGGACCTCGTGCTGGCCTGCGTGACTTTAAATTAACTTCCTCCATACGTCTTCTTATCGTACGCTTGCTTACATTCACACGTCTCACGATTTGGAGCCGCTGGCGGATCTCAATAGCAGTGAGGTATCGATTTCTTAAAATTTCTAGGACAATAAAACGGTCATCCCGAGCCGATCTGCATCTCATACCTCTACTGCCTGGTCTTCGTGTGTAGCTGCCAGTCTCTTGGTGTCGTTTCAAGGCATACTGCTTTGATGAACGCGGTATATTGAGTACAGTATCCACTTCACGTTGTGTCAGCCCTTGGTTTATTAAGGCTACAGCTTGTGCAACTTGTGCTGGTGTTAAAGGCATATTTTTAACTTTAAACCACGATTAAGTCTTCAATTAACGCCACAAAATCACAAAAATTCAGTAACGCAACAATGCACTTTACAGAAAACAAAATCAAAGTTTTGAACTTAACTGCTCAAATGACCCAATTCGACTAAAAATTAAAAGTAACAGGCATGAGTCCTCAAGGATAATGAATTACACTCTTGAAATAAAGGTAAACATTTTTTTGTTCTTCCGTCATGGGAAACATTTGTTAGAAACACTTAAAATTGTTGCAAACGCTTGTTATGAGCTTGGCCAAGATTCCGTGCCGCTGAGTGTATAACTAAACATAAAAGATTATAGCCATTTTTTTAAATGATTCCCAAAATCCCCAAAAGATTTTAACTGTAAAAATATTTTCCCCTCTATCTATAAATCTCACGTATTCAACTCGTGACCATCGCGATGGTACCTACGGAATTCTACGTGTGCGGGTCCAACTCGCACTTGGCCGGGTTTTTGGCATTTCCTACCACAGGTTAATGATTAGCTTCCTACTTTTCTATCATTATTCATTGTGGTCCTACCTGCCATGGGTCAGTATCATGGAAGTAGAACTCTTAGATACCACAGGGTAGATACTAATCATTAATCTGTGGTCAAAGTTGAATGAGCTGGGGCCCAAGTCTGCTATTGCAATTGTAGTTTCATTGCCTATCAATGACATCCCAATTGCTACTTTTAGCAATTTTGGTAGTCTACTAATTCAATGGCGTCACAATTGTTTTCCGATGGTTTGCCACTGACACATTTAGCTTTGAATCTAGCTTAAATAAACGTTTTTAATATGTAGTTTTTTTTGAAACTCATTTCGGCAAACGCTTTTTAAGCTAATAGCAATACCGAGGTATGATTGAATTACAATCCAATTATAAGAAATCAAACGACCATTGTGAATTTAGTAGACTACGAAATTTTGGACCAATGATAATTGTATTGTAATTGTATTGCGGATCAATGACAATGACATGTAAAATAGCAGACTTGGGGCCCTGGTAACACTGCAACCATTTTTAGCCAATCCTGCTGCGATGACTTGTGTCTAAACTTCATTTGTTTGTCAATGTCATTGTCAATTTGTAATTTTTTGGTGATGTGTTTACTTGTTGATACTAGATTACTAGAGTTTAATTAATTTTTAATCGATAAATTGCGATATATCCTCAAAATATTTACGTTTATTCATAGTCAAGTGATATACGCAATAATTAACAATAGAGGATATGAAATAGGTTTAATAAGTTAGGACAATTCTGAATTCAAAAAGCAGTTGATCCACGTAACTTTGTGATTTGACCATTTTCAAGTTGAATTTCATCATTTTGTCATCACGGCGGGTCGAAGCGGCAGCATGCGTCGAGCCAGGGACGGGTATCCATATCAGCCCATACCCAGGGCTCCAACAGACGATGTGCTCGAACACGAAAACGAAAGGATGGCTGGGGAGCTTGGTGAAAAAATATCTACATTAAAACATATGTCCATAGAAATCGGTAATGAGGTGCGATATCAAGATAAAATATTACGTGGACTGGATGATGATGTAGACAGAAGCTCTGGCTTTCTTGGCAAAACCATGGGGAGAGTACTCAGATTGGGCAAAGGAAATCACAACTATTACATATTTTATTTATTCCTCTTTTCTATTTTCGTGTTTTTCTTGTTGTATATTGTATTAAAGTTTAGATGAGTTATTATTGTATGGCATAAAATTTTTATATGCGCTGGATTGGTTTTATTAAGAGAAATTATGTAAATAGCATCTTATGGTTATGATACACATAATATGTATATTGTAATAATTAAAACATGTAGAAAATAAATTTGCTTTTGATTTATGGTTTAGATTATAGGTAGGTACCTAAGGTTTATTGATCAAACAAAGCAAGGTGTGCCTATATTTATTGCAAATATGACTCTAAACCTCAACAAAACACACAATTCTAAGAACCTACCTAAAAACTAGTAAGATATTTGACCTAAGCTTAAAATGATGCACTAGTTATAAGTCTACTAGTACAATATTTAAAGGTGTCCCAAACACAAATTAAAGTGTAATAAAAATACTTTTGCAAGGGTCAGTTACCACTAATAGATTTTAAAATAATGTGGATATCAGCAGAATCTGCTTTCTGAACTGGTGGTATTTATCGAGCAGTAGAGCCTTGACTTCTCATAAGAGCCACTGGTGACCTATGTGAAATTATTAATTTTGAATTTGTTTTATGAATAATATGCGAAAAATCAGTCTAAATATTTATGACATTCATAAGTGTATAACACTACTAGATTTTTGTATTATAAATAGGCTGTTTAATTAGTTGATTAGGAATTATTAGGGGAAATAAAATATTTTCGTAATTTATGAAATTTTAAGAAATTTTTAATACATACTAAATCCAATCAATTATTTATTATTGTACAGATCTTTTTCATATATGTTCATGGTCAGGAATGGTGTATAATTCCTGTAAAGTCTTGCAGTTATTATCAGTAAATCCACCTTGTTTGGCAGAAATATAAACTCTGCTTAGGGTTTTTAAATTTCTTGAGCATCCATAAGCTGTGTCAGTAAGAAAAGCAGTAACACCACAAGCATTTTGAAAGCTATTATCACTGCAGTATACACTTAAATCTTCTAAAATAATTGTTGATGGAACGTTTTGCCAATCTGGTAATGTTGCTACCCCCTCAGTAAGTATTTGTAAGTTAGGAGCATATAGAAAAATTATCATTTTCATGTAATGTCTATCTACTTGGATTAAATCTTGTGATAATTGAGGTAGTTCGTTTAATTCTTCTGGTAATATGTACAAAACTTTCCCGTATTTTGCACATGTTATTGCTTTATCGAAGAGTATTTTACGATTTTGTTCTGCATCTTTAAAATAAAATTCGCAAGTAACTTTGCCTTCATACATTATTCCAATGAAACAAGAAAAGTTACCTTATAACCTACTCCATTGAAGTTCCGATTTGTATAATAGGTATCATAACATATTTTACTAGATTTTCACATAGATCCTTTTTTTAGCATCATACTTGTTGAAATCTCAAGCCTTAAAGTGTGTCAAGAAATAAAGTTTAAATGAATCACACTCACAAGTCACAAGTTTGAATTTACACCTTCCAAAACAAAACTCCGACCCGACCCCCCCCCCCCCCCCCCCCCCTCCCACACCACTACCTACTCCTCATCACTTTTTGACACTGACAGAAGAATGAGAATGACATACTGACAATTGACAAGTGTGTCGATTCTCTAAAAATGATTGCGTCAGGGTAGCAATCGCAATGACCTCTGATTGGCTGGTGCCTGCTATCCTCGCGTCATTAGTTAAAATGCATTGCTTCAGCAAGAACGCCATAAATTCAGCCAATCAGAGACCATTGCGATCGTTACACTGATGCAATCATTTTTAGAGAATCGATACACAAGACAACTTTGAAATACCTACGTTAATGTCACAAACATCACAGAGTACATTGAATAAACAAACATATAAGTAGATGTGAGGCCTACACACTTACAAATATTTTATTTCGTCTGTGCAGTACAAAAAGCTTTTTAAAAACTCTGATACCTATTGATAACAGTGCTTACTTACAACTTTTCACGTTTCTCATCTCGGAACACTCTCAGCGTCCTTGTTTCCTGCTACGTACCTATCAGACGAATAGAATACACGAATACACCTAGGTATTCAAAAGTAGTGAATAGACGGAAGGCAGTAATATGACCAGTGACAGTCAACAATAACCAATTTTCATTTCATCTTTTTATCGCACTTCTATCCCTTAACCCGAATTTACACTGCGAAATTAGTAAGATACATGCATCATGAAATTAGAAGTTTACACGTGAAATTATTGATGAAATTAATGTCATGAAACTAATTTCATGACACTAATTTCGCAGTGTAAATTCGGCTTAATAAAGCTTGCCTACGTATAAATTATAATTGGGTTTGATTTGTTTACTTGCCTGTTTGAAAAACAAGAATTAAGATTATAAAAACACTTAAAAAATAAGTTAAAATAAATAACGATGCGGCAATAAAAGACACAGTGGCATTGGAAAATAAGGGTTTATTCTTTTTCGTTTATATTGAATAAAAATGATTATCTACAATGTTTCATGGAGTTTACATACACTGTTATAATGGAATAGATACTTAATTAACATTGTTAATGAACAAATGAGTGTTTGTTGCTTGTTTAAAAAAATAATAGCAAAAAATGTTCCAATTTATTACACAAATTAGTATTATAATGTGAGGATTCAATGTACATATGCCATACAATTCTCCATGTACACAATACAGTAACAAAACGCAATCGGTCTACAGAGAATGAACGCATCACATCAATTTTGTCAGTCTACCGCGTTCGGAGACTGGGTACAGGGTAATTAATTTCAAGGCTCAAGGCATATTGGAGGAGTCCCCGTTATTGCAATTTTACGTGCAGTTAATAAAGCAATTTTTCCGCTGTGTTCCTCCTCGCCAAATAGAGAACAATGTCCATATTATATCGTAAAGTTCAGTGATGTAATCTCAGTTATCAAATATTAAACTTTAAGTTTGACTGAAAATAATACTAATTACTGGAAACATTTTAAAGTTTATAAATATTTATATTAAATAGTCACTGAGATACGTAAAAGGCATCGCGTCGCAAAAAGCGTCCATCGCTTTGACTTGCTGCAATGAGCCCAAGTCTAAGAAAAGCTTTCGTTGAGTCATATCATTAAGTTCACTTTATTTGTATCCAGAATTATACATATAGATATCATTGACATATTACTACAACCGAAAAAACAGTAAAATTAAGTGTTATCTACTAGCTATCTTTACAATCTATTTGTAGAGAAACAATTATTTATTATTCGTCATCTGTCACTTAACTATTAAGTCCATTTCAATATTATTCCCATTCTAATATTATTTCTGAACTATTTTTTGTAAAATGTCAAGAAGCGTTTATATGAATTATTTCCATATTTATCTTACTATTTACATAATAATTATAAGACCTTCAGAATAAAAGTGACTAAATCCAAAACAATATAGGAAAACTAGCTTTTGCGCGGGCAAAAGCTAGTTTTCCTATATTTTTAAAGGATTTTTTCAAACCCAACTAGAACAAAGCTGCGGAGCTTTGCTCTAGTTGGGTTTGAAAAAATCCTTATTTTATCCCGATTGCAGTTTTATATTACTCGTCAGTATTAAGCTGCTCTAATAAAAAATAGTTTTGAAGAATGTGTGTGTGTTGAACATTTTCATATAATCCAATCCCATAATCCGATCGCCATTAGTCGCGTCACAACTAGTAACACATTACAATTTACAACACAATAATGTGTTTGCAACTTAAATTTGTAAACACTAAATATAGATGAGAAATAAAATAATAATAAAAATTAGAAAAAATCAAACTTTACACTTTTACATTACCAGTACTAAAGACAAGTCCAAATTTTCTTTCGTTAAGATTTAGGACACTTTTCTGAAGACAAGTTTCAATGATATAACAATATCCTATCCTGATACAGGTTAATACCTTGTCTCAGCTAATATATAATATAAAAATCTTCTTATTTTATCTACCACCTATGCTAGTTAATGGTAGGAACACATTTGCAACACGCCTCCCCACCCACGCTACGCTACGCGTTTTGACTCTACTCAAATCGTAGTAATTACTGCACAACACTTCATACCTAGTATACTGCGCCTTCTTTATAAAACTCACTACTCATACATGCCAAATAAGTGCTAAGAACACACGGAAATATTATATTTTTATTAATGCACTAGCAGTTAGCTTATGGTCACGACTTCGTCCGCGTGGTGTTAGGTTTTTAAAACTTTTGCTGGAAACGTGTTTTTCAATGTTTGATGTCAACTCCGTTCCTCTGTGATTGAAGAACAAATCAACAAAAAACACTATAGTTATCGCATTCATAATATTAGTAAGTGTTACAGCACGGCGGTGAAATATTGTATACATCACTACTCCGGTGCAAACATAAATGTCACATCACTATTTTTACACTTTCTTGTTCTGTTGTCTTTGGCGGTATAAAGAGGACCAATGGCTGTTGACGAACCGCAGTTTTATTAAAAACCAATTACCAAATGTGAAGCAAATAACAAATATTACGAAGAAACTCTCATATGTTCGTGCGTGAACAGTAAGGATGACAGAAATATGCAAAGTCATGTATAAGCTGTGTAAAATGTCAGTAAGGGGCAGTAGGTCCAAAATCATGAAGTGTATCGAGTGTTGGTTGACAAAGGAATTTCTACTTGTGTATATTCATCACTCAACACGCGTGGCGTAAACAAGGGTGGGGTGGCGTGTAAACAGTGTGAAAGACCCACCACTGTGCGCAGTGTCATCTTGACAAAGATGAAGAGAATGCAGTGAACTGTTCAATACACGTTCAGTCCTGAGCTTTACTTGCTTCAGTTATTGATTCGTATTGTTCCTTGTCCAGTTCCGTCATCGTGAAACTGCCGTCCGGTAGAAGCAGCACCACACGTCTGGTACCACCTGTATTGAGAAAATGAAATAAATTATTTATTTATACATTTGTATGTATTGCATGAAAAACAAGAACAAAATAAACAGTGTAACACAAAAGGTGACCTTATCACTAATAGTGATCTCTTCCAGACAACCTGCACGAGAGAACTTAATGTAAGTGAGAGATGGTAAATAAATGAAGTACGCATGTTCATGCGGTATTTTTGTTTTTAATATTTTTATAAATTACTAGCTGACGCCCGCGACTTCGTTCACGTGGATTAAGGTTTTTGATCCCGCGGGAACTCTCTTATTTTCCGGGATAAAAAGTAGCCATATGTCCTATTACAGATTATAACCTATCTCTGTGCCAAATTTTAGTCAAATTGGTTCAGTAGTTGCGATGTGATTGAGTAACAAACATCCATACATTCAAACTATTAACAGGATAGGATAATAGGATTTTCATAATCATTTCGCTCTTTTGCGACAAGGGTGACATAATTCAAAATCGACGACGAGAGAATTCTCTCGTTAAAGAGTAATGTTTTGTGGATGCTGCGGTCTCGAAACAACACAGCGGCCAACAAAGCGACAGAGCATTAAGTCACAATCTCTCTCGCTCTTATTTTTTGTGCTTAGCGTAATGTTGTTTTTATAGCAAAAAGTATACATTTTCGACACTAAAATTAGTGAATTTTGAATTATGTCACCCTTGTCGCAAATGAGCGAAATGATTATGAAAATCCTATTATCCTATCCTCCTGTTAATAGTTTGGATGAATGGATGTTTGTTACTCAATCACGTCACAACTACTGAACCGATTTGACTGAAAGGCACAGAAATATATTATAGTCTGGAATAGGACATAGGCTACTTTTTATCCCGGAAACTAAGAGAGTTCCCGCGGGATCAAAAACCTTAATCCACGTGAAAAGACAAACTCATAAAGTGTGGAGTTAGGTTTTTGTGTGGTGTGCTGTGTTGTGGGTGTTGTGGGCGGGCACGTACCGGGCGAGGGCAGGTCGGCCTGCACGAGCTGCGCGATGACCTGCGTGGCGTCCTCGCCGGGCTCGCCCTCCACCTGCACGGCCACCTGCTGTAGCGCGCCCGCCTCGCCGCCCGGCATCAGCTGCGCCAGCTGCGACGGGTCGATCGCGAGCACGTCCTGCAGCCATCATTGCATCACCGTTACAATAGAATTGAATATTTTTAAGCTATTGCATAGCTTCTATCGCGGGCCAGCGTGGAGACCGAATCCAGGAATTCCGTAACGAAAATAACCTGACACGGGACTCGCTCTACGGTGAGCCGCCAGATGGCGCATTTTTTATCAACGCCGTCTAGCGGTGAGCCGCTAGATGGCGTTGATAAAAAATGCTATGCAATAGCTTTACCGCGGCAGTCCCCGAGTGCCACACGTCTTTTTTTTCTAAATTTTGACGACCTTCCTCGCGCAGTGGTTTATAGAGTATTAGCGTGTCTTTAAAAATGTTCTTAAAGTGTATTACCTGTCCATCTTCCCGAGTAACATACGTGACGCCTTCCCCTTCTCCTTCAACAGAACCTTCCACTCCCTGAACTGTGCCATCAACGCCTTGCGTCGCCACTAGTAACGTCTGTAAGAAACAAACTAAATAAATTCACTATGAAATTATAAGGCTGCTAAAATCTACCTTCTGCCTAACTCGCTCTAATAATGTTTGTCTGCATCTTTTTAGTACTGCAGTGAACAATAAAGGTCGTAGCCCATTTACACGACACCGCTCCCACACAACCAAAGTATGAGCATTCAAATATGGACTTAATATCGTGCTCTGGAGGTGCACTTTACAGTAACAACAAATAGAAAACAGCGCGCGGTACCGTTACCGTACCGCGGTGTTGTTACTGTAAAGTGCACCTCCAGCGCACGATATTAAGTCCATATTTGAATGCTCATACTTTGGTTGTGTGGGAGCGGTGTCGTGTAAATGGGCTACGACCTTAAAAGTGTTATCAATTAATTATTTATGAAATAGGCTCAAAAGATTTTTGTCTGCAATTATGTCCGCAATCAATCATTTAAGTAACTGTTAAGCGGGGTTTCCACTGCAAAAGGGTAATGAATGGACTCACCTGTCCGTCCTCGCGTGTGACGTACATGACGCCGTCGCTCTCGCCGTCCGCCCCCTCCACCCCCTCGGCCCCCTCCTCCGCCGCCACGAGCAGCGTCTGACCGGCCTCGTTTTCACCAGCAACCTGCAAGACAATATTTTCTCAATTTAAAATTTCTGAAAATCAACAAAACGACATCAAAAGGACCTTTTGTTTTTCTAGTATAAAATATATCAATTCGTTCGTGTGGCATTAAAAAAAAAAAAAAAAATTAGGTCTTTAAAATCCCTTGGGAACACTGCTTCACTTTGCATCGACCAGATTTTTTGCATGGGTATAGAGTTGAGGACCTGCAGAGTGACAGACTGCTTTTTATCCCGGTAAATCAGAGTTCCCGCGGGATTTTAATTGTAAATTCGAATGAGAAAAACAAACATTTTTTCAAATGGTCCCTTTATTATTCTAGGATTTTCAGAAATTTTAAATGCACGTGCATATCAGCATAACACAACAGTGGCCTGCACAGGATGTACAAGAGAGTAGGCAGATGATATAAAATGGAAAAAATCTCTGGGTAGGCATTGTACAAATTATAAAAAACCTACCTTTAAGTCTTTATAACTGGTACTGGAGATTTTCTCCATTTTGTATCATCTGCCCGCTTAATATGCACGCCTTCCCTATATGCACGCCACTGAGCATCAGCTAGTGGATTATACGTGTAGTATATTAGAATTAGAATTAGAATTTATTTATTGCCAAAATACACGTGATATGGTGTTACAGAATGTTTTGTGAAACAGTGTATTGCTATGTATGGCGTGCAATAGTATAGGTCAAATTAACTAAGTACAACCAATTCATTTTATCATTAAAATAAACTATCGATAAATAGCAAAGAATAATAGAATAAATAAAAAACTACAATTATAAAATGTAAAAAAAAAAAAAAAGTCAACTATAGGATTTGTAAAAGGGCTTATTAAAGTAGTGTGTGATTAGTAGGCAAGCGCGCTCCAACCTAGACCTCATCAGTGCTATCCAGTACTGATTGTCGTCAAGCGCAAGTCTATTTCGGGTAAGAAAAGGAGTGGGATGCGCCTGACCTGGTACAGCACGCCGTCCTCGCCGCGGATCATGATGGGCTGGTGCGCCGCGTGCAGCTGCAGCCCCACCTCCTCGCCCTCGTCCACGTCCACGCCGCTCTCCAGCAGCTGCTTCACCGCACTAGCTTCCACCTTCACCTCCGTCTACACAACATTATTATCATCAGCAACCCATCAACGGCTCACAACTGGGGCCCAAGTCTGCTATTGCAATTGTAGTTCAATTGTCTATCAATGACATCCCAATTGCTACTTTTAGCAATTTTGGTAGTCTACTAATTCAATGGCATCACAATTGTTTTCCGATGGTTTGCCACTGACACATCTAGCTTTGAATCTAGCTTAAATAAACGTTTTTAATATGTAGTTTTTTTTAAACTCATTTCAGCAAACGCTTTTTAAGCTAATGGCAATACCGAGGTATCATTGAATTACAATCCAATTATAAGAAATCGAAAGACCATTGTGAATTTAGTAGACTACGAAATTTTGGACCAATGATAATTGAATTGTAATTGTATTGCGATTCAATGACAATGACATGTAAAATAGCAGACTTGGGGCCCTGACCGTAGGTCTCCTCTCACAGAAGGGTTTTAGTCTGGTGGGTGGCTTTGGCCGTGGTTAGTTACCGCCCTACCGTCAAATGCTTCTATCACATCATAATGTACCGTCTAAACTTCATGAAGTTGAACTTAGCCTAAATCTCTCTCATAGGCCGATGAGGCTGATATCCGATACGACTCGAACAAGATCAGGCAATGACTTCTTTCTTTAAACTGTTTTTAAATGAATATTAGTCACGCTGAACATCTCACCACCTCCCCAGTCCCCACCAAATAAGCGTAAGAAAAGCTTCTAGGAATGGGTATGACAATATTGGGTGGTGATTGAACCATCAACTTTTTTTTTCAGTCCCGCACTTTTAACTGTTAGGTTTTTGAGGTTCATTAGAACACACCTTGATCTTAAGGTATTTCTCGACAGAAAATTCAATACTAAAATATTTTTTGTAAAATGTATGTGTCAGTTGAATACAAAACTTACTCCATCCTCATCAGTTAACACTGGTAATGAAGGTTGTGCGCCGTCTCCTTGAATCAACATGCCTGTAGTTCCACCTGGGGACATTTCAACCTGCAACAACGATTCAATAATTATTATATGTATAACGAGCTTATTCCCGCGGCTTCGCTCACGCTAAGTTCGACTTTTCAAACGCCTATTTTATCTCCTTAGGGGTTGAATTTTCAAAAATTCTTTCTTAGCGGATCTCTACGTTATATTCTTTCTTAGCTATCTGTATGCCAAATTTCAGCCTGATCCATCCAGTAGTTTGAGCTGTGCTTTGAAAAAACCCAGGGGGCTGGACATATATTTTTTATCCATTGAAGGTTTACTATAAAATAGTAAATGACATTTCTCTTCAAACCTATATGAAATAATAATTAACATTAACAATAATAAATAATTTTTGAATTTTTACTGTTATTTTTTATATATTTTTTTTTTTAGTTTCGTATTTGTTGTTATTGCGATAGTCGGCGCGTACCTTCATGAGCATGGTGCCGTGATGCGTGTCGGGCGGCGGCGTGGCGGGCGGCTGCGGCGGCGGCGTGGGCGGCGGCGTGGGCTCGCCCTCGGCGCGCGCGAGGCGGCGCCCCGTGAGCGGGCACAGCGTCAGCTCGCGCTCGGGGCTCGGCGACGGCAGCGGGCCCAGCTCGCGCGGGAACGGGTCCTCCACGCCGTCCGACGAGTCCGACGCCGCGGACTCCCACTGTACACATCACCAGAGTCAGCACATAACGCTGATCTTGAACGATTCAGAAAGGGCTTGCCTTTACGCAGATTTAGTACTGAATATATTCTGCCACTTTCTGCGGGAGGTGAGGTAATCACGTACAGCACACATTTACTCACTTCCGCACACTCTTGTAAATACTTAATGTCTCTATGAACGCACACTAACTTAAAAGCTGTCACACTTACAAGCTGAACCGTACGTTTGTACATGTACTTCGGCAGAGGGGAATGCATGCGCTTGCCAAGTCTTGGCTAAATGGTCGAAGGCGCTGATGGTCGTTGGGGTCCCAAGGTGCTCGAGTGGCGACCCCGCACCGGGAAGTGCAGTGTTGGCAGACCCCCACTAAGTGGACCGACATCAAACGAGTCACAGGGACCCGCTGGATGCGACGCAAGAATGAAGTCTGTTGAAGTCCACGCAAGAGACCTTTGTTCAACAGTAGACATCTATCGGTTGATAAAGAAGAAGAAAGAAAGAGACAAGCTTTTATACGCGACTTCTTCCGCGTGGAGTTACGTTTGAAAATCCCGAAGGAACTCCTCCGATTTTCCAGGGTAAAACTTCACTCTTCATGTCCTCACGTATACCCATGCAAAAATAATATCAATCCGTTACTACTTGATTGAAAGACAAACAAAATCTCATAACTTAACGAAATAAAAAAGGGACCCCTTTAACAATTTTATTATTAGTTATTTAGAGCTTACTGTAGAATTACCTTATCGAACTCAATAGGGATTTGCTTTTCCCGGATGCGCACGATGTTCCCGGCGGACGTGGCCACGGAGAAGCCGCGGCCGCGACCGCGTAACGTAGAGGCGCCGCCGCGCGGCGTCCCCGCACCGCGCAGCAAACTGTCTCCCTGCTCAATCATTTATTGCATTGATATTTGGACGCACATCTAAATATATAAAAGGCAAATGTGACTGACTGACTGACTGACTGATCTATCAACGCACAGCTCTAACCACTGGACCGATCGAGCTGAAATTTGGTATACAGGTAGCTGGTAGGACATAGACATCCGCTAAGAAATGATTTTGGAAAATTTCAACCCCAAGAGGGTTAAATAGGGGGTTAAAAAATCGAACCTAACGTGAGCGAAGCCGCGGGTTAAAGCTAGTATGCAATAAAGAGTCAACTAACACAACTTATTAATTAAAAAGTTAACTTTATTCCTTTACATTATGTATGTATTTAACTTGACAAAGTTTTGTGGGCTGAAAGTTATTGCAAGCGTCCATTTATAGCGTGACTTAGAGCCGCGGCTGTCCCCATTTCAAAACCTAGTAAGTGTGATGGACAAAATTTTACAAGGCCCAAAAAAACATGTTTTGTAGATGGCTTAGCGAAGCAATAAATATATCCAATAAAAGCTTTCAAAGTAGTTTATTTACGAAACATTAATTTACCAACAGATACTGAAGAGTTCAGAATTCAGAAGGGCTACCCGAAATATGGTTTTCGGTCTTCTGTAAAATTTTGTCAATCCAGTGGGATTCAAATTCCCCATTTCAAAACCTAGTAAGTGTACTAGGTTTTGAAATGGGGCAGCCGAGATAAACAAAAATCCCAAAAATTTTCTACATAGGAGGCCGCAGCGGCACCGCTCAGGCGCCACGCCTCGTGTGGTCCGACTCTTCCACCCACTCATTTTTACAGTTGGCTTTATTTATAAACTTTTATTTTATTTTATTTATTTATTTATTTTATGGAAACATACAGTATTAATTGTATTAAATCTAAAAACAGATTTATAATTCTTAAATCTAAATAGTTTCCAAAGACTATATAACACTTATAGATTACATTAATCCGACAACGCAACAATCGGGTGTAGCAGAAAGAGAAAGCAAATGTTATAAATTAATTTTTCAACAGAAACTTGCCGAAAACCGACTAACGTGTAGCTAGTCGGTTTTCGACAAGGTATCCTTAATAGCTAATTTAAATTTGGAGAGAGAGAGAGATGAAAGATGTCATTTTCCGAAAATAGCACGTTAAATTGGTTGCAACTTCTTCTAATAAATGTATTAGTAGCATACTTTGTCTTGCATGGTGCAATATAAAATAGTTTTGGATGCCGACAGGTAGACCGTGGGCACTTTAAAGAAATTTTAGAAAGTAGATAAGGGGAGTCAACACCATTATTCAGGAGCTTAAATAAAAGAATTTGATCTCTTTGAACTAGTGGCTGAAATAGGCATACGGGGACAGTCATTATTAGTATTATTTGATATATAATAAGATAACCGTTTTACAACCGTAACCGTTTTTTTCCTTGTTATATAGTTGAGAAAACTCACCTGGGCCAGTTTCTTGTTGAGAATAGTAACAGGCGACTTGCCCTCCTGCGGCTTGTTCCCGTACGTGCGCTGTATGGTGCGCTGGATGATCTTCTGCCCGGACGGAGTTATTATGGTCTTCTCTGTCACTTGCTGCCCACCGGAGCCGTATGATTTTCTGATCTGTATCAAGGTAGACCCTTTCATTGAAAATCGCTCCCACGATTATGAATAATTCCTGCTTAAATTTTTTTTGTAAGAAGCCCTATATTTTCGAGACTAGTTAAGATATTAAAAAAAGAAAAATAGCATTGTGTTATAATATTAAAAACCTCAATTTTAAGTATTTAAAGAAAACATTGTCACATACCTAACTCATCCTACTCGCCATCCTCAATATAAACGCAAAGTTTCTTGGAGGATGGCAGATAAAATAAAATATGTATTGTTGTATAGATCTTGAACAACAAATTAAAAAAAAAAATTAAAGTTAAACTTTATTTGCTTTTACTGTCTGTAAAAATAAAAGTATTTTATTAGTTTACCTGTGTTGGTGGTGTGTTGATCGGCGACTGCTTTTTGGCTTCTTCATTCTTTTTCTGTAATAAATACTTAATATGGATAACAAACTCAATATATTTGTGACGAACATTCTTGTATCTTATATATATTTTAAAAGTATTTCAACCTCCAAAAAGTTCTATCTCTTTGGTAGCTCATCTTGGTAGCTCAATCGCTGCTTCAATTCAAAAGTACCACAAATAAAAAAATTGTAAACAACTTTTACAATTTTTAACAAATATTTTTACAAAAAAAAAACTACTCAAAACATTTAATGTTGCCTGAAAATGCGCTTCTAATATATGCATATTATAGTTGATAGAAAATAAGAAAGCGTTAGACGAAAAATAGTTTATTCATATTTTATAAGCTTTTCTCTAAAAAAAGTGTAATTTTGATTTATAGTAGCTTTGAATTGAAGCAGCGAAATAATAGACCAGTGTAGACCGCTGAAGTATCATTAGTTTTTGCCCGCGACTCCGTCCACTGGAGCTAGGTTTTAAAAATCCCACGGGAACTCTCAGTTTTCCGCGATCAAAGGTAGCCTATTTCACCCTTCAAGTCTTCAACTATATCTATGCAAAAAATCACGGCGATGCGTTGCTGCGTGACTGAAGAACAAACCTACAAACAAACACACATTTAAAATACTAATATTATAAATGCGAAAGTGTGCTTATTTATTGGTTTTTCCTTCAATCACGCTGCAACAGAGCTACGGAACGATGAGATTTTTTGCATGAGTACTTAAATGAGTAAGTTGGAGACTTGAGAGTGACATAGACTACTTTTTATCCCGGAAAATTAAAGAGTTCCCAGGGGATTTTAAGAACAAAATCCACGTGAACGAAGTCGCGGGTATCAGCTAGTTTAAAACATTAGCAAGGATTTTTTTATTATAAGTTATTTATAAATTATTGTATGTAATACATTATTTTGGAGAAGTGTATCGTTAAGAATATTTACAGTCAACACACCTGTTTAGCTGCTAGAATCTGTTTTCTGATTATATCCTGGTCTATGTTTAGACCCGGTCCCAATTTGCCGGGCGAGTCGATTTTCATTATACCAGAACTCTTAGACATTATGTACACACCTAAAACAAGAAAGAAACCCTTATTAAACAACTAATCATCTCCTTTCGACAGTGTTCCCACTTAATAACAACATGGGGTTATTCAAGGGGCAGACCAACAAATTCTTGAAAGCATTGGTGGTGCCTTTGGTACTACAAGTGTTCATGGACAGCGGTAATCATTCAACATTAGGTGACCACCCGCCTGCTATTCACATTAAAAAAATCAGAGATTGCTATCATTACTGTTTCAACAATTTGTAGACACAGCTGGTACAGATTGCTCAGTTAACAATAAGGCCGCCTTCGAATAGATTCGCCTCGATGGCGGCCCTGATTAGGTTAAGGTAGTTTATAAGGACTAACGTAGAATAAGTAATTGTTACTAACACATTCGGTACTAACATAGATTTAAGTTAATATTGTACTAACAAATTATGGACAATACTTAGTCTGAAATAAAGATTTATTATTATTATTATTATTATTATAGAATAGAATAATTTTTTATTAAAATAAACTTTTACAAAGTGCTTTCAAATTGTCAAATGAATCTACCACTGCTGCATGCATATTAGTTACTAGCTGTCCCCTCGCGACTTCGTCCGCGTGGAATTAGGTTCTTGAAAATCCCGTGCGGACTCCTGATTTTGTCCGAATAAAAGTAACCTATAACACACTGTCTGCAACCATACCCATCAAATAATCACGTAGATCCGTTGCTCGATATTAACTTGAAAAACTATGGATTTTCATACAAACATTCAACCCCCATTCAACCCCTTTGGGAGTAGAATTTTTGAAAACCGTGAAACACGTCCTTTTTTATTTTTAACTGAAAGCCCAAATACCGAATTTCATGGGTATAACTTGAAAAATGACGGACTTTCATACAAACTTTAACCCCCCCCCCATTTAACTCCCTTTGGGGGAGAATTTCGAAAAATGTAAAATACGTAATTCTTTATTTTTGATCAAGAGCCAAAATATCAAGTTTCATAAACATAACTTGAAAAATAACTTGAAGAACGAAGGACTATCATACAAACATTCAACTCCTATTTAACCCCTTAGGGGGTAGAATTTTTTAAAAGTGTGAAACACTTACTTTTTTGTTTTCAATTTAAAGCCTAAATACCGAATTTTATGGGTATAGCTTGAAAAATGACGGAGTTTCATACAAACTTTAACCCCCCTTTTTACCCCCTTGGGGGGAGAATTTAAAAAAAATGTAAAATACGTAATTCTTTATTTTTAATCAAGAGCCAAAATATCAAGTTTCATAAACGTAACTTGAAAAATAACTTGAAGAACGAAGGACTATTATACAAACATTCAACCCCTATTTAACCCCTTAGGGGGTAGAATTTTTAAAAACTGTGAAACACGTACTTTTTTGTTTTCAATTTAAAGCCTAAATACCGAATTTCATGAGTATAACTCGAAAAATGACGGAGTTTCATACAAACTTTAACCCCCCTTTTTACCCCCTTGGGGGGCGAATTTCGAAAAATCCTTTCTTAGTGCTCGCCTACATCATAAAAGGAACCTACTGTCAAAATTTCAAGTTTCTAACTTCAGTGGTTTAGGCTGTGCGTTGATCGTCAGTCAGTCAGTCAGTCAGTCAGTCAGTCAGTCAGTCAGTCAGGACAAGCCTTTTTATATAATAATAGATATAAGTTCTTCTTTTCCTTGTGCACTTTTAAACTGTCTATCTATCTAAATAGCGTGTAAAAAATAAGTACATAATATAATTGTTTACCAGTAGAAAGGTTGGGCATGTGCTTGGGGTCGACCTTGATCACACCTTTGATGTTGGGCATCCCTTTGCCACCCAGGCCCAATGACTTCACCAACTCGGAGTCAATGTTCGTAGATGTTTTTGGTGATGGTTGCCCATTCATTATTTTCTTCTCGCTCACTGAACAAATAAATTTCATTTTGAAATTATTTAATATGTTATTTATTTTATGGGGCTGGGTTGAAATCGGGAAGCTTCGACATGTCTTCTCGTCTAAATTCCTCAGTGCCTTAAGACCAAATTCTTCGAACAATGGATTTGAAACATGGTCGTCACCTGTGGGCCTCATAAAAGGCTCAGGCTGACTCATTGAGCAATAGAGAGAGCTATGCTCTCTATGAGTATCAATCAGAAATGAGGAGATCCATATGAGAGAACCAAAGTTACCGACATAGCTCAACGAGTCTCGAAGCTGAAGGGGAAAGAACTGATGATTGTTTGGGTCCTAACGTGCTGGAGTAGCGACCCAGCACTGGAAAGCTCAGTGTTGGCATATCCCTCACCTACATGGACCGACGACATCGAACAAGTTGCAGGATACAAGCGACGCGAAACCGACTTTTGGAGGTCCATGCAAGATATCTTTGTCTAGCTGAGGACAACTATCGGTTGATAAAGTAGAAGTTACTTTACACATGTTTAAGGATAACTCTTCTTACCTTCTGGGACTGTGACAACAGGTTTGATATCCGCTAAAAAATATTTCAATCCATTAAGTTAGGAAATTACTTCTTCTACTACTTACTGGGTCTTTAAACTAAATGTCAACAAAAATAATGCCTGTATTAGATGGGACGGGGTTTCAAAAGTAGATATATTCTAGATCTTATAAGTATAGATTAATCCTTGTATATCTAGATTATACAAGAATTAATCTAGACTACTTTTTGCAATAGATAAATTTTTGATATAGCTAATACATTTCATGTTCAACCAATCTTGAAACAATTTGGCACAGCAACTACTTGCAGACAGACAAATAAAGAGGAAAGTGTTTATGATCAACTTATTTTTTTTCATGGGTACAGTAGGTACACGGACCAGAGATGACAAGCCGGGAAAACAAAGGGTTTCTGGGGGATTTTTAATACGTAACTACAAGGACGAAGTCGCGAGATAAAAGCATTGTTTATTTATTTTATTTTACTTTTATTTTTTATGTACATATAAGGATTTACAAGACAACATATATTAGAAGAAGTAGACATAGGTGAAGCTTATCTCTAAAATAAAAAAAAATAAATTTCTTCCAGCTTCCCTTGAAAGTGAGTAAGGTGAAATTACAGAGTGGTATAGGAGGTAGGTGGTAGGTGGAATGTGTGTATTGACCGATTGTCCCAGGTAAGCAAAAAGATCCCACAGGATTTTGGCACCTTAGTTTTTTTTAAAGAATATTAGCCAAGCTGAAGTTGACTAATATCCTCCTATCCCCTCCAAATAAGCGGGAGCTTGTGCTAGGAGTGGGTACGCCAATAGTGCAACGGGTGGGGTTTGAACCTGCGACCTTTCAGTTTTCAGTCCGCTCCTTTAACCGTTGGGCTATTGAGGCTTAAATTTAAAGTTGGAATAATAAGTACCTTTAGACTGGTAAGTTTTAATTTGAACAGGTTTGATGTGGGACTTTGTCAGCGTTATCTGGCAAACCCCACATCAAAATTAGCCGGAAGAGTGTGCGGTATGGTCGCTGCTTGCCGTCAGTTGGATGTCTCCGTAGTTAAGTTAGTATTATGTAGGACAAGTTAATTGTTATTTAGGGTATCTTTTATACGTTTAGATGGGGTTGGCGTGCCTGCGGGTAAAAACCCCAAAAAAAAATAGATTAAAAAAAAAAAAAAAAGTACCTTTAGACGGTATAGAGTCAGCGTCGGAGTAGTCCTCGTCGCTGGACACCTCGCGCTTGATCTTCTTGGCGGCGGGCTCGTCGTCGGCGCCGCACCACGCCTTCACCTGGTCCAGCGCGCGCGCCTTGCTGGTGCGTTGTAGCCGCCTGACATTAACACGCTTTTAATATGAGGCCATGAGATCCAGAGTAGCCAACTTACAATAGTTTCTCTAGAACTCATATAGGCCGCTACCCACTAACCGCTAACCACTATGGCGCCACCAAAGGTATTTTTCGGATAGGCAAAATTGGTTATATGCTGCCATCTACAGAAAAATATCATTAATTGTAGGCCAGTGTGGCGCATTGCACCTTTTACATAAATTTTATTAAATAAAGTCAAAAATGAAAAAGCTCCGTTATGTTATGACTTTCATGGCCTCATATTGTGTTTGTCCTCCAAGCATTATCGAGCGACCAGACAGCGACTGAGAATTGCAAATGGCCATAAAACGCCGCTACAAGTAGCCCATCTGCCCTCTCCCTTAAATATCACATACTTCAAGAGTGAAGGAGAACATCCATCGTGAGAAAACCTGTTCACTTGAGAGTTCTCCATGTTGTCAAATTTTGCCAATTTGCATTGGGCCAGCGTGGTGGACCTATAATCCTTCTCTGAGAAGAGTCCCAGGACTTTCCTCCGGGAGGAATCGGCATGACATAGAGCTGTGAGCTACGTTTCGCTTTTCTGCTTTCTGTAGATTCATTAACAATTTTAATCTTTCAAATTATCTGAGATTAATTCAATAAAATATGGAAAATTACACAGAAAGTTATCAATTGTCAAAGTAACTTTTATTATTTTGTGATCTTTTCTGAACGTAGAATCGTGAAGATTATGTGGACTTGATTTTTTTCTAATTTATAAAATCGAAATCCAAACTGATAAAAGTCCTATGTTCAGTGGTGAGCCATTAATAGGTTACCAATGATGATGATTGTAATACTTACCCTGTAGGAGTGAGGGCTGGACTACTATCAGACTTTTTCACTATTTGCTTGACAACCTGGGGCACCGGGGTACTGATTTGTTTAACCTGACAGAAAAAAAAAAATAATAATAATTACAACGCGTGCACTCACCTTAGGATCATAAATTCAAGTCATAGATTGGATGTGGATTCAAATCCCGTCGATATTGAAATTTTTAATATGTAGGGAACCGGTATAGTTATTGGCGGAGTTTTGTCGAAACTTTCTAATAGCCTATAAACAGTGTTGCCATTAATATATTTTTAAATTTACCATTTAACGAGATTTACTAAATTTACTATTTAACGAGATTTACTAAATTTACCATATAACAAGATTTACTAATTTTTCAATAACAAAGTTTAAATGGCCAACTTTATGGTGGCAAATAGCTATACTGATTCCACTATTTAAATTATTTTATTAAATTGAAAAAGACATTAAGTAGGTAAAAGTTTTACGCTTAGTTGGGGGGAAAAGCAACTAACTCATGATCATGAGATCAGCATGGCTTAAATAATAAAGTAATAATTAAAATAAATCTGAGAAATAAATAATAATTTCATGGTTAATTTTTTTATATAACCAGCCAAACAATAAAGCTTTCATGTAACTATAATGTCACCTGCACTGGATGTTGCTGCTGCTGTTGCTGCTGCTGCTGCGCGCGCAACGCTTTGAGCTCCTTCTGCCGCGCCAGCTGCTTCTCGAACGCCTCCAGCAGATGCTTGCACGTCTCCATGTTCTCTACCGGCTCCCATGTGTTTTGATCACTGTTACAAAAATTATAACAAATTAGATTAAAATCTATACTAATGTTATAAAGCTGAACGCGCTAATCTCGGGAACTACTGGTTCGAATTGAAAAATTATTTTTGTGACTAATATCTAATATCCTCCTATCCCCTCCAAATAAGTGGGAAGCTTGTGCTAGGAGTGGGTACGACAATAGTGCAACGGGTAGGATTTGAACCTGAGACCTTTCAGTTTTCAGTCCGCACCTTTAACCGTTGGGCAATAGAGGATATTTAATAGACTTTTTTTTAATTCGATGACAAGATAGCCCTTTACTGCGATCTCACCTGATGGTAAGTAACGATGCAGTCTAAGATGGTAGCGGGCTAACTTGGAAGGGATATAGCCTTCGATCATAGAAAAATAAGTGGATATCGCATGTTAGTCCAATTTGTGTAACCACTAAATATGAGTGCAGATCATTTCGCTAGCTAGTCTGTCATCGAACATTGACGTGAAGCAGTTATTTCAGTGTTAAGGAACAATGATGCATTTGAATAATAGTTGAAGTATGAAGTGCTGAATCCCCTTATTTTTCTGTGATCGAAGATTTTCATGCACAAAGTATGCCAAATCGTTTGAAAGCAAGCACTGAATTCGAACCTGCGACCTTTCAGTTTTCAATCCGCATCTTTAACCGTTGGGCTATTCTGCCGTCCACAAGCTATAATGCCGTTAACTACCAAGACCACTAAGACCCGGCTTGTCAGAGCGCTTGGCGCTTGTGTTTCCCATATTCCTCTACGCCTCGGAAACGTGGACCCTGCGAGAGAGTGAGAAGAAAAAGATAGACGCTCTCAAGATGTGGTGCTGGAGAAGAATGTTGAGAGTGTCCTGGAATGAATTCCGGACCAACAAGTCCATTCTCGAAGAACTCGGCATCAAGCAGCGTCTATCCTCCATTGTGCAAGCTTGCATTCTCACTTTCTTTGGTCACATATCAAGACGGGAGGTTGAATCAATCGAACGTCTAGTGGTCCAAGGCAAAGTAGAGGGCACAAGGGGACATGGCAGATCGCCAATGAGATGGACGGACCAAGTGAGGGCTGCGGTGGATGTCCCATTGCATGAATGCTCAAGAAAAGGAGCTGTTAGAGAAGAGTGGAGGCGCATAGTTAAGCGTGCCACAACACCGAAATGACGACCACGACCACTCTGACAAGAGTGTATCGACTGAGAAGAAGACCAAGACCATATTTCCTAATATAAACCCAAAAGCATTTAAATTAGGGTTTATATTAGAAATATGGTTTTGGTAGTTAACGGCATTATAGCTTGTGGACGGCAGTATTGCGGTTATTTAATAGACTTACTGCGGATAGCCCTCCCACTTGAGCAGGTACTCGTAGTGCTTGCGGCGCGGGTTGAAGCGCTTGGCGAGGATCTTCTCGACGACGTACTCGCCCGCCTCGGCGCCCGCGCCGCCCTCGCGCTCCGAGCGCCGCGCGATGCGTTCCTCGGGCGGCACGCGCTCCTGGGCGTTACGCACAGACTCCGTCGACATATTATCCTATGACAATAAAAAAAAATATGACAGAAGGGCGAAGTTGCAAGCTTTTTTTTTAAAAAAAAAGAATATTAGCCAAGCTGAACTTGACTGTTATTCTCCTCTCCCCTCCAAATAAGCGAAGAGCTTGTGCTAGGAGTGGGTACGACAATAGTGCAACGGGTGGGGCTCGAACCTGCGACTTTTCAGTATTTAGTTGTTACCTTTAGCCGTTGAGCTATTGAGGCTTATAGAATATAAGGCTTTACTAAGATTATACAGGGTGTTGGTGATGAAAACTGAAACCAGGGATTCAGTACATAGTTCTGAGTCGCTCAGTGTTGGAATTGTTCATAAATTTTTTTAGTGACTGTCAATTTTTTTAATTAGTTGTTACTAATATTAAAATTAAGTTGAGATAGGTAAAATACACAATTCCATATTGTTACATGAAATTGTGTATCTAACTTAATTTTAATAATTGAAAAAACAACAATAATGACAATGTTTAACACAAAACAATGTACATTTTAACTTCTAAAGGCAATCAGCTTTTTAACAAAAGTAGTTCATGTCACGGCCTAAGAACCTACACCTAACTTAGAACCACTAGAACATTTTAAAACTGACCCTTTTACTGACAGAGGTGGATTGTGGCAACTTATTGACAAGGTTCTTCATGGCGGGACTGGCCTTCACTTCATCACTCTCTTCACCAGATGGTTGTGCCTCCATGTCCTCCTGCAAACAAACCATTTATTTATTACTAGCTGATGCCCGCGACTTCGCATGAATTAAGGTTTTTTATTCCCGCGGGAACTTTCTTATTTTCCAGGTAAAATAGGATAATAGAATTTATTTAGCCCTTATAGGGCTAAAAAGCTTCTCATAAATAAAAAATTCTCTTCTATAAATAAAAAATCTCAAAAGAAAATTGTCCTTAAATTAACTAGTAATGACTCAACTTAATGATGGACACCAAGTTAGGACCAACCGAATCTTCCGAAAAGGTGACTGACTGATCTATCAACACACAGCTCAAACCACTAGACAGATTGGGTAGGAAGTAAACTAACAGGTTTGTTTGGTTTCCGTGGTCTGCCTCTTCTCTTTGGACCCTCTGCTGGGGTCTGCACTGGAACCAGTTGGTCTTCAGCCTTGAGCTCCATCTGAAAAATAAAAAATGTTACACTTTGTACACACACAGTGAGTTCACCAATGGATACCACATGATTTATCACTTTTGTGACTTATGTTCAAAGTGAGCAGTCTGTTGCCCTGGTTTCCTCCAATTCAGAGATGGCAATGGAAAATTGATACAGATAATGCTAGGATAGGATTATATATACCTACGTATGCTTTTTGAAACTTCATTGTGGAAGCACTGTATACATAGCATAGTTTTGTTACCTATTGTAAAATATTTTTTTGAAAAGAGCAACTGCCGAGTTTCTTGCTGGCTCTTCTCAGCGGAATCTGCATTCCGAACCGGTGGTAGATTTTTTACGTGTCATAAGAGCTACAAGTTGGCCTACATGAAATAAATAAATTTTGATTTTGAATGAGGAGCCAACAAAGAATGAACTCACAACCATAGCATGTGCAAACTTAGAGAGAGCTTGCACGTTGGTCCCGGCGGTGATCCATGCTGTCCGCTGAGCCTCCGGCATGCGGCACCACTGCTGGTACAGCTTCCAGCTGTTGTCTGCATTCGATGTGGACCCGTCTCGCGCTGATGAGCATTTCCACAGCAGGAACGCCCACACTTGAGCCTTGCTTTCATTCTGTTCCCAAATAAAAATACACATACAATATTCCATGTTTGAGATGTAGGAGTTGCACAAATAAAAAGAGTAAACAGGAAGCATCTGAGATAAATAGTAACCTAGAATGGGAATGGAACATGTGAAAGAAAAAAAGAGGACAACAGATAACAAAACTGTTCCAGCTCCAATGAAAGGTCAACACTTGGTTTTATTTGATGGGAAGCTTCTGCTTTGGCTAAATACTACCGACCCTATCCATAAAGTATTGGTAAATTATTTCAAGTTTCTATACAAAGCTGTGTAGAAACAGGTAATGTACATTGCACAGATTACCTGTTGTAGAACCTGCTGTATTGAAAGCTCATTTTTTTAAATTGATTATAATAGACTAAGGCAGTTCTTTACGTAATTATCTAACCCATTTTTAAATATTTTTAAACTAATTAAAAAAGCTTTTTGTCAATAAGTCCTTAGGCAATATGTTTTATATATGGGTAGTTCTACGATAAGAGGTAACTTGTGCGGCAATCAGTTTAAAATAGAAATTTTACTCTATATGTTGTTATTTTTTGCTATGAAACACATCACCTAAATGTACTTTATTAAATAACGTCACGATTCAATGCCTAATTAAAGTATATTTTTCTGAAATTCCTTATAAAGTCTAAAAAAGTCTAACCTGGCCTGTCCCCCTGTCGGTTTCAGTTTAATTTGAAACGATACATACTTTCTTTGTATCAGTTATTAAACTAAAGTATGTTAAACACAAACTTCAATAAATGTATTCAAGTATTGTTAAGGAAAAATAGAACAATATTTATTTATTTGCAATATATTTTAAACTTAACTTTTGTCCCACTGTTTTTGGGTATCTACTCTAGAAAATTTCATTCCGCTACTACAAACACAAATATAAAACGGCCATATTCCAAATAGTGCTCAAAGTCATCTACTGACGTGTAGTTCGTAATGCAAAACACGTGAGCCGTTAAGAGCGCCGTCATTTGTTAGTTGTTGCGACCGTTGATTCAAAGTAGTCGTTTCGCGAGGTCATTGTGTCTCTCACCTGGCAAGTCCTAAAAGTTATATTATTCATTCAATTTATTTGCATTTACTGGTCTAATTAAATAATGATGGACTAGTGAAAGTGTGATACATAATGTACCGAAAAACTTCTTATGTCAATTAAAACAATACAATTTATCATGAAAACGTCTCTCACCTGCCATATTTCACCTGGCAAGATAAATGTCAGGAGAGAAACTAGTTGACCAGGGGAGATAAGGTTAGTACAAACAAACAAAGTAAAAAAAATCAAAAAAGTCAACAAAGTCAAAAAAGTCAAAAAAAGTCAAAAAAAGTCAAAAAAAGTCAAAAAAAGTCAAAAAAGTCAAAAAAAGTCAAAAAAATCAAAAACCGTCAAAAATGTCAAAAAAGTCTTTTTTGACTTTTTTTGAATTTTTTGAATTTTTTGATTTTTTGACTTTTTAATAAAATAAGCATAAAGTGACTTGCCCTTACGTGAAAAGATAAATAAATAGAACAAAAATCATAATATAAGTGTTTAATGAAAAAACAGCTACTATTCTCCGTGGCCGTATTCTCTATGGACTTGAAACCTCTTATCGTAGAATCACCCATATAAGAATTGGTTTGGCGAAAAGTGTTTTAAAGCTTTTGACATCTTTGTTATATTATAAGTGCGAAAGTTTGGATGGATGGATGTATGGATGTTTGTTACTCAATCACGCTGCAAGGACAGAACCAATTTGACTGAAATTTGGCACAGAGATAGATTAAAGACTGGAATAGCACATAGGCTTTTTACTCCAGAAAATAAGAGTTCCTGTGGTAATCCAAACGAAGTCACTAGCATCAACTAGTCATTCATTATTGAAAGTAATATATTAACTTACACTGTCTTTTACAGGTGATTTTCCAGTACAATTTCCAGAATCCTTATGATTTTTGAACTCATCAACAAAATGAAATGCAGAATGACACTGTCCACATACAAGTACATCCAGTGTTGCCATTTCTTCATGAGCCTCTGAAATCAAATACACAGACAATAATGATATTTGATGGCTTGCATTCAGATATTTTTATACTGTAGAATATATGAAAATAATTATATGTTTCATCAGAAAATAGATGACTTCACTTCAAAAAGCAAAAAGTAATGCCAAGTTTGTATATACTTTTTGAAGGGTTAATTTTTTATTTTTAACCTCTTTAAAGAAGTAGAAAACAAAAAGCAAACAATAGCAACAAAACAATTATAAGTAACAAATAACAAAAGTTTAAAAAACATAGTAGTGAAAATCACAAGCAGTATGTTGCTATCTGTACTAAGCAGGTCTGATTTGAGGAGCAGTATGGGGAAGCACGACTGGAAATTTTAAGGAAATAGATATTCCTTGTTCCTTAGAGATACACTAAGGAGGGTATTCTGTTTAAAAATAAATAATTTTGAATATGAACTTCAAAAGAAAAGAAACATCTTTTAATTTGTGGGCTTCAGTTAGTCTGACTTAATTGATTAAAAAGGATTTAACTAAAAAGTCAATTGAATACCTTTTAAAACTACAGGATTTTTGGTTACTTCTTCTGGATTTCCTGCAGGTATTTCCTCAGTTGAGGTGGACTCTCCTTCTTCCATTGTAGTCATTTTATGTGTATGTGTATACCCCTAAAAGCCAACAGTTTAAAAACTGATATATTTTTAATCGTTCATACATAACCTTTTCATGTAGGTAGAGAAATTCCCGCCAACACAGTAGCTTTATTGCATTTCTAATAATTTATAAGTACACACGGTTAGTTCTAGTTCTAGTAATAAAGCATACTGATAAATTTAAATAGTATATCGAACATAATGTACTAATCTTTTTAAATAATTTATTTATATTTCAAATTCTAATCCTGACTAAATCAAACAGTAAAAACTACTACCAATCAATCCGACGCTTGTTGGCTTTCATCGTTCTCAATAATATGATAACAATATTTTATTTTTATAGAAAAACGCATTTAAATAGAATAGTTTTGAATTCCACTTTTACACTTACCAAAACAATGTCAAATCGTGGTCAAATCCACGATAATTTTTTTATTCAAAATTAACCCTGGTGAAGAACGCACGCAAAACGGAACAACTTAAGGCAAGCATCAAAATCTTTATGAGGAGAAAAAAATCATTGCCGACACATCGACACTGCTATTTAATAATGGCCGACAAACTGTGTTCTCTACTTCCCTCTGTGAAAAAGCAGCCAATGGGAAGGAGGTGAAAGGTTCTTTTAGACCAATGCGAAATTTAGCATGATTTGACATAACGTAACAGACTCATTAATGCCACATTGTCGACATTATTGGCCGAAACTTTTTTTATATCGACACAACTTAGCGACATTCAACAAATTCACAATTTTTGTTACAAAAGTGTTTTTTTAAGTGACAAACACTATTTACATTTAAATAGGTACCCCTGCCACTGTCTCTAAGAAGGTCCTACGTATGGGCAACGTGGTATTTGGTAACAAAATCTTATATCGCTGATCTTATCTCTTTGCTTTCCTCTTTGATTAAGTATTTCCCAACGATGTATTATTCCATAAATTAAGGTAGGTACATAATAGCTCTGCGATTTCATGGTGATTTCATCTGAGTAGGGGAGGTTTAGGTAGATATATTATGGTAAACAAATATGTAGTTAGGGAACTACCTACCTATCTAGCATCTACCTAGACTGTGGAATTGGTACCTAGCTTAGTCTGAACGTTTTGTACATCGATGGTTTTATTAGATCCAAATAAATTACAATTTTGATCAATATAATCAAGGCTTCATACAAGCTCATACTACCATACCATTAAAAACACGAAAAATTAAGATCTACTGGGTCACGTCAGCTTTAAAACAGAAAAAACTGAATCGAAATCGATTCATTTGTTGGGGAACTACGAGGGAACAGACAAAAACATAGATACACACGTCAAACTTATAACACGTCTCTTTGTCGAAGGCTAAAATTGCTAAAAACATCATGTACTTACCTACTTACTGAATGTATTTAGGATAATAATCGAACGAAATCTATATCTTTCAAGACCGAAATAGATGTTTACATGATAAGTTTGACGTTTAGATCTGTATATCTGTGTGACTGTTTGTTCCCTCGTAGCTTCCTAACGGATGGATTGATTTTGATGCGGTTTTTTCTGTTTGAAAAAGCTAAGGTAATCGAGGTGGATCTTAACTATAATTTATGAAGATCTGCTCAAACTTTTGAGGATCCTCAGCTCATTTCCTACTTGATTAAGGGTTTCATAAACTTACACTAGGGCGATTGATTTGTTTGCTGGAGAAACTGTTACTTGGGATTATTTCAACTATATAGTTAAGTAACTATGATATAGTATAGGTATATGCCGTATATGCACAGATTTAGATATATATAAAAAGAGTAATTATTAATTAAGTACATCAAATAGGTATTCTGTGGGATACCCAACTCCTCCGCAACTTTCAGTAGATAATATAGTGTGTTTCGGCTTATTAGAATAGTCTCAATGAGTACTTAGGTCTTAGATAGATGATGATTGAGGATCAAGGAGGAGGATTTGATGCTGGAGGAGAAAACTGGGTAGCACCTAAATGTAACGCCGCGTCCGCACGCTTGGCAAACCTCGGCAAGCTTTCACAAGTTCAAACGTGTGGATAGAGCGTTTGCCATGGTTTGCGTAGGTTTGCAAGCGCTTGTGGCCGATCCGTCGAGTGTCGGTCTTTTGATCACAAACCAAAGGGAATTTGCCGCAAGCGCTTGCGACTCGTCCACACGTTTGTGCGCAGTCAGTCTCGTTTGTTCACCACTGGCGGGCGGCGGCTATTAGACGTGTCATTGTATTACGTTTACAATTTACGTATCGCACCTTTATATAGAAATGGTTCTACTCTATTCTAGTAGGTACATACTAGAATAGAGTAGAATGTTTTTTATTCAAATAAACTACCAAGTGTTTTCGAACATAATATACCTACTGCTACTAATCTATAATCCTACTATCCTACTATATTATATATTATATATTATTATTATAATATTATAAATGTGAAAGTGTGGATGTTTGGATGTTTGTTACTCAATCACGCCGCAACGACTGAACCGATTTGGCTGAAATTTGGCACAGAGATAGATTAGTTTCTGGAATAGCATAGGCTTATTACCTCGCAAAATAAGAGAGTTTCCGCGGGAATTAAAAAACCTTAATCCACGCGAACGAAGTCGCGGGAATCAACTAGTCTATACAAATAAATAAAATTGTAGTGTCTGTTTGTAATATAAAAAGAACAGCTTTTTACTAACTGCATACGAAAGTGAATACGGTACTTACAACAAGAAATCAATTTTTAAAATTTTTGTCTGTCTGTCTGTCTGTTTGCGTGAAGGAGTAACAAACATCCATCCATCCATCCACCCATCCATCCATATTCCATTTTAGTAGGATTATCGATCGATAATGAGCTTAAAACATTTGTAAAAATAACTTAAGCCAAATGATAAAGCCGACACAAATTCGACGTCCGTCATGCTTGCCTCTTCAGAGCACACAAACGCACTCGCAAGCGTGCGGATAGCGACGTTTGATTCCCAAATTCGAGTTTGTAGAGGTTTTGAGTTTGCGGCAAGCGCCAAGCGTGCGGACGCGGCATTATACTTCAAGAGACTTCAAGTATCTCCTCTACAAATTAGAAGCGGAAAGCTTCGTACCCATCTGGGTACGAAGCTTTCCGCTTTTGGGAATTGTTATTATCTAATAACAATTTATAAAAAGTGCTCCCTACTCTAGCGTCTGCTAGGATCTTGCAAGGATCATACTAATCACTCATCAAGTCATCAACTCATCAACTTTATCATTTATCCAGGCGGATCACTTGATGCTTCATTAAAAAAAATCAATCTATCATCGAATATTGGTAATCGATTTAACTTCATCGATGATTAAGATTTAAGATCAGAAAAAATAGGTAGGTAGTTGGTTAAGGTGGGTTAGCCTGGAAATACACGTCAGGTTTTTTCATCCGATAGTCTGATCCGGTAGCCTGATCTGGGGCCCAAGTCTGCTATTGCAATTGTAGTTACATTGTCTATCAATGACATCCCAATTGCTACTTTTAGCAATTTGACTTGGGGCCCAGGGGTTCAATTGTCTATCAATGACATGACAATTGCTAAAAATAACAATTGTTATGTCATTGATAGACAATTGAACTACAATTGCAATAGCAGACTTGGGCCCCAGGCTACTGGAAGGCATTGAAGCCATTACTTTGTATGAACAGTCAATACACGTCCGATCCGGTGGCCGGATCGGACGTCCGAGTCGGAAACGGGCGCGAGGCGTTTCCGATTTTACTGCCGGTCCGATTGTCTGAAGGCGCGGTCTACATACTTTTAGTATGAGACAAAATAGACATCCGGTTACTCCTTCCGATTTTGCCAGTCAGGGTTCCCAACTTAGGGCTTTTAGCCCCAGGGCGGAATTTTGCTTATTGGGATTTTTTAGGGCCCAAAAAATCTAGCGCTGACACTCTGTGGACGCATCGTTGTGGTTCGAATAATGGGCGAAAATTATGAAAAAAAAATAAAATAAAATAATTCATAATAATTAAATTATTTTTATTATGAATTATTTTGGATGTTTTAAATAGAAATGACTCTCAGTAAGTCTTGTCAAATTGATTGGATGAATCCAATAGCGACGTTTTTTCTTCTTTCTCTTTCCTCTCTTTAAAGTTTCTGTGGTGGTGTCGTGTGGTGCGGGTTGTTACGTTCCCTCAAATATGGTTGAGCGAAGCAATGGCTGGATCCTGCGTCATGCTCGTGAACGGGTGCCACCAACGGGAATGGGTCTGCTTTTGCCTGCCTGTCTTAACATGCATTGGATTGTTTTGCATTTTTGAAACTTTATTGTGGAAACACTGTATACATAGCATAGTTTTGTTACCTATTGTAAAAAAAAATTTTTTTGAAAAGAGCGACCGCCGAGTTTATTGCTGGCTCTTCTCGGCAGGAACGGCATTCCGAACCAGTGGTAGATTCATTGACGATTCAAAAGTACTTGTAAAACTTTATTTGAATAAAAAATATTTCTATTTCTATTAACTCGTCATCCATCTTCTTTTCTTCTGCTTTGCTCCAAACGCAAGCACTCGGGATGATAGCTCGGGAACGACTGAGTTCAGAAAAAGCCTGACGGAAAAATCGGATGTGTATCGAGTAAATACGATCCGGTTGCCTGATCAGACAATCGGAAACAAAATCGGACGTCTATTGCCAGGCTTTAGGTTGGTTTTGGCTACGTCCGCATCCCAAGGTTAGGTATGTCCAATCGAAATATCGATTTTTGTCAAGACCCTTACAAAATGAATAATCGATATCTAGTATCGATAGTTTTACTCGATAGTAACTCAGCGACACGTATCGAATCGATACGTGTCATTGAGATATTCAAATTCTATTTATTTCATGTAGGTCAACAGACACTACCACCGGTTCGGAATGCAGATTCTGCTGATAATAGCCTAGTATCGATACCCACTCAGTATCGGTAAATAAGTTACATTTTTGCTGCTTTAAAAGCAGTGAAGATGTATCAATAGTCGATAGATATATTTTTTTACTTCATACTGCATCGATTCCTAACCATATTTTGTAAATATTATGTGATATGCTATTATTAGCTACGAATGAAAGAAAGATATATAGATACGAAGCGTTATTTTGGTGCATTTTTTTGAAAACCAAACTAGAATTTTTGTACACAGTTTAGGCACTACTATTATATTATTATTACTACTAGCAGCTGTTATCCATGATTGCAATATTTACTGGCTCGATAGCAAACCAATTCTATGTTTTCCCATTCTTTCAAAGGGTGAGACTGGGCATAAGATAAACAAAACACACTTTATAATTCAAACCAGCACGTAGACTTAAGTAGGTAATCGAAGCCCAAAGGAATACTAATACGGGTAGGTACTTTTCACCGGTATCTACGCTATACTCGATCACAAGATACGTAGTATCTATAGTAATCTGTAATCACAAAGTATCGATACTAAAATAGAATGAAAAGTATCGAAGATGTACTCGAATCGTTTTATCTTATTTAAATTAACTGGATGGTAAGTACAACACTATTTGACGCATCGTGGGACGCTCTAATTCGCGCTGTAAAATTATTTTTTCGTATTTGTTTCCTTGTATTATTACTAGGTAAGTTATAAATTGCATTTATTAGGATAAATAAAATAATATGAATCTGCCGATCAAATCAAATCTTTTAGTTTCAGACAATGTCTGGTATAGCCAGTGCACGTTTAGCCGAAGAGAGAAAAGCTTGGCGCAAGGACCATCCCTTTGTAAGTGTCATGTCCAGTCATTTCTATAAAACTATGATTGTTTGCAGATTTTTTGCAGAACCTTGACCATAGTCTTTCATTTCAGGGTTTCGTCGCAAGGCCAATGAAGAATCCTGATGGTTCATTGAATCTTATGACTTGGGAATGTGCAATTCCTGGTAAAAAAGGGGTTAGTGTATTTATTCAAATCGTATTCTTGAATTTTCATTTACTTATTGTCTTTTACTACGATGCATTTTAACTGAGAAGAGTATTGTTACACTTGAGATGCAAATATCAAACTTGCACTAAAACTACAATAAAATTTATAGATCTCATTAAGGCTGCCTCACCCAGGTGTATTGAACCCATTGTTTTCACTGGGTTCAATACACCTGGGTATTGCAATAAAATAATTTTATAGATTGTACTTTCTAAATCAAACAAAAGTCAGTGAAGTAAATCATTAATGATTATGTTATTCATTAGTTACTAATTTAAAAAAATCTGAAAGGGAAAAAGCAAGTCCAGTAATCTAGTTCTTCTAATTCTCTTAACCTTTAAGCTCGGAATGCGTATGAATTCATACGCGTGACGACATACTACCGTTGACTCGGAATGCGTATGAATCTGTACGTATACCTCAACAAAACAAAAAGTGCATTATACTATATCCCTCTTGGTTTGTTCATTTAAAGTTGTACGTGAAAGAAAGAGAGGATAGTGCGCTCTTTAATTTGACGTATAATACTTGTTACATTTTGACTTTAGCAACATGCAGTGCCATTTTGAACTCAGTTGCTCTTTACGACAAAAGGCGCGTAATTTGTGTTTACAAAAATAAAAGTTTTTGTGGGAAAGCTGAGTGAACTTTGTAATAAAGGTAAGTCAGATATACTTATTGATCTTTTATGTAAGTCATTTTACCATAAATTGAACATAACATGCAATAATTACGTTATTTTTATCATTTTCTACCAACTGGTATGGAACTTTTCTGTGTTCTGTATATTTTGAACACTGATATTTTGACCAAAAGAAACATTTTATAGTGATTCGTGTGAACAAATACTCCAGAAAATAATCGTTTTCTAGTGTTTTGTATATATTTTAGTTCGAAAACGCTTAAATTTTCGTAAATGACTGCATTATCTTTGCAAAGGCCCAAACTTTATGACCGTTTGTGCCGCCATTTTTATTATGTTTCTCTCTCGACGTAGTGCTTTCATCGTAATGTCGATGAGACTGATATCGATAAAATTATTGACGTATAAGTAATGAATAATTATCGTGTCATATCTGTCTTGTTTTGCACTGATTTGATAAAATAATAATATTGGGTTATTTATTGAAAAAAAATATAGAATGACTATAATTAGATAAACAAAAATTGTTATGAAGGTACATATAAGTGCTTTATTTATGAGTCTGTGTTACTTGAAATAAATGTTTTTTTTTTGTCATATATTTTTTATTTTTAGATGTGGAATCCAGGACAATCAAGCGTGCCAGGTGAATTTTTCGATGTCCTCAACGACGAGGAACTAGATTCGGATGACGGTGTTGTTGAGGAGATCGTGGAAAATAGATACGAGAACCTGGCGAACGAGTTGGACAGGCTGCAGGTCAGTAACAGATATTGTATAATATGTATATTATATTATTTTTGTGTAATTTGTATAAATATAAAAAAACTTTGAAATTGTTTTCTCACAGTAATTTTGTATTATTACAGCTACAACCGCAATCACAAATATTTGTAGTTCAAGATGATGGCTCCCTAGCGCCTATAGCGATGTCAGAACCCGGCGCAGGTGTTATGTAAGTATTGCTGTGTTGATAATGCGAAAATTTATGTGTGTGTATGTAATGTTTGTTATCATGACTGATTTTGATTATATTTGTATGGGGATAGTTTTTCTACATTGTCTTTATTATTGTACACAGAGCCAGTGACAGTGACGAGGATTATGAATCGGAGCAGGCCCGCATGGCAGTTTTACGGGCAATTAGCCCTATGTAAGTAGTAACTTTATTAATTTGACAATGTTTAGTGCAGTGAAGATATATATATTTATACTTCATATTTACAGTTCTCCTCGCAGTGGATCGCCGCAGCCCAGTACTTCTCGAAGTTTTTCGCCGCAGCTTGGAGTTGGTGATGCACCTATTCCTAGAGCCAACGTCCGTAACAGTGCCAGAGGGCGCGGCAGAACATCAAGAAATTATAGGGGCGGGCGTACCGGGCGAATGCATGCAATATTACATGCAATATTGCATGCAATTTTTATTTATACAGAAAAAGTTGATTAAAAATCTGATCTGTATTTTTTTTTATCTATTCATTAAAAAAGCTACTTCTTTTTAACCATTTTTTACCGTAAGACATTTCATGTACTTATATCTCTTTCATGTTTTTTTTCGATCTATTAGGTTTGGTACCTACCATGGTTCGTCATCGCGATTTATCGATAACATGGTACATCACTATTTGACTCCGTGTTTTGCATACAAATTAGTAATGACTTTGAAGATGAATTTCTTCTATTATTTGTTTGATATCATCATAAATAAATGTAACAGATAAAAAACAATTATTATGCTACAGTATACCTTGTTTTATTTTACCTAAAAGACCTCTCTTGTATGAGTTTATAGAAAAAGACAAAAACAGATGAAAAATGGATGCCTATTTCATTATTACCTCATTTATTATTTTCTGTTGAATATTTTTATAAATTGGTATTTGTTGCAATAAAATAGATATATTTCCTTCAATTGTAACTCGTTTTTTATTCTTTTGGACTTATGATCATAGATTTCTTGTTATTACAAAATGTGAGTAACTATCCAACTCTCAGAAAAGAGCCTGTTTTTATAAGGATTTTAGAGCACATAATATTGTTTAGAAGACTAAAACTTTGTACATAGGTTTTAAGACATATATTCAAGATTACAATAGGCATAAATCATTTTTCCAAAGTTGCCTAATATTCCTAAAATATTTAGTTTTACATGAACATGTCTCAATTTTTTAATTGTACATTTTTAGATAGAAATTGGAAGTGAATGAGGCAATGAGTCATAGGGAATTTTGTTTTAAATTTATAACTGAATTATCATAGAACAGTCTACTTTTTGTTTCAAATAAAAATTCCAACTAGTTTCCGAGTTATTGACATTCTTGTAAAAGTCGGCAAATATCGGGCCGCGCCGCCATGACAGTGCGCGAGTTTACGGGTATAAGTTATGTTATGTGACAGTCGAGCATAAGGGTTAAATAATATTGACTTAACGGTGGGGACCCATTATCGGGTAAAACGAAAAAACTTTATTGTTGTATTTGAGAAATTTTCTTCAACTTGCATTACAAAACATTTATTGATGGATGCTTTTCTTTTCAGACTCCATGGGAGGGTGGTCTATACAAGTTAAGAATGATTTTCAAAGATGATTATCCCTCGAGTCCCCCCAAGTGTAAATTTGAACCACCCCTCTTCCATCCCAATGTATACCCTTCTGGAACCGTTTGCCTATCGCTACTAGACGAAGAGAAGGACTGGCGTCCCGCAATCACAATCAAACAAATTCTTCTTGGTATTCAAGACCTTCTGAATGAACCAAATGTGAAGGATCCAGCACAAGCTGAAGCATATACAATCTATTGGTTTGTATCCATTTTTTTAATAACAAGATGGCTTGCGCTTGGTGACAATCAATAACTGAAAGCGCTGATGAGTTCTAGGTTGGAGCGTGCTTGCCTAGAAAATGTCTCTTCACTTTTGTCTTGAACAACACTGACACCTTGAACAACACTGACACCACAAGTCTGTTTCTCATCTTAGCGGTTCGTTTCAGAAACATTAATCTGGCTATAACTCAAGAATGGCTTGGCCTATTTGAATATTTTTCTTTTGTTTTCCGTAATACAGGAATGGTTTAAAAACAAAACAAAAAAAATAGGGAAAACCCCCAAAAAAACAGCTGGAAAATTGAAAAACTTAGAATTTGTAATTTTGTGTAGGAACCACCACTCCAGATTACTAATGGCGAGAGCAAAACTGCTGGTTAAAGCTAGTTAGCTTGCTTATTTTAAAGCAATTTTTTTTTTTTCAGTCAAAACCGACTAGAGTATGACAAGAGAGTACGAGCGCAGGCCCGTGCTATGGCTGCAACAGAATGAAGCTCCGATGCATTCTACAACATTCCTTAACTTAATACCGTTGGAATGCAGTGACCATCTTTGGTAGCAGGGCATTATTTTGACTATGTATGTTGATTTTATCTACTATATGTTCCTGAACCTGCAAGCCTGGGCTATCTTGATGGGTGTGGTTTATTTATTGACCCTTTTTTTGGTCTATTGGCCAGCTTATTCAGTTTTGGATCACGAGGTACAGGTATATACCAGGTTTGGGTGTGATAGTCAAAAATTGGGATAGTTCTGTAACTCACAATAGCAGTGTAGCAAGCAGTCCAAAGAAATTAGTGGTGATGATAAGTTCAGACAGCATGTAAGCCCATCAAAATATGAAATGATGGAATAGAGAGTGTATACTTACCTTTGCACATACAATACTATCTCCTACATAGCTCTCTGAACATTGTGTTCACTAAAGAGGATTATAGAGTGCTACAAGTTCAGGAACATAGTGTTTTATAATGGCTACCCAGATTTAGGCTGACCACATTTTTAGCAGTTTGTCCAAAAAAAAAATTCTGCTCACGCATTTTGTATTAGATCCTTGTCATCGAATTTTACTTCATCGGTATTTCAATGACAAAAACAAAGTTTTCTGTTTGGACAATTCTTGATATGTGGCCAGCCTAATCTAAGATCACTAACTTCAATTTAAATTCTTGCTTGGAAATCAGTACTGAACACTTGCTTCAAAGTTGGTTAAAAAAGATTAGGTTTAAGTAGTGTTAAAGTATTTACTATTGAAAATCATTGCACAGTAAATAATTTAACAAAATAATAATAAATTAAAAATCGAACTTAGTTACATGTGTTTTAAAGAACCATCAAAGAATCACTGGCAGTTGACATAAGGCGTATGGATTAAAATAATATGTTAGGTGTTTAATTTATTTAAGAAGACAAAATATCAATTGAAATGTCTGGAATGTGAAAAATACTTACTGTGTTATTTAAAAACTGATAGTAGCTAATGTATGTATGTAAAATAAGGCTTTTTAATTGTAGATTGAATAAGTATAAAATTTTTGTTATTTCCTCTATCTACTATGTAATATTATAAAAATAAAGATTAAGTTATTTTTTGTTAGACTGCCATCATATTCTGCTCTATCAACTCTTGCATAACCATTGGTATAATGGAGTTTCAAAAGAATCTTCAATAGGTATTATTTTAATCTATTTTTGTATTTTTATGTTAGATTTATGTAACAATAAATACAACTAAATTCAATGCGTATTTTTTTTTAAGTGCCACTTCCTCGCATCTATGTGCTCTAATACTAAATACTAATAAACTGAAGTGTATGTATGTAATTTCAAAATAACCGCCTTTTAAAAAGCACAGGATAATTTTTTTTACATACCGTAACCTAAACAAGTTTTTTAAATTTTTGTCTGTCTTTGTATAGGCTTTCCGAACAGCTGCACCGATTTTGACGAGATTTTCACAGACATTTGTAGCTAATGTAATTCCCCTTATTACTAACTAAACCAACTCTCTCGCCTAAAATTAAAATCTATGACATATTATTTACCTTTTCCTACCTACCATGTTAAAAACAATGGTTTATACCCAAACAATGGTTTATACCACAAATACCCATGAGCTGCCCATGAGTAAAGTAATAATTGTTTATACCTCATAAGAGAGTAGTATATTCTCTGTTAAGTCACTAATAAGTAGGTAGGTAACCTATAGTTCGTAGACAGATGATAAAATACCTAGTTGTTCCTGGTCTATGATACCTACCTATAAGCCTGGAAATACACGTCCGATTTTGTTTCCGATTGTCTGATCAGGCTACCGGATCGTATTTACTCGATACACATCCGATTTTTCCGTCAGGCTTTTTCTGAACTCAGTCGTTCCCGAGCTATCATCCCGAGTGCTTGCGTTTGGAGCAAAGCAAAAGAAAAGAAGATGGATGACGAGTTAATAGAAATAGAAATATTTTTTATTCAAATAAACTTTTACAAGTACTTTTGAATCGTCAATGAATCTACCACTGGTTCGGAATGCCGTTCCTGCCGAGAAGAGCCAGCAATAAAGTCGGCGGTCGCTCTTTTTATATACAATAGGTAACAATGCTATGCTATGTATACAGTGTTTCCACAATAAAGTTTCAAAAATGCAAAACAATCCAATGCATGTTAAGACAGGCAGGCAAAAGCAGACCCATTCCCGTTGGTGGCACCCGTTCACGAGCATGACGCAGGATCCAGCCATTGCTTCGCTCAACCATATTCGAGGGAACGTAACAACCCGCACCACACGACACCACCACAGAAATTTTAAAGAGAGGAAAGAGAAAGAAGAAAAAACGTCGCTATTGGATTCATCCAATCAATTTGACAAGACTTACCGAGAGTCATTTCTATTTAAAACATCCAAAATAATTCATAATAATAATAATTTTATTATTATGATTTTTTTTTTTTTTTTCATAATTTTCGCCCATTATTCGAACCACAACGATGCGTCCACACAGTGTCAGCGCTAGATTTTTTGGGCCCTAAAAAATCCCAATAAGCAAAATTCCGCCCTAAATTTGGGGCTAAAAGCCCTGAGTTGGGAACCCTGACTGGCAAAATCGGAAGGAGTAACCGGATGTCTATTTTGTCTCATACTAGAAGTATGTAGACCGCGCCTTCAGACAATCGGACCGACAGTAAAATCGGAAACGCCTCGCGCCCGTTTCCGACTCGGACGTCCGATCCGGCCACCGGATCGGACGTGTATTGACTGTTCATACAAAGTAATGGCTTCAACGCCTTCCGGTAGCCTGATCAGGCTACCGGATCAGACAATCGGATGAAAAAACCTGACGTGTATTGCCTGGCTTATAATAAGCCAGGCAATACACGTCTGACAACTGTCATAGGACTCAAATTATTTGAGTCCTATGACAGTTGTCAGATTGACATTAATAAGGTTGGGGTTGGGACAATGTTGAAAATCTATCATAATGACATCGATATTTTTATTACTAGCTATAACTGTCGATTATAGATAGTTATTATATTTTCAATCATTAGGATAATTATTTATAACTACTAATTACAATGAAATTAAACAAAAGGGATAAAGGTTTCATATTTTATTTAATTATGTAGTGGTGCAGAACCCAAATCATCGTCACTATCATCACATTCAAAGTCGCTAGAGGAAAGGAGGAGGAAGATAATTTTCAATTTAAAAAGTAACAACTTATTACGATTTAACATATTTGTAGTGCCCATAAACTATAGACTTTGGTTACAATAACAAAAGGAACGTCACTTTTAATGTGCATGAACCAATGAAGTATGATATTTTTCGCGTATATTGTTCATACATTTGTACCATTTCAAAATATTGGACTTCATAGGCGTCATTTGGTTGACATCTGTCACAGGACAAGCTATAGGTACCTATTGTACCTATTTTACGTAGAGAGAGAAGACATAGAGTCAGTGACGATTTCTTTCTCACTCACACTAAAAAGAGAGCAGAAATAAAGTTATTAATGTGATAAACAGAGACGCAGCTACCCAATTTTTTGTCCCTCATCGTGTAACCAGTTTTTTTCAAGGTCGACACACTTTTGTGCGAAACAAACTGACAGTTAATAAGAAAATTTAGTATCTATGTGTGTTGCCAGCTTTAGGTACCTATACAATGTCCCGATTTTCCCTATCCTACTTATATTATAAATGTGAAAGTTTGAATGTATGTATGGCCATCCATACATACATCCAAATTTCAGCCATATCGGTTTAGTGTGGCGTGATTGAGTAACAAACATCCATGTTTGTTACTCAATACGCCACACTAAACCGATATGGCTGAAATTTGGCACGGAGATAGGTTTTTTTTAGTAATGTCCTCTGACATACCGTAACGGCGGGTTACTTTGGCTACTTTTTCAATTTTAGGGTTCCGATAAAAACTTCGGAACCCTTATAGGATCACTTCGTTGTCCGTCTGTCTGTCAGTGTGTCACCACCGTTTTTTTTTTTAGTTTTTGTTGAAACAAAATAAAGTCGTGATGGAAGAAATGAATATTATGAGAAAAGAAAAGAAAGATGATGGATACTAGAATATAATATATGTCGGCGATGATTAAAGTGTATTCAGTTAGATAGTGTCGGTTACTGTTCTGAATCATCCTGAAGTTTCGTTCGAATGTCCAACGACCAGTCGAGAACTGTTGGCGATCTTAAGAATTATTTTATTTACAAAGTTCTTAATTTTTAAAGCCATTTTTAAATAGCTCGAGGCAGACTTTTAATGTTTTTTTTAAATAATTATTAACTTAAACTATGAAGAGTTGCAGTTTTATACGACTGCCTGAAAAAAGGAATATACTGTTAATTTCATTAATGATGATTTTGATGACTAAATATACAATTTTTGTTGCATTTAATTCAATAGCATTACTCGATCGAAGGAAAATTTTAACTGTTCATTAAAAATTATTTTGTGTAACATTCTTACTAGTAACGAAAAAAAATTTTCCTTTGTGTTACATACATCTTTTTTCAAAGTGACTCACATATGCTAAATTTCTATTCGGCATTTCAATATTTTTTTTAAGGAGCAAATAATTATCTAGTGAATTGGTCCTATGAAACTACATTAAAAAACTTTAGTAAAAAAAAAAATATTTTTAAAAAACCGACTTACGTGTACAAACTAAAATTATTTTATACTTTTAAATGGTGGTTGAAGTTAATATTGTGTGCAATAAAGAATAATAAATTCTTTATTGCACACAATATTAAGATATATGTAAAAAATAGAAGCTTACCCTAATAGGTATGTCTCTCCCAGACAACCTTATATGTGTAGGTATGTTATTTAAAAAATAAAACAGTTCAGCATCTGTTTTGTCGTTTTATTTAAAAATCCTGGGAAGAATTTTCCATCTAATTTGGGGTACTAGGGGAGTGCAGTTATTGTGGCAACATTAAACTCGAACTTGTCATGTGACGTCATCGTTACGTCATGTTATCTCTATTTCAGTCGCGGTTACACAGTACCTTGGTCTATTGCCTTCTCTGTCTACGCTATTTTATCAACTATAATCCCTATAATCTGTGGAGTGGAGCAGCTGTCAAAAATTTTAAATTATCAAGCGAAAAATATTGAATAATAAATTTCTACGGCAACAATTAAATTCTTCAATATTAATCACAATAAATCCTAACGTGTGAATTTAATACTTACTCTAAAATGGCTGATGATGAACAAGATCCTAAAGAATACCGGTGGGAAACAGGTTATGAGAAAACATGGTAAGTCTCTCATTGTTAGGTAAATATAGTGTTCTCAATAAAGCTCAGGGATAGCCCTTGTACGGAATGAATAAAAAATGCTCACTTTTTTCTCGTAAATTTTTCATAAACACCTCATACATACCATACCATAATGAGTTAGAAAGATACCTCTTGGAAGCTTTATAGCTTAAGTTTAATTTAAGTTGAACAGATTAAAGAACAAGCAGTGGGAAGGTAAACTATGAGATCTCTGATATACAGGGACCAGTCGTTTGCATTTGAGAGAGTATTTGTTATATGGAGAAAGTGGAACTGATGCTTGTTTTCACCAACATTCCCTAACTTTTTTGAGCTACCTAAGCTAAGTTAGGTGATGCTTTGTATCAATTTTGTTTTCACAAACATTTAGGGTGGAAATGACATTGGGTTAGGGATTGTATTTGTACCTATGTACGCTATTTAAGGGATGATGATGATTATGGTTGGTAAAAACGAGGATCAGACCTATAAAACTTAACAGGATTGAACTTAACTATACTAAAGATTTGGTGTGATATATTTTTCTTGTATATTTTTAAGGGAGGCTATCAAAGAAGATGAAGATGGACTTGTTGAGGGGCTGGTGGCAGAGTTTGCACAAAAGGCTGCAAGAAAGGCAGCTGTCCCCCGTCGTGGACCTATTCGTCTTGGCATGATGAGACATTTACTTGTTGCTATAGACTGCTCTGAGGCTATGACCTCACAGGATTTGAAGCCAATGAGATTTCTGTGCACTCTGAAAGTAAGTTGTAATTTTTTAAACCCACACCTTGGATTAATCATATAAACCAAGGTGTGGACATTAGTTAGTTTTCTAGGAAATCAATGATTAAAAACCTCATTGATTTTCTAGAAAATGTAGTCCTCCTAATATAGTCCTCTACCTACCTGAGAATTTCCCATCAATATTGGTTGAACCTTTCCAAATATTAGCCTGAAAAACAGATCATCATCAGCCCAAATGCATCCACTGTTGCACATAGGCCTCTTTCAAGTAGCATCAACATTGCCTATCTGAATTGCGAATGTTGCGAAACTGATTTTAGTTGCTGGAGAAATTTGTTGAAGAATTCTTTGATCAAAATCCACTCAGTCAGCTGGGCATTATAGCTATGAAGAACAAAAGAGCTGAAAAGGTGACAGAGCTGTCTGGAAATGTTAGGAAACACGTCAAAGCTGTTCAAGGGTGAGTTTAATAAGTTGAAACCGTAGTGAATTACATACATTGAAACTGAATTGTGCAAGCACAAGTGCACTCTCTATCCACTCACTCACATAGTCCGATGGGATGGCATTGGCCTGTGACAAATCACAACAGTGCAATCGAGCTATGAAGGAATTTCAGTTGTTAAGGAACAATAGCACAAGTCAGTAACTGTTGGATTTTTTCTTTATATGTTTAAAAGCATATTAAGTCGTCTCTCTTATCTTCAGGTTGAATAACAATTTGTTGTTCAGGATCTTTGAGCTCAACTCATTATTATCCCAAGAAAATCCTAACCACTGTGTGATTAATGGAGAGGAGTCATTACCCTCACCAATGAAGAATACAATGCAGAGAGAGAATGTGAAATGTAAAATATCAATTTGTTTTCCAGTTTGTCAAATCTGTCTCTGACCGGGGAACCATCTTTGCAAAATACACTTGAGTTGGCAGGCAGGATACTGAGGCCCCTACCAGGTCATGCCTCACGGGAACTGCTTGTGTTGTTTGCTTCTCTGACCACTTGTGATCCCAGTGACATCAATACTACTATACAGGTGAGTACTGCCTAGTGGTTAGAGGTCCCAGGTTCATTCCCGGGTTGGGCCAAAGGTGTGCTTTTCCGGGTGGGCTTTTCTGTCAAAAAATTGTCAGTACTAGCCAAGAGTTAAAAAGAGTCACCCCCGTGCCTCTCTCTGGTCGTGTCGGATTTTCCGTCCCATCGGAGTATGAGAGTGAGGGAATAGAGAGTGCACCTCTGTTTGACCACACACTTGTGCACTATAATATCTCCCGCGAAGACGTTTAGTAATAAAAGGTACAAAAGTTACAGCGAAACTTGGAAGGGTATTCCTAATTTCGATAATGAGTTTGAAACTTTATTGTACACGTACAAAGTAGAACAAGTTTCATAAATAAACTTATAAAATTAATAAAAAATGTACTTACAACTTTTCAATTCTTTTACTCTCACTAAAGGACTTTTATTACACTGCTTAATATGTTTAAAGGTGCACTGATGTTCATCATTTTGTAATGGTTTCAGACTCTAAAAACAGATGGGATACGGTGTTCTGTGATAGGTCTGGCTGCTGAAGTACGAATATGTAAAAAGTTATGTCAGGACACTGGCGGAGAATATGGGGTTTGTATACAAGTTTATATTAAATTTTTCCAATTAAGCATTACTTTTATTTTTGACAACCTGGATGGCGCAGTGGTTGAGTGATGTGGGTCTTATAACTGGGAGGTCTTGGGTTCGATTCCTGGCGGGGGCAATTTGGGAATTTATAATTTTTGAATTATCTCTGATCCGGTCTGGTCTGTGGCCGTATAACGAAACCGTGAACCCAATATATGACTACTTGTGCCATTTATGAAGTAAAATAAAATTAATAAAATAAATTATTTTAAACATTGACAAAATGAACCATTTCTTTCGTTTCCTGTAAAGTTCGGATCTCTAGACTTACGAGGTTATCATTCTACAGCGACAATATCTACCTATCTATCTATTATTCTCTATCTTCGATCACAGATAAGTTCTCTATCTATCGTTATCTATTATGTTTGTACGAAGGTGGTATTAGATGACGTCCATTACCGATCGTTGCTGCTGGATCAAACCTCGCCGCCGGCTCGAGCGCGCGCCCTGGACGCGGGGCTTGTCAAGATGGGCTTCCCCTACACGCCGCCGCCGGAACAGCCCGACGCAGACCCGCCCATCACTGTCTGCATGTGGTGAGTGGATCGATGACGCTGACCTCTATAATTAATCTATGACAATCACTGGTGTGGCTGTCCTACAAATGACAGCTTATAAAAAGTGCCTATGTGTTATTCCAAACTATCTCTATATCTGTGTGCCATATTTCAGTCAAATTGGTTCAATCATTGTGGCGTGATTGAGTAACAAACACCCATCCATGCCATCCATCCATCCATCCATACATACATACATACAAAATTTGCATCTATAATAGTTTAATTAGTTTGACTGATATAGTACTATAATAGTTTGGATTGGATGTAGATTTAGACCTTAAATAAATAAGCTTTTACTAACTGAAAATATATAACATGTTTGATAACTAACTAAAATACATATTTCAGTTCCGTTAGACAATTTATTATGTATTATAATTAATTTTAAATTAAAAAAAATTGAAAAAAATTAATTAAAAAAAAATTGATTTTTTTTTATTGGTTTAACAAATACATTAGTAAGGATTTATTTGGTTTCAGCCACGTGGAGGAGGGCGAGGGCGTGGGCGGCGAGGGCCACCTGTGCCCGCAGTGCCGCAGCAAGTACTGCTCGCTGCCCGCGCAGTGCCGCACGTGCGGCCTCACGCTCGCCTCCGCGCCGCATCTCGCCAGGTCGGCTCATACCACTGACTTCTATAATAATCTATGGTTAACACTGGACAGGCTACTGTCATAATTTTTTTTTTGATTTATCGACGCCATTTTGGCGGTAAACAGTTACGAGTGTCCAAGGAACTAAAATTAGTGATGGCAGTATTTGACTATCAGTTTACATAAATTTCTAATTTGGACTATTACGAACATTTTAAAACAAAAAATTGCCATCTCTAGTGATTGCCATACCAACAACCAGCATTTTTTTAAATGTTGATTTCTATGATCTATGCAGATCATATCACCATCTATTTCCTGTGGAGCCGTATGAAGAACTAACCAATGAGGGTCAGGCGCAGTTTTGTTTCTCCTGTTTGAGATCTTTCACCGATTTAGACAAACAGGTAAGTTTCAACTTTTGTAGTCATCGTTTCAAGTTTCAACCTTCGTATAGTCTGATTTTTAATTGCGTGGAATTCTGACGTATCTTAATGTTACCAGAGATTTAAAAAATCCCACAAAAAAGATAATAAAAAACTTATAAAAACAAAAATCAATTGCCGCACATAGATATAATATGACAAATGCCAGACAGTCCTGAGTTTGGGGTAAAATCGAACTACAGGTGGTAATACTGTTTTTCATACAAACAACTCGCTCTATTTACAAAATGACAGCTGTCAGAATTCCACCGAATTAAAAATCAGACTATAGTCATCCTTTTAACCTTTATAGTCGTCGCTTCGACTAGACAATCAAATCCCGCATTGAAATCTGAATCCCACAGACCTGCAGGACTTGCGAGGCTGCAAAAAATCATAATAATTTTTGTACCCAATAATATATTTATCAACAATTAATGAATTAAAAATGTATAATAATAACTAAACTAAAGCTCTATTATGTTTGTAAATCACAAATTTTATTGTTACTTTTAATAAAATGAAATTCTTTAAGAAGTAAGCAATCATTTGTAGGAATACATTTTATCCATCCAGGAAAACAAATTGTTTTCGTGGAATTTTCAAAATGCGCACAAAATCAAATAATCGAGATTTCTTAAGATGCGAGACCAAATGAAATGGTGTTAAACTCTGTCTGTCCGACACTGCCGTACGCCCCCGTACGTTGACGTACGAGAACGTAAGTACGACTATGTGTGTTCCAGATATACCGCTGCAATCGTTGCACGGAGCATTACTGTTGGGAGTGTGAGAGCGTGATATCGAGCACGCTGCACGTGTGCCCGGGCTGCGCGTCGCGCCCGCACCTCTACCAGCGGCTGCCTGACACTTCGTGACACTAAATCTGGGAGTGAGAGAGCGTGATATCGAGCACGCTGCACGTGTATCTGCGTCGCGCCCGCACCTCTACCAGTGACTGCCCGACATCTCGTGACACTAAATGCTGGGAGAGTGAGAGCGTGACATCGAGCACGCTGAAATTGCGAAAGATGTAACTTAAGAAATGTATGTAACTTAAGAATAGATGAGATTGTAAATATAGTTTAAGAGAATTGAAAAATAAAACAGAAAGTACGATAAGATCTTTTATTTTATATCACATTTTTATACTCTAGGCGTTTATAGAAAAATAAAAGCCTTCACATCAAAAACATTTTAAAAGCACCTAATAAGTACAATCAGCTGTTATATTTGCAATGGATAAAAATACGTAGGTATGATGTACAAGGTGTATTGAAACTCCGAAATAATACTGAAGGAGGTGAATGTGCTCATAAAACTTTCCCCAAGGAACATAGGTCGAAATGTGAAGAAAAAATTTGGGCCTCCCATACAAAATTGAGGTAAAATTTATTTTTTTCATATTTCGACCTAGATTCCTTGGGGAAAGTTGTTCAGTTTTATGAGCACATTCACCTCCTTCAGTATTATTTCGGAGTTTCAATACACGTTGTATAATATGTAAGTATATACTCGCAAATGCGGATACCCAAGTTAGTTTAGATTAAACCAATGATTGTCGGCAATTTGTAATGCAATTTTGCATTTTATGATGTATCGAAATTTGGATGCCATGAAAGGTTGGGATGTGTATTGTTTTGTAACCAGTGTAAATTTGTAAATATAAAGAGAAATCTTGCTATATGCATGCTAATCTATGCTATATAGGGAAGTCATGACTCATGATAAATGCGGGATTATAATCCCGCAATCCTGCAGTCGTATCCATACTTATGATAAAGTTTAAGGTCGTTCATGTCAAATTGTACTATCTATTTCGATCTTTGGTCATAAATGAGCCTAAAGCCTCTAAAAGATGAACTTATGAATTGATTTGGGAATTTTGTCGTAACTATTTTGCATATTCTGATCCATTACAAATTTTTCACCTCCATCTGGAGGTAACGGCTATATAAGACGTATTTTATGGACTATACATATTGGTCATTGAATAAATCACAGATTAAATCTCATATCACATAATACGGTGTCTGGTACCGTACCACACTGTTTGTAACTAGCTGCTGAAATAAAGCTGTATACACATGGATGATGATTTGAACTACTTATGTAGATATAAAGATTACTCACGTAAGAATAAAGGATATTATATTATAAACATTTAACATACATGTGCATAAAGCTTTATAATCTAAAAAAAATACCCAGTTGGTTTTAAATAAATTACAAACCACAAAGCTATACACAAATTCTCTATTTACATTCAATTACTTTAATGGAGACTAATATCATCAAAATGTGAATGTTCAGCGAATAAAATATTAAAATAAATTGAAGTAAGTAATTTACAGTACGGAGTCTCAACGACGATGGACAGGACAACAAAAATGATTAAAAAAGGGTATTTCACTTCGGAAAAATCACTTGAAAAAATTGATATGGATTTCACTCATTGATATTATATTTAAGAACCTAGTCTATTATTTCACTAAAAAAAATGTTTGGGCCAAAATAAAGGCGAAAGTTTGGTGAATATTTACCAAAAAACCGTTTTTCTAAGTCCTTTTTCGCTTGATCACTCACAAATTACGTTTAAATGCACATATAAAAATATTTATATAAAAATGGTATATAACACTGTAAGTATACAAAAACATTGTTTTTTTAGAATTCAGGCAAGATACATTTAAGTATATAGAGCAAAATGTATGTTTTATAAACACGGTCTCTATCAAAATATGGAATTATATATTTATACTTACTTATTGCATAAGTTTCATAACTTATGTTTTACTAATATTTCACTTACAACATTTAGTTAACATTTAAGTTTACATTTGATTAAATTTTCCTAAATTATCATAAGATTTGTTAGTCATTATAATTTAAATTAAACATATTAATGTATATGAACGTAGTACTCTAAGGTACCTATAATATAAAAACCAAAAACTTACATCCCATCCAACTACTTGAAAATGCTATTCGAGTGAAAAGTAGGTATTTGTAGGAACATTAAATGACATACAAATTATACGTAACTTTCCAATGCCAATCGTGAGACGTTATCGTCCCTAGAACTACGAACCCCTAGGTGTTAAGTAAGGTTTTTGTTTTGTACCTATTTTATTGGTAGGTAAATAACAACACAATACATACTTTTAACCTTCTCAAACGTTCTGCGTCTCAGCGTTTTTCTTTCGCGTAACCCATAAAATATTTGGTTTCTGATAATACTGTTCTATTTGGATGAGGGATTTGCCTTTCGTTTCCGGAAGCAAGAGGAAAAGAACGATGGTAGCTAGCGTAGCCGATGCGCCGAAAAGCCCAAACACTCCGGCCATGCCTATATTTTTTTTCATTATAGGGTACAGTTTGGTGAAACCAAAGAGAACGGAGTTGAAAAGGCAGAATATGTAACCCCCGCAGAGACCGCGGACCTTGGTCGGTAGGAGTTCTCCAATCATTAGGCCTGGTAAGAGGAAGAAGCCTAATGTATTGAATGCGACGTAGGCAAGGATCAATGTTGGCGGAGCTACGCCAGCCCCCGGGCCTTGAGAGAGGAGGAATGCTAGAGCGAGGCAGCACACTGCGCTGCCCACTCCCGACACCATCACCAGGGCTCGTCGGGTCACCTTCAGTAGGAGGATGCACGCCAGAATTGTTACGGCGAGACGAACGCATGCGGTTGCGTTGGCCGCCATCTGCAAACAAACATCCGTTGTACATTATAGGAGATCCTTACTAATGTTATAAATGCCAAAGTGTCTTTATTGGTTTGTCCTTCAATCACGCAGCAAAGGAGAAACAGATTGACGTTATTTTTTTTTCGTGGGTAAGTAAAGTTTTATCCCGGAAAGCAGAGGGTCACCCGCGAGATTATTGAAAGCTCATGACGCGGAAAAGTCGCCGGCAAATAAAATTATTATTATCAGTGCAATGTTTTCGTAACTAAGATCGAGAAGAGGTAGTTACAAATCCAATAAATTATTATTGGTTGGAAACATAATCTTTGGCTTGGCTAAACTTGGCTTCACGGCTTGCTGATGTTGATAAATAACTTACATGTGGACTTAGAGCGCCCCCGGAGTCCTTGACGATATCAACAGCGTAGAATATGACGACATAGCTGCCGGACAGGATCTGCAGCATGTTGAACGCGTTGATCAGCAGCAGCGGCTTCAGCACCGGCGGCCGCAGCACCGTCGCCAGGAAGCGTATGGTTTCCTCCCCGCGCGCCTTTTCCTTCTCCCTGGCGGATATTAGTTCGTGGAGCTCACGTTGCGCCTGTTGAGTGACGTATTGATCAATGATAGCCAGATCTCATCTGATAACCTAAGTCGATTCGAGGGATCGCAAATTCGATCCCAGGCACGATCACGCATGACTTTTCAGAGTTATAGGTATGCGTTATAAATATCACATGCTTCAACCGTGAAGGAAAACACCGCGAGTAAACCTCCACGCCTGAGAGTTCTCCATGTGTTCTCCATGATTTCAAAGGTGTGTGAAGTCTGCCAATTGCATTGCATTGGGCCAGCGTGGTGGACTATGTGACCCTTCTTTGAGAGGAGACCTGGCGTTTAGTAGTACGCCGTTGATGGATTGCTAATAAAATTATCAATAGTTTCATACCTATATCAGTACGTGGACAGACGATAGGTAATAGATTAGGTATTTATTCACCAAAATGCAGATACAATGTGATGATATTATAGATATCTCTTTTGTTCGGAGTTCATGATTTGTTGTTGCGGATGTACCTACTTAATTGAAAATTTTAAAACTATGCAGCTGTGAAAGAGTGAGGAGATTGCACATCATTGAATTTGTAATTGCTATTGTGAGCACATTCGAGAAACGCGACATCAATTGCCAAGTGCGTTCTTATTGAGCTCATTAGATGCATAAAGGAATAAACACGAGTAGTCCATTGAAGTGTTTAAATCAAAATAAATTACTTTAACTCCATTCAAACTTTCCGCTTTATCATTTGTTCATGTCATTTTAAGAAACCAAGGTATGTAATGTACCTAATGATAGGCAAAATAAGTACCTATCTCTGCGTCCATGCCTTCTCTGGCTTAAGCTGGAATCTACCTATATAGACCGCACTATCACTTTGCTAAGACTCAAGACAGAGTTAAAACGAGACAGATTTATGTTAGAGCATTTTCGTGTTTCGTTTTAACTCTAACTTAACTAAGTCCGAGCTGAGTCAGTGCACGCTCTCTAGATATCAGCATTAGAGTCTGTGATAATGACTGAGTCCACTTTTTAAGGTTCCGTAGTAAAACAACAAGGAACGCTTGTTTTACTAACGACCAAAATTAAGTTTGCTTGTTCCGAGCTTTTTCTGATTAACATAGATATTTGCCAACTGAAAACTTTCAAAGTTTACCAAAATCGGATTATTTTGATAACCGTTTAAATGGTAGCCAAATTAAAATAATGCGCCAACTCACAGTATCAGGATCTCCTCGCAACCTCGACATAGCTGCCATGGCTTCGTGGAAACGTCCGCGTCGTGCAAGCCAAGTTGGACTTTCGGGTGAGAAGCATAAAGCTGCAAATGCTAATGTCGGTAGCACGATGGACAAGTGCGCTACCGACCGCCATGACAATGCCCCTCCAAGAGCATATACGTAGAGTACGCCTAAAGAATATGCTACGAATGGTGTTCCTATGAGTAAACCTCTTAAACGAGGTTCTGAGATCTCTCCTAAGTACACCTGTGGACAAAAGAAATAGGTTGTAAGTATTCAAGGTTCATTTTAAACTGCCAAACATCTACAACTCTTCGAACCAGTGCAGTGATAGATTCATTGGACGATTCGAAAGCACTTTGTAAAAGACACAACTGACAACTTCTGCAGGTGGTACATACCTGTAATAATTCTGAACAACTATTGATTACAAATTAGATCACTATCTCTGTACCTACCTACTACACACATAGTTAGATACATACCTACAATCCAAGTACCTAATACTTGAAGCGAAAATGGATTGTGTTTGTTTGAATGGATCGACGTGATTTTGCATGGATTTAGTTAAACAACTACATAGGTAGGGACTAGGTACTTTTTATCCCGAAAATATATTTAAAGTAGACTTGCAACGAATAGTATATTCGGCAGTATACCGAATACCGAATATTCGGCGAGGCCCCTGACCGAATAGCCGAATATTAGGCAAAAGTATTCGGCTGGATTTTAGCGCCAAAAACTTGTACAGACGTGATTGTTTCGCGTTCCTTTGCCTTGTTCTAATGTACTCATCGCCCGGGCGCCCGCTGTTGCTCTTGTAATAGTGTGAAATTTAACAAATAAACAATTAAATAATTACGAACGTACCTTAATAATAAAAAAATCAATTATGGCCTTTAAAAAAATCACCTATATGGGCATACTTCGAGGATGATGTAAATGATAATATATAATAATAATAATCAATCGATTTTAATTTTTCATTTTACCAATTATTTCTCTATGACAAAATGTATTATTTAAGTATTCGGTATTCGGCCGAATAATATGTAGATATTCGGTATTCGGCCGAATATAATAAAAGCAGCCGAATAGGCCGAATACCGAATAGTAACCGAATATTCGTTGCAAGTCTAATTTAAAGTGTTCTCGCGGGATTTTAATAGTCGGGCAATACCTAATAAATTATAATTCTTAAATAAAACCAGCCAGCCTAGCGCGAGTCGGACCCGCACACGAAGGGTTCCGTATACCATCGTACAAGACCCAGCTATTATTAAGATCGAGAAAAACAGAAGTTTATGAAATGGAGTAAAAGATGAAACAAAAAATTAAAAATTGAAGAGACCTCCTCTTCAATTTTTTTTAACTTTATTTTTTTCTGTATCTGTATTAAGCAGGTCTGACTTGAAGTGCGGTGCGGGAAAGTGCGAGCCGAGGTAGCGGCAACTTGACATGAAAGGGTAGTATATATATAACTGGATGAGGTACATACTTGTGAAGGTGCCGCAAGAATGCCGACAGCGAACCCGCACACGATCCTGCCCAGCAGCAGCAGGGCGTGCTGCGAGGCCGTGCCGATCAGGATCCAGCCCACCACCAGCGGCAGAGTGGAGGCCTGCAGCGTCCGCCGCCGCCCGATCGCCTCCATGATCGGCCCGGACAGCATGGAGCCGAGCGGCGTGGCCGCCGAGTGGATGCTCGCTGTCAACAAATCAAAACAAAATCCTCACGATTTTTTTAATTCGATGACAAGATAACCCTTGACTGCAATCTCACCTGATGGCAAGTGACGATGCAGTCTAAGATGGTAGCGGACTAGCTTGGAAGGGGTATAGCAGTGTAAATTCAACCCATACCCCTAATCGGTTTCTTTCCTTTCGGTTTTCCTACTTAATGAATTAATGAATATACGTATACTTTTATTCTTATACTTTAGCATAGGGAGAAGATAATTGTATCCCAAGGGATAAAATCGGGGATAAAATTTGTCTCCAGCTCCATGCTCATCACCCTGCTGGACTATAATAACGAATCGATTGATACATTTTGTTAAAAAGGTATTAGATAAAACTCTTAGAAATGTAAGTATATGTATTATGATTATCACATACCTATATATCACATACATTTTAATCATCGAATGATTTTAATAGATTGCCTACGTGCTTCAAGAAAATGCACGTGAAGCAATATAATATTATTATCGAACGAGAGAATTGATAAGAAATACTACATACATACCTACAATCGTGTAGACTATAGGTAGTAGGTAGTGAAAATAATCTAATCTACCTAAATTTTGAGAAGTTCAAGACCAAAATATCTTAAAATATTATCCCTATTATAAATGCGAAACTGTGTTTTTGAAAAAATAAATTAATAAAATGACTCCCGTCTCATAGAGTCCACTGGTGACCGGAGAGCTGGAAGTTACCTCGGCCAGCATATAAGTTTGGCCATTCAGCGGGGTAACGCAGCCAGCGTTCTGGGCACTTTTCCTCGTTCCAGTGGTTTAGATAATATTTTAAATAATTAGCTTTTATTTTTGATATAAATTTACGTTTTAGTTTTAATTTAGTATTTAGTTTTATATTATATTAAGTATTATTATTACATATCTATACCTACAATATAGATAATAATCGTTATAAAATGACTTATTATGTCATTATCTAGATATTATATTAGTTAATAATAGAATAGAATTAATAGAATAGAAATATTTTTTATTCAAATAAACTTTTACAAGTGCTTTTGAATCGTCGATGAATCTACCGAGTCAATCTAAGAGACAAGGTTAGTGTCGGATTCACAAGCAGACTGAGCAGATTGGTGCCTGGGGGCAGATTTTATCGGCAGACAGCGAGTAGAAACCGATTAGGGGTATAGGTTGAATATACACTGCCATACGCCTTCTAAGTTAGCCCGCTATCATTTTCTGCATCGTCACTTACCATCTTACCAGGTGAGATCGCAGTCAAGGACTATCATGTCATCGAATAAAAAAAAAGACGTGTGGCACTCGGGGACTGCCGCGGTAAAGCGATTGCATAGCATTTTTTATCAACGCCATCTAGCGGTGAGAGGAGTCGCGTGTCAGGTTATTTTCGTTACGGAATTTCTGGATTCGGTCTCCACGCTCAAGGCCCGCGATAGAAGCTATGCAATAGCTTAAAAAAAATTAGGGTCGGCTTGGGGCCAAAAGAGTGGAAACGAGTGACATAACCGACATGCAAAACGTAGCAGACTAGCAGTAGGGTTAGTATAAGATTGACCGTATTCGTATTCGAACACATTAGCGTCAAAGTAAAATGAACCTGAATTGTATTGATTTAAAGTCACAAATTCAGTACAGCCGATTTTAATTTGGAGTGTATCCGTAAACGTGAACTATAAGAATGCATGCACGAAATTGAGCTCTAATTCTAAAGAGTTATGGTTCATTTTACTGTGACGCTAACATCATCGAATACGAATACGATCAATCCAATTAAATCTTATACTAACCCTACAGTTGCCTGAGTCCTGACTCTATGTACACGAGCGAAACATTGTTCGGGTGAGAGAAGTTTTTCTGGCTTTAAAACGGGTGAAAAATTACCTATATCGGTAGGGGAGGCAAAATTTGAATAGATTACTGGCGGCAAATGTATAAATCGACGAGGTACATTTTACGTGATCTTACCAATCCAAGAGCCCATATCATCGTCAATTTTCATAGTGGAGTTTTCTATGCGTAGCTGCGGAAGGGCGACCGCTGAGAAGCCGATAGGGTGACCTGCGCCGGCGGCTAATATCAGCACAGCACATGTTATTAGGCACTGGAAAAGAAAGTTTTTTTTTATTCCATAGATATTGGTAGCGACGTCGGAACCGGTGTTCCGATGGAATAGTCTTCGCGACAATCGCGACGCAGAATGTTCAATACGCGGAATCCGTAAATAAACAGGAAAAAGGGTGGCTTTAGCTTTGGTAACGTAACCTATAAGTAACGCTATTAACCTATTAATTATTTACGTGAGTAGAGCCAGAGGCGGCTCTAGCCCATGTAGCGCCCGTGTGCAATCAATATCTTGGGGCCCTCTACTAGACGCGCGGCCAAAATGGAATACTTACAATACAAGAATACCGTTTGACTTACAGTTATATTTTCACCAGTGAAAGGAAATTCAGGTGCAAAAAATGGTGCAATTTTAAATGATGTCGGGAAGCAAGCAAGCGCGGCTCGGCACGGTGCCCCTAAAACCCCGCGCCAGTGTGCGTTGCACACCCTGCACCATAGGTAAAGCCGGCACTGAGTAGAGGTAATAGATATACTTATAAATGTTACTTTTTGTTTTAAATTTTTTTTTTAGTTAAAAATGTCAATTTACAAAAAATAAATGTCTACCTAGATTTGGAGACTAAAAGATAGGCTCTATATTTTATCTACAAAACGATGCGATAGACAACGATTGGGCCTTATAAATAATGATTAGATAATTGTTAGATAAGGTAAATGTTAAACATGACTAATATTCTACTTTCCCGACAAAGTAAGCGTAAAGCTTGCGTTAGCCCGCTCCTTGCTGGTTGAGCTATTGAGGCTTTAACTTATCTGCAGTGATTAGTCATTATGAATAATGATTAGATAAAGTAAATTCAAAACAAACGGCTGTTAATACTTAATCTCGTATCTAAACTTGACTTCACGTTAGGTCAACATTAGATTAGAGTACTGTGAACTTCCAATACATCGATAAACGATATTGGAAAATGCCGTCCACATTAAATTAATACGTCTTTCTGGTTATATGAGCTGGCAATCGACTTAATTGGGATCAAATGACGTTTGCACTGTCTCTGTAACCACCGCCTTGTGTACACAATACTTTAATAAGTTAGAACGTAGGAGTTTACGAACGTCGTGACACTTTTCCTTGAAAGGTTAAATATTATACGGCTACCGACTCTTTTTCTAAGTTAGCAATCATCCAGACCCGGGCAAGGCTTAATAAGCGGCCGAGTGTGAGTCGGACTCGCCCATGAAGGGTTCCGTAGCAGCAATTGCGGTTTACGATTTATGACGTATTAAAAAAAACTACTCACTAGATCTCAATTCAAAAAATTCAAACCAATTTTCGGTGGAAGTCTGCATGGTAATGTACATCATATATTTTTTTTAGTTTTATCATTCTCTTATTTTAGAAGTTACAGGGGGGGGACACTCATTTTACCACTTTGGAAGTGTCTCTCGCGCAAACTATTCAGTTTAGAAAAAAATGATATTAGAAACCTCAATATCATTTTTGAAGACCTATCCAAAAATACCCCACACGAATGGGTTTGATTAAAAAAAAATTTTTGAGTTTCAGTTCTATGTATGGGGAACCCCAAAATTTATTGTTTTTTGTGTGAAATTTATTCTTGTGTGAAAATCTTAATGCGGTTCACAGAATACTTACCAAGTTTCAACAATATAGTTCTTATAGTTTCGGAAAAAAGTGGCTGACTTACGGACGGACAGACAGACAGACAGACATGACGAATCTATAAGGGTTCCGTTTTTTGCCATTTGGCTACGGAACCCTAAAAACGAATCATGAACTACACATGCACGTGCTCACACAAGCAGAATCCGTCCAAAAAAAGCTCACTTTATTTTGAACATATCCGGGTACCTCAATCATGAACATGTTCGTGAGACGTGTAGCTAACGAACCTTTCATTTTGCGAACGTTTCCTGTAACTTATAACATAAGCTCTAGATTTTTCTGAGATTTATCTTTCGCGCAGTTAGCTAATTCTGAGGAGTTTGGCCGCCGCGCGCCGGTACCGGATTCGGTCGGGAGAATTATTATTATCATCTTTGAACCTGGTTTTTTTTTTTAAATAATGCAGGATGTCCCCTTCCATGGAAAGAGATTTTGTTATCATATTTTTGTTTTTCTTACTCCAGGCTTACATACTCCAGGCTTCGAAGATTGACCACACCTTATTAAGATTAAAAATTCGCTTAAAACAAAAATATCAACAATGTTAAAAATATAAAGCACCTGGTGGTTGGCTCTCGTACCTGGTTGAACACGCCCCGAACTGACGAGTAGGTTTCGCCCTTGACGTACGGAGGTAGAGTGGCCGTGGAGCTGATGCTGCGGAGGAAGCTCTGCAGCGCCTCGTACTCGTCCTGGCTTTTAGCTTCCTTGCTCATCACCCGGGGCTTGTGGCCCTTGGCCAGCATGACTTCGTGCGCGCCATCACTGTACAAACATTTTTTAATTAAATCTAAATATACTATAAAAGGAAAAGGTGACTGCCTGACTGAACTGATCTATCAACGCACAGCTTAAACCACTGGACTGATCGGGCTGTTTGGCATACAGATGGATCGGGCTGTTGACGTATGCTTCCGCTAAGAAAGTATTTTTGAGAATTCAATCCCTAAGGGGGTACAAAAGGGTTTGTAAAATCGAACTTAATGTGAGCAAAACCGCGGGCAACAGCCAGTCTATCTATAGAATAGAATAGAATAGATTATAAGCTTTTATAAACGGCATTCGAATCTCTTTGTGACGAACACGGTCTTGCGCTGCTTGCATCCAGCGGCTCCTTACGATTCGTTTGATGTCATCACCATCGGTCCACCTAGTGGAGGATCTACCATCACTATGCTTTCCGGTGCAGGGTTGCCACTCGAGACCCCAACGACCATCAGCTCTTAGAACTATCCTTACTTTTATTATAAATGCGATGCGATGGTGATTCTTTGTTGGTTTGTCCCTCAATCACGGCTCAACAAAGCAACGGATTTTTTGCATGGTATACCCATGCAAAAAATCACGTCAATCCGATGCTTTTGAAGTGACGTAGGCTACTTTTTATTTGGGAAAATCATAGAGTTCCCGCGGGATTTTAAAAACTAAAACCACGCGAGCGAAGCCGCGGGCATCAACTAGTGATATTATAATTACTAGATAACCCTTAGTGCGCACTCAGTATGACTCGCACTTGGCCGGTTTTTTGTTCACAACATGGAGCTATGTTCACAATGATACTCTATCATTCTTAAACTATGTAAGTTGTCATCTTATAATTTTCTGCGCGGTTGATTATTATTATAAATTGCTGGCAATCAAATAAATTGGCCGTGCAACTAAAGTGTTATTATGAACTCTGACTACTGACTATGTACTTAACTACATATTATTTACATTGTTTTTTATGTGCCTTTACAGATCTTATCGTAAACCTTCGAAGGAGACGGGTTGCGAATATACGTTGCCCCTGTAATAAATATTACACATCGACTAGTTTCATGTTCGCAGAACATAGTGGTTGTCGGAAGAATTAGCAAAACGTCACAAAAATAGGTATAGGGTATGAGTGACGTCAGAGCCAATGCTCCAGCAAGTAAAGTTTAAGTAGACAACATCTCTTTCGCATCAAGCAGTCTGCGGGATATCCAACTCCTCAGCAACTTACCGCAGATATAGTGTGTTTGGGCTCATTTGAATAGTCTCATTGAGTATGTATGATAGATGATGATCGAATTTCGAGGAGGAGGATCTGAAGATAGAGGAGAGATGACTGGGTAAAATGATGTTAGGTATATCGTACGTACTCTGGCCATAATAAATATTCATGTCGGGGGTGTTATAAATTTTTAATTTAAATTAATTATCTATACATCGCACACCTAGATCAAGGAGACAACTCAAAAAGGTCTCAGTTCCCTGAACGAAAAAAGTCTTTCTGAATCTTTTGTTAGCAAAGTTATAAAACTCAATTTTATTTTAGGTCTCATTTCACGACATCATTTATGACCTAAAATAAAATTGAGTTTCATAACTTTGTTAAGAAAAGATACAAAAATAGTTTTTTTTGACCTTTTTCGAGTTTTTTCCCTCTTGATCTAGGTGTTTGACATGTTAATAGGTATCATTGCCAATTCCAGGTTCCTTTGTTTCCCGCGGTAGTTGTAGGTTAACTCATAACTGTATTATTTTATCAATTAGTCGTCACATGAGTTGAATAGTTTGCCAAAAATTAGAAATGCCGTGTATAATAAGTCCCCATACTTTGTTGCCAAGTTTATAAATAACGAATTTGTGTTGGAATTACTAATATAACAGTTGGTATCTACTGAACTAGATCTACAAAATCTGAATGTGTTAACATTGTTTGTACGTATATGGAAAGGAGGTTGGGACAAGGTTGATATTATAATTATTAATTACCTATCGTAAAAGAAATAAAAACGTGGGACTGAATTTTTGTGAGCTTCTTTTCTAGATTAGTTGAGAAAAGTTCAAAGTTATTTTTTAAGTATGTAATTAATTTAAAATTCAAAATTGTTTATTTGATGTAGGAGATGATTTCACTAACGTAAAATAGGTAAGCCTCATCCGAGCGAAAATTAATATTTTGACGGTTTTTGTTGTTGAAAATTTGCCAAAATATCACTCTGGGTCAAGAATTACATATTTTACCTTGGTGAAATCGTCTTGAAGCACTTGTCAAATTAGGAGATTCTGATAGTTTGTACATTGTATACACGTTACGTACTGCGCCATTCATTCAAAATAAACTGTCGAAATATTCGTGTCAGGCCTCGCGCAGTATAGGGTTCCGAAGTTTTCAGTTACTATACCTCTAAACCTGTACATTCATCATAAAATTCATTTTTTTATATTTTATTTTGAATAGACAATATTACAAAATTATAATCATTTGAATCACTTATGGTAAAGACGTCACTGATGTATTTGAAATACGCTTTAAGAAGTTGCAACTTTTATTGAGCTTTGTAGAGAACTTGTATTCATATAACTTTCAAATTAGTACTAGACGTAGGTACCTCAAGCTGTTTTTAAGTGAAGGAGCTTTGACACACAGACGGACAACCAAACAATCCTATAATGGTTTCGTTTTTTTTTTTCGGAACTAAAAAGTGATATAATATTTTGCAGAAAACAAACGCAAAGCTTTGACACTTGATAAATGGAACCATGTATTGGAATTAAAATATTCATGAGAGTTTGAAAACTAAACTAATAGATAGGTATAGATTCATGCAAGCGCAAACAATATCAGCTGACACAATGCATATCAATTCGCGATTCGTTCAACTTTCAACTGTAGGGTTGTCAATTTTTTTTGTACAAGTATTATTTAATACAGCATATTTTGATATATAGTATAGTATACATTTACTAAGTCAAGGGTTACACACTTAATGAATTTCTTAATGACAACGTTGCATGAAAGCAATATGTGTTACTTCAGCTGACCACAAGACTGATAAACAAAGTAGCTACATATCTATCGTAGCATTGTTTTGAATAGATCAACTGAAAGCTTCTGACTCTTTTCAGCAGAATTTTACTTGATTTGTCATAAGAGTCACAAGTTGGCCTACATGAAATAAAAAGTACAGAACCTTTGTCTATGTTTCTTAGGTACCTACAGCCTAAATACCAATTTAACTTAAGTTCTTCGTTCACAAAATAAATTTTTGTGATATAAACGCTGTAACGATATACTTAAACGCTGTAACTATAATATTTTTTAGGATTCCGAAAAAAGGGAACTCTTTTAGGATCGCTCCTTTGTTATGAATAGGTACTCTAGTCTCTACACTCTATGTCGGAGATGGAAAATAAACAGTAGTAGTTTGGAAAAATAAACTGAACGTTAAAAGAAAGTTTTCCCGTGGAATTTTTTAAAAACCTTACTCCATGCGGAAGAAGTCGTCTGCCTGCAAGAACAATTGGTAACCCTAACTGTACGTAGGTACTTATCTTACTCGTACATTGTGTACAAACAGACATGACACGACAAAGCAAGTTGGTCGTGAAAGTTATGGACATATTTTATGCAATATTCATGGTGGTTATAAAAATGAAAATCTACAATGTTCTTTACTAAATCAGGTTCCTAACTGATAACTATTTTATATTTCGGTATATAAAATGTGCATTATGTTATTATTAGTACTACATTATTATTAGTGCATTCCCCTTATTTGAAATTTTCAGTATCCTAAAGGTGAATTTCAGAAATCTCCTATTTGCAATATTCAGTATCCTAAGGGCGAATTTTAGAATTACAACCCTAATGTCGTGACTCATACACCTATTTGGGGTAACTAACCTATTTGGGTAACCTATATTGTATTTAACTGGCTATAGGTATTGTATTTAACTGGCTTTCCTAAATAAATGAAAAAATGTCATCACCCTTATCTAAGGTACCATCTACGTATGTAAGTTATGTTTCGTGATATTTAGAATACATTATGCTTCTACTCGAGCTTTAATAACGTATCTCGGAGCAAGGATAGTGACAAAGTAAGTACAACTTCATTGAATAATACGTATTTTAAAATCATTATGACGTTTCTCAAACAATATCTAAAATGGTTATTAATTGTATAATGAGGAAAATCAGGTACCTAAGGACAAATAAATTGTGGGTGCCTGCGTTTGTATTCAACATTTTCCTACAATAGAATAGTCTACTTTTTAGGTAGGTAATGAACAATCATGCTCATAACTCAAAATGGATCATAAGAAAAAAATAATTACAACTGAATTTCCAATCACAAGGTGATCCTCCTGAAAGAAATCATTTGTTTATTTGAAGGAAGAAACTCGCGTAGATTTTTTTACTTGGAGTGGATTGGCTTTAGGTAATTCTGGCACGCATTTGTATTCATTGCGCATGAGAGTATAACTAGGCAGTGACCTCAGGCAGGTAAAATTCTCAGTTCCGTTTGAAGAAAGAACGAGAACGAACGTTGCGAGGGAGTTGCGACGTGTGAGTGGAAAGTCTCACAGGAATAATAATAGAGACTAAATATAATATTGGACCCTGATTCAGGAATACATGGATTGCATAATATGAAAGAAGGAAAATACAAGGGAAGATTTTGAAATCAACTGCGGCAGTGTTGGTAGGTCAATAGGGCAGAGGCAATACTGTTTGGAGGCAGGAGGAGTTTTAGCCGGTACGAGTCCGACACTATACTTTGCTTTGGAAATCCATGAGGATTTCCCCTCCTACGAGAAAGAAAAGGTAAAATTAAATAGGTGCATGCGTCTAAAGACTCGCTAAAGGCGTACCTACTCCTATTTTACGTGATTAGCTTTACTTACGTTCATAGATAGTTTATCTATCTATCTACGTTCATAGATTATTATCATTAATTATTTAATTAGCTGTTTCAATAGAATGAAAATCTGTACTCATTGAATCGATCCTTTGATCCAAGTATTGCTGTGATAACAGGGATAAAGAGTATCTATCTACTATTGCAGTAAGTAGGGTACTGTACGTAGTTAATTACAAGTTCAGCTCATAATTATAGGTACCTACAGTATCTTTCCTATCAGGGCCTTTCAAAGATTTAATTTCAATATTACTAAAATAATAAGAGTGTCAAGCTAGGTGCCCGCGAATTCGTTAGCGGGTAAAAATCCCGTGGGAAAGTTTTGATTTTCCCAGGATAAAAAAGTATCCTATGCAGAGACCTCTCTGATTTGACAAAGTACTTATTTAAAAATAGAAGAGTTCAACTTTTCCGACAGATTCAAAGTTATTTCTTGTATGCCGAATTTTAATGCTTTTAAACCTTTTATTTACAGAGCAAGAAGTAATACTAAGAAATTATTAGAACTATGTTTATTTATAGATAATACTAGATTATTATTGACTTTGACTTTGACTTTATTATTTTAAATTTTTTTTGGGTGAAGGTCATCTACCTAAAATGACAATGCATTTATGAGGACGGATGTACTCTAATTGCTATTTGTCGACTTGTGAATTAGGTACTAGATAAATCGCGGCCATCCTTGACTTTGAATAGAAACTCTCTTACGTCACGCAACTGGCAACACAAATTGGACGGATACCAACAAAATGACCCTCTTTGACCTCACTCACAAACATTACGCTATCATTGAAACGCATGTAAATATCGACATAATCCAAGTGCAAGGATTCAAAACGAAACCAATCAGGTAGGTATAGTTCTTGCAATTCACGAGGGCGCGTGGCTCATGGTTGTGTGTGTGTCGTATCTATATAAGTGGGAGCGAGAGCTTGCTCGCGCCTGACAGCTCTCCCCTAGGCTCCTGACAGGCGCGCAACTTACGCAATGTGCATGTACAGTGTATACGACGTAACCACAAGCAAAGATCACGCGCCCACGTGAATTGCAAGACATATAACTACCGCATTCAGAGTCCATGGATTTATAACAAATGTTAATTGAAAATTTAAAACTACCCCTGGCATGGAATATGCACGTTATACTTACCTGTTACTCAGTTTTCTGCTCCATATTCAGATGCTCTTCCTCGATCCTCGATCATCATTTATCTAACACTTACCTACTCAGTGAGACGATTCTAATGAGGCCAAACACTATATCTATACATATATATAAAATTCAAAGTCCTGACTGACTGACTGACTGACTGAGATATCAACGCACAGCCTAAACTACTGAAGTGAGAAACTTGAAATTTTTACAGTTGGTTCCTTTCATGACGTAGGCGCACACTAAGAAAGGATTATTGGAAATTCCACACCTAAGGGGTTCAAATAGGGGATGGAAGTTTATATGAAACTCCGTCATTTTTCAAGCTGTTTCCATCAAAGTTGGTATTAGAGCTTTCAGTTAAAAATAAAGAAGTACCTACGTGTGTCACAGTTTTTGAAAATTCCACCCCAATACCGAATTCCACGCGGACGAAGTCGCGGGGGCCAAAGCTAGTCTACTATAGATGCTGAGAATGCTGGGTATCCTACAGATTGCCTAATATAAGGTAGGTACTTAATAACCATGCCTTGGAAATAATCTGGAGTTTTTTCGCAGTGTGTGCTAGCTAAATGCATTAGACTTAAAATTAAGTACCTACCTCTGGATTTTAAAAGTCTGTAGTCTTCTGTAGTGTAACGCATATCCAAACAAGAGTAACACCATCTTTCTTTTTATTAATCACAAATAAAATAAATTATCCTACGTCCATTTGATGAGCATATTGAGTCAGAATGAAAGACAGACCCCTTATCTAAGTAACCCTTCACCTATTGATGCTACATAGTATGTATTTATTGTATCTATTGATTCGTAAATGAAGTAAATTATGTAAATAATGCTTAAAGATTAAATCACAGAAAAGAAACCTAGAATGTCTATAAGGTACAAGTACTCCTTCAAATTACAAGTATGTATAATATCTATACCTGTTTTGTCTGGTGGGATGCTTTGGCCGAGGCTAGTTACCACCCTTCCGTCAAAGACGTGCCGCCAAGCGATTAAGCGTTCCGGCACGATGGCGTGTAGAAACAGATGGGGGGTATGGGTTGAACATTGCCATACCCCTTCCAAGTTATTTCGCTACTATCTTAGTAATTTGTTCATTTAAATGTAATTTGTTCATTTAAATGTAATTTGTTCATAATTTATGAAGTTTAAGACTCTCCCTACTTATCGTTTATCTATTTTTTTCACAATCTTATCGTCAATTTATTTTTTATTAGAATATTGCATGCCATAAGCATTCTTTTCTAAAGTGTCTGGTATGCAATTTTAGAAAACGCTGATTTACACTGTGCAACATAATAATTATTATGACCATTCATCATACATATTTTCCTTAAATTGTAAAGTGGATGAATACGTTATTGTTATTATGCGGCATTACTAATGAAAAAAGATTTTCTATTCAAAAGAAAATATGCATATTTTAAATGATGTGAACAAAGGCTAACGGTAGGTGCCTACCTACCTACCTATCTACTACTTATGTAGAATTTGTAAGGAAGTTATCCTTGTAAAATATGTATAACCTAAGTAACTAGGTAGAAGGTACATTAGTTTTTAGTTACCTACCTAAACTGGCTACCTATGTAGATGTAAACATAGATATATCGGCGCGTCTTGTACCTACGTAAGACTGACTTGACTCCCTTCCCTCGGGATTTATAAAACCAAATTCCACGTGGGCCGCAGCTGGCAAACCCTAATATCAAAATAATATGATAATAACAGATATCAATGTTCATCAAGGTTACAGTGTGTCGGTCGCGTCGGTCGCTGCGTCAATCAACTTTGTCGATAAGAGACACTGATAATCTACGTCTATCTACGTGCATTGAACTGTATCAATTGTAGTTTGATTATTATTAGACGATGGATATTTGCAAGTGAAGTCCATGAGCTTCGTTTCAAAAAATTCGTTGTACGTAAGTAGGTACGAGTAGGTAGGTATGTAATCTATAATGATGAAACAAAAGGAAATTTTTATTTATGTCAGACTTTATCAAAAGTACAAAATATAGTATAATTCTTGCCTTTCACGAGGTCGCGTCAGCTTTACTTTGTGGTTACGTCGTGTACATGCACATTGCGTAAGTGTGCGTGCCTGTCAGCAGCCTAGGTGAGAGCGGTCAGGCGCGAGTAAAGCTCTCGCGTACACTTAGGCTATGTTCAGATGGCTGAATTGCGACGCGCGTTTTCAAATCGCGCGCTTAGACATCCTAATATATACCTAGCAACCGTTCACATGCGCGCGCGTTAACGCGCGTCAGCGAGCGTCAACGCGGCGCTCAGAGAAAAAGTTTCTAGACGCAGACAATCGCGCGTTGACTCGCGCTTTGATATTAATGTAATGTCCGTTTGCTGTTCAGTTGAGCGCGCGCTTTCATCGCGATCGCATGTAATTTTGTTAATTTTCGTAATTATATTTTGTTTTCGCATTTAAAATGAGTGAAATTGAAGATATTGACATCGACTTACTAATCGATGAAGTATTTCTACTTCATCAAACAAAAGCAAAGGCAAACAAACTGGGTCTATTTTTCAAAATTGGATGAACCCAATGTATACGTTTTCTTTTTCTATATTTTTCTTTATAATATAACCACAAAATAATAGCCTCTTCTACGTCCATTTTCTACGTTCTACCGAACTAGACTGACGAGTACTCTCGCATTAGCGCTCATCATCTGAACTCTCTTCAAATTTGATCGCGCGTTGACGTGCGTTAACGCGCGTTACATGTGAACATAGCCTTATACAGATACGACACACACATAACCGTGAGCCACTCGCCCTCGTGAATTGCAAAAACTATACCAACCTACTGAAAATTCAGGAATTCAAGATGGATTCTTGCTCATGAACGGACTGTCATATTTATAGTTGAGTTAGTTAATAGGACATTCCACTTAAAACAATTCCGGAAGGAACTGAGATTGTAGTTAATCGCAACTCTACTGCCAATGATAAAAAATTGCATGCAATTTAAAGCAATTAAGTGAAACAGGTCGCAATCGGAGGAGGTCACGCTTTACAAGTTATTTACGACAAATAGGTAAGTATATTGAATTATTTTACCCGAAGATTTTACCCTAGGTTTTACCGATCGCGACGTCATTACGTCATAGCTTCATGACGTCATAGTGAAAAGAGAATCTGTTCATAGGGAGGAAATCCAGGTTTCGGGCTAAAATCTATAGCTCATGATTTCACTCTTCTCAGACTCAATAAAAAGTTCAAACAAGAAGAGATAAAGAAGAGAAGAGATTTTTTTCAGGATACATTTGGGTTTCAAGTTCAAGCTAATTCAGAGCACGGTCTATCTGTGTACTTCTTTCAAGTTGACGCTGACTGCGTATTTTGAATTGAATTATTTTTTGAGAAGATTTCTTTTTATTGGTGACACTTCGGTTATCGACTTGAAAAGTTACATTCAAGCTTTAGAGTAAGCTTTTACGTTAATTCGGCAATCGGCGCCCTTCTGTGGCACCGGAGTTAGGTAGGGCTCGTACACCTGACAGAATTGTATGGAGATATCAAATACAAAGATACCTAATGACGTTGAATCGTCCCTAGTATAGTTCTTGCAATTCACGAGGGCGCGTGACTCATAGTTGTGTGTGTGTCGTATCTATATAAGAGCGAGAGCTTTCTCGCGTCTGACCGCTTCGCCTAGGTTCCTGACGGGCACACACACTAACGCAATGTACATGTACACGACGTAACCACAAGTAAAGCTCATCGTGAATTAAAAGACCAATTTAAAATTAACGCACTTAAATGTCATGTACCTAGGTTAGAGAAATTAAAAAGTAAACGGCCTTGGTTAATAACTTATAAGCTCGGAGACAGCTACGACGTAAACTAATACACAACGTGAGTTATAGGTACGATTAGATAAATGGCTATTGGGTAATGGCCTACTACTAACATCATCAAGTTTTATATGGTGCGAACATTTTACATGCATAGGTACTTAGAATAAGTACCTAATATTTCCACTTCTCTACGAATATTATTAAGTATGTTTATACTTTATATTCGAAAGTATGTTTTTAGTGGGTTTGTCCTTCAATTACGAAACGGAGCAATGGACCGATGTGATTTTACAGTTGAAGATCTGGAGGACCTGGCGGACGAAATCGCGGGCAAAAGCAATAAATGTTATATCTAAATACGAAAGTGTGTTTGTTTTATGTTTGTTAGTTTATCCTTCAATCACACTGTAAAGGAGCAATCGAAGTGATTTCTTGCATGCTTTTAGTTGAGGACCTGGAAAGTGACAGGCTACTGTCTTCTTATTTTGTAATAACCGGTCAAATACGAGTCGGAGTCGTATATGAAGGGTTCCGTTCTGGACTAAAAAACGCCGAAAAAAACACTTTTCTAGTCGGGAAACATATACCTGTACAGTATACACATTCCCTGAAAATTTCAAGTGTCTACCTATTAGGGATCATGAGATAGGTTCAGCTCGCTGACAGACAGTCTTAACTGTAACTCACAATCACGCAATAAATGAATTATGAATTATGACAGACGGGCGGCAGCGGAGGCTAAGCAATAGGGTCCCGTTGGTCCCGCGGGATTTTATGGAACTTTATTTTACGCGAACGAAGTCGTGGGAAAAAGTGCGTACTTATATCTACTTCTTTGACAAGAATGTGCTAGCTACTGATAATGTATAATAAGTAGGTAGGTACATTGTTGCGAGCATGTAACTACGGAAATAATGTATTGCAGTAGGTACATACCTAAGTAATGTACCTAAGTATGTTTATTTTTTGGTTTTTACAAAGTCATGCTCTACTTTTCGTACGTGTAATTTTATGCATGTAGGTATCTTTTATACAATAAAATGAGTGTGAAAGTCATTTCAAAATCTTTAGCGTAGTTTATAAGTTATAAGTGCACAAACAGATAGACGCAGATAGATATATTTTATATTATACATTGCTACATACTGTGGTAGACTATGTTAATCTCTACATATAAACGATAAATACTCTGTACCCATACTCTACCATAAGTTGGTAATAAAAAGAATTATGTATGTATATTAAAACGTAAACTTGGTAGCTTGGTACCCAATTGGTTATAACGAAATAATACATATATTAAAATGATCTAAATTTAATACACAATCATGAATTTAGTACCTACTCAAAAACATAACACTTGTTAAAATAGCATTTCAAATAAATAACGGTTAAAATTACGATTAACATACAGGTAGAGTTCAAAGGTGATTTTCAAAAGTAGAAAGGTACCTTCTTTAAATAAAGACAAGAACATTCCCACTTCTATTATATGCTTGTAAAGTACTTAATAAGTAATACGTGTTAATATTTACTTTTAATATTGAAAAAAAAAAAATAATGAACTTACCCTGAACTCGTATCTCTCATTTTGCTGGAGTATTTTCTAATGAATTGTGCTTATTACAATAGTAAAGTATCACTCGCATCAGATCAAGAAGTCTATTATTTAGTTTAAGTTATTTTAGATCATCCGGGCCGTCAAAACATTGTGACGTTTCTATACCGGAGCGATCAATATGGCCGTGCGGACGCTCGCGCTAGCGTCTGGCGGTCGAACCGCTAATTCACGACTGCGGCGCACACCAACGGATTGCTGAAAAAGTGCTCTGTGAAGCTATGGGTGTAGCAAAACCACACGTACAAACGGGATTTTCCGGACATTAAAAGCTGGCCTGCACTGCGAAAAAAATCCGCGCGTTTTTTTTTGCTATTTTGTAGCACTTGCACTTCCATATTATGATTATATGGAGATACGCGCACTTGCGTTTTAAAAACCGCGCGAAAGTATCAAACTACAGATTTTTTTTCGCAGTGCGGGCTAGTTCTAAGGCGCGTAAACAAAATAGGATTTTCACAATAAAATACATCATGCATTTCTAATATTAGTAGATTTGAAATTGCAACGCCTCCAATAACTGTCCTCTTATTCAATTTTTCTTAATCATAAGTTTGTCAGGGAGAGATCGCTTTTTGTGTCAATGTTCTTGTTAGTGTCAATGTTCTTGTATTACCAGCTATTCTTTGTTTTTGTGTGTATTAATCCTGTAAATATGTGTGGTCATTGTCACCGTATCGTCGAATGATTCGTTTATCATCGCCTTGAACCGAGCCGTCCAGTGTCCACACTTCACATTCATGAGATTGCATATTTGATGGACTCGACACAACGTAAGTACTAGGTCACGTTGGTGTTGATAAAGCTACTGTTACGTGATCCGATTAAAGCGAAACTGATTTTTAGGCAAAATGTGTGAACAATATTTGTCTCTCTTTCTCGGTTGGTGTTCACTGTCGTCAAGAAAGAGGTGGTCGCGCAACTCAAATTACGATACAAACATAGTAAATGCTTTAATTTTGAAACTACAATCAAACTTTGCAAATATAATGTGGTGAGAGATGTGAGACGTATTGAGGTTTGTTACTCGTTTTTGTGGTGAAATAATGAAACAGGAAAAATAGAAGGAGCTCATACTTGAGTATTCTTACTTAATTTTTAGGGTTTCGTACCCAAAGGTTGCCAACGGGACCCTACTACTAAGCCTCTGCTGTTTGTCCGTCCGTCTGTCTGTCACAGGGCTGTATCTCATGATAGTTGAAATTTTCACTGAATGTGTATTTCTGTTGCCGCTATAAAAAAAAAGCTGGAAGAATTTGCCACTTCATATTTTAATACATAATATATAATAATAATTTAAGTTTAATACGTTTTTTGTACAAGAATATTAAAAATAAATAAATAAAGTGACAGACATTGAAGTTGAAAAGGGTCTTCGAGTGGAGACTGCGTCTATAAAGAGTATTTAGGACAACTCCTAGACTCCTAGTAAAGTGGCACTGGCACGACATCGGAAGGTGGCTGGGCATCGATTGGAATTCGGATGCGAATTGTCAAGGCTATAGAGGTTTATGTCCAACAGTGCATCTTGGTTTCAGTCTGTGTTTTCTTCACCTGTAACCTCCATAACTCTTGAATAAAAATTCATCTTGTTATTGTTTTGAGTTTTCTTCTCGAAGCTGGAGTTGAATTGATTTCAAAACAATGACAGGTATGAAATAAATATTTACTATTATGAACATAAGTTGATTTCCATAAAAGCAAATCATTGTTATTATTTTGTTGTGAACTTTAGATACATTTAGCCATTTATATACTAAAACCTACGTTAACATTTATATTATAAATACGTTTTGAAAAACAAATCGTGTTGTTTCATTCACATACGTTTCTTTTCTACGTATTTATAACATATGTAATGATACCTAATTTTATTGTTTGGTTTTCGGAAAATAAAAGGTAAGTATTTATTGATTAAGGCAGGTAGGTATTATCAGTAATCGGTTGGTGATAAGGTGGCTCTTTTAAAAAAAAAAAAAAGAATATAGAAGAAGCCAAGCTGAAGTTGACTAATATCCTCCTATCCCCTCCAAATAAGCGGAAAGCTGGTGCTAGGATTGGGCACGACAATAGTGCAACGGGTGAGGTTTGAACCTGCGACCTTTCAGTTTTCAGTCCGCACCTTTAACCGTTGGGCTATTGAGGCTTAAACAGAGTTAGACTTGTCCAGATTGGCTAAAAGAAAAGAAAGATCTGGCTTTAGAGTTCTCAAATCTTCGTCAATATCATGTACACACGGTATACCTACTTATTATGTTTCGTTAATCGTTTCACAGTTCACTCAAAAGGAAGTAGGTAAGTATATAAGATAAAACTTTTGATGGCTTCGTATTTAGGTAAGAAGGTAGGTACAGTCTCTTTACAAAATTACATATCATACCATAGTAGGTACATACTAGCCGGAAGATTTTTGTTTTATTTACATTTTATTGTTTATTCAGCTGATGTTTAGCATACCTGTATCTACTTATTGCTTGAAGGATATAAGCAACTCTTATTGTAAACAACATCTTATTTGTCACATTGCATTTTTATCGATAGCTACCTTGGTACCAAATCAAGAGTGAATAGGCATCTTCTAGGCAAGCGCGTTCCATCTTAGGCCGCATCCTCACTTACCATCAGGTGTGATCGCAGCCAAGCGCTAGTCTATATATTAAAAAAAAAAATCCTACTCTACGCAACTGTAAGTACCTAGTTATTGTACGAGTGTCTCTGCGAGTTTATAGAAATAGCTAATAATCATGAAAATTGTGGTGGAAATGGCGCTACCTCAATACATACTTCTATACGGGCACTCTGTTCCGGTGCGACGCGTTGCAAGTTTGTAACGTTAGTAACTTTGCCAAAGAAAGTTGCGTTGAGTCAAATGGAAGGGCACCAAAACGTAGGGTAGAAAAGGTATTGAGTTTTCTATGGAAGTAGGTAATGCCTATTTGGGTTTCTGTTATCTATACTGTGTACCTACAATAAAATGGTATTAGGTACCTAGCTAATATTCATTAAAATCTAATACCACCTAAAAGTGCCTATCAACTTGACCTCATTTCCGGTTTTGAACCAAGGCTCAGGTAATCCCTTTAGGCCTACATCAATGTCAACCAACACAATTGTTTTACTTTAATCCAGATAAATACCTTCATTGTAGAAATTTTCTATTATAAGTGATTGAGGTAATTTAAACTTTTTTTAACGTAAGAAACTTAAATATGTCCGTGATAAAAATTTGTCTTAATCACTCTCTAATAATTATCCTCTACCAGGTCGTGAAATTCCCACCAAAATCGGTTCAGCCATTCCGAAGATTAGCCCGGAATAATAGACAGACAAATATTTAAAAAGAGAGTTTGGGTTGCGCTATTGTTTAAATAGTTTTCGTTCAATAGTAGGCACGTATTTTATTATCACAGATAGACACTGCACCTAAGTCAATTAAGGTCAACCGGGGCTATTTCGTCTATGGGGCTTAGGCGTCTTTTTCAATTACCGTACGAAATGCGTATTTTAGAACTACTCACGCCATCTTTTTTACGTCTTTGGCACTAAAACTACAAAATTTGATCAATAGATGGCGTGACAGAGCTATTTTCTGTAAATAATCCGCCAACTTAAATCTGTCATTTCGTTTGGATTCTTCTTGTGCGCCAGCAGGTAAATTTAAATCGGCATAAATCTCAGTTCTTTGAGAATATCTATGCTTCTTAACTGTAAGTAGTATTGCTGTTTTATTGCGATACATGTTGTTTTAATTATTTCATGTAATTACCTTAAGATTTGTAGTCAAATTGCAATTTTAAATTTTAACTTATGTTTTTTGCTTTGGGGCTATTGCGTCCATCCTGATGGGGTGATTGCGTCTATTGTAACGCAATAGCCCCATTGTCAGAGGTCCTAAACTTTTTGATTTTAGGATTAAAGTAGTAAATCTATTTATATATTTTAATGCAGGAATAATGCAAAATATGTAATTAAATTGTATTATTTTTATAAAATTTTGATCGCTTTACTACACAATCTAAATCTACAGTGTTGAGAATTCGTGTCTGTTTTATATGGTTCGTTTGCACCAGCGTCACCCTTAAAGCAATGAAGGAGGGAAAATAAGTCCTACCAATTTAATATTGTAAAAAGACTGATTAATTGATTATTTACATGCACTTAATATCAATGTTAATGTTTTTAAACATGTTACGAGGTTAATTAAAGTTGAAATAAAGAGAAGTTTAACTAAATACAAGATTCGCGCATTTTGTGGTACACTTTATATTTTGTCATTATTTGTAATGATTGTTAGACAAGATAGATGTTACGTTAGACTCTTTTGTTCCAATAAATTATTCGTTATTTCTTAGTTGTGATTTGATTCCATTCTTAATAATTAAATACGCGAACCAAATGGAAAAAAGTTTAGCTCCCCTGAAATCTACGATGGGGTGAATGCGACTACAAGAAACAAGTACAATAAGACGCCATAGCCCCAAACATTTGTTTTACACTAATAACCCTAAACTAAGCCTAGAATTTAAGATACAAGATAGTGATAAACTATATCACTGGTACTGTTCCATTTACCTCGATTTCAATTACTATCAGCTCGTCCATTTACGTTATACCGGTGAAAGACGCTTTCGCCCCACCGAGGGTTATTGCGTCTAAAAATCCCAGATTTCATAAAAACGTCATTTACACGTAGAAGTTATTCAAAATGTCATTAAATGGTATTAAAATATGAAATAAGATAACATTTCCTAACTTGTTTCATGAGTTAAATCTTATGATGAGATAGAATATGTTTGTTATAATCAGCTAAAAATGTCGTTTAAAGTATTGTGGCGCATTAGCCCCGGTTGACCTTACCTACTTACTTTTTGCATGAGATATTATACTTAATGCTAGGTTTATAAGAATCCCACAGGAACCCTTTGATATTCTTTTTTTTATTCGAAGACAAGACAGTCCTTGATTGCGATCTCACCTGATGGTAAGTGACGATGCAGTCTAAGATGGTAGCGGGCTACCTTGGAAGGGGTATGGCAGCGTAAATTCAGCCCATACCTCTTATCTGTTTTTACACGCCATCACGCCGGAACGTAGGGTGGTAACTAGGCACGGCGAAAGCCTCCCACCAGACCAGACCAGAGACAATTCAGAAATTATAAATTCCCAAATTGCCCCCGCCGGGAATCGAACCCAAGACCTCCCAGTTTTAAGACCGCAGCGCTCACCACTGAGCCAGGGAGGTCTTCAATCCTAGTAGGGATTTAGAGGATAAAGACTCACCTTTAGTCATCCGACCACCGAACTTAGCTATATTTCTGCTAATTATAAATACGTTTTACGTAATACTTAGATTTGATATTGCGCAGTAGGTACAAAATAAGTAGATATGGCCAACGTTAATAGCTAATTTCAAAGAATTTCAGTTTGTTTGTAATAATGTTGCTTTATTACAGATTTATCTGCTTATATGACTCACTCTGCTTATACAGTTAAGCGTAAACTTTGTCGCATCTATAGTCAAGTATAATGAAGCTAAGATGTTATAGTCTTTACCCGCAGTCCGCATCTCCACCTGTTTGTGAATTAGTTTCTTCGAGTCTTCGGATAGTAAGCCAATCCGACCGATTTTCCCGGACACATTTTAAATTTGTCCTTGATTGATCAAAACTTATAAATCTAGGTACTTATACTTCTTTCATTTCACGAGGGCTCGTAGCTTTTAGTTGTGTGTGTCGTATCTGTATAAGTGTGAGCGAGAGCTTGCTCGCACCTGACCGCTCCCACCTAGGCTCCTGACAGGCACGCACACTTATGCAATGTGCATGTACACGACGTAACCACAATTGTAAAGCAACCGTAACTTCGTAACCTTGAGATAAACGTAGGTACTATACCTATTATACTTTTTCTTGAAACCAAATCAAAACAACTATAACCAATGACGAAAACATTTTACCGTTCTCTACACGGATCGGTCTATAGCTACAAACGAGGATGCGATAATTGGAAGCGAGGGAATGATCCGTTACGTTTCCTAAAACACATTTTATACTGTAAACAAATGCACAGTAATGTATGTCACCAGACTAAGCGCGATACCCTATAAAACGAGACACCAAGACCTCATGCATCAATATCGGGATTGGCTTTCAGAGTATTCACAACCTTTGCAATAACATAATGGATTTCAGTACAAAGCTTTTTAGTATATTTGGACTGATCTTTATACTTTTTGTCGTTCATTATCAATGCCACCCAACAGAAGAGGCAAATTCTGTAGCTAACGTGTCGGATGGAGAAATGATGGAAACAGCCGAAGCTCAAAATCCGTTCCTGCCGCGTTTCGCTATGAAGAAGTTAAAGGAAAGGCGGGAAAGAGCTCGAGCGCAAAGAAGAAATTACCAGCCTCAAAGAAGTTACCAACCAATGCGAAGTCAAGTGCGATGTTCGCATTATGTAAGTTACTACCTATACTGCTGGACTGCAAAAAACAAATATAGCTCTGATGCAGTTGACATAACTACTACACAGCTGAAGTTTTGCCAGTTCACTTCCAGTTGACGTATAGTCGACGTGCAGTTCTACTATACAACGAACTGCGCAGGCGGTTGTTAACAGCAGCTATGTCAACTGCAATTTTGCAATCGGCTTGCAATCCGTCTGTCACACTTATAATTTTTTATTTGGGTCAAATTTTACTCTTAAATTAAATTCCTAGTAGGTACCTTTGAAAAATGTCTAGTGAACTTACACCGTCTTATTTCACCTAAATTGAGTTCCAATTATCATCTTAAATATTTGTGTCATGAACAACGGTCACCTTTCTTCGACCCAGAAAATTTTGTAATATAAAGTTTGAATTTTCCACATATTTCATATACCATCACTGAGCCTCGCATCAACTTGTTTCAGAAAAAATGAAGAGCTACATAATTTTAGTGTTAACAGTGGCAGTTGGGTTTCATGTCGTCGTTGCGAATACAGTTTCAAAACAACCAGTTGCTGATAAGGATTTGCTATTGTCAGAAAGTAATGACTCAAGCACGAATCACGAAGAAACTTCTAACAATAGCGGAATAGAACAAAAGAATATTGAAACAAATGAAAGCGGTGAGACAGTAATAGCTTTGGGAGATCGCCCTAATGCAGAAACATTGGAAATCGATATTGAGGAAAATATACAGAGTCCAATAGATCAATTCGATTTTAATGGAGCTAATGATAATCAACTAGACTTACAAGATGATTACAATAATCAATTCGATCTACAAGAACACCTTATTGATTCTAATCCTGAAAATGAGTTTGAATTAGTAAAGGAAGATGATTATTATTACAACGACGTAATTTATAAGGACCCAAATGAAATTATGGAAACAGCTGCTGGGTTCGTGCCTATTCCTATATTCCGTAAAAAGAAAAAGCAAACGCCTCGAAGACAATATGCTACTAGAAGGTATAACAGAAGACCCTACGCCAGCAGAAGGCAATATTACTTTTATCCCTATTACCGATATTATCGCCCAAGCTCTCTACGATATTATTACTATTAATAAAATAACCATAGGTTCAAATTCGCTTGTACACAATTTCTTAATCAATTGAGAAATCTCATCGTAATGCTATCCGAAGGAAAAATATCAAAAAGCATGGTACTTCTATATTATAGTATACGTATAATATTTAAAGTAATTATAAGACTTTAAAGTAGAGACCTACTTTAAATATTATGTTAAAATGGTGTCTACATTGTGTACAGTCGAATAATGAGTTTATAACCCTATTGTTAGTGTAGCTGATATTTAAATTAGTGTAGACAATAACTTTTAAATGTAATAATAGTACAAAGTTTATAATTTTAATAAAATAAAACAGTTTGAATATGGCTTCAAATATATTTATTGCTAAAACCTTAAATACTCGTATTTTGCATATAATATGTAAATGCTTTTTCAATTCATTGATCAGATTTATTTACATACACACTTATAAATAAACTCATTAAGATTTTGTAGTTTCATTTCATTTCATAATAAAAAAAGACAATACACAAATCATAGGCGATTTCAATATTCTTACATACAATTTTTAGTTTTGCAAACATAAATTATTAAAAACAGATTTTTTAATAGGCTCAAACATTATCATATAAATAAGGATAGCGTATACAACAAAGCATGTATAAATAAGTTAAAATTAATGTAAAGTATATAATATTATGCCATATCCAACACTTTATAGTTGTAACTATTTTCTATACTAAATAAAATACAAGCTAAGATATAATTTATACAAAGGTCGGTAGAAATGCCAAAAGTCATGAACAAAGGGTTAACAAAAAAAAATTGAAAAAAAAAAAAAATGAATTCCGCTGATTGATCGTATTCCAGGCTCTAGATTATTAAAAAATACAAGGTTGCATTGTATAAATATTTAGGAAAATGCAGTACTGACAGCAGTATAGTATTAGGTATAGGTCAATGATTACGTAGGTATAGAACGATTTGGAAGATGATAGTAGTAAAACATAGCAATTACAAAATCATTTAGAATTTCTACCGACGTTGAGCTCATAGCTAGTTGAGAACATAGCTCTTTTCCTTATTTTTTCTAGTAAACTGAATAGGTATAGAGTAGTTACGTAATTTTCCGCCAAAACAATACTGTACCTATATTGATATATGAGTATTCATAAATTGTCTTTTAAAATAATTTACAGATTAAAAATTCCACGCAACGGCGATTTTAAAACCGATTTCATTATTTTAATAAATACCTTATTTTTATATAGCAGTAGTACATTCAATATTCTTATTAAATTATTTAAAATGAAAACTTAATATTTTTGTAGGTGTTATGTATTATAAAAGCTCAGTCAATAAGCTGTTAATATATTATTATTTTCATCAGTTTTCTACTATTTACATCAAGGTTGATTTTAATTAAAAGGGATAAATAATAATTATATTACATGAAGTTGATCCCGTAATACAAGATTTCTTTAAATAGGCATACCTATTCTGCCCTCGTAATTGAAAACACAGTAAGTTACATAGAAGTTACCTTTAAGTTACTGTGTTTTCAATTACGAGGGCAGTATTTATATACAATGTTTTACTCAATATTTGCAGTAACCACTTATAGGTTGACAATCTCTCATTATTTGGTAAAATGCATTTTTGCAGCAAGAATAGGTACTATCAGTTCAGCCAATCACATCAATTTAGATTGCAGTTTTGTGATAAACATAATTTTTGTAAAGGGGACAGATTAATTCATTAATTTTATATTAAGTTCGTAACAAGACATTTCTCTTTTTTAACAATGCAACATCTTTTAAGGTTTCATAAAGATTGACTTGTGTATGGGTCCGTATATACTCGTAAACAATATCTCAGATGGACGGAATTGAATTTTTTTATGAATTGTAATTCATTCATTTATAATAATTATTAGCAAATAAATTTTTTCAGCTACACAACACAAGTGGTCATGTGACTCAGTCATAGAAATGAGGATATATTAATACGGAATATTCAATGTAATGCTGCTGCTTAGTCTTTTGCGAAATGTCACACGAAACACTAGCGTTATATTCGTGCTTATTTCCCTGGTCCAACCAACGTTTCATCCATAAGTTCGTCATCCGTGATACAAGGCGAATTGGAGTGAGGGGAAGGTGCGACTAAAGGTGAGGGTGCAGGACTTTTAGCCAGCTGTAGAAGTGCTGGAGAAGCCGGGTAAACCGATCTAACGGCCACCATTCCAGATACTTTGCTACCGGATGATGACGAAAAATCTAGTAGCATTTCGGCTGCTTCCTGAGGAGTTGTAGCACCGCTCCGTGCAATTGATCCACTTGCCGGAGGTTTCATACATGAATCGGCCCCTTTTCTGTCTTCGGAGCTTCCCTTAGGTGCCGCAAAACCTTTAGCCATTTCAGTTTTAAAATCTAACGGCATGAGGGGATATGTCCCAGAATAACTTTCTTTCGAATCGTCTTTATTGCGTTGGGGACTGTCACCTTTCGCTATACTGTCGGATAGCACTTTAGAATATTCAGATTGGTCACTTTTACTCGGCGGAATAGTTTTTGGACTCACGCCTCCCATATTTAATAATGGTTTTGGTACGTTTAGAGGATATGCGGACTTTTGCATTGAATCAACACTTCTATTTGGATTATCGAAGTGAGAAAACGAATATTTATTTTGATCCATAGACCTAGTAAAATCGTTTACCATCGATCGGCTATCGTACTGTGATACTGGACTGTTTTTATCGGGAGTATTTTGATTTTTCAATTTAGGTATTTGAAATTTACTAGTATCTAGAGGCTTAATTAGGCCTTCCACTAAAAAGCTAGCATCCTTAGCTGCACTTTTGTATCGATCTCCGTCAACTTCATCTCTTGAACTACTGGGGCTGGAATGCCGCTCAGATTTAGATGAAAAAATTGATTTTTCAGAATTGCTCATTAACTTAGTTCGAGCTTTTTCACGATCTCTATCTCTCATAATTTTGGCAAGATCCGAACTGCTGCTTTTGGGCGATCCTGATGATTTAGAGACCGATTTAGATAAGTTAATACCAGTAGAACTGCTACTGGATGATTTAGAATAAGGCACTTTTGGAACACTACCACCGGACTGTTCCGACGGACTCATATTTGCTTTGGGCGGGGTCGAACCAGCAGTTAAACTAGCAGATTTGGATGACTGCATAGCTTGAGTTTTTTTCGAAGCAGGCCCACTTATCACGCCTGGTTTTAAGCCAGTGTGTGTTTTAGGAGAACCCTGACTAGGCGGAGTGAGTTGAGGTGAAGATTGTTTACTAGACCCAGAACTGGAATAGTTTAATTTGGAACTACTCGACGAGGAAGTTTCCTTGGACCTAGTTTTATTTATTGTTATTTTCATACCATCTAAGCTAGGCTTAACCATATATTCCTGATTCTTATTTTCGCTTAGCTTTAAGCTACCACTCGTTGCGCTGTTTTTTGGATCCGAGAATTTGCTAGTGCCGCTTGACGAACTTGACTTAACTGTTATTTCTGAGTCTGTGCCACAATGTTGAGCAGATTTCAATTTGTCTATTACCGCACTGAGAGAACCTTTACGATTACGAGCTTGACTGGGAGCATTAGATTTATTCACTTCAACATTTGGAGGAGATATTAAAGGTTCGGTCACTGGACTATCACACGTTACCGGAGTGATTTCTAATTGTTTCAATTTCATTGGGTTTTTTAACTTTGGACTGCTTCTATCTGAACTAGAAAAAGATAGACTAGAATGTTTCTTTTCCTTATCCCTTGATGTTATTGAACTCGATCCGTAGCTGTCTTTAGAGATTTTTTTGGTCAGATCATACCCAGTGGTGCCAGATTTACCGGAAGGGGATCCACTGGCTGCTGATTTCAATGTTGACATACTCGGCTTTCCAGAACCAGAGGAACTATGTTTCGGTGAAGAGATGCTATGGTTTTTTGGACTTGAATATCCAGGAAGATGTTTAGGGCTATTTGGAACCGGTGAATGTCTGGGACTACTGTGATGGCTGGATGTTCCTGAAGGTTTGCCTAGCCCTTTAACGCTACTTGGACTTGGAGATTTCGTAATTGATACTGACCTACCGTGAGTTGGGCTGGGACTAAATTTTCGTAGAAGTGAGTTTGGAGAAGTGGCACGCATCGGAGAGCCGTCCGTTGGTTTAATACTTACAGACACAGGTTTGGTAAGCGGGTCTTGCTTTGGCGGAATCTTTTCCGGCGGACCCATGGAGTCGTCCCTCCGCCGCTTTTTCTTTTTCTCTTTGCTACGTTCTTCGCCTGATCTACTAGACTTTTTATCAGATCGAATACGGTCGTCCATGGACTTGATCTGAGACGAAGTTATAGGCGTGATTGTTATAGAACTGGGCAAGGCGGCTGGTGCAGCGGCCGTGATAGGTATGATTTCTATGCCGGGTCGTCGATCGAGACACAACATTGACGATATATTAGATCCGGATACAGAATTAGGTGGATTAGAGCTGGATCCAATCGGAGTGATGCTTACAGAAGACGGCATGTAGGATTTTCCATCTGTAAGATCAAGGAGTAACGACGACGTACTTCTACTTCGCGATTCAGAGTCTTTGCTTTTCAGTTTTTGCCTTTTGTGCTCAGACTTGTGAAAAGAATTCCTGTAATAAAAAGATGACAAATCAAACTATCTATTACGTGAGATTATTAGCTTTGCAATGGTTCGCTAAAATGTACGTCTGACAGTCAAGGAGAACCAAAACTAATGAGAAAGAACAACAGTATTTCTTATCATACCTGATTAAATCTTCAACATCTCCGTCATTTGAATTGTCCATATCGGACGATGTTCTGTTGTCTTGACCACCGAGCGCATCTTGTGCATCCATACCCGAAAGTTCCAAATCTGAAGTGAACTCATTTTGTGACACCGAGGATTCTCTACCCTCAATCTCAATATCGTCATTGGTTGAATTACTATTCATAGTATTGTCATCATCGTTGCCGAAACCATCGGAATTGTCACTCTCACTGTCAGAATCCATCAAAGCGTTCATTCCCGGTTTGCCCTTCTTTTGGACCGAAGGCCATAAACCTTGGTCTGATTTCCGCTTTTTTGACTTACGCTCCTCGGAGCCCTGCGGTTTTGAATCGCTTGTATTAGAATCCTGGCACATCATTGTTAGATGGTGTTGTTGCTCCGATAGATATGAACCTGTGAATGGATTTGTTTTATGCGAATTAGACCTTGCTGCATTTTAGGCTAATAATTTCTAGTATTGTATGGTAGGTATGATATATTTTGCAGATTAAGAATTATGCGGACTTAACCGCAATTTGCGGTCTAGAGTGAGTCAAAACCCAAATACTAAAAATATAATATAATATAATACTAAAAAGTTTATTTGAACTTAACAGAATCTCAAATTTGAATTTTAAATGTACCTTATGGCCACAATCATTTAAAAAGTAATAATTACTGAAAGTAGTCCGTGGGGGGAAATTGTGAACCGTCAAAGACAAAGGAATTCGGTCTAAGGATTTTCTTCGAACTTTTTTCCTGATTGAGTTTCAGCCACGGCGGCTAATCTAGCAACCAACTTCGTAGGAGATATTATAGTGTAAAAGTGCGCAGAGCAGACTTTTACGTGTTCTCTGAGGCACAGGGGTGTAACACTGGCAATTACCCAATTACAGGTTTGGTATTTAAAATTTATTTACTTGACAGAAATATCCAAAAGGTTTTTCGGGACTTGAGGCATTATGGGCCACAATCGATTAGAATAGAATAGAATAGAATAGAAATATTATTTTTTATTCAAATAAACTTTTACAAGCACTTTTGAATCGTCAATGAATCTACCACTGGTTCGGAATGCCTTTCCTGCCGAGAAGAGCCAGCAAGAAACTCGGCGGTTGCTCGTTGCTGGCGGTTGATTAATTGTTATAGCGTCGATGGAGATAAAAAATGGATGGATGGAGATGGATATAAAATACTCACCCCCTTGGTGCGGGTGGCTGACGTTGGTGGGTTCATGCTTAACGTCGCCCCCGGGGTCGATGCCCCCCAGGCCGCAGCTAAAATTTGACTCCAGTGCCGAGTAGCTGCCGTTCAGTTGCTTTGTCGCTGCCTCCCGCTCCCAGATCTTGACGAGGGATCTAAAAAGGTTACAGATCTAATAATGGGAGGAGTGGTCTCTTTTTACTGCTTTATTTTTTATTTGTTGACAAGATAGTCCTTGACTGCGACCTCACCTGATGGTAAGTGCCGATGCAGTCTAAGATGGTAGCGGGCTAACTTGGAACGGGTATGACAACATAGATTCAACCCATACCCCCAAATCGGTTTCTACACGCTATCGTGCCGGAACGCTAAATCGCTTGGCGGCACGTCTTTGACGGCAGGATGGTAACTAGCCGCGGCTAAAGCCTCCCACCAGACACCCTACCCTTTTATATAGAGACAGTTTCGTTTCTTTTGCGATCACTTTTGAGGAGCGTCGGAACAAAAACCGATAAAGCACATTTTGACTTTTTCTTTTGTTTTTTTATCTCAACAGATACCGAACTCACTACTGTGACAATTAGGTTTCGAAACTGTGCTGCCAACATCAATATATTAATAACTATTGTTCATCTTTAAATTAAAATGCCATAGACTTAGACACATTTTTTCAATTTCCTAAAACAAAAATTCTGAAGTGATTTATCGGTTTTTGTTCCGACGCTCCTCATTTTTGTTTTGCAGGTAGTTGTACATTTTCATAACTTACCTGAGCGTAATGGGTATAGAGTGACTCTTCTGCAGGACCTTGGTGATATAGTCATCAATATGGTCTCTGGGCGGGGAGTTGAGCGTGTAGACGGAGGCGCGCGGCGCGGCCGGGTCCGACAGCTCCAGTTCCACAGTCGCCATGCTCTCGTCCAAGGGATGCTCCAGCGATATGGATATATGCTGCCACGACAGCGCGCTCACTTCGAACATTAGCACGCTTTCTAGCTCCATTACTGTTGAAAACGATGAATCGGGAAGTTTTATGATGTTGTTACTATCTATACAAATAAATAAAATTGAAGTGCCTGGAACGAAAAGCAATTGCTATAGCAGCGTCTTATGCAAGGTATTAACGAAACCCAATACGCGTGCCAACCTACAGCTAGCGCCATCTATATTAACTTGCGACATTACGAATGGTTAAGTTACATATATTAAAATTGAAGTGTCTGTTTGTTGCCGCTAATCTCGGGAACGGCTTGACCGATTTTAATGGGACTTTCACTGGTTGAGAGCTGATGTTATCGGGAGTAACCAACTACTTTTTAACCGAATCCTGATGCTGCAGGGGTTCTGCCCGCCTAAACTGTGGGGATTTAGGAACTGTCGATTGTGTGATTGAGAATGTGGGCGTCAGCTAGTTTACAATTAAAATATAGATTAAAGTGGATACATCAGTTCTAAAGTTTTTTTTAAACCGTCAAAATTCATAGGAGATATTGCTAATCAAAGTCGAGAATTTCAGCGCGAAGGTGGTCGGAGCGAGGTACGTGACTTCTAGCGCCCATCCGTCCGTCCGAGCCGCGTTTCTCACCCTGCTTGGTCTGCAGCCGCACGCAGCTGGCGACGAGCGCGTTGAAGAGGGCCTGCTGGCGCAGCGCGGCCAGCAGCGGCGGCACGTGCGACGGGTGCGTGAACGGCACGCTGCTCACCACGCAGCCGTCCAGCCCGCGCGTCTCGCACAGGAAGTAACACTGCCACTGCTCGGGGAGGCTCTGTAAGAACTTTTTTTTTTGAAGCTTTTTAAGATAAATTACTAGTAAGTAGAGACCACAGAACACTAATACTCCTGTAGGGACCTATAGTTCGTAGACAGATGATAAAATAGGTATGTACCTACCTATAGCTTGAGTCCTGTGACAGTTGTCAGATTGACATAAATAAGGTTGGGACAATGTTGAAAATCCATCATAATGATATCGATATTTTTATTACTAGCTACAAATATCGATTTTATTAAGCTATTGCATAGCTTCTATCGCGGACCTTGAGCGTGGAGACCGAATCCAGAAATTCCGTAACGAAAATAACCTGACACAGGACTCCTCTCACCGCTAGATGGCGTTGATAAAAAATGCTATAATAATAATAATATTTATTTCAGATATAAATCCATAAAATTGTTAATATAGTAACTAATAATTAATTAATTAATAATGTTATTGTTAGTCACATCAATTTAACTTAAAAAACTATGTTAGTAGACATTAAATCATTTCATATATCGTCCCTCTCTGAAACACTGAGAATGCATGTGCATGCCAACCCAGTGTCTCAGAAATGGACTGTCCATTTTTCCCGCCAAAATCTTCAGGATACCATTGGAGCTCCCACGCATTCTACTCATCACAGATGCTGCTCTTTTCCTCATAATAGCATAAAAATCATCTATATGAGCCTCAGCAAACATCTGTGACGCACTGCAGAACCGCGGCAACCCCAATAGCATTCTGAAGCCATTGTTATACTGGATGCGTAGGTCATTAAACGCCCTCTGCGTATATGTTACCCACAGGCTGCACGTGTAGAAAGTTTGACAATAAGCCTTAAAAAGTGTAAGCTTAACTTTTTTATTGCAACGTGCAAACCTGCGAACCAACATATTACATCGGACCGCCAATGCCCTACGCTCCCTTTCTATATCCTTAACATCCGATAAGCTATCAGTCACAATATGCCCCAGATATTTAAACTCGGTAACTCTATTCATAGGGGTGCCATTTAGAGAGACTGGCGGAATGTAATCTAAGGTGCATCCTTTATTTCTGAAAACTACTAATTCACTCTTTTTAACATTGTACACGAGTCCGTGTGATGCAGCATAATCCTCACATACTTTAATTAACTTTCTTAAAGCACTTATCGATGGACTTAGCAAAACCATATCATCTGCATAGCTCAGGTTATTGATTAAGATTCCATCGATAGAACATCCAACTTTAGTACCTCGGAGTTCATCAATCAACTGATTAATGTAAATGTTAAACAGTGTAGGAGATGCTAAGCCACCCTGTCTAACTCCACATTCAAGACGATACACATCCGAATAGGCACCAGCCCATCTGACCCTGTTCGTTTGTGAGCTGTACCAGAATCTCAATGTATTTATCAACTCTGGGGGTACATTGAGGTCCCTCAGCTTATCCCACAGCTTTTCATAACAAACAAGGTCAAATGCTTTGGAAAGATCAAGGAACGCCGCATAAACTGGTGTCTTTCGGTCGGTGTAGTATCTCACGGTCTGCTTAAGCGCCAGTATAGCACTTTCTGTGGACAAGTTGCTTCTGAAACCGAACTGTGCATCATTAAGTTTCACATATCTGCTGAGCTGGCGGTCAAGCAGCCCGTCAAACACTTTCCCTAACACCGCAGCTAAAGAGATAGGCCTGTAGTTACTTTTGTCCCCTAAATCACCCGTTTTATTTTTAACCACTGGCACAACTATGGTCTCCATAAGATCTGCAGGAAGGTAGGAATGCCGGATGCAAAACGTATAAAGCATCGCGAGAATCCGGTGAATATGCGGGCCCGCATGCATCAAGTGCTCTACACTCAGCCCATCATGTCCCGGAGATTTCCCCTTAGCTAAGTTCCTTATAGCCATCCTTACATCCTTGGCACAAAATGAGAGGGAAAAACCCGAGACATGGTCACACCCACCCGGCGTTTTTTGTTTCATATTTAAGGTTGGCCTGACTCTGAAGTGCTCCTTAAATATGTCAGCTATACGCTTTGCATCAGTTTCCCCATCCACGCTAACAGGGAGGCCCGTTCTCGGATTAAGTTTATTTGTTTCCTTCCAAAATTTATTAAAAATTTTCTGACTATGCAGCTCCGCCAATCCATCCATCTGTAGTTGTTCTTTATTATTCTGACAAAATTTAAGCTTATTTTTAAATGTCTTTTTACTATTTTTCATATCCTCATATATACTACCAGATGACGGCATGCCTAATTTTTTCCATTTTAAAAATTTTTCACGAGCCTCTCTGTGTGCGTCCTTAACATATTTATTCCATCCAGTTATGCGTTTACCTCTCCTCACCCTACCAGGCTGGTTGCTCACAATCGCTGCCTCTTGCAGCGATTTTATTACTTTTTGGTACATATTATTTACCACTATCCTATGGCTTTCATCAGTACAAATGCTATGCAATAGCTTTACCGCGGCAGTCCCCGAGTGCCACACGTCTTTTTTTTTAATATTTTTAGCGAGCAAACGAGCAGGCGGGTCACCTGATGTTAAGTGATTACCGCCGCCCATGAACATTTGTAGCACCTGAGGCACCACCAATGCGTTGCCGGCTTTTTAGGAATTTGTTGGTCCGCCCCTTGAATGACCTCATGTTGTAATTCAGTGGAAACACCGTCGCAGGAAGTTGGTTCCACACATATGAAAATGGAGTGATTTCAACATTTTTTTTTGACGTGAAACGTCTTTAAAATCACACCAAAACATACGGGCACCAGTCAGAAAAATGTACCCTAACGAAATCTATATCGTCTTACCTTAACAACTACAAAACTATAAGTCTTAGAAACATAAATTCAATGTCATTATTTAGAGTTACATCTCGCTGCTAAGACCTTGAGTTTGCAACGGGGCTGAGCGGGACGGCGGGGGAGGAGCACTGCGTAGAATAACCGAAACTCGCAGAAATAGACGTTTCACGTTAAAACCAACGGCTGTGTGCACCGACGCAGCTCCACCCGTTTCTTTTTAAAAGAATATTAGCCAAGCTGAATTTGACTTATTTTCTCTTCTCCCCACCAAATAAGTGAAAAACTTGTGCTAGGAGTTGGTACGACAATAGTGCAACGGGTGGGGCTCGAACCTGCGACCTTTCAGTTTTCAGTCCGCACCTTTTAAACCGTCGAGCTATTGCGGCTTCAAAAAATTCGTTTCGATCCGCTTCAGTTGCACCCTTAATTTCGCTACGTTAATTTTGACTTTAAATACTACAAGACGATGCCCGCGACTTCGTTCGCGTGGATCAAGGTTTTTCAATTCCCATGGGAACTCTGTAATTTTCCGGGATAAAATGTAGCCTATGTTTTAATCCTGGGTATGAGCGATCTCCATTCCAAATTTCAGCCAAATCGGTTCATTCGTTGTGGCGTGAAAGAGTAACAAACATACACACACACACACACACACACACACATACACATACAAACTTTCGCCTTTATAATATTAGTGTGAAGTGTGATAGTGTGATTTATTTATACTACCCTACCCCTCTTATATCTTGCCTGAAAGCATTTATGGTCAGTAGTGGGATGGATTGCGAATTTATATCCATATTGAGTTTGCGTTGAAATTAAAGACAAGATTAGGATCAACTTAACATTAAAAAAAAACTTTATTGTACGTACCACAAAAAGTCCCTTGCTGAGATTCAACTCGACTATTTTGCCGGGGGCAAGTTTGTCGTATGCTTGTTGAGCGACCAGCCCCATTATTGGTTTTGCTTTGGCCCAGTCGCCAGCCACTTCAACCTTTAAACAATAAGTTAAATGATATCGAAAGTAGACAGAATATATAAAAGGCAAAGTGTTATGGTAACTGTGTGTAATAGGACAATCCTTAAATAATCCTTTAATAATGTGCGGGTTTGGGCTTCCTGCTAACATCATTTCCAATTTCGTTGTTATCACATTTGGACGCAAATATGCAATAAAGAGTCAACCCACACAACTTATCAATTGAAAAGTTAACTTTATTCCTTTATGCTATGTATGTATTTAATTTGACAAAGGCTTGTGGTTTGAAACGTTATTGCGTATGTGCGTTTTTGTGAGTGAAGTTATGAGGTATCAAAATGTATTGTAGAATTTAAATACGGTTATAATTATTTTGACAAAACTGTATTATTTGCGGCCACTTGTTTGTATTTGGTGAAGGAAAATTATGGAGAACTGTCGTTCTTCATAATTTTCTCAAAGGTGTTTATATTTTTTGTGCCAATCTGTCCCTGGCCAGTGTGGTGGATTCTGCCTAAACCCTTCGGCGGCGATGGATTGAGATGAATTAATAAAAAATGAATCAGTGACGCAGTAACGAGTCGCAGGGAGCCGCTGGATTCAGGCGGCGCAAGACCGAGGCCTGTGGAGGTCCATGCAAGAGACTTATGTCCAGCAGTGGACATCCATTACTTGATAAACAAGAAGAAGAAGAATACAGTGAATGTAACTGGGTCGAGATAAATGAATGAAAAATGAATACAGTGAAAGTAAGTACCTCAGTTGTGGCATGAATGAGTTTGGCGAGCCCTGCACATAAGGGTGTGGGCTGAGAAAGCTTGAGGGTGTAGCAAGCTGGTAACATCGCGCTATTCTGTGGCACCAACTGGGCGTATACTGGACCGTTTCTGGAAATAAATCATATTTTTATGGCAAAACGCACTTTTATCCCACTCAGACAAGTCAAAAACAAAATAAAATAGGTATAATCTACAAACAAGAAATAATAGGTATAATGTATGTTCCAACATATACTGTCATTTTGGCGTGCAAATGTTATATAATTTTTGATCCATACATATTACTAATTATTTAACAAAATGTTCAAAATATAATTCTTTAGGTCTACCCCTTAAAAATAAGTAATTTTTCGATATTTAAAAGTCATTAAGAAAACCTTTGCACCTACCTCATAATACCCACTAGATGACATAATAAATGGCATTATGAAAGGTATATATTATGTGTAAGACTGTACTTCTTCATAGTTTCCAGTAGAACCCATTATCCAGATTACTAATAAATAATTGTTGTCAAAGACCATATAGGTGTTAGAAAAAAAAATGGATCGTGTAGGTTTATTTTGTGTTTTTTTTTTAAATGTATATAAAAATATATGAAACTCTTTACCCTTTTCCTGATCTCTGAGCACCAGATATAATAGGCGACAGTTGAAGCTTGTTAGCCGTAGAACCTTCTAGAAGGACCGTCGCAGAGTGCCCTATAGGCGTGTGTGAAGGCGCCACAAGCGACGCTAGACCACTCGAAGCTGACGGCTTTCCTACTGTTAGTAGTTCCACCGTCAGTGGTTGTAGACCTTTGTCCTTGTCCAGCAATTCGTATGGGGATACGAAATATGTTAAACGCATTGCATGACCTGAAAATACAATATAATTCTGATCTAATTTTAGAGGCTAACTAGTAGAAATGTATATGAAAGGAAAAAAACGATGGAACAAATATTGTGTTTTTTTTTTTTCAATTTACTTATATTTTTAATATAAAATAGACTACTAGTTCACTTCTCTATTGAAGTAAATGTTCTTTTTGTAAAATTAATCTTACCTCCCCTCCTTTTCTGAAGGAATCCAATTGGACTTTTATGAACTTGAGCCCAAGGGTCCTTGATGAAACTTTGCAATTGGCGTAATGTACATAAATCCTCTTCCAAACTTTGAAGTGCACTGAACGCTTTACATTTTACCTAAAATTAATGCCATGTAGAGGAAAAAATTAAAATGTAGACAGCAGTAAATTATTTTCAACAATAACTGATATCTAATTCCATAAAAGCACCAAAAATCCTAACTGTTATGTTTAGAGGAGGTCACAATGAGGATTACAACTTTCATTAAAATAGATTAATTATTATTATTTATCATATGTTTCAACGGTAAAGAAAAAAATCATGAGAAAATCTGCACACCTGAGAATTCTCTGCCAAGGTCTATTAGACCTACAATATTGTACTGTCCTTTCCTTGGATAGAACATCCACTTTTAATACTTATACATTAAAAAAAGACGTGTGGCACTCGGGGACTGCCGCGGTAAAGCTATTGCATAGCATTTTTTATCAACGCCATCTAGCGGTGAGAGGAGTCCCGTGTCAGGTTATTTTCGTTACGGAATTTCTGGATTCGGTCTCCACGCTCAAGGCCCGCGATAGAAGCTATGCAATAGCTTAAAAGTTTTTAAGATTTTTTGATATTTTCTTAAGATTTTCTCTATGGACTCAATTTGAACTGCAGTCTATAATAGTTTTAGTTCTAGAAATGCACACTGGCTGCACATTCAGTAGGCACTAGGCAGTCATGATATATTTGTGTTAAGTGCCACAGCTTTGTATTTTACGGATACTTACTTTTTTCTCTGCATTTAATTGATACACTGCTGTAAGACCTTCTAGTTGTGCTGTGAAGTCTGCAAAGTCACCTCGTGAAATGCACTGCACTAATTCTTCGCAGCTTTGTTGCTCTATCTGAAAAAATTATATTGTTTCAGCAAAATTTCATTTTATTATAGTCTGTATTTTATTTTAATTATCCATGGGAACTCTTTAGCATTTCCGAATAAAATGATTTATTTCCTCATTATCAAACTCCTTTCTTGCTAACAATGTCACCTGAATATGGAAAAATTTATGAATTATTATTTGAAATACTAACTTTTCCCTCATGATGTATTTTGACATCCTTCACATTTCCCGAGGATTCCACTAATATTTCCAAATAAAACATATCTGATGATATGAAAAGATTGACACCTGAAGTTCCCACTACAAATTTTAATCTGAAAATAAGATTAATATAATCATTCATTCATTCATTTTAGGTCACAGTAAAAGGTGTTATAGTTCTTTTAATTTACGAGGGTGAGTGAGCTTTACTTGTGGTTACATTGTGTACTTGCACATTACGCAAATGTGTGTGTCTATCAGGAGCTTTGGTGGGAGCAGTCAGGCATGAGCAGTTGCTCCCACTTATATACATACAACACACACATAACCATGGGTCACGGTCATCTATTCTCAATTTCTTTCATTACTATAAGCATTACGCTCGAGTTAGGGATGGTAACAAAAATAGTGCAATGAGTGGGGTGATGGGGAACGATCTAGAAAGAAACTATATTAAACTAGCTTCTAGCTAGTTTAGAGATTTTTAAAAATATAATTAGCCACATTGTTTTTAAGCTGTAGCCATACATCTATTCAGTTATACGTACCCAAGTTGTCTGGAAAGGCACTCCAACCTCTCTATGAGGCTCTGCAGGGAGCTTACTTTGATGCAATGCTGTAGACTGTCGAGACACTTCTGTAGAATCATGCGATCTGCACTGTCCACTGCCCATCTCTTATCCTATGAAAACAAGAGGAAGCGGATATACATAAAGCGGATTCAAAATTAATACAACTTACCATTTTCTGGAAAAGATTACCCTTTAGCAAAAAGGCCTATTTGTCTATATATTATGCAACTTAGTCTGAGGGTGAATATTCAGTTTGGACGATATTTGCGCATTTTTTTAGGAACAAGCATAATTTCATTTTTTTAAATATTTGTTAGTATTATAATGTTTGGTGCTATTTCATTAAATACACAAGTAAAAGGCACGTATATATTTCAAATATTCAAAGAGTTATTGCCACTAGAAATTTATGTCAAGCTACGGTAATGAACCCTGTATACGGTAATGAATTTTTATGTATACTTTTGGCAGAATTTCTTATGAATTCTCTATTTGAATAAACTTGTACGAATAAAAGCAAGTGCCCAGCCGTGCACAGGGAATTGGTAATTCACTCGTCGACCGAGAACCTTGTTGGGCCCGTCACTGCTTGGAGTAAGATCGTTTCAAATAACAAAATATCAAGCAGTTCTTCCATAACTTAAAGACTCCCTCTATATTGTACCTCTTCCTTACCACTCACCCTACCGGCTACCAGGTAACAGTCGATGCTCCCCTAGGAACATTTAACCCCTGCCTAGTACAGACTTCCGTGCCACTTCCATCCTCTGTTCGCACGCGTAATACCGGTAGCCTCATATCCGTGGGCACAGCTTTGTTTTTCAACAAACGACCTTAACACCTGTGCTGAAGCAGTTGCTGATGCCATACTCCAAGGTATGGACTGCTATATTCCAAACTCCCTCATACCTTTTGGGAAGCGCGCGCAGAAATGGTTCAACGGGATCTGTAATAAGGCTGCTATACTTAAACAAAACTCCTACCAGTCCTGGCTCTCTGCACATTGCACCAATGATCCCAATGCTGCAAATGTTAAGAAAATCTTTAACATTGCGTCCAGAGCCTACAAAAATGCCATTGCCAGGGCAAAATTAGAGCACATCGACAGAATTGGGCAGAGACTAGTCTCACTGCCTTCTGGTTCCCGTGCTTTCTGATTTCTGTTGAAAGCCATGTAAGGCAACTTCTGTCGTTCCTCGTTTCCACCTTTACGCAAACCGGATGATACACTGGCCTACACTGCCAAAGAGAAAGCCGAAATTCTGGGCACTCTCTTTGCTGCCAACTCTAAGCTTGATGATGGTGGGAAAACACCGCTGACCATCCCGCGGTGTCAAAACTCCTTGCGTGATATACGGGGTACATTGGGGATATATTGACAGTAAGGGGGAAGTCCTAGCGGTCAGCCTCGACATCGCTAAAGCCTTTGATCGGGTTTGGCATAGGGCTTGGCTATCGAAGCTGCTATCTTACGGACTTCCTGCGAAGCTGTGCAATTGGGTCGCTAGCTTTCTTCATGGGCGCAGCATCAAGGTCGCTGTCGACGGTTTTTGCTCTCAACCTAAGCCCATCAATGCTGGCATTCCACAGGGCTCAGTGCTATCGCCTACTTTGTTCATTCTGCATATCAATGATATTGTTATGCGGATGACAGTACTTCTGATGCCCTTTACAAAGGCCATGCACAGTTCTCTCGCGCAGTGCTGGAGGAGAATAGAGCCAAACTTGTGTCGGACATTGAGACTTCTCTCTAGAAAGTGTCCGTATGGGGTTCACAAAATCTTGTTCAATTTAACCCTTCAAAAACACAAGTTTGTGCGTTTACCGCAAAAAAGGCCCCTTTTACCACGCCTCTTCTCTTTCAGAACACTTCCCTTACTCCTACCAACAGCATTGGGATTCAAAAGAGGGCACTTCGGCTTGTGGACAATCCCAAATTAACCTACTCGCTGGAAAGCTTGGAACACCGCAGATGTAAGCTCGCTTTGTGTGCTCTATCGGCTATATAACGGGGAGCCCTCTAACTTCTACAACCGCACCGCACGCCACCGAACGCAATTTCACCCCCACCACCTGGGTGCCTGGAGCACTTCGACCATCAGGTGCTCCAGATCTTTTTTTCCATGTACTACCAAATTGTAGAATCATCTCCCTTCGAAAGTATTCCTGTATATAATGTAGTTTCAGTAAAAATCATCAAATGAACTTCAAAAAGGTTACGGTAAACGACGGTAATGAAGGACACGGTAATGACAAATATGCACTTTTAATTTATTATTAATTTTTCTATAAGCAGTATATGCTATCTAATCATTTAAAAATTAAACTAGACGAGAACTTGATGTATTGTTATCGCAATAAAATTCCAATTTTAAATATTTATCAAAATATAAGCGGACTGGTAATGAAACATAAACTGTGACAAAACATTATAATACACTTTCAGTTGTAATTTTTTGCGCGAGTTCGTGCGTACGTCTTCCTTCTGCTACGTTTTCCGGTCGACTGAGGTCTGAGGTGCGGGACGCCGAGAGCTCACTATGTAGCGGCAAGATTTTGTCACGTAAAAACATGTTTCTCGTGATGATTCCGGAGGGTTCCGGTAATGAACTTTGCATCGTGACAAAACTTTAAAAACATATTTGACTATATATTTCTTTGTAAACTAAATTTTAAATTATGAAGAAGTAATAAAAAATTATTTAATTATTCGGCACAGTAGTCAAATTAACATTATTTTTGTGCTAGGTTTACTAAATATTATTAAATATATAATATCTAGTAATGAAACAGGTGCCGGTAATGAATTTTAATGTTATTTTCACTAAAAATCTGAGTGATTTACATAGAAATTTCAATAAACACACCATGTGCACGATAAAGTATGTAGGTGTGCATGATAAACGTATATTAAATGGAGTCTAAAACTTAAGTTTCAATTTTTTATTCACTGGAATACGTAATTTTCATTACTTTGAATATTCACCCCTGAGTTAGATTATTTATTAAAAACAAAAAACAGCTGCTGTTTGGACAGACATACTATTTCATTTATAATATTTATTTATATGGGAAATAAAAGTCCAATTATGAAGAAACTTGGCACAATAAATATTTGTCACTTTATCCTCTATTGGTTCATACATTGTTTAACTCTTTGAAACTTGGCTCATGGAGAACTTGCACCCTGGAGATAGTTTCAGGGTACTTTTAATCACCGAAAAATTAGCCATCAGCTAGCAGAGTATGAAAATGAAAAGAAGAGAATGCTACCCGTAGACTGAGATATTTGTAGCTTTAAAGATGTATGGAGCATTTTATAAAATCACTTAAATTATTGTGTATCTGTTAAGTATAAAGTCAGTGGATACTATTTACACAACAACTACTCACTAGCATGGCCATGCGAACAGCTTTGGAAGTTTCACTCAAGTTTTTAAATTGTGATGTTTTTGATCTTAGTTTCTCCATCAAAATCTCTTTTTGCAGCTCCTTCGACTTATCCATCATTCCGTTTGCCGTGGCCATCACAAGGGCTTTATTATCCGTCATATTTAAAACAATTTTTTCTATTAAAAGAAGAACAACAAATACACTAACTGATAACACAAGCCCCTTATAAAAATCACTGTGTCCATGGACAACTGATTAATAACTAATTCTAAAAATAGTAAATACGCAATGCCAATTGCAGTAGATTTTAGATTTTGTTGATATAAATTAACATTTTAAGGCTAAATTATGATTAAAATTAAAAATTCAGCTCCCAAGATCCATCAGGAGCAATTGCAAATTAACTGTCAAATTTGACAATTTCACGCGATGCGATAACCAACTACAGATAACTAAACCATAACCCAATAAGCCTTCGTTTTAGTCTGTGCCATAAGCTTAAGCCACAGAGTGTCAAAATAGATAGGTATGTAATAGAATCTGCAACTAGGGTGACCAGCCCAATTGCTAGCACTGCACCAATTTATTCGCACTTTGGTAAAAAAGATTAAAATATAAGTTTCTGATTGTGGTTTTTAAATTGTCAGGTCAAAAAATATTTAGGGAAATTTATATTTTTCACAATCGAAAGCTTTCTAATCTGGAAAGTTTTAAAATGACGTCAGTATCGTAGTTGAAAGATATCGTTCTGGAGTTCCTGAAGTTTTCGGCCATTTTGACTGATCGACTTACCAGTCAGTACTTACCAGTTAGTTAATCCCGTATATGCGCATAATTGGGGACTGGGTCATTTTTCAATTTTATTTCAAATTCTTGTTGATTTAAGAAAAAAAATCCTTAAAAAGTTCTTTAATTATATATTTTATTAAACAAGTAACCTTATGAACTCAGTGATTTATAGGATTTGGTTAAATTTTTATTTAAAAAACATTTTTAAAATTAGATAAACTCTTAAAATGCCCATAATTGGGTCTACCACCCTACATATAATTATCCGAAGAGAAGGGACCGTAGAGAGAGAAGACATAGAGCCAGTGACGATTTCTTTCTCACTCACACTAAAAAGAGAGCAGAAATAAAGTTATTAATGTGATAAACAGAGACGCAGCTACCCAATTTTTTGTCCCTCATCGTGTAACCAGTTTTTTTCAAGGTCGACACACTTTTGTGCGAAACAAACTGACAGTTAATAAGAAAATTTAGTATCTATGTGTGTTGCCAGCTTTAGGTACCTATACAATGTCCCGATTTTCCCTATCCTACTTATATTACAAATGTGAAAGTTTGAATGTATGTAGGGCCATCCATACATACATCCAAATTTCAGCCATATCGGTTTAGTGTGGCGTGATTGAGTAACAAACATATGGATGTTTGTTACTCAATACGCCACACTAAACCGATATGGCTGAAATTTGGCACGGAGATAGGTTTTTTTTAGTAATTTCCTCTGACATACCGTAACGGCGGGTTACTTTGGCTACTTTTTCAATTTTTTTTTTAATTTTTGTTGAAACAAAATAAAGTCGTGATGGAAGAAATGAATATTATGAGAAAAGAAAAGAAAGATGATGGATACTAGAATATAATATATGTCGGCGATGATTAAAGTGTATTCAGTTAGATAGTGTCGGTTACTGTTCTGAATCATCCTGAAGTTTCGTTCGAATGTCCAACAACCAGTCGAGAACTGTTGGCGATCTTAAGAATTATTTTATTTACAAAGTTCTTAATTTTTAAAGCCATTTTTAAATAGCTAGAGGCAGACTTTTAATGTTTTTTTTAAATAATTATTAACTTAAACTATGAAGAGTTGCAGTTTTATACGACTGCCTGAAAAAAGGAATATACTGTTAATTTCATTAATGATGATTTTGATGACTAAATATACAATTTTTGTTGCTTTTAATTCAATAGCATTACTCGATCGAAGGAAAATTTTAACTGTTCATTACAAATTATTTTGTGTAACATTCTTACTAGTAACGAAAAAAAATTTTCCTTTGTGTTACATACATCTTTTTTCAAAGTGACTCACATATGCTAAATTTCTATTCGGCATTTCAATATTTTTTTTAAGGAGCAAATAATTATCTAGTGAATTGGTCCTATGAAAGTACATTAAAAAACTTTAGTATAAAAAAAAATATTTTTAAAAAACCGACTTACGTGTACAAACTAAAATTATTTTATACTTTTAAGTGGTGGTTGAAGTTAATATTGTGTGCAATAAAGAATAATAAATTCTTTATTGCACACAATATTAACTTCAACCTACAACTTATGTAAAAAATAGAAGCTTACCCTAATACCGCGTCCGCATGCTTGTGGCAAACGGCAAACGCCAAACCTCTACAAACGTTTGCCTTGAATTTGGGAATCATCCGCACGCTTGCGAGGGCGTTTGTATGTTCTGAACAGGCAAGCATGACGGACGTCGAAATTGTGTCGGCTTTATTATTTGGCTTAAGTTATTTTTACAAATGTTTTAAGCTCAGTATCGATCAATAAATCCTACTAAAATGGAATATGGATGGATGGATGGATGGATGGATGGTTGGATGTTTGTTACTCTTTCAGCCACAACTAACGAACCGATTTGAATGAAATGTGGAATAGCGATAGCTCCTACCTACATTTTAGCCCGGAAAATTAAGGACTTTCCGCGGGAATTAAAAAACCTTAATCCGCGAGGACGAAGTCGCGGACGTCATCTAGTTGATAGTAAAGCGTCCTCTAATTAAAATTTTCAAAACATATTTCATGTGCACAATTTGTCCAGTTACAGTTTTAGTATAATACTAGACGATGCCCGCGACTTCGTCCGCGTGAATTTAGTTTTTAAAATCCCGCGGGAACTCTTTGATTTTCCGGGATAAAAAGTAGCCTATGTTTTAATCCAAGGTATAATCTATCTCCATTTTAAATTTCAGCCAAATCGGTCGAGTAGTTTTTGCGTGAAAGAGTAACAAACATACACACACACACACACACACACACACACACATACAAACTTTCGGCTTTATAATATTAGTGTGATTATAGATTAGTAGTAGTAGCTAGTAGTAGTATGTTCGAAAACACTTGGTACCTACCTAGTTTATTTATTTTATTTATTTGAATATAAAAATATTCTACTCTATTGTAGTATGTACCTACTCAATAGATATTTTGTTTTTTTTCTTTATCAACCGATAGACGTCCACTGCTGGACTGTTTATTGCATGGACTTCCTCAGGCTTCGGTCTTGCGCCACCTGTACCAAGTGACTCCCTGAGGGTCGCCTGATGGTGTCGGTCCACCTATTACCATACCATTATATACCATTTTCCGGTGCGGAGTCGCCACTTATTATTATTAATATATAAAACTAATTAATTAATTAAATTATATAAACAAATCGTCTTCAAAAGTCTTCAGTCGACCAGTCATTCATTTTACGTTTTTACCCACTCACAAAATGAAGATTTCTAAAGGTGCGATACGTAAATCGTAATACAATGACACGTCTAATCGCCGCCAGTGCACAAATGAGACTGAGTGCGCGCAAACGTGTGGACGGAGACGCAAGCGTTTGCGGCAAATTCCCTTTGGTTTGCGATCAAAAGACCGACACTCGATGGATCGGCCACAAACGCTTGCAAGCCTAGGCAAACCATGGCAAACGCTCTATCCGCACGTTTGCGTTTGTGAAGGTTTGCCGAGGTTTGCCAAGCGTGCGGATGCAGCTTAATAGGTATGTCTCTCCCAGACAACCTTATATGTGTAGGTATGTTATTTAAAAAATAAAACAGTTCAGCATCTGTTTTGTCGTTTTATTTAAAAATCCTGGGAAGAATTTTCCATCTAATTTGGGGTACTAGGGGAGTGCAGTTATTGTGGCAACATTAAACTCGAACTTGTCATGTGACGTCATCGTTACGTCATGTTATCTCTATTTCAGTCGCGGTTACACAATACCTTGGTCTATTGCCTTCTCTGTCTACGGAAGGGACATACTGTCTTAGATTAGGTAGGTACCTACCATCAATGTCTCTAGTAGATACCTACCACTGACCTTTATAATTATAATAATATATGATTAACACTGGATTAGCTGTCCGTGTACAAATGACAGCATAACGTATACTATGGAACTAATAATATTACAGAGATGCAGGAAGCGTCTTAATTACCTATCGGTATAATATATCGTATTGATATTTGACAAAAAAAAAATGGATTTTGATATACCTATAGAAAGAAAAATATTGATATATTGATATTACATAATATTATTATTTAAAGTCCAAAAAATATGACAGCAGCTTGTCCAGTTTAATCATAAATTAATAATTATAGAGGTCAGTGATATCTACCCACTATAAAATAATAAATTAAACAAGAAGTAGGTAAGTACCCCATCCTAACCTCACATTGACCCTTATCATCATCATAATATAAAATAAAAAAAGAGCAAACAAAAAGGATGCAATGCAAGAATTGATATATTTTCGAATGGTTTTATTTATGTAAACTGCTCACGTGTGCTAGGGTCACGAGTGAGAGAAGGCTAAGGAATCTAATAAGGGTCTACTCTTTGACTTTCTTTGCAATAAAGGATCTTTAAACCGTTACTTCTTAAATATTTACTCGTATAAAGTAAGACCTAAGCGCACGTATTTTCGATTTTCTTTTAGAAAAATGTCATGTTTGTACCTAGTATTTTTTTTTCAGTTTGCATATGCATAATCTGTGTGCATAATAGTTATATTTATTATAACTAATTATGACTTCCCGATTTCACTGTTCCTAGAGATTGAACCTGTTATACTTAAAGTTTTTTCAACTCACGAGGGCGTCTGGCACATGGTTTTGTGTGTGTCGTGTCTGTATAAGTGTGAGCGAGAGCTTGCTCGCGCCTGACCGCTCCCACCTAGGCTCCTGACAGGCACGCACACTTACACAACGTAACCACAAGTAAAGCTCACGCGCCCTCGTGAATTGCAAGAGCCAAGAACCATTATATTGTGAAACAAAACCCTTGGTTGGAAGGTAGTACGTAGTGTAATTGATTCACCTTTCATGTACAAAAAGACCTGCAGTGTCTATACTCTATCAATATGCTCCTTGCGAGTAGGTACATAATATTATCCCCAAGACTGACGTAAAATCTTATTACCATATATTATATTAAGTACATTCGGTTCCTATCGATCTCTTGTTTAAAGAACAGCTTCTACAAAATTCAGGAGCGATGTAATTTGATCAATATATTTCATTAAAGTCGCTGAAACATTTTCACCATCCCTTTGTAGCGAGTGGAAATGTAGGTAATTAAATAAAAATTGGAAATTGTGATCGTGATAGCATGGATCTATTAAGACTCACTTAAGTTTGTTCATACTTCGACAAGTAAGCCTTTGACTGCCATTTCACTTGGTGGTAGGTAGATATAAATGGCGTGCACTCTTGAATAAAAGCGAGTTAACGGTGGAAGCCTTCCACCAGATCAGAACAGTCAAAAATTATAAATTTCTAAATTGCGCCTGCCGGGAATAGAACCCGGAACCTGTCACAAATATTTACTACGAAACGTAACGCAAACTACTGCGCCAGCTGTAGCTGATGGTAAATCACAATAACATTAACAACGCAACGCAATCTACTGTTCCAGTTAGATCGTAAAAATAGTAGATAGTTAGTAGGTACATACTAAAATAGTCCCTCGTGAGCATTGTTGAACTTTTTAAAGATTAGTTACCTACCTAATATCAATCCGAAATAGGAGTTTCTAAAGTAACTACATTTGTATGTACACATTACATTAAGTACATCATTTCTTATTTTTAGGGCGTTTGCTGAAAATCGGCTGAGTACTTAGTATTCAAATAGGTATTCTAGCGGAGAAAAAATATTTGTTTGTTCGTTTTTCACGCAAAAAGTACAGGACTGATTTTGATGAAACTTCACAATGTAATAAGCTTTATACATAAGTTTAAGCATAGGAAAATTAAAGAGTTCTTGTGGGAATCAAAAAAAACTTAGTCTATGCGGACGGAGCTGTAGCGGGTATCAACCAGTAGTATTGGTATAGTATGGATATAAATCGCTTCTTATACTCGTACCCTAGACTCATACCTAACTAAAATCCAATCCACTCACTGTTTGAATTTCAAAACAAATAGGTACCTACTTATCAAATTATGGTGTTACGTACTATGTTTACAGATCTAACTTTAATACAAACAGGCGTTTATTGTAAACAAGAAGAAAATCTTGATTAGGAACAAGCTCTTGCCCGCAGCTTCGCTCACGTTAAGTTCAATTTTTCATACCCGTATTTTACCCCTTTAGGGGTAGAATTTTCAAATATCCTTTCTTAGCGAATGCTACAAAGCTACATCCGTGCTGTGCGTTGATAGATCAGTCAGTCAATCAGTCAGTCACCTTTTCCTTTTATATTTAGATTAGAAGGCACATCCCTAGAATAGGTATTGTACAATTTATGAGCTCTATATATACGTTGGTAAAGAAATCCTGTAATGTTCAAGTAAGTATGCATAAGATATGATGGGCTTAAAGCTTGGAATACTTGTCTTCAAGCGTGTTTTTTTTATCAAGTAGGAATAAATTATTTAAAAGCAAGACCAACATTATTCTCTTGCAAAACTTCTGTTGAAATGTTTCGACACCAGATTCCTACATTCATTAAAGAAATGTAAAACTTATTTAAGTTCATATTAAGTATTTTTTTAAATATAAGTACAGTAATCCACAGACACACTAAAGCTCTATACATCGAACTATAATGTTTAGAAGCGCATTAGTCGGCCGCGTTAGTAGGTACGACGAGCTCGCAAAAAATTAATTAAGTATATTAAAGAGGGACGCACTGTGACTACCGTGCTAAATAATTCATTACAATATTATCAAAAACGTAACTATTAGTACCAGTACAGAAAATAATTATTCATTGATTTATTGTTTTTAAGGTTTTCCAATAAGTATATAACTTTTGTAAGATATTTTATGGGTACTGACAAGGTACTGAAAATAAAAAAAAAATAAAAAATACATCATGTTTTTCGTAGTATCTTTTTTTTAAAAATAGATAAGTACCTTAAGGCATGGCGTCATTCATCATTTCTGATCGTAATTAAGTGGAGTACCCCATAAAGTCTTTGTGTAGCTCGAAAGCTAGATTACAAAGAGTGGCTCGGATTTTAATGGGATTAGTCCTTCTAGTCAGACAGTATAGGTACTCGATTTCTAATCTTCTTTTCTCAAGTCTTAAATAGTATGAGACAAAGTAGTAGTCGGCATCTGTCTCTGTGTGTGTTATTTTAATTTATATATTTAAGTAGTTGATGCAGCGACCTCATCCGCGTGGATTTAGTTTTTAAAATCCCGCGGGAATTCTTTGATTTTCCGGGATAAAAAGTAGCCTATGTCACTCTTCAGGTACTTAGTTATACTTGTGCAAAAAATCACGTCGATCTGTAACTCTGTTGCATGCGTTATTGAAGGACAAACGAACAAACAAACACACTTTCGCATTTACATATAAATATTAATAAGGAAATAAGGATGTAATATGTCACAGTGAAATTAGAAAGTAGGTACCTAGTGCCTACCTGCGCAGGATCTTAAATCTATGTATATTATATTGTATTCGTCCAAGTATTATCTGGCTACAGTCGTAGAACATGCCTACGATCGTAGCTCTGTTCAAATCATCAATACTATACTATACTACTACTATATACTATACTATACTACTATAGAGAATATAAAACCTGTGAAAAACATTGAGCCCTTGTTGCAGTTGAATAAAAAAAAGAAACTGCAACCAATAAAAATGAAACTAAAAGGGTTATAGGGTTATAAGAGAATACCTACCAAACCTGTGAAAATTATCCTCTTGATGAAAGGAAGGGTTATGGAAAATTCATAAATGAGTTATCCACAAAGTTGTAAACTTCACGCTCAAACAGAACGCATTTTATTATATGTTTTCTTCGTAACTTTTACTTACTACCTACTTACTTTTACTTAGCGCGGGTCACAGATGCTGCTGGAAATCTTGTCAGATCTTGTTAAGTAAAACGTGAAAAATATTATCTGTCTTACCTTAATTGAAATGAAATTGACGTAGAAAAGTATTAGGTACATAGCTTATGACCCGCTCGGCTAAGTTGAATGGGACATAATGTTCAAAATAGTTTTTAGGGTTTCATACCCGAAGGGTAACTAGCGGGACTCTGTAACTAAATCTCCGTCCATCCCTCCATCCGTCTGTCTGTCATCAGCCTTTATCTCATGATCCGTAAAACGTAGAGAGTTGAAATTTTCATAAAACGTGTATTTCTGTTGCCGGTCTAACAAAAAATTAATTAAAAATTAAGGGGGGCTCCCCAGCGATCACAGAAGAAAAAGGCTCCCTGTTTCTAGGTTTCTAGTGAAACGTGTTTTTTTTTCGGCGTTTTTTGGTACGGATCCCTTCGTACGTGAGTCCGACTCGCATTTGACCAGTTATTTCTTTACGAGAAAACATAGATATTTAAATTATATAATTTGCAGCTTCATAAGATGCCACATTTAAATTTTAATTACTTGTAAAGACTGTATTATTTGTAGCAATTTGTGGGGCACGTAGTTCGGTGAAGCGAGGGTCGAAGGTGTCCCACGCCCAAGGTGCTGGAGTGGTGTAATTGAAAGCGCAGTGTTGGTAGTGGTGCTTAAGGATGAGGGAAAACATCATACGAAAACCCGCCAATCCTGCCATGTGAAATCTGTTAATCCACACCTGCCCACTGTTGGACTGGCCTAAATCTTTCTCATTCGAGAAGAAATCTGTCCCAGTAGTGGGCTCCTATGCCGGCGATGGGTTGACAATTTACTAAGCTATGATATTCTACTAGGGATGTGTTATATACTCACAAAACAAGCGAAAAAATTGTTCCGAACGACGAAGAGTATAATAGAGTACTTCATTGTTAAATGACGTCACAAATTACGACAAATATCTGCTATTACGCGCTTCATTTGCCGCACGCTTGTAACATATCCACCTCTTTTTATACATATCATAGTTAATAAGCTTAAAATATGGTACATTTTTTGTTATTGAGACTTTTGTTGGTCCACCCCTTGAATGTTACCATAATATTATTTTACAGATTTAAAAATGTTTTATCGCGCGATCAAGTTGCATGCATCTTTTTAGTGTAGTTACGTGCTATTGTACGAAAATAAATCGCATAATCGTTTTCACTGAAAGAATGGACTGCGCGCACAAAGCCATTCTATCATTTTATTTTTTCATTGTTTGTCAGAACACGACGAATTTTTCAATTCTGAAATAAAACAAACTTTTGGAAATCTCGTTTGAAGTTTATTATGGAGTAACTGGTGCCCGCGACTTCGTCCACGTGGATTTAGTTTTTAAAACTCCGTCCAGGGAACTCTTTGATTTTCCGGGATAAACAGTAGCCTATGTTCCTATCTAGGTCCTCAACTATGCCCATGCAAAATTCATGTCGATTCTAAATATGATGAAATATTATTTAAACTAAGTAGGTAGGTATACTTACTTTAAGTTCAAAAAGTTTTTTTTTTTGGGAAATACATTCTACGTTCTACGGAAATTCTACGCTTTTTGTTTGGTACTACTAACTTTAATTATAACACTTAAGCAGAGATGACTCTACAAACTACTATCTACTCTCTCTTTGTTATTAATTCACTGTGTAGGATAAGCACCACAAAAATATATCTCGAGATAGAACTGTAATTTTGCTTTTTTTTAATTAGGATTCATGAGCGCCTATTTCTGAACACAACCACTAGCGTGGTTTTGTTATTTGAAAATGTTATTTTTGTTGAAAATAAACACCTCCTTCTTAAAAGAAATGCCTGCTTAAGAATACTATCAGGTACAACAATATTATATGGAAATTGAGGTCGTTGGTAAAATAGCAATTTCACGACTTTTTTAAGCGTTGCACTATATTATGAATTGTTAAAATGCATGCCGTGGCCACATTTCCGTTCTATCTTGATATGTTGCTGTGGTAAGCACTGTAGCATGATGGAAGATGCAAACAGCCTTGAACTTGTGATGTAATGGAGCTCGTTAGTCCTGAAGGCCCCGCGTCTGGGGAGCTTTAACCACGGGAGCATTTTAGGGGTCAAGAAACTGCGACAATGGGATGACGACATGACTGTCGCTAAAATACCTAAAATATTCACTTTTAGTTTCCATGCTAAGATAAGAATAGATATCAACTATAATATTAATGGGCTTTCATACACTAATCAAAACGATTTTACTTTACTATATCATAACATTATAAAACATTATAAAACTCAAACACTATATTAGGCATTTTCATGTAGTTTTCATCAATCAATAGGCTTAGTCTGTGAGGAGTTTTGAGTGTATATCTTTATAATTTTCCACTTAAGCGTCGTGGAATTACGTGGAAAACTTAACGAAAATTTCTACATTTGTTGAGATCACTGCACAGAGAATAGGTAAGTTGGCCATCCGAGTGTATTAAATACTGACAAAAAGTGCTTAAATTAATAGATTTATATATAAACAAGGGTATATTAAAAAAATATTTTTCATCAGACCTAGACTATCATGTAGAACCACTCAGAGAATTTTCAAAACGAATCAAACGACCCCAAATTCGATGGGTTTGCGTCGTTTTATTACAGAGTTTCTACTTTCTATAGCCACCTTCTAACTTCATCACCAGACTCTGGATATCATCTAGGTCCAGAAAATTTGTCAAAAGAATCAAAGAGCCCTCAATCGGAAACCTAATTTAGTTTGCAAGATTTAACCTACATATGTTGCAAGTTAAATAAAAGCTTGTCAAAATAAAGCTTGATATAAATTGAGATAACTTGTTGCTAGTAAAATAATTATGTTCCAAATATCTAGCATCATGCGAATTTCATACAACAGTTATATTAACAGGGGTGACATGCTAGAGCTCTGTAGGTATATCCCTAGTTCACAACAGATCAGCTCCTCTAAAGTATTCATTCGAAAGGTTGCGTGTTGCCTTGAGAAGCCTCAGATCAAATTTCACTGGCCTAGAAGCAGATAAATTATGTAGAGATCTCATAATGGGACGACTGCCCATACAGCGTGCAAGGAAAGTCCTTGAAAGTACTGAAGGGTATGTGCATCTGATAAATACAAGTAGTAGGCAACTTGTGATCCTTATAGGAGTATTAGTGTTCTGTGCTTATGACAAGTCAAGGCTTTACAACATGTTCAGAAAGCAGATTCTGCTGAGATGAACCAACAAGAAACTCAGCAATTTCTCTTTAAAAAAAGTGTTAAAATATGTATCTATTTTGTTGATAGCTGTAGCAAAGCCGATTGCTTCTATGTAATTTTGCCTTTAAGAAATTCACTAATTGTATAGTGACTTCTTAAATGGACTCTGTATATACTGTTTAAAGTGTAATATTAAAATATTTACTTTGAATATTTAATACTTAAAGTAAATTTTCCAATTCTAGTATGCCTAATATTCTAAGAGTTCCTCGTATGCGATTTCATTGATCCACGGGTACAACTTCTTGAGCATCAGCTTATAGCGAATTTAAACTTAAAAGATAATTTTCCTCATCATCCTAAAGCGAATATTGGGAAGATTCAAATCCAATCCTAACGTTGTTTATTTTGCAGAACTGATTGCTTATGAACGTAGCTATTTGCTCGCCAGATTGCTTGGACTGCCCACGGCGAGGTACTCTCTTTTTATTTTAAATTTTTAAACAAGGTTTCACTTTCTAGTTCAAGTAAATTCACAATTATATTTACTTATGTAATTTAAATATTAGTGTACTAGCTTTAACCCGCGGCTTCGCTCACGTTATTTTCGATTTTTAACCCCCTATTTAACCCTCTTGGGGTTGAAATTTTCCAAAATCCTTTCTTAGCGGATGTCTACGTCCTAACAGCTACCTGTATGCCAAATTTCAGCTCGATCAGTCCAGTGGTTAGAGCTGTGCGTTGATAGATCAGTCAGTCAGTCAGTCAGTCAGTCAGTCACCTTTGCCTTTTATATATTTAGATTATTATTCGTTTTTATGTTATAGTATTAGATTACCATTTACTAGGTAGTAAATACATCGAGCCTAAAAACAGTCAATCGTCTAGCCAAGGCTTCATAAAGCGTTGCCTCTATCGCTGACTCTGATGATGCTCTAAGAATCCGTAACCAGTGAACAATCCCTTTCCAAAGCTCGATGTAGAATATATTATGAATAAATAAATGAATGAATATACTTTTATTGTACACCACACATAATATAAGAATATACACAATTATGCTGGGTAAGTATCTTCTTTAGAAAAAATATAATATGTAACGTTAAGTCAAAGCTCCATTTGTATGAAATATTTTATTTACAAGTAGGTTAATTCGCACATCTGCTAGAGCCTGGAGGGATAAGCACTGGAAAGGTTTGAAAAGGCCAACGAATCTAATTAGAATTTGCACTCTTTGAGTCTCTTTGTAATCAAAGGTTCACCAGCTTACCAGCTCCTTTTTTAATCAGAATGTACTAAATATACATACATAAATCTATCTACTTTTAAATATATGAACAGAAAAATTAATGAAACTTATCACTATCAAAAACTTAAATAAATTAATCATATTAAAATATTATGAATTTGTGTGGTTTTTTGTTGGTTTGTCTTTCAATGACGCAGCAATGAATCATCGGTTCGGATTGATTTTTTGCATGACCATATTAAGATCTAGAAAATGATACACAGGGTACTTTTTATATCCGGGAACAAAAGGGTCACCGCAGGATTTTCGAAAACCTAACTCCATCTCATGAATGTTTACATGGATTAAAAGAAAAATCACGCAAATTGGTCTAAAAACCTTGGACTACCTTTATAGGAAAATAGCCCGCTTTATGAAAGTCCTACTAGTTACCTGTCCGTGAAAGTCATTCTAAAGATAAGCCTTTTCACACAAAAAGTCAGACATCCAAAATTTTTTAATATTATGTGTGATTTGGAAGCACAGACAAACATTGTTTGATTATTTCATTGTTTCTTTAGATAAAACAGGATGAAATTGGTGGCAAGGTGCAAAATATACGAGTAGGAAACTGTATTATATAATCATGTGTAGATTTGCTAGCATTTGCATAGTAGGTAGAATACGACAAGTATGAGCAAAACATACATTCAATTACCATTGCCTTAAGGGTAGAGTGTAAATGAAATTAGAAGCGAGTGTAGAGGCATGAGTAGAGTTTCCAAGTAATTAAAGTTTGTTCACGGCTCGCCTCTCCACTCTTGATACGGTGTACGAGTATCTATCCACTTTAGCTTTACACCAATCATGTTCTGTTAAAATGGTATGCCGGAGACCACATCAAGGATTTACAAAATCAACTTTTTTGCTATCGATCGAGAATCAATATTTTATAATATAGAGCAAATTAATAAAAATTCAAGTCGATAGTAAGTTTTACTACTCAGTTTTTTTTTTTTTTTGTTTAGGAGTGGGTACGACAATAGTGCAACGGGTGGGATTCGAACCTGCGACCATTCAGTTTTCAGTCCGCATCTTTAACCGTTGGGCTATTGAGGCTTATATATTAGTAAAAATTGTACATTATTATTTTAAAAGCTTTTTGATCTTTATTCTTTTTTGCATAGGTGTGTGAATTAAATTAAATGGCGCAGTCGGTAGGATTTCAATCTAAGCCACCATACCATTAGCCATGTGTGTTCTGTTGTTTCTATTTGCTTAAAATTCAAATTCTTTTACGAGCCGAGCGCGTTTAATTTTAATTTTGCCAATAAATATACAATCATTCCCTATTATACTTTATGATGTTGCAAAACGGAAAATTGCTTATTCGGAGGATCTGCATTAGTCCATAAAATGGAACTGTGACATCGGAATCAGATGTATTTTACGAGTGTGACTAGAGTTAAATTGTCTTTTGTGTTTTGTTATTAGATGGGTGGCAATGAAATTCTGTGTGATGAAATGCGTCGCAACTTTTATGTCTTCTTGCAAGAATCATCACAGAACATGATCTTGTGCCACTTGCGTACAGCGGCTCTCAGTGATTCGTTTAAGGTCGTAGTCCTACTTCTATATCTACCTTGCACTGGGGTGCGGGTCCAAAGAGTACCTTGGGATCTCAGGCCGCACTCTCACTTTAGTTCAGACTCAAGACAAAGTTAAAACGAGACAGATTTATTTAAGAGCATATATGTGTCACGTTTTAACATCTATCTTAAATCTGAGCTGAGGCAGAGCACACTCTATAGATCTCTATTGATTTCAAGTTATTCCCTCTACTTCCATTCCAAATACTCTTAGCATAACAATTTTTTACGTTGAGTGACCTTGAGCCTTCTTTTAGGGACTATTTGTTAGCAAGCACATTTAGCTTTTATTTGATTCTAATACATATTTTTAAACCTAAGTAAGTAATCTGATTTAGTTTAAAAGCAAAAGAAAAATTTTGCATTAAGAAGCCTGTATACTTGCTTACGAACCTTATCAAGCCGTAGCGACAAGTTTAGGAGAAAAACAATAATAGGACCCTAAAAAATTATTTCCTGGGACTTGGCCCGAACGCTTTCGGCCATATGTTGCAAGGAATAAAAAACTTTTTCATAAAATAACTTTTGGCGCAATACATGGATGTTATAAACGTATGCATGTTAGCCTAATGGAACTGTAATAGAATCGTATATTATATAGCAGGTATTTCCCCATTGGAATTCATTGACTTTGCGGGATAAAAAATATCCTATCCTTATCCGTTTCAGGATGTGACCTATCACTGTGTCTTCCGATATCGGTTAAACATTGGAGCTGTGAAAATACAACTTACAGACAGACATCCACTTAATATTATAAAGGAAATTTTGTATGTGTGTCTGTGTATGTTTGTTACTCCTTCACGCCACAAAGAATGAACTGATTTGGCTGAAATTTTGGAATGGAGATAGCTCATACATAGGATTTTATCCCGGAAAATTAAAGAATTCCCGCGGGAATAAGAAAACTTTAATCCACGCGGATGAAGTCGCGAGAATTGTCTAGTAGGATTGTAAAATACTAGATGACGCCCGCGACTTCGTCCGCGATACACACACACACAAACTTTCGCCTTTATAATATAAAGTGTGATACGAACGTTACCACCGATTCTCGACTTGTCCTAAGAGCCACAAGTTAGCCTACATGAAAATATAAATAATTTTGAATTTGAATACATGAAATAAATTTTCAAATTTTCAAATTTTCAAATTGAATTTGAATTTGTGTCATGTCAGCAATGGAAACGTTTTAATAAGTTAGTATGAGTAGCTACTTATGTAATAATAAGATAAAAAGATAAATAGAATATTTTGAATTAATATATTGAAAACATCTTGAAATAATTAGGGCACATTATACGTTTGAAACATTTAGATTCAATTTTCATACACTGCCTTAAGTAGGTATGTATATTATGACAAAGTTATTATAACTTCGCATTTAAATTGAAAGCTCAGAGAGTCCTAGTCGTTGGAAAGTGTAGAATACGTTTAAATATTTCAATGGAAAGGATTTTAAAAATAAAAGACTGCATTCATATTAAAATTAATATATTTATATTAAAAATAATCCTATTTAAATAATCATATTTCTTTATGTGTTTTACATTTCGAGAAAAATAATTTACAAGTATACATAATTTTTTATTTCTTTGATATTTTTATGTAAATATAACATTAGACATAATGCGATATTTGATAATAATATACACCTCTTCTTATTTAATAGTAATTTAATAATATCTGTTAGAGTAATATTATTATATTATAATACTGACACAAATTTTACATCAAGTAATTGTATTTATTTCAAGTAACTACGAAATTCGACGAGGATTATTTCGAGTATTTTGCATAATTAAGTAATAGAGTCACGTAGATCAGTTCAAATTGGGGATAAAACTTATTAAAACAGCTTTACTTGAAAGATGTTTTGGGAGCGTGACAGCGAAATTATTACAACGGAAAAGTTTGAAAAGTTTTGTGAATGGATTTTTGTGGTTGTTGTTTGTTGTTGACAGCTTATCGAAGGGTGTGAGCAGACATTCCGGAGCGCTTGGAGCCGATGGGGAACGAAGATAGGTCAATCTCGTCCATGGGGAAGTCTGGACTGTACCTCTTCTTGTCTAAGCTCGATCTGTGAAAAACGTCTTTTTTTATAAACATGAAGTTTATATTCGTCATTATCGTTGCGCAACTACTTCTAATAATAATACTTGGTGTGTTTGTTTGTACTTCCATTACGCAGCATGTGATTTTTTGCGTGGGTATAGTTGAGGACTTGGAAAGCGATATAATTTTTTTTTAATAAAGAATATTAGTCAAGCTGAAGTTGACTAATATCCTCCTATCCCCTTCAAATAAGCGGAAAGCTTGTGCTAGGAGTACGACAATAGTGCAACGGGTGGGATTCGAACCTGCGACCATTCAGTTTTCTGCCGCACCTTTAACCGTTGGGCTATTGAGGCTTAAATTAAGCTACTTTTTGCCCCGGAAAATCCCCATGGGATTTTTAAAACCTAACTCCACGCGGACGAACTTGCGAGCAAAAGTTACTATATTATAATAACACCACTCTACACTAATGTTTTCCATAGAGTATGTAGTGTTGCAAACTGCAATTACCTTATGCAAATGTCTGCTAGTAGATACGCTATTAAACAATTTAATATTCAAGCGAGTTAAGAGCTTCTTCATGTTTACGGTTCAATAATAAGTTAACACTGATCTGTTCAGTTAAGACTACAAGTTAATTGAAAGCTGCTGTGGTCTTATTTGTAAAGAGTGCATCAATCGATGGTGCTGTAAGATTTACTGACCCAAGATGGTAATTTTATGGGTGGTAAGTTCTCAGTTGTCTTCCATGTTTCGGATAGTATGAAAAGCCATACCTCCCGCTGTTATCACTAAAATAGTAATAAACCCAGTAGTTTTTGCCCGTAACTTCATCAGCATGAAGAAGTTACTTTTTAGCGATAATAACACTTTGTAACTACTTGCATATAAAGTTAAGTTTTTGTTTGGTTTAACCTTGTATGTCTTTAGGGTGAAATAAATGATTCGCATGGAAAATTCAGTGAAAGTTGAAACCCCTTTGTTTTCCTCTTCAGTTCCTCGATCAAAAAATCATCGATCTGATTGTCCGTTCTAGCGGATTTGTGTGTTTGTTTGTTGGTTTCTCGTTCAATTAGAACGACAAACCTACAAAGACACACACAAATACACTTCAGCATATTTTCAACAAACAAATAAAGTTTTGGATATTTATAACATTACAGATACCTAGTAGGAAAAAGGAAAAGAGCGATTCCACACTACGCGATTCTAGAAAGGGTAAATATCCAGCTCTGCAACGTTGTTGTAAAATCCTTGGCCGTGTGGATCGCTCTTACAACATAAGAAAACTGAGAAAAAGACTTACAGTGAGTCCAGATAGTTAGGTCCCACGAAGTGGTAGAACCGCTTGAAGGGGAAGGGCATTGAAGTCTGGTCGATCTCGTCAAAGTTGCGCTTTTTCACGAAGTTGTCCAGGTTTGATCTAAGAAAATAAATTAACTTATGTATAACTTATATGCTTTACTCCTAAATTCTTTGTCGGTGTTGACATAAATCTACTTATTTTATAATAAGGCAATATTTATTTTTCTTTTTGATCTAGGACCAACCTCTAAAGTTAAATAATAAAGTAGTTTGGACAGATTTTCAATACAAAAACTGTCAGAACATCCAATTTAGTCCCCAGCTTTTAACTCGGCTATCGTGAAATAGGTCCTAATATTTTATTGGTAGAAGGTAGGAAAATGCGATTCTTATAACATATTCGCTGCATGAAGACGGGAAATAAGGTTTCATATGACATTTAGGTGAATATAGTCGATTTTGCATTTGGAAGTGTTGTCACGCACAATGCCGTTCCAGTGAATCATCAATCACGAAACTAAATATAACTGCGTCATAAAATATAGTGAATATTTATCACCGCACTTCTTATAAGTAGATACAGAGACGTATTATAATGTTATAGGGAACTTAAAAAGGGGGATGTAAAAGTTATTTGCTGCTGGATGCAGGCGGCGCAAGATCGAAGTCTGTGGAAGTTCATGCAAGAGACTAACCACCGAGTTTCTTGCTGGCTCTTCTCGTTTGGAACGGCATTCCGAACCAGTGGTGGAAATGGTTCTCATTTGACGATTCGAAAGCACTTTGTAAAAGTTGATTTGAATAAAAAATTTTTCTATTCTATTTTTTCCAGCAGTGGAAATCTATCTATATATATAAAATTCAAAGTCCTGACTGACTGACTGACTGAGATATCAACGCACAGCCTAAACTACTGAAGTTAGAAACTTGAAATTTTTACAGTTTGTTCCTTTTATGACGCACATTAAGAAAGGATTATTGGAAATTCCACCCCTAAGGGGTTTAAATAGGGGATGGAAGTTTATACGAAACTCCGTCATTTTTCAAGCTGTTTCCATCAAGTTGGTATTTGAGCTTTCAGTTAAAAATAAAGAAGTACGTGTGTCACAGTTTTTGAAAATTCCACCCCAAAATCTAATTCCACGCGGACGAAGTCGCGGGGGCAAAAGCTAGTCAATGTATAAAGAAGAAGAAGAAGAAAAGTTAGTTGGTGGCTCTAGGTGACTCTAGGTGATTTGAGCTGTGTTGGCAATAATCCTGCGGAAACAGGATACCCTAGATACCCCTAAAATATATATTGGGGTTCTTTTTACTTTGAGCTTTGCATTCAAGCACCTTGATACTTTAACATCTATCAGTAATTCGAGCTAAGTGTTCCGGCTAATGTCGCTTCAGCTTCACAACACGAGAGCTACGTCAGTAAATATATATTATGTGTTCTTCTACGGCTCTGCCGCCCTAGCCATACTACAAACGTGTCGTATCTATTCTCTTTCCATGATCGCTAAAGCAGGGGCCCCCAAAGTTTTTTATCACACGTCCTATCCTTTCAGCAGAGTAAGCATGGGCAGGAAATTTACGTATTATCCACGGGGAAAGGATAAAAAGTTTATCCTCGCTCAGTTTTATCCACCCGTCGAGGATAGGCAAAACGGCGGAAATAATATCCACATCAGTCGATATACTTATAGGAATATACTTCTCCTTTCCCCTGTCGCCATGCTTTAGCATAGGGAGAAGATAATTTTATCTCTTGTCGGTGGATAAAATCGGGAATAAAATTTTTGTCTCCTGCCCATGCTCACTCTGCAGACGGGAAACGTGATAAAAAAAACTTTGGAACCCCTGCTCTACACCCCGTCTACCCCTTTTGTCTGGTGGGAGGCTTTGGCCGTGGTTAGTGACCACCCTACCGTCAAAGACGTACCGCCAAGCGATTTAGCGTTCCGGCACGATGACGTGTAGAAAGCGATTCGAGGTATGGTTTGAATGTACACTGCCGTACCCCTTCCAAGTTAGCCTGCTAACATCTTAGACTGCATCGTCACTTACCATCAGGTGAGATCGCAGGCAAGGACTATCTTGTCACCGAGTTAAAAAAAATACAGCGTTAGAGATCATATGATCTCTAACGCTGTAGCACATTAGCGATGAATTACGTTATAAACAAGCTACATTACAGTCTATTGCTTTTATGCAGATGTACTAAAGGATATGATGAGTCTTTAGGCTATACTGAGGAAAGATTATACACTATTAAACAGCATAGCTGACTAATGACTTTATAAAGGCGAAAAATTATACTTAAAGCATTTAAGTAGAATTTTAAAAAGGTCTTGTCCAGCTATTGGCTGCATGTAATACTACTAGTTGATTTAGAAGTCCAAAGCTTGTTAACGACTGGTTAATACGAAAAATTTACCTCTCTTGTAATGCTGCGGGCTGCATTGAGGTATTCGCTGGTTTTAAATTGGTGTACACTAATTCAATTCTAATTCTACTTCAAGGAGCTTGTTAATGGCTGATTAAAAGTGGATTTGTAATCTCTAAAAATGCCGTTACATTTATAAGAAAATCATTAAACACCCTGAGTTGTAAATTGGAGTAGCTGTACTTCTTTCTAATCACAATGCATAAAGTATATCTGGCAGCTATTTTAAAGCTTTCGGCGTTATTTAAGAGTAGATCTAGATTATTGGTGTTCAAATTACGTCAGATTTGGTTTTTTTTGCGCGACCTCACGAGTTACACGCGTGTGTTTATACATTTTAAATTAAAAATGAACAACTTAAAACCATGGAATAAAAGAAAAAGAACTGGTGGAATAAAAAGAAAACTATCTAAAGCATACGCTAAGGCTTCTATGGACGAATTGCGAAGGAACAGTACTGATGCAGTTAATATTTACAAGCAAGCCGTTTACGCAAAGTAAGGGTTCCGCACAAACAAATTTTGATGAAAATATTGATTCTTCTAATAAGCAGCATTTTCATGAACCATAACCACAAGCCAGACTAATGTTGTAAACAATCTTTTTACACAAAAAATGTTATTAAATAATACCTACCTACCACTAAGTTATTATAAAAAGCAGTAGGTATATGTATACACAAACTTTATTTGTATAACATTGTTCTTTTAAAAAACTTTGCTTTATTTTTAAAGTCAATATTTAATTTATAAGTAGTGCTAAAATTGTTTACAATATTAGTCTGGCTTAAAAATGCATTAGATATACTTGGCACTTTTTCGGTTGTTTTGACTAGAATGACTAAATAAAAAAAACATAACACTGCAAACAATACTGTGAAGGATCTCTTTGAAAGTTTACTTTTTAGAAACTTAAATCAAATCTACTGAGCCTGCAAGGGTATTTTGAAAGCCAAACATTGTACCTACATACAAAATGAAATGGTTTTTGGTCGAGATTTCTTTATCCCTAGAAAGCTGTTGTATGCTCTCTCTTTATACCAGTACACAGTAAGAAAGATTATTAAAATCCTTTGTCCAGCCAGCATAATGCTATAAGCTAGTAAATAGACTTTGGTAACACCACTGCACATCAAATAACTTTTCAAATGCATTTATGGAGAATTTGTGCTGGATAAGAAATGGACACCATTTTAGCAGTACAGAAACGATTTGTTAATAAATATCCAAATGATTTATCTTAAAGATTTCAGGATACTTGATAGCTTTTAATTCAAACTATATATATTTTTCACTAATAGAGATTCCTAATAGGTACAATGATTTAGAAAGCAATCATTTGAGTGATAAATTTATTTATTTAGTATTCATACACTTTATCTTATGAAATATTTTCGTTAACGCGATATTATTTTGATGGCGCATGAAATATTTGATGTAATTACCTATACACATTTACAGTAAAATGGTACTCGCAACTTAATTTACTTGCATAATGACAATCAAAACCAACGAGAAAACTATTCAAAAATATAATATCTTATCTTAAAAATGTCCGCCTGCACAAGCTCATAAATAAACAAACAATGAATGTAGATAGTGTCACATAATAATACGTAAAAAATAATTAAAAAACTATTTTTTTAGGTTATTTATATCTTAATAAAAGCTATTACGAAGCGTCAAAACATCTAAGAGCTGTTGAAGAGAATTAAAGTAGCTGAATCTTATGCTGCAATGGCTGTTGTGTACCTGTATAAGCTATTCTACAGGCCCTGTTCAGCTGTTTCAATGATTATGCTGCCGTTAACCAGCCACTGTAATGCTCGGAGCTGGTTAATTTGGGGCCCAAATTAGCATTATAAGGTCTGGGTAGCTAACTACACAGGCCTTATGCAGGAAACTAAAACAGCCTTAAGTAGTCACAAATTCTATAATCAAGTCACTGTGCGGCTGTCATGTGCTACTTGGGATAGAAAGAAAATCGATACAGCACGTTTGCGATATGGCTAGGTCGGCTGATTAGTTCCCGCAAGGGATACTTAAAGCAAACTCCTCTCCATGACACATACGAGTATCTAACTAAACAATAACAAAGCGTAATAACCAGTGCTAACAAAACAAGTTGAGATCTACAGTGAAAGTTTCTTCACCTACAAGTTACTCCCTCTGGCGATACGAGAAGTTACACACACCTTACATTATGTACTTAGTAAACTGAAGTTAACCCTACGCTGAAATTATGTTACCGCTATACCGTGTACTAACATTACTGAAACTCTACATAAGCTAAAAATTTAATCTAGGGAGCATCTAAGTTATTTTGACATGGTTTCATCAACAAGAATGTTCCACAGTTTTTGACTACCTCTAACTTTGAAAGTTGTTTGCATATTCATATTAGAATATTATTTTGTGTAATAATGTCTAAAACTGTAAATCATTAAGGGAAGAAAAGTTAGGTTTAACTTTAATCAAGCTCGAGGGTAGGACCAAGGGATTAATACTTAAGTAAGCAATTGTCGAATATATCGGTAAATAAGACTAGCCTTTTTGCAAAAGGTTTTTTACAGAATTAAATTGAATTCTTGAGCGAGTTACCTAAGTGACCTTGCTACCATACAATAGTATCATACAGATATACAGGTATATCATACAGAAGACATATAGTAGTACGATTGTACTGCAAATTATAATTGTATAATATATTTCGGTAGTTGAATATTGTTGGAATTCATCTCGGTAATTCTCCTATTGTTTACATAATTCCCTTTCAATATGCATATATTAATTAAATCAATGTGAATCCCAGTAGGGGTTTTATAATATAGTAATATTATAAAAGCGAAAGTGTGTTTGTTTGTTGGTTAAATAACGCAGCAACATGAAGCTACGTTTTAACCCGGAAAAACAAAGTATAACGTCGCTTCCACGCTTACGAAATTTCCGGCAAAAGCTAGTAAGTATAAATATATATTATAATTTTATTCTGTATGTCTGGTAGAGCAAACCAAACATTTTTTTTATCTTTTGTTAATTGAAATAATTGAGCGAACCGCAAAAAGTGCGCGTAATGATGCGGCTACGGCGTAGCTGCTCTACGGATTTTATTTATTCGGTTATTTCTGCCTGCAAAAGGTCACGTTGTAGGACCGTCAGCCCGCGAACCAATCTGTATTCAACGGACAACAGGGAAGATATTATATTTAATCATGTTCTATAATTTTTTAATTAATTTTCGTTGCGGTTTTCTTACAATTAGTACTAAATTCTATTGTGAAACCGCCCGAATTAATGTTTCTCCCACGAATATAATCAAGCAACGGCCAACGTATTTACATTTTTAGTATTAATTACAAAAAAAATATACATATTTTATATTGGACATCTTCATGAAATGAAATGAAATGAAATGAATACACTTATATTACACTTATCACATGATGCATGGTGGATATGATGATCATCTTTTTTACCAACCGATAGACAGCCACTACTGGACTAAAGTCTCTTGCATGGACTTCCACAGGTCTCGGACTTTCGTCGCCTGCATCCTGCGGCTGCCTGCGACTCGACTGATGTCTGCCAACACTGAGCTTTCCTAGGTGAGGTCGCCAATACAGACCCTAAGGACCATCAGCCGTTCCAACTATGGTTATTGATACATAAGCAAGAATAAACTTTTTGCCTCACTGCGAACAAGCTAACTAGTATACCTGAATATAGCATCGTATTTAGGTATATTAGTATAATGCTTAATTATTTATTTATTAGACCAAATTTCGAATTGAATGGATAACGAACTTTCGCGATGATAATTATTAAGTCATGTTTTACCAAATTCTGTGGTAGATTATATTTTTACGTTATATTAATAGTTTTTCTTTTTATTAACCCTTAATAGAATTACAGCTCAAAGTTTTGCTGAAGTAGGTTTTCCCCTGTTGCTCATAAAATTAGGTCAGACATACATTTAGAATTCATAGCTACAAGGATTTTGTTTTGTTACGCCATAAAGAGTTTAGGTAGTAATTAACAACTTAAACATTGAACTGCAGAAGGGACTTACTAACTTTTTATAATAGCTGTAGTTTTCCTCTGTACTACTTGTATCTTATTACATTACTATCTAACTAAACATTTTTGTTTTCAATAGTTTACTGGTTAATATTTGTCTCTATTGTCAAATTCCATTCCTAAAGTCAGAGAAAATGTGATAATATTTAGATGAAAAAAGATTTTTAAAATATCTATACAGACAAATTCACTGGTATGAGTTAGTTTGAATGTAAAGCTCGTATTGTGCGATCGGCATCTGTTTTCTTCATTTTAAAATCTCGTACGCTATCACTTACCGGTCAATCTCATCGAAGTTGCGCTTCGGAAGGCCGTCTCCGTAATATCCGTACTCGATTGGCATCACGAGCGGCCATGTGTCCCGTTTGGCTCCATATGGACTGCGGGCAAAGAAATGTTAATGTCGGGTACACACACACTTGCACAAATTGCACAAATATATCTCCCTGCATCTTTGAGTATATATTAAAGCCCTGCATACTATAAAGAGCATATTACAACCTAGTCACATCATGCAGCGCACGAAATTGGGTTAGATTGTTAACGAAAAGGACTTTGTGATGGTATTAAATGTTTTTTTTAAGGTAGATAAAAAACTGGTCAATGGGCGGCCGATGGAGAGAGATATAATTTGGTATATTATTTTGGCTATCCTTGTGTAATCAGATCAAAAATGATCAAGTTACGTAGGATAATCAGAGAAGAGAATCATATTTAGACATAATTCATCGAATAGCGAAGTTGAACTGGCAATGTGGGGCAGACATAGTTAAAAAAACCGTGGTGTTTGGAGTTCCAAGTTGGTGAAGTGGCGACCTCAGTTGACTTGACAAACCCCCCCATTAGATGGACCGACGACATCAGTCTAGTCGTTGTCAAGTAGTTGTTAAATATAAGTAGCACGGACCGAGACTTATGCCCAGCATTGGATATATTCTGTTGACAAAAAAGAAGGATATCGGTTGTCAAAATAGATAAAGAAGAAGAGCAGTACCTAATCGATAGCAAAAGGTGAACTAAAATATTTTCATGCTTCATTGATACTGTTGTTTGATGTCGCATCGAAAATGAAACCAATAATAATTACCGACTTTTATGTAGATACATGATACTAACAAGGGAGTTGTGGAGTGAATTCAATTCGAGTAGGTAGATTTCGAATTTCATTTCAGGGATAACAAGAGTATAAAGTTCTAAAATTCAATGCCAAGTAAGCTTTGAAGTTATGATTTAACACTCCCTCTCAATTAAGAAAAGTTGGAACGAATTAATGAAACCATTAGCAAATAGGCCAGTGTTAGCTTTTACAAATTAAATGAAACATTAACATGACTATATGAGTTTTGTGTGTGAAAAGTGAAAACCTCTGTTCAAAGCTTCATTTCAAGTGAAGAAAAAACAAACCGTTTGATATACCGCTGTGTTTATTTTGTTGGTACGGGAAAATAAAAAAAAGTAGCTGCGTGTCTTTGTGTATCAGTTTTAAATGGAAAAGAGTTCGATTGAGTTACTCCTGTGTACCGATATTTTGAAAAGCATAGTTTCATAGACATTTATGTCTCAGTAAGCAATAAAAGGCAGTTCTAATAAAGATGGTCACGGTATACAAAGCGTATTTGCAGCAAGGTACGCTTTGTCTCGCTTTTGAAATTGAATCGCTTTAACAGTTTGACTGAATTTTCAGTCTTCTTTATCAACTAATGGACGTCCACTGCTGGACATAAGTCTCCTGCATGGACCTCCACAAGCCTCGGTCTTGCGCCGCCTGAATCCAGCGGCTCCCTGCGACTCGTTTGATGTCGTCTGTCCACCTAGTGGGGGGTCTGCCAACACTGCGCTTCCCGGTGCGGGGTCGCCACTCCAGCACCTTGGGACCCCATCGACCTTCGAATCTCGAATCGAATCGAATTTTCAGTATTATTTATTATATTTCAGTACATACTATTCCTATGAAAAAATATCTTTTAAAAAATCTGACGAGTTACAAAGGGGTTCTAAGGTATTTAATAATGCTCTATCCAAACTTGAAATAAGATGAGGCAAATTTATTATTGGCTAGTCATTTTTAGGGCTCCGCACCCAAAGGGTCCCATCACTAAGAGTCCGCTGTCCGTCCATCTGTCTGCCAGTGGGCTGTACTTTATGAATCGTAATAGGTAGGTAATACTTAAAATTTTCACGGTATGTGCATGTTTTTTTAAATTAATGTGCGCCGCTTTTGCTGGCCTGCCGCCAGTCACTGGGTGAACATGGATTCGTGGATCCCTCGATGATATTATAAAGTATAAACTAAATATATATTTTATTCTCAGCTCACTCTCTTCTGATTCTTCTATAATTTCCGCGGCACCGCGATTACTCCAAGTCTCAAACACTCTTTTCTAAGACACCGACCCCGACCCAGCGATCTTTTTTTTTATACTCTAGCTCATAGTTGCATCATAATAATACGTACGGACCCCTAATTAGTATAAATTATTAATTTATAAGGTATTAGAATAGTGGTGCTTAATTAAATTAGCCTTATGTTCCCTGAAGGCTCATTTCATGCTTTTATGGGCATGAATTTTTCGTAAGTACGTCTATCAGAGTTTATTAAACTATATTGAATATTGGAAATTGTTAATCATAATAATCAGCAAGATAGCCTGACTTATTCCACGATAATATTATATTCAGAATCTCCTTTTGCCTTTCCTTCATTAGAAACGAAATTCTCTAAAACAATGTAATGGGCACTTCGATGTCAATATCATCCGCATCACAAAAAAAATCGTAAATGAACGAAAATGAATGAATGAATATGAGTATTAAATTTAATTTACTATTTTTTTATATTTGCTTCTTTTAAACCGACTTCAAAAAAGGTTCTCAATTTATCGGAATCTTTTTTTCTTATGTATGTACCCCAATTACACAAAGACGCCTACAACGATTTGGAAAATTCTTTTTTTGTATGAAACGGTATATTTCACATGTGGTCCCATATTCATCAGTTAAGGATCTGATGGTGAGATCCTGAAAAATTCGAGGGAACTCTTCAAATTTTATAGGTAAACTTGATATATATGTACTTCGTAGTTGGCGATTGAAGTCGGTCTTTTAAAAATAATTTTTATTTAAATTATAATGTATTTATTTTGTATATTGTTATTTATATATCGTTATCTGTAAGCTAGTCTAAAATGGTATATATTCATTTATTCATTCTCAACATGTTTACCTAGGTCGCTGAATATAGATGGAAAGTATTGTTGAAACTAGTGATCGATATACCTAAATGAAAACACAATTAAAAGTAAACAAATTGGATAATAAAATACCTGCTGTATTCGAACCTCCTTCCCATGAAATATGGAAAGTTCCGTAATTCTCGTACTTCGCGAACCAAGTTACCTCCGCCCAGAGGATCCAAATTCCGTTGCTTGTGACCTATGACGTAATGAGTAAAAAGTTTTCATAAGAAACACTACAGAAAAGGGTTACCAATTTCCATTCATATAAAATCACGTAAAAGATCTTACCTCCAGCCGCATTTCTTTTTAGTGAAGCAAAATATTATCTGCATCTCACAACCTCTCGCAATTTGAAAATATATGTAAGGAAATTATGGAAGCGTTGCCGTAATAGTTTTATGAAAAGCATGGCTAAAGGGATATCTCGTCAGCGTTATATAGGATGTGGGTAAAATTGGAGTATTAAAAATATAGCCATGAGTTTATGATTTGCTTGATATTTATTTCGTACTGTATTTTTATTTCATAAAACACGTAAAGATAAAGACACCAAAAATATTTAACTTGCTTAGTATATCACAAACATTATATTATTAGAAACATTGTTACCAATTCTTCTTCCTTTCCTCATATAAGGATAAGTCTTTACATAGAAACCGTTAGACTTTCTTATAAGTGCAATGAGTTCTATGAAACTGAATTTGTCAGTATACACCAGAATAAAATTGGTATCGATGTAGATTTTTATGGATCCAAAGAAAATATTATGCTATAATAAATAATTAGAAGTATCTATAGTTTAAACGAAATTCCCACCACCTAGTGAATCAACTTGACGTCGGACGAAATTGCCACCTCCAATGGAATCCAAATTACGAACTAGATTTCCACCACCTAATGAATCCAGATGTTTCTTGACTAAGTTAGGTCCACCAATTTGATCGAGGTTCTTCTTGACAAAGTTCCCTCCACCAATTGAATCTAAGGTCCGCTTGACAAAGTTAGCTCCACCTATGGAATCTAACGTCCTCTTGACAAAGTTAGCTCCACCAATTGAATCCAAATTCCTTACGAAATTTCCTCCTCCGATAGAATCAAGATTGCGAACGAAGTTACCACCACCTAGAGAATCAATATATCTAGCGTATTGCATCTTATCGCCCGTTTCTCCACCCAAAAGTGTTAATCCTCCGAATCCATTAACCTTTTTATCATTAAAAGGACTTCGGTCATAGAAACTTGAACCCCCTAGACCACCTGATGGTATTCTATCGTAAGTATTAAGGTTTCTTCCTAGTAACGAGCTCCCACCATTGCCACCCAAATTCCTGTCTCTGTCCATTTTGTTTTCGTATTGGATGAGAAACCTCATGAAATCTTCAAGTTCTTCACTTTGTCTCAAATCTGTAACAAGTCATTATAATATTTCAGAAGCTACCTTAATTGTGTTAAAGCGTTGTTTAATTTCATACGTTTCATACTTACCCAGGATAGTGGCGAGGTATCAAGTGCACAATATATGCGTTGTGCAGTGCGTCTGTTGATATGTGCTGGGGTTCTGTGAAGTGCTTAAATCCATCACCATGAATGAAACGTGTCTAGGAAACTTGATTAAAACAGTGCAGAAATTTGTTAAAAATATTTTGTGATTTTAAATATTTTGTGCGAATACAATAAGTGCTGTGTTTATAAAAATTTAAGTGTTGCTAAAAGGAGGGTAAACAAAAATTATTGTGGATATAATTTGATATCACGCGTTAAAAGGTTTTATGTAATGAAGAATTAATATTTGGTAAAAATATATTAAATGTGCTCAGGATCATTCCGAAAATATTTTGAAGTGCAAATGTATAACCGGGGTTAATAGAATTTTTCATTACTCATACACGGAAAGTAGGTCTGAAGTTGCCTGAGAAGCGGGTTGAAAGTAATACTTTTCAGCCCTAGGGAGAATCGTTTTCAACTGACAGCTGTCAAATAATTAAAAAAAAACTAGTTGTCACATTTTTATTGGAATTCAAATGAAACACGACATACCTGAGTGCATCCATAGACAAGATAAATATCTCACCAAAGTTGTTGATTTACTATCCGTAAAATTAAAGAATGGTTTTAGAAATGGCGGCTCATTATGCCGGTACTGTCAGCATACACGGGATCTATAGCGAGCGATAATCTGCTAATAATCAATAAATTATAATATACTAGTAAATAATATAAACGTTATATATATTTTTTAATTCAAATAATGTAATCATTTTTGGTTTTATTTAAGAACTAGATGATGCCCGCGACTTCGTCCGCGCGGATAAAGGTTTTTTGATTCCCGCGGGAACTCTTTAATTTTCCGGGATAAAAAGTAGCATATGTTTTAATCCTGGGAATGAGCTATCTCCATTCCAAATTTCAGCCAAATCGGTTCATGCGTTGTGGCGCAAAGGAGTAACAAACATACACACATACACACACATATACACACACACATACACGTACAAACTTTCACCTTTATAATATTAGTGTGTTGTGATTAAAATAATCTTGTAAAATTATGTTGTACACGCTGTTGATTACCAATAAATAAATAAATAAAGACGGTCATTTTATCAGTTTATTGTTGTTGTCCATACCGGCGAGTGTGAGTATAGATAGCGACAGTGTGCGAGTGAGAGGTGAACAGAAGCGACGCCATTTATAAAACCATTCTTTAATTGTACGAGTAGTATGTAAAATAAAGTTCACTCAATTTTCTTTAGCTAATTTCTATTTTTTTTTGACTTTCCTTATATTCGTAATGAAAAGCACAGTGTTTACCTCGGGATAAAGACTTATTTAGTCCCTCGAACTATAGGCCCCCTCGCTACGCTCGGGCGCCAAACCCCGTCTCGGGACTAAATAAGTTACTTTCATCCCTAAGGTAACAATGTACTATTGTGCGTTCTGTAGCCTAAACTTCTTAAAGCTTACCGTTGGCATCGTAGCGTTCTCCTGCATTATGTCCGCCTACTCTTACATCTTGCTCCTGTTAAAATAAAATTTTGTTACTGACTCTGTCTGATATTCAATCGGCGTCAAACAATAGTCTTTAAATGAATTCATAGAACACAATTGAGGTACTATGAAGAGCTTTGAAGAGCAATTGAACCCAGAGTCCATATAATCTTTAGGTTTTTATTATTTCTCACTATTATTTTTTTATTTGCGTTCTAATTACGTTTTGGCGGACTGTGATTAGAATCTATAATTGAAAGCTTAAGTTGGCATTACATTACTAAGGGCTCACGTAGTAAGTTAACGTAAGTAATTTTTTAATTAATATTGGCAGCCATCAAAAATCTTCCTTAAATAACATGATAAATTGGAGCTTATTTTGAACGTTTTACGTGAATAATGCTTTTCGTGGTAAAAATAAATGTTTCTGTTGACATTTTTCGAAAAGAACATTCTTTTCCATTCTTAAATATGCACGTACAATTTCCTTAACACAAGAACTTGAATTTACGCACCGTCATAAGAGTTTTAGATTTTTTAATGGATTTAAAGAATGATAAGTGGTCTGGGGGACACCGGGAGACACCAGTGGTAGAATCACGACGTGTCATAGGAGCTACAAGTTGGCCTACATGAAATAAGTAATTTTGAGTTTGAGTTAGAACGAAGAAGAATAGGACTAAGTACTTTTGGAATTATAGAATATAGCAACGTAGTTATATCTTGGCACAGAAATTGACATCTAGAAATAGAGAGACTGATGGTATCTTACTTGGTACAGTATTTTATTTAAAGGATTATGTAACCACAAGTAAAGCTCACGCGCCTTCGTGAATTGCAAGAACTCTACATGTTTTTTTTAAATCTGTCTGTAAAGTAAATGGTAATGATTATGAAAGGTACCTGACGGGGATCAGCGCTGCAGCAGGCTAGCAGTGTGGCTAGTGCCATAGCCATGGCTCCTACGGCGCGTGTCATTGCAACTGTGTAAAAAAAAACTTTTTACTAGGATTGAAGTCTTAAAATGCTGAAAAGATTTAGAGGGACTAGATTATATTAGATGTAGTAATAGATTAATTAGATTTTGTAGATTATTTTGGGATGATGTTTCGAAGGAAATATGTTAGGTACTGGTTAATCAGTGTGTCAATTTTCTAAAAATGATTGCATTAATGTAACGATCGCCAGGATCTTGATTGGTTGGCACCCTGCTACCCTACCGCTGTTGGTTAAAATGCATTGATGCAGCAAGAACACCATAAATTCAGCCAATCAGATACCATTGCGATCGTTACACCGATGCAATCATTATTAGAGAATTGACACGCTAGTTAGTTGCTGGAAAAATATAGTTTTGCATATTATTTACGTAACTTCTTTTTGTATGACAACATTTAACCGATGTTTTTTCCTAGATTTTTTGTTGAAAAATGTATCCAGGTCATAAAGATAGTAACTAGGTTTATGGTCTAGGTAGAATTGACAATTAGAATTGACTAGCTGATTCCCGCGACTTCGTCTTCGTGGAAAAAGTTTAGAGTGACTTGCTATACTATCCGCGAGAATTTATGTCATCTATCTCAAAATTGGAGGAAATATTTCTAATAGCACAAAATTTATAATAAAGAAAAAATTATCAAATTCGGTTTGGATTTGACGAAGTATGAAGCAAAATCAGCAAAAACTTTCATCCCCTATCCCGGAAAACCTTATTGTTTATCAGGATAAAAAGTATTATATATATTGACCGGAGTATCAGCTACCACTATACCAAATTTCATTCAAATCTATTCAGTAGTTTTCGGGTGATTCGCGCACAGACAGACAGACAGAGAGACAGACAAAAAATTCAAAAAAAAAAAATTGTTTTGGGCTCAGTATCGATAATAAAGCATCCTCCGACTAAAATTTTCAAAATATATTTAATGTAAGTATAGAATTCGTCTTGTTATAGTTTTATAATAAATAGGTATAGATTACTAAATTAATTAGATCGTTGAAGCCAACACGGGGTATTTTTCCAATAGCAATCTTAGCTTGTATAAAGACCTGTTGCAACTGTAATCTCGATGAAAGGAGAGAATAATGAAGTAAGAATTTAATTTACTTGATCTGTGGTCTTACCTGGAAAATGATACTGGTTTCTCTAAGCAGGTATAATTTTCTAAGTATAAACACTTCAGTAATGCCTAATTGAAGTCGGTAGGTAACTGAATTTCTTCTGCGATTTCCTTATCTTAGTGCATAAACTTTTTTTTATACATTATAGGCACACGCTTGACCGCTATCACACCTGATGGAAAGTGGTGATGTGGTCTAAGGTGTAACGCGTTTGCCTAAAAGATGCCTATTCACTCTTGTTTTAAAGATACCCAGATTGTACGTGTTAGGAAACACAGATCTTGGAAGAGCGTTGGACTCTAGCCGTGCGGATCAGGAATGAAGACTTAAACTTAACTACTCATAATAATTTTATACGAGCGGATTCCGTATATGTTTTACTTAATTTGAGTATGTTTTTAGTTATTATATTATGTTTCTTTTCTATATACCTACTAGCGATGGCTACTTTTAATGCGGTCTAATAATATTGGTTGCGACGAAGAAAGATTTAAGTAGTTTGTGTAAATTTAAACTTTGTCTTATTTATTTTATGTAACTAAAACAAAAATTTAATTACTACCTATACGTATCATGTTAAACGTATCATCGTCTTAAATACCAGTAATCCAGTAATTTTATACACGTGTATCAGGTATAAGGAATGTAGTCCCACCTTTGGTTGTTTCATCAATACACGTTTTATAGAAATGATCCACGTGCGACCAATTACCATAATGTGATTTCGATGCTCGCAATTTTTAATCTATATTTAGAAAAGATGAATATAAATTATCTGCCGTCAAGATTTAAGCATACCGTAACAAATTTCGTTGTACTTCATTAAATTTTTGTACGAATTGAAATTGGTAAATAAAGTTGAAATAAATTATTGCATTATTTTTTCTAACATTTTACATTAGTTATACAAATGAGTAATATATTTATTAAACTTTATAAAATGTAAGTACTAGTCTACAGCTTCGTACAATACCTACATTTGAAGAGATTTTTTTTTATATATTTTAAAAATTCGCACTGCGAATATTTTTCAAAAAATTTTCTATATTCTATTTGAAACGTCAGAATAGGTAATGTATTTTCAATTATAATAATATGCTTATTACCTAAGCATATACAGTGCTAGAGGAGCACTGCTACAGAAGTATCTTATGTAGATATACTTAATTGACTTGGAGAGTTATTGTGCTAGTATAATAATACCATTGTAGCTTGCTTCAAGCAAGGATGAATATAAACAGTGTGTACTAATGAATGCACTACAGATGTCTCGGTCTTTATATACCTAATAAAATACTTTACATTCACGATTGATCATTTCTTATGTAATGACAATTAATTGTTGCATCCATGATATTATGTACAATACAATCAACTTATTTTAAACTGCAAAAACTAGTGATACCGTCATTTTGTCAGTACAAAGAACAGAAATCCTTTGAGGGGTTGAAGATAGCTTTTATAAAAGATTCATGTGAGCAATCAGCTTTGCGTCCAGCTGCCAAAAAATTGGTGTAGTAGCTTATTACATTGCTAAAATACTCGTAGCTACGCACAAATCAACGGCCGCTACGTAAACTGAAAAGTGACGATTTTTTTATCAGCTTAATTGGTTTCTATTATGCTATATTTTACATCCCGCTACAGAAAAACAAATCTTATTTTAAGGCTCCCTTACACATTTAACATCCCTCGACATAGTTCAGTTTCGACGATTTACGTAGGGGCCCTCGAAATATTGTAAAATTTTATTTTGAAAAGAGCAAGAGAGTTTCTTGTCGGTTCTTTACGGTAGGTAGAATCTATTTTTATCATAGGAGCAACAGGTTGGCCTACATGAAATAGGTAAATAATTTTGAATATAATTTTAAGAGCTTCAAGTAGAACTTTAGTAGAACTGCATGTTTTATCTTTGAAACAAAATGTGTGATAGTTTGTTAAAAAGTAAGTTTTTAACGTGTTTGTTTGAATGTGATTTAGAATTATTTGATTTTGTTACGAAAAAAAATTATAATCGTGCATCTAGTTAGCGTCCGCGTCATGTAAAACCGAAACGTCTATTACAGAAAAAGTAGAAAGTAGAAGATATCAAAACATTTTTTTTATTTCATGTAGACTAACTTGTGGCTTTGATGGCAGGTCAAGACCCTACCAACGGTTCGGAAATCAGGTTAATATCAAATATCTAAAGTATATAATATGTTTAATATATTATCTACTCAGAGCTGAGTAAAAAGTAATAATACATTTTTTTTAATCATGAAATTATTATTATTGATATTCATGAATTTATATTTTATATTTAATTTTCTCTATGTATTATGTTATTTACTACAATATCATGTTGTTTAATGTATACGTTATATAATATAGTTACTGAAGTAAATCTATATGCTGTAGCATTAAATCCGCTTTTTTACTATTTTTGTGCAAGAAAGTGAGTAAAAAATATTTAGAATAAAATAAAAATAAAATATATATTTTAGGTGCTTAATATAAATAAAAATATTTGTAAAAGTTTTTAAAAATTTAAATTGCATAAAAAATACCTATTTTGGTGTCACAACGAAAAAGTTCGGATTTATTCAAATACGAGTAAGTTACTTTTGAAATATTTATATTTTTAATTTTTAAAAAACTTACCGTTCGTTTGTTAGGGCGGTAGTGCAAGGCGGTTGTGGCGACGGCCGGTATGCGTTGTGCCGTTGAGGCTTCGACGCGAGCTTATATACGCTGTTGGGCGGGCAGATCCCGCCCTCCGCCTTGTTAGTCGCATCATACATATACAATGATACTAACTTTTGTCATCTTATATCATGTATTCTATTGTTTTTACAATAATTCGTAACTTACAACTTCGGCTACAACTATACTTCTATGACTGTATGGTCAAGGTTTGTTTTAGCAGAGGTTGTTTGAGTTACAAAGAACAAAAAATTTCTTCCTATTCAGCAACGTTGAATGTATGGACTTCCTCAGGTCTCCTGTATACAGCGGTTCCCTGTGACTCGTTATCGGTTCAGCTAATAGGGGTCTGCCAACACTTGCTTCCCACTGTGGGGTCGTCACTCCAGCGACCATCAGTTTTTCAAACTACATATGTGCACCACCCATTTCCACTTCAGCTACGCGACTCACTGACTCTGAAGGACAAAAATAGTGACCAAATTATTGTAAGAACACTTAGTTTATATAAAAACTATCAAAAATCTTCTTTGCAACGATACCTCACAAGCATATGAAAACAATTTATATCTTCCCTTATTTTTTTCTTTTGCCCCACTAGAATTATGTTCGGGTTTGGACCATATACCTTCTAGACATAGTATTTGTGAATTTGAAGTAATTATGTTTGTTAATTCAGGAGTTATAAGGCTCTGACAAACACTCAGACAGACAGACAGACTGACGGACAGGTGCAAACTCACCCAAGTAGATACAGAACTGACTTTATTTAGCAGTTAATGTGCGTACCATGTTGGTACTGAATTTTATGATTTATTAGAATCATCATTATCCATAGTTTAGAAAAATCCTCCTTTATCAATGAGACACGAAGCTTTATTCCTATCCCGTCAAACCCACGCTACTCTGCGGGTTTGTGGTTGACATATATCTCGTAATTTATATAAAATTATGCCTACGTTGCAATACATTGCGTGTTTCCCTTCACTGAAGGAAAACGGAAGGAGGCGTGATAAATATATCTACTCTAAATTCAGTCACTTAAAGATCGAAAGCGAAAGATATCCAGAATCGATTAAATTTGACCTAATACTTGGTTGAGTAGGACCCCAGGAAACGTTCTTTTGAACATTCAAAATCTTTTAAAGACTCCTAATCTACTAATCCATCCTTATTGCTTATATTGTTACTGATGTAATTATGAAAGTGTGTTTGTTTTCTAGTTTGTTCTTCAATCAAGTAGTAACGGAGCATCGAATTGACGTGTTTTTTTACAAGGGTATAGTTGAGGACCTGGAGAGAATTACACCGGAAAAACAAAGGGGAAACTGATATTTTTAAACACCTATCCTCGTGAACGAAGTTGGAGATAATTAATATTTTTTTTATGCAGACGAAGTCAGGTCTAAGTTATTGAGAATATTATTAGTACACATTAAATTCACAGTTGGAATCAAATTAATACTTACTCGAGTTATGAGTGAATTCCACACGTTTGTTCGTCATAATGTAGGTTTCTCAAACAATTTTAATCGAGGATACGAATATCCATGTACAACGTTTAGGTAATAGGAATTTGTTGTTATGAGAAACTTACGCTACGTTAAAAGTTTATCATTAAGTGTTACTTGATTGATTGATGTATGTCTAACTAGCTTTTGCATTTGACTTCGTCCTTTTGGGGTAAGGGTTATTTTAAAAATCTCGCGCGAACCCTATATTTCTCCTGGATATAACCCATACAACCTAAACTCATTCAAAAATCACGTTAATCAATTGCTTTCTTGCTACCACCGAGTAATCAGTAATCACTACGTTTCATACGTGATTAAGGGATAAACCAACACACCAACAAACAAACACACTTTCGTCTACTTATAATATTAGTACCTTACCTTACCTTTAATAATAAATAATTAATCTTCATTTTTTATGAGATGAGATAGGTATTTATGCGGAAGGAAAACCGGAAAACTCCTACAATTATATGAATAGTCGAAAAGGGTCGCAACCCTCAGAAATAAGGAAAAGGATACAGAAAGAGAAAGTCTCATTTAGCCATATTTGGTTATCAATATTTTGAAAAAACTGATGACCTCTATATATCATTTTGAGTGTTTTATTTAACATAATTATATCTTGTATGAATAATGAACAGTGGAATGTCCACATCCAACAATGAAACGTGAATGTATTAGACTCTAATAAAATGTCTCATATAGTGACATGTATGTATCATATAGTGACAATAAATATAAGCAAAAACATTTAAATACTTCAGTTATGCTCGCATTCAGCAAGCCTGCGCGTTATTACATTGCATATTGCATTCGTTCTACAATTGTGTAGCCGTTAATTTAAATATCCTATTACTCCTAAAGTTCTAGGTCAGGTTTGCTACGATCAGAGAGATGCCGTAACACTAGAATAACAGATGTTCTGTATTTTTAGTCATTCAATAAATGGGCGTTGCACCTTTTTTAACTGATGAAAAAAGAACCAAGTTCTCAATTCGTCGCGTACATATTTTTATGTATGACTCAAAAGCAGTATTATCACAGTATACGGTACTAGTTGAAGCCCGCGGCTTCGTTTGCGTGGATTTAGTTTTTAAAATCCCACGGGAACTCTTTGATATTCCACTATAAAAAGTAACCTATGTCACTCTCCCAGTCCTCAACTATACCCATGCAAAAAATCACGACGATCCATTGCTTTGTTGCGGAGTAATTGATGGACAAACCAACAAACAAACACACTTTCGCATTTATGTATTAGTGGGGATGGGGATGGAAACTACTTACCTTACTATCTGTATGAATACGCATAAATTTTTACAGAAAAGTCAGATTTTGGTTTTTTTTTTGTATTGGATATAATGTATTAGGTAGCCTCGAAGTTGGTCTCATTTAAAGCGATTTTTTAGTAGTAGTCGTTTTTTTTTGTTGCTGTTTTTCGCATTTTATATTTTAAATACAAAATTAAATGATGGGTAATTTTTCCGAAATTATCCGTCAGTAGTCCATACATGCACTGAATTTTCATACATGCGTTGAAGTTCATTGCGATCATCAACGGCAACTATTTCTTTCGAGATAATTTTACTCTTGATTCATCTCTTATCGATGCTGATCACGAAAGCACCATTTTTATAATTATAACTGCTAGTTCATTATTGCGTCGTTCGTTCTTAATTATTGCTTGGCGCCTGATGGAATCGTTGAGACTTTTAAAAAGGAATTCATCACTCTTTTTACACAATATTTCTTGATTACTTATTGCGTTGAGACCTCTCCTTAGTCTATATTGTAGTGCAGTTATACCTAGTCATATTATTAAGTTATTATTTTGTTGAAATCTGAAAATTGATCAGGAATTTATGTCATACTAGCTGATGACCGCGATTTGGCCCGCGTGGATTTAGTTTTTAAAATCCCGCGGAAATTCTTTGATTTTCCGGGATAAAAAGTAGCTTATATCACTCTCCTGGTCCTCAACTAGTATATCCATGCAAAAAAATCATGTTGATCCCTTGCTTTGTTGCGACGTGATTAACAAACCGACAAACAAACACACTTTGGCATTTATAGTAGGTATTAGTAAGGATTATAGTCACCAGCCATGTTCTACTTTATCAACCGAAAGAACTCCGCTTGATTTTGGTTTCTTGCATGGACTTACCCATGCCTTGGTCTTGTGCCACCTGTATCCTGTGGCACATTACAATTTGCTATTTATAGTCAATCCATACTTCCATATCAACTTACAACGGGGTAACCGCTGAACCTCTCGACATTTGGCACAGTTAAATTAATGCCTAGAGAAAAAACAAACCATCCAAATTACGAAGTTCCACCTTTATTTTAAAAAGGTATCCGTGGTCGTACTAGAGTGTTTTCGAGGCGTAACCTTTCTTGAAATTAAAATTAATTTTACTCGGGAGAATAAGTACATAAATCGAGAGGAATTTAATTAAAACATTACTGTGTTGAACGAGCCCAAACACTAATTGACGATATTACAAGACGTACCTAAGTAATACTTTACTGGACTAAAATAAAATATTTTATTTGAAACTAGCCTTTCCTCAAGATTTTGTCCGCGTAGTGAAAATTTTGTGTAAATTGCGCGAGAATTGTTATTTTCCAGGTTCAATGGAGTGTATTTCAATTTCTGGGTCCTTACCTATATCAAAAATCCCGTCAATCCGTTGCTAAGTTGCGCGATTGGAGGAAAAACCAACAAACAAACAAACCGAGAAGCAAGCTTTCGTATCTTCCATGTTTTAATTTAATAATAATTATATAGAATTCTAGCTGATGCCCGCGACTTCGTACGTGCAGATTATTATTTTTTTAAATACAATAATGTCGAATCATTCAAGTAGAATTTAATGAGAAGTGAATGACACATGGTTTAGAGTTAGACGCTTGTCACGCTGAATTAACTTTCTTTCCGTCCCATTGATACTGACTATGCGAAAGAATCTGCAAATCTGCCGCTAGTTAAACAGCAGCTCATACGACAAGCATAGCGTCCCCATTGCAGTTTGCTAATCATGATAATAGTAATGAGTGACAGAGACGACTCTCTACGAAGCCGGGTCTGGGGAAGTGTCTCCTAATTTGTTCATCATGCTTGCGGTAGTTAACAGGGAAACCGCGTCATAGAGGCGGATTATTATCGTAAATAAAATTAAACCTTTTAATTAAGACCTTTAGAGATTACCGCCGTCAGCAAAGTTGTTATTTATGTGACATCATTAGCCATGTTGTTGTTTTAAAACCCTCGACCGCCATTGATCATATCCGTACGAAAAATCTGACACCTGTTATTATGTACGCGTATTAGTAACGACCACAAGTACTAAATTTCAGTTTTGGCGTAAAAAATTTGCGTACTGGTACGATGATGCGTTGATTTAAGGTTTTGGTAACTCTACAGGGTTAAGAGGGTTACTTTTTTTCTTTTTTGTTCGACAACAAGTAAGACTTCGACTGAGATCTCGAAGAGAATGGATTTGGTTTCTAAATAAAATCGTACCGGCACTTGGCGACAGGGTTTTGCCGTAAAGATGTTAACTAGCTCTGGCTGAGATCTTCGAAGGCGCGAAAATGCTCTCTTCTATAAAATAAATGAAATTAATTGAGGATGGTTAAAGAGAGAAGTGTAGTCCGTAGAGGTGCTACGTCGGTATCTACGCAGCTACACTATCTACATTCTACAACACTAACCTTATGCATTCTTGCAAATTACAAATAGCTAAAGAAAAATTAACTATAGGCAAACCTATAATTAATTTTTCTTTAGCTGTCTTAGAAGCTCTAGTTGTAGCGGAGAAAGTTGTAAGCGCGCTAAGTACAGCGCATAGGAAGTTTTTACTGTAGGTACTGACCATGAAACCCTGCTACGATTGAAAATCTTATAATTGCACTTACGCGAATTTTTAGGATATGAAAACTGTGAATATGTTATCATATATTCACATACATACACCGGTAATTAAATGTATCCATTTAATTTAAAAATATCAAGTGCATAATAAGAAAATTCTCTATCTACGTATACGTAAGACAAGTACGTACTCTTTATGATGCTTACGCCATATACCTTCTGATGACGTCACCTTTATGCGGTATATTTTTTATCCAACTGAAAGTTCATCAACAAAATGTTTCATGACATGACGAACTGCCGCTAAGCGCATTGTTAGAGTTAATCCCATTATCTAGAGTGCTCTTGAGATTTAATAACCACACTTGACACGAAGTGCGATACAAATCTGTATTCCATTCGACTGGTATGTGCCACCGAATGATGTCACGGGCACTGTTATATTGCGTCAATGGAAAGCTAGCCTGATATCGGACAAAAAGTTTTCTATCCATCACTAACAAACACTACTTATTACCCGTCCACGTCAAGTTTGCCGCTACCTCGCCCCGCACTTTTCCGTACTGCACTCAAGTCAGACTTGCTTAGTATAAATGGCAACGTTTGTCATTGAACGAGTAACAAACATACACACACACACACATACACATACAAACTTTAACCTATAAAGGTTAATATATTAGAAAGTTTTTATAAGTAGAGAACCTGTAAAAACTTTGTAAACAAATTGTAACTTTATGTTAGATAACCTGTTAAATAACATTATTTAATCGCTACCCAACTAGCAAAGTAGTCGTATAAAAAAGACTACAAGTCTATCAATACTAATAAAGCTCCTATAAAGGCATTGTATTATACTCTTTTACTTATAATAGCATTTCACGAACACAAGTAGACTACAAGTAGATTATAAGATCGTTATAGAAATAAATGCTCTTGTAACTACGCCCAAGTCCACTATTATAGTATGCTACAAGTATTTTTAAGCGTAAAAAAAGAAAGAAATAAGAACGTTTTGCTAGTTGGGTATTAGATTTAAAAAAAAGGGAGGACACATTAAAAAAAATCCAATGTCTTTATATGACCAACTCATTCACTCAAACTGTGTCAGGCTTCTAGTAAGATTTAATAACTGACTTATCGTTGTATAGCGTTGAAATTCTGCTAGCATTCTTGGCGCAGATACAAGCTTACATACTTTGTATTGCACAATTGATCTTTTCCTTTTTGATACAACAAAGTAAAGCTGTTGCACCGACACTCCCACGCTACAATCCCACAAAGTAAGACTTGCAATACTCTTATCCCCTTACCCTATGATACGTATGGACAGCAGAGGCTTAGTAATGGGGTCCCGTTGGTGCGCTTTTAGTACGGAACCCTAAACAGTAGGTCAATCAATGAAGTCAATTTTTAGCTTGCCAATAGGTACCACTTAAGCTTTGAAGAGTAAGTTTTTAAAAATCATTTTTTTTACTGTAGTATGACGCCAAAAATATAAATGAGAGTGTGTTTATTTTTTGATTTGTCTGTGTGTCCTTCAATCATGCAGGCAGCAACGGAGCGACGAATCGACGACGAGATAATGCTTGCGTATACCTAGTTGAGCAAAGGTTACATTTTATCCCGGATACATACAAAGGATTCACATGTAATATAACTAGTCGTTATATTATAACGACTAGTTATATTACATGCTTCAACTTGTTACATGAAGCGAATCCCGAGAAAAAGATCCGTGATACATTGACAGTCAGACAACAAAGTGATCCAATAAAGGTTCCGTTTTGTCCATAATAACACAGAAATACGATATTTTGTATACCTCAGTGCCTATAAAGAGCTTTCGTAAAATATGAATCCAATTATATGGGCGGACGCGTAGTACAATTTTATTTGTCGTTATTTATATTCGATGTATTATTTTCAGTCGATATATTTTGTTTTTCAGGCACAAACATACCTTAAACGTGCCTTATACTTACATTAACTCTTTGAAAGAAATAATTTGTTTTTGGTACCTACCCTTTTGTAAGTATTTACATAACGAGGGTAGATTGTTATATTATAAAACAGTTATTATACGCATTTAAGTATGTACTAACCGAATCCAATGATTTAGGGTTTTTAAACCATCTTTAATTTTCCAGGATAAAATATAGCCTAGATTTTATTATAATCCTTCTGCATAAGAAAGTCCCGTTAAAATCGGTTCAGCTATACCTACCAAAGCTTAGCCTAGCCAAACAGACGTGAGAACAGAAAATTAAAAACGTATTTTTGGGTTGTAAAGAGTGAAAAATTTGATATCCCTTAAATTTTATTTATTTTGTGTATCTGAACACATAAAATAAATAAAATTTAAATTTATTTAATTTACCTATTTTATAGATGTGTGTAGTGACAACATCTTGTTTATTATGTTGATAGAGCACGTATTGTATGCTCAGTTTACATTATTCAATTTGTTATAGAGTTTCTCAGACCTTTCTGTTACCTAATAGAGGTAGGTACGATATAACTAATCTCCTAAGACCAACTTCGAAGAAACCGGGTTTATATGGGTAATAACAAAAGTAAATTTGTACTAAAACTATTAAATAAATATTTGTAGAGCTAGACAATATTTGCTTTTACCCGCGGCTTCGCTTCCACAATCTGTTAAACTTAGAAGTGGTGATCAAAATTACCAATTTCGATTTTTTCGATTTTCCAACTAGTATTTTGGGTTTTCCCTATTTTTTAATTTTTGAACCATTTATTTTTAGAGCAAACAAAACAAAAAAAAATTCAAATCAGTCAAGCCGTTTTTGAGTTTTAGCCAGACTAACGAAGAACAATTATTTTTATATTTGAAAAAAAAAATACATAGTTTGAACAACGAAGCGACGAGAGGAAAGTTATTACAAAAATTGTGATCATATTATTTTTATGTGTGTGTGTGTGTGTGTGTGTGTGCGCCGCGTGTGTGCGTGCGTGCGTGCGTGCGTTTATGCTCGTTAGTCTTTCCCGCAAAAAGTACTGGATGGATTTGGCTGAAATTTAAACAGTTCCCGCGGGAATCAAAAAAGGTTTAAAGGAATCCACGCGGGCGAAGTCGCGGACATGAGACATCATTTAGTAATACATAAATGTCATTACTTTACCCTAAATAAAATTAAAACACGCTAAATGTGTGGCTCTGTCACCGTAATCAAACAAAGTTTCGAACATTAACGAAACTCAAATGAGTGGCATTGAATCAAATTCCATTCGATTCAACTTTTCTCTTTCTCGTTAAAACTGATTAAACTCCTTTAAAAACTTTAATTCTATGCAATACAACACATTGAATAGGTTCTTAAACTCAGCAGTAGCTCCTATCATAAGGAAAATTCTTACACGGTTAAAGCTAAATTTAAGATTAATTAAGATTAAGAGTAGAGATTTAATTGTGCATCTTTGCAAAATCACGACCTTCCTTGCTAGACCATATAGCAAATGGAGTGTGAGTAGAAAATATATACGAGTAGGTACTAGAGTACTACCCACATAAAGGAATCCTTATCCTTACTAATATTATACATGCGAAAGTGTGTTTGTTTGTTGGTTTGTCCTCCAATAACGCTGCAACAGAGCTACGGATCGACGTCATTTTTTACATGGGTATACTTGAGGAGAGAGTGACATAGGCTATTTTTTATCCCGGAAAATCAAAGAGTTCCCGCGTAGTTAAAAACTAAATCCACGCGAACAAAGTCACGGGCATCAGCTAGTCTAAAATAAGTTGGTAAATAAAGATAGCTGAACTATGCAAGTAATAAATAACATACATATGTATGTATTACATACATTTTCTTGTCACTAATACTTCTCTTTATCAGTAGCACGGACCAATATTACCTCTATTATTTTAAAACTAGCTGATACCCGCGACTTCGTCCGCGTAGATTTAGTTTTTTAAATCCTGCGGGAACTCTTTGATTTTTCGGGATAAAAAGCCTATGTCACTCTCCGGCCCGTAAATTACCCCTATGCAAAAAATCACAGCAAGCCGTTGCTCTGTTGCTGCGTGATTGAAGGACAAACCAACAAACCAACAAACCAACAAACCAACAAACCAACAAACACACTTTCGCATTTATAATATTAGTAGGGATTAGTAGGGAAGTAGGGATTAATATTCGTAAGTAATAATTTAAATATGTAGTCTTTCCCCAACTCAAATAGTCATTTATCAGTTCTTTATTGTTTTAAAATTATTACTATAATGAAGTGCCACGTAGTTTTTTTTAACTTAGTACTGCTGTACATCATCATTTCAACCCATAGACTGATGGACTTGAAACGATCGTCACAGACCACGACCTTGCGCCGCTTGCATCCAGCGATTACCAGAGAAGACTGAGATCATCCACCTAATGTGAAGTCCAGACCGTCAGATGCGTACACGTAAAATAAAAACATCCTCGGAAGTAGTCCCAACAAATTATTTCGAGATAAGATCAAGTGGTTTGAAAATTGGAAAAGTTGATTAATGAGTTCCCATTGTAGGCGTCAGGAGATCGTAGAACTTGTTCGCGGTTGACACGAAGCCAGGCTCTAGCTAACCGATGAAGGCGACATGACGCTGAAAATTATTATGCGACGTACACATAGGATTTTGAAATAAGACAATAAACAGGTTGCGTCTTAAATTTATTGAACAGAATTTAGTCTGTCTATGCTATTACGTAAAGGTTAATTTTGACGCATATTAAAGCTTGGCTGTAGGCGTAAAATCAGATAAGACTTTCAAGTCTGCAATAATTTATTGGTATTGATGAAAAAAATATTTTTTTCTCTAGTCTGTCGTCCTGTAATTGTTATTTATTTATGTTATATCCACATTTTTGATCATAAATACGAATAATTATTCCAAAAGTTTCTAGTATCCAAAAGGCATACCAACTGATCTATCGCATCGATACTACTAACTAATCTTGCCACAATTTATCACAAAAAACACCAATATTTTTGAAAAACTTTAAACGTTTATCAAAAGTTTCATTAATTTATGACCGTTATCTAAGTATTGATTCTCCTATGGATTACAGTCAAACGAACGTTTTAGTCACGCTTAGATAAGCTAAGTAATATTAATTTGCGAAGTGACATAAGTTATCCGCCAAGACGTGGATAACTTTCTATAGTAAGTAGGTAAGTGGGGTTGAGTATGCGAGACTGTCGGTCAAAGACCTCTTGATGCTTGTTCATGTTTCCCATAGATCATACAATAAAATTAATGCGTCATCTGTTCAATTAACATAGTGCGTGCTATAACTTCCTAAAGTTAAAAATGTAGGTAGGTACTACGAAACACTCGATCGCGTAATTATTAAGATGAAAACAAGATCTAGATAGGGGTCCCTTAACTTAGGTAGGTAAATAACAACGTGAATCTAACTTTATTGGAAAATCAAGAAAAGATAACTAGGTAGGTGGGTACATTATAATCACTTAGCAACTTAACAAATATATTGTAATATAATAATTTTATCATGGTAGAGTCATGACTCATGACGTGTCATAAGAGCTACAAGTTGGCCTACATAAAATAAATAATTTTGAATTTGAATTTATGAATAATACAATAATTAAGAACTTATTACACTATGTGCTAAATAAAATAATGATTATACAGTAGGTAGTCATATTGCAGACATTTATCTGCATTGCAAATCTTGAAGTGCAGACTACGTCTATAAGTATAGGTAGGTATACCTTTGTTTATAGACTATACATACGTAAAAGTACTAGATTAAGAGTTGACAGGGTCCTTAGGCAGCGAAATTTTGAACTGCAGTAGAACTATGAGGTATATTGCAATCATGCTTATAGCCTGCAACACAGAATATTTTTTATAATTCCATACTTTGAAAGGCTCGCGGTTAGATATAATTTGGCAACAAAAACATCGCATCTAGTTGATGCCCGCGACTTCGTTCGCGTGGATTATGGTTTATAAGAATAAAAACCAGCCTATGTGTCTTTCCAGACAATAAGATATTACTATGTGTAAAATTTCAGCCAAATCGGTTCAGTCTTTGCGGCTTGATTGAGTAACATCCATCCATCCATATATCCAAACTTTCGCATTATAATATTAGTAGGATTATAGGATATACTTTACCGCCGATAGAAACTAAACTTCCAAAACATTTTGGCTAAAGTTCGTCATAAGAAAGATCCGGGTATCGGTTATCGCCGCTCTTCGAGATTCTCTTTCAATTTATTACAGGTTTCCGCTGACGAGCATGACACCTCGCAGTATAATTTAGTAACAGTATAAACCGAGCTTTATAATGAAGTTGTTAAGCCACTTTATTACAAACTAGTTGACTCGCTCGGCTTCGCACGGGTAGGCTACAAAACAAACCCAGCGGTACAAACACCTGGAGCGTGGAGTTCATGATATATTTAGCAATTAGTATAAGTAAAAGTCTATACTTTTACTAATACTAATCTCTAAATCCCATCACTTTAGGTGGACAGTACCCAGCAGCATCAGGACTGAATAACTGGAGTTAAGTTAGTAACAACATATTTGATAGTATACACTTTCAAGTACAGAAAGAATTATCAAATTCTGTTATGGAGTTGTGTTGATGTTATGGAGCAAAATCAACAAAAACCAACGAAAACATTTTTTAGATGTTAAACCTACTAACCGAAGTAAGAAGTTCTCTGTTGACATGTGCGTATCCCTTGAGACTCACGACGGCGGGGTTCATTTCAATAGCCTGAATGAAGTGATCAATCTGCAACAAATCCATTGCGTCGATGAAAGACATAAGTACTAAGACAATCAATGATGGAAGCGATATACTCGTAATGATAAATTCTAAGTCCTCCCGACCGAATCCACGGCCACGGCGGCGGCGCATTTCCGTAGAGGTTAGCCATCTGTACGGGAGATATTATGCACAGGCGTGTGCGCAAACACAGGTAGGGGTATGGGTTGGTAGGTGAGGTCGCAGTCAAGGACTATCTTGTCATCGAATAAAAAAAATGTGTATTCTCTATTCCTTCACTCTCATAGTCCGATGCGACAGAAATCCGATACGACCGAAGAGAGATTAGACGCAGAACCGCTTTACGTGCTCTCCAAGGCACGGAGGTGCCACAACGCCTATTAGTTAGGAATAATTCCGAGCTAGTACTATGAGCAGGTAAGGTTAGGAAGCTGTATAAGCATCTGTTAGTAAACCATTGGAATTAAGCATTGTAAGTATTCTTTTTCTGTCTGTATGTCTGCGTGTGCCATTACATGGCTAAAACGGATGGATCGATTTGAATACAATTTCAATCAATGCAAAAGATTGGTTAAACTTACCTCTTTTTGAGTGGGTCGGTCTACAGAAAGAACATCAATCGAAAGTAATGTATCCTGAACACCAGCAGCAACCTATAAAAAACAGTATAAATAACTGAATACCTAGAGCTTACTTAATTTTTTTCATAAATGCAAAAATCTTATTACGATTTTTAATAGTGCTTAGACACTCGTACTAAGTTTTTTTACACAAATAAATTTTTAGAAAATGCTTTCAAATTGTTAAGTGAATTTGCCACTGATACTGTCATTGATTGAAAAAAAAACATATAATATATTACTGTATACAATAGGTATGTACTCGGTCTTAATGTAGGTACGACTTTTAAGATAGGGCTTTTAGATAGGTAGGTACATTTTATTCTGATATTACTGTTCGATTTTAAAAATCGTCGCAATGTAAGTACTACCTAAGATGTAAAAAACTCACAATGACATAAATATACCTACCTGAAGCGTAGATTTATGAGAACAATCAGCAAAGATAAAGAGCAGTGTCGAGCAGTATGCAGCATCCACGAATAGCCCCATTTCTTTGAAGCTGAATCTGAACCCGTGGTCGACGATTTCTGACAGTGCACCATACACTGCTATCGTTATGTTGAAGAACCTAAATATTATATTTACAAACCATTTTAACACAAAATATTAGCATTTTAAAGTTAGCGATCATCCCTGTGCGTAATACTTTTGAGCTTACACGACGAATCATCACCAAGGAACATACTACTTCTACCGAGAGATCACCATTCAAACAAGAGAATGAGAATGTAATCACTTCATTTTACCACTCAATGGTGACATTTCATCAGCAACAAGTCATTAGTTGTTCTTTTTTTAAATGCTTCTATTACCTACTGTTACGCACATTGCATTACATTAATATTATAAAGGCGAAAGTTAGTTTGTGTGTGTGTGTGTGCGGTACTAACTAAATACAAAAAACTGGTGAAATTTAACGCGCTGATCGGTCACTTTGGTCAATCATTCTGATGCACACCAGTCTATCGGAAAGTAGAGAGTTGTCGAAAATTCAGTATCAATTTCGAGGGACCAACAAATATAGAACTAGTAATCGATGATCTTTTTGGTTTTGTACTCACATGAAAAGGCAGTAAGTAGAGTAAGTTCGCGCGTACGCATTCCCCAGTAATTGTAGCTGCTCGGACAGGTTGAGCCAGAGAAAACGATAACTGGATATCAGACTGGCTGTGCACTCTGCTCTCACATCCTGACAAAATCAATAAAATGTCTCAATAATTCAACGGGAGAAGTGCTGGACTAAAACTCGAAAGAAAATGTTCTTAAAACAAACACAAGAGATTAAAAAACCCGAATGCTGTAAGTAGCATCATTGAATAGGTATTTGAAAATCATTGTTAGGTTTCTTTGATCATTTTTCATTTTGATGAACATTTATGATCTATGCGAATTTAAAGTTGTAAATTTTCAGTTGATTTCCTTTAACATAGTTCGTCGACTTTCATTTTTTTCCTTTTCGTAATATACCTACATATAGCGTCTGGTGGTAACCACATTGAATTTTGATTACTGTCATGTCTTTCGTGACACTCCCAATATTAACACAAATCGATTGACGTCAGAATCATCAAAATCGGTGCACGTGTTTGGTCTCCAGAATGCCACATACATACACACATAGACTGATAAACACTGTACTCTCAGGCATGCAAGTTTTCTTATAATTTCTCCTAGAACACTCGTGAGAATTTAGAAGCTCTTATGTATTGTTCTCTAAAGCTAAACCAATAAGTCGAATCGGATGCAAATAATATTTCCTGAAGTAGATAGGTATAGGTACTCGATACGTTACCCGATGAAAACATTCCGAAAGGCTCTCTGATGCAATCTTAATGCCCTTGCAATTAATGTACCACAGCGCACAGTTCATATTAATCATCGTTATGATATGATAGTACGCCATAGTGTGACGTAACAGGAACCCGTCCAACAACGCGCAAAGGCTGAGAAGAAAGCCCACTGCTAGAAGCAAACACCCCGCACTAATGATCACTATAGAGGTTTTCAAGTTCGGAAACTGGAGATTTTCGCCTGTAATCCGATAATATCTTACCTGTTAAAGAAAAAATTTAATTAAAAACACAGGGAACTAGGGACGGACCAATAAAAGCCGGCAACGCATTGGTGGCGCCTCTGGTACTACAAGTGTTCATGGCGGCGGTAATCACTTAACATCAGGTGACCCGCCTGCACGTTTGCCTGCTATTTATATAAAAAAAAAAAAGGAACTCTCCTAATAAAGAAGGAAAGGGAGGAAGGAGGAAGGGTCTTGATGAACTAGGTAGGTTTACTTTACCTTACAATATACCTATTTACGTTTCGAAAGCACTTTGTGAAAGTTTAATTGAATGAAAAAATATTTTATTGTATTCTATACAAAGGCTAACAACTTTAGATCGCACTCTCGCACTTTACTAAGACCACATTCAGGCTCAAAGCTATAAATCTCAACATACGAAACTTTGTAATGCTAAAAAGTGGGTCTATTTTGATGCGGTTTTTAGTAAAAACCGCATCAAAATAGACCCAGTTTTTTTGTAGGAGCGTGATAAATGATAACAATGCTTATTAAACATCGTAAATGGGTGTATATCTCCAAAAACGTAAAGTTTGAGAAGCATTTGAGTCACGTTTATTAAGTACCTACGTGATAACTAAGGACACAAGAACCTAACGTAACAGTGTTAAAAATTAGACCCACTTGAAACTTTCCCCAGTTCGTTTTATAAATGGCCACTTGATGTGCGACACCCCACCCGACGAATGGAATCCAAAAGTGCGGAACGAGGAAGGCGACGAAGAGAATGGAATAAATATAGTCGTCGAATTTTTTCGTCGAACGCAGAATCATTATACGTTCGTATCCAACGACGAGAACGATTACTGTGGTTACGATGTAGAAGAATATAGCGTAGGCTGTCGCTCGCGATTTCCAGCTGAATGTGATCGTGCCTGAAACAAGATAATCAGTCTGAAATGCGTGTCAGACCACGCGCAATGTAGGGTTCCGCTGCAGCCCGTCACTAGGTATACCTATGCATAGGTACTTAAAAGTTTATGATGAAAATTATATCTTCTTCTTCTTCTTTATCAACTAATGGACGTCCACTGCTGGACATAAGTCTCCTGCATGGACCTCCACAAGCCTCGCTCTTGCGCCGCCTGAATCCAGCGGCTCCCTGCGACTCGTTTGATGTCGTCTGTCCACCTAGTGGGGGGTCTGCCAACACTGCGCTTCCCGGTGCGGGGTCGCCACTCCAGCACCAAAATTATATATTAATTATGTATTTATCAAAATCAGTAATTACCAAAGTAATTACATACGTAAATACAAACATACCTACATAGACTACTAAAATCATAATCCATCCTTTTGGCTTTGCCGTAGTCGGGTAGAAATAGATAGTACCTACTCTCACTTTCACACACACACACACACACACACACACACACACAAGCGCGCGCGCGCCCACGCACACGCACATTCTCACTTACCAGGCCGCGATCTCGTGATCGGCATGACAGCCAACGCTCGGAACAGAACCAGCAGAAGCTTGTGATCCCTGTAGAATTGATCGTGGATTTCACACGTGTCTCCATCCTGGGATGAAAGTAGGTTACGCTGCTCACGCTCCTAAAGGTAAAATGCGTTAGGCACACCACAGACTAAGTAAAATAATTTATCCTCCCGACCGAATCCGGCCACAGCGGCCAATCTCCACAGTGATCTGCGCGGGAGATATTATAGTGCACAAGTGTGTGCGCAAACACAGATGCACTCTCTATTCTCTCACTCTCATAGTCCGATGGGACGGAAAATCCGACACGACCGTAGAGAGATCAGTCGCAGGATCTACGTGCTCTCCGAGGCGAGTTCGATTCCCGGCGGAGACAATTTAAAAATTTATAATTTCTGAAATGTCTCTGCTCTGGTCAGGTGGAAGGCTTTGGCCTTTTTAAAAATCATGGAACAAAAGTTGTTTAGAATAATAATAATTACCTATATACAGAATTTGTCTGTTAAGATTGTTATATCGTAGGTATTGTATACCTAACCTTATGAAAGAATTTCATAACACTTACATAATCCTTTTGGGTTTTTTCAAAAACAACCTTATTCAGCTGTACATGCCTCATATCTTTCCTCAATAACGAATAATTGATACCCTCCTCAAACATATAATCTGGAATCATTTTTGTGTCAAAGATAATATTCCCTGGAAAAATACCTACTTTCGCGCAACCGAAAGCTAGAATAAGAATAAGTATTATCAGACCCAACAGCGTAAGCAAACTGTCAGAATGTAATAATAAATGAACGGCCCTCAAGAAACGTCAAGCGCACCCCATATAAATGAAGTTATGTTTTTATTAACCAAACTCCAATTAAATTTTGTAGAGAGGCTCTACAAACTAATACCTAGGGTATTTGTGTTGGTTTTTGCAAGATTTTCGTGCAAAAAATATAGTTTCTTTGTAAACGAATTACTGTAACTTTTAAACTACATAGGTCTGCCTACTTTTAAGAACATGACAAACGTTTCTTTATAGAGTGTACTATTAGATTTGATTGTTTAGTGTTCCTGAATAATGGGAAACTTCGTTTGTATGGGGCAAGCTCGATGTTTAGGTACACGTCTTAAATATTTTAGACAGGTAAACAAGTAACAAGGTGGCATTATCGAATACGTAAACAGGGCGCGAATTATAGCCTATTTGATTAAATTTCAAAGCAAACGATGCTAAGCCTTTTGAATTTTAATGCTAACGAACGTGCCTGGCTAATAATATTTGGACATTAAGATCGTTTTAGTAGGTACAAGATGATTACTTTTGTTGTTAATTTAATGTTTCAAGACTACATAGCTACGTAGATAGCCATAACAGTGTAAAATATTGACAAAAACCATCGACAATAAGCTTTTTTTATTACAAAAAAGTAGTAGTAAATATTTTCCTTTCTCAGAAACTAATTTGAATTTCAATTAAAGTCGAAAAATAAAAGTCATTACTCAGAACTTTGGATACCATTTATTCAAGATATAAAGATATCACAGTTTTTTAACATTACGTAATTAATTTACACAAATATTTTTTATTTTGTAAAAAAAATAACAGTAAGTATAAGTAATCCATAAAGAATTCGGTTAACAAAATATAAAAAATATTATAGATGCTTTAATTGCAGTTCTGATAGTCTTCTTTTTCGTCGCCAGATGGAGCCTGTTACAATTTTAGACATGATGATATTTTCACGATTTTTTCTGTCATGACAAGTATAAAATATTAGCTGATGCCTGCGGCTACAACAGTGTAAAACGTAGCCTATGGCCGTCTCCGGGAGGCAAGCTATCTTTTTTACTTTCCTCAAGATCGGTACAGCAGTTAGGCCGTAATAAAGTAAATAGACGGATTCCGAGCTGCCACTAAAAGGAGGCAAATAGGGGTACAAAAAATAAAACGTATTAACCGGATATTCCAGTAAACTACATAAATAGTACTCAGTATAAAAATATTTTTCAAGGTTTTAAAAAAGCATGATTCTTCATGCATATTTAAAACCTTGAAAAATATTTTTACGTTTACAGTTAAAATTGTGTCTGTTTAAAATTACATATAAGTAATTTATTGTCAAAATCTCTCGAGTTGGAATGGACGGATTTTAATGTTTATGTAGTTTTTCATTTAAATCTTTGGTTGTTTATTTCGGAAGATTAACTGTTACGTACTGTCTTGATCTGTGTAAGTTTTTTAATAAGAATATCTCTTTTCTCACTTAATAAACTCAATGCTTATCTATTACACAACTCTTAGATACAATTTAATGCATGCTTAACAAAATGTTAGTATTGATGTTACAGCTAAAAGCATAGACGCATAATTTTAGCCCTGAATAAATAGGATATACTACACGTTCACTACAAGTTGGCCGCTACCTCGCATTGTGCTTCCCTGCACCGCACCTCAAGTCAGACCCGCTTAGTACAGATAGCAAAATACCTCTCGCGATTGTCACTACTAAATTTTTTCAAAAGTTTGCTATTGTTACGTTTTAAATGTTTTTGGGTAACTTAAAATTAATTATTATTTGTTTTTGTCTGCTTACTCGCGTGTCGTTGTCTAAAAAAGGAAAAGTTATGCATAGCATAGAGCAGATTAATTAATGACTTTCTTTGAAGAGAAGAAAAATAAGAAATTTAAAATCACACCCTTCGACATTCAAGACGTTATTACTCATTGCCATGAAAAGTATTGCCGGAAAAAAAATATCCGTCACAGTCAAGGTTATAGTAATAATTATTGTTTTACTGTCAACGGTACAAGTATGACGTCATTTTGTAACGGTCGACGACGGCCAACTTGAAGTGAAAGGGTAGTAGTTTAACCAACTGCTAACGGCGGCTATTTGTAGCCAGCCGCATTTCATATTTTTTTTTTCATACATTTAAGTGATTAAAAAAACTTTAGTTATTCTTATATCAAGGCCAGGCTTCAAATTATGTCTGCGACTTGAGTTTAGTCAACTGCGCCATTAGCTCCTTATCAATATCCGAAGTGGATTGACCAACTTTGTTGCGTGAGACAGAAGGCGCGTTTGCAATCTGAAAAATAAAAATATTTATGTATAATACGTTCAAAATGAGAATAGAAATGGTTTAGTGGCCATTTTCTATTTCTTAGAAGGGAAAGTTAACTTTTTTAATCAAATACAGAATCCCGATTATTCAAACTCATTCGTGATCACCCAAAAGATATATTTCATTTTCATTAAAATTTTAAATTATGTAGGTATTATGTAACTCATTATCTATCGTTATAGCTCGTTTATTAGGGGAAGGCCGGGCAAAATGGACACCTTAAACTTATATATCGTATTATCTAAACGATACATGTAAAACCTATTGTCATCTTCTTCTTCTTCTTTGTCCTCTCCTTTTTCCCATTATTTGGGGTCTTTATCATAACAAATTAAAACTTAAATATTGTTTCATTAGCTTTAAAATCGATTATCCGGATTTTCGATTCGAATTACCCTTGGTTTTATTTGATCCTGATAATCGGGATTCTACTGTAATCATATTATTGTCCCGTGTTAATCATAGATTAATCATAGAAGTCAGTGTCTAAACCTTACCTTTCCACTAACTTCAATGCCAATTTCATCCAAGACTTGGTTGACAATGCCCTCAGTCTCCTCTTCGTCACCAGACTCTGTCATTATATCATCTAATGTATCTGAAACTAAAAAAATATTTATTTATATTTATTTTATTGCACACAAAAACAGGGATTACACAAAAGAAACTTAACATTTTACAACTACAACAAACCACAATGTGACCAGGAAGATAAAAAGTGTACTAATTGTGTTTGTAGTTTATACATATGCACTACTAACTGATACCCACGACTTTGTTAGCGTGGATTGACGTTTTTTAATTCCCACGGGAACTCTCTTAATTTCGGGGATAAAAAGTAGCCTAATATGTGTTATGTTATCCCAGAATATAATCTATTTCTATGCCAAATTTCAGCCAAATTGATTTATTTGTTGCTGCATGATTGAGTAACAAACCATCCATCCATCTGTACATCCCGCATTTATAATATTAGAAGGATAATATCTCCTACACAGTCTTGCTAGCAAGTCACTGTCTCCATTGAGACTGGTTTGTGACAGAAATTTAGTTAGGATGATGTTTTAAGCCATCAAAATCCACTTACTCATGTCATCGGTCATATCCATCTTCATACTGGCCTGCTTGAAGGCCTCCATATCCTTGGAGATCTGCTGCGGGTTCATGATCTTGTTCATGGCTCCCATGGTTTTCGCGGTAGTCCCCATCGCGCCTGCGATCGCTATGTTTGCACCCATTGCTTTGTTGTTGAACTGTACACTTGTTATCTGTAAAATAGCATACCATATATTTTTTTATTTAGTAGAGGTTATTACACCGTTAATGAATTCCTTAATGACAAAGTTGCTTGGAAGCAATCGGCTTTGCCCCAGCTGTCCACAAGATAGATAAGCTACGTATTGTAACATTTTTTTTATTTTTATTTTTATTTTTTGTTCTACTGTATTCTGTTCTACAGTGTTTCTACTGTATTTGTGTCTCGGTCATGTCTTAAAATGAGTATTTTAATCTTGATACTCAATTCGATGTCTTAACTCTTAGCATGGGTGGCCTAAGTATGTCATGCTCACTTAAACATTTCTGTGGTGGTGTCGTGTGGTGCGGGTTGTTACGTTCCCTCAAATATGGTTGAGCGAAGCAATGGCTGGATCATACGTCGTGCTCGTGAACGGGTGCCGCCAACGGGAATGGGTCTGCTTTGACTTTCCATGCTGACATGTGTTAGATTATAATATGTATTGTATTTTTGAAGCTTCACTGTGGAAGCACTGTATACTTAGCTTACTTTTATTACTTATTGTAAAATTACTTTATTTTATTTTTTTGAAAAGAGCAACTGCTGAGTTTCTTGCCGGTTCTTCTCAGCAGAATCTGCATTCCGAACCGGTGGTAGATTTGTGACATATAAGTGCTACAGGGTAGCCTACATGAAATAAATAAATTTTGAATTTTGAATTTTTTTGAATTTAGGGAAACATATTGTACACCGTTAACCCAGTGAAGAGAGTGCTATTCTTCCTGGCGGCAATGTGTATCGGCGAGAAAATATAAGGCAGTAGAGAGCACAATCGGTCGAAGAGGGTCGACGTGTTACAGGGATTTCCGGAGCACCATAGCCACACAAGAAAAAACCCCACTAAATATACTTGATTAAGGGAAAGGGGTCACAACTCTCAATAATGAGATGGTTGAGGTGAAGAAGAAAGATGTTCCTTACAGGGTTTTTCTACCAAGGATTCAAGATACAGATTATACAGAAAAGAGATGACAAGTAACTAAATAGTTACCTGCTTTTTAATCTTTAAAAGACTTAATTTTTAAAAGACAATTTTTACAATAAAAATATAAACAAGTGATAATAATTTATGGAATTGATTGATCATATAACATATAAGTACTTACTTTACTGTTAGCATTATACATTCTTGCTTTTTGTTTCCTCATTTGCACTAATTGCTTCGCTAGTATTTTACAACCTTCGTTATTTCCTTCTTTTGCCATCTTTTTGATCTCCATCTCCTAAATAATTTAACATAGATTAAAAAAATATTTCTATTGCATGGACTGACATTGGAAGAGTTCTTTTACAAGTTAAAAGTTTCAGGGACACACTGGAAAAGTGGTGCAAATCGCAGTGTGGTCCCTACAGAGATCTATGGCTAGCAGTGGACTTCTACTTGTTTTTGGTGGTTGGCATCCACTATATTATAATTTTGTGAGATTCCCACTCATTATGACTCCTCCAACTGAGACAAATCAACTGATATATCATTTATTTATTATCTATCAACCTGTTTATACTATTAGTGCATAGAAACATACATCCTACTTCCTACTAAAATTATAAATGGGAAAGTTTGTGAGGATCAATAGATGTATGTTTGTTACTCCTTTACACCACAATGAATGAACCAATTTGGCTGAAATTTGGAATGGATGTCTCCATGGATAGCTCACACAGAGTAGTAACACAGGCTACATTTAATCCTGAAAAATTAAAGAGTTCTGTCAAATTGAAAACTCATAAACCACACATACAAAGTCATGGGCATCATCTAGTACATTTAAATCTCCTCATTAAACTATTTTCAACACTTCAAATGTTACAATTACATTGTAAAACAAAAGCGTAAATTAAAATAATATTTAAAGTACTCACCAATTTCTTTTCTTCTCTCTCCAATGCTAACTTATCCCTATCCAAATCTCTGTGTGCCTTACGTAGCTCCCGGTCATTTTCTCTCTGTTGTTCTGAAAATGTAGAAAACTTAGTTAAAGTAAAATAATTATTATTTACAGACTGTCAAATTCGAAGAAGTTTAAGATGGGGATTAGTTGATTGAGTATGCATGTCACCACAAGGCCATTCCACACAATTCCCTATATTTGGACAGTGGACACAGGTTACTAGAATATTAACAGTTTACACCACTACTATTACTATAATAATTATACTTGAGTTAGAGACCATAATTATTAGTCTCTAACTACTTAACTTACTGGGCTTTCTGGGCTTTAACCACTTGTTTGACTATCCATGAAGTCATACATTACACAAATATGAGAAAATTATTTTATTGATTTACATATAAGTTATAAGTGTATAGTAGGTTTTTAACTGTTGAGATCATAATTATCAGAAAATACAAATAGAACAAACACTTGAATAAGTTGAAATGACGAAATATATGTATTTTGCCCTGAACTTCTTGACTTACGAACTAAGAATTACCTTTAACAGTAGGTTCTTTCCTGAACCAATCCATTTTGATAATGTAAGTAGCGGTATTATTAAGTTGCTACTAATGAATAAAGTCCTTTTTTAATTGGACAAGTAATTATAATAGTTTTTCTAATGCAGTGATGACTAAGATTTATTAACAATTTTGTTATTTTAATCTAACTTTATAATTCTCTAATTTCATAGACAAATACAATTTGACATTTGGGTTTTGCTTAACTTTTGACAGTGGCTGTGACTGATTACAACAGTCGATTGCTGTTTCGTGGTTTCTTCAAACATTGCTACACTTTTAACTGTGTGGATTGGATGAATTTATAGCATTCTTACTGCGACAATGCATTTAAGCCAATACCCACTGAGTTTTAGCCATTCAGAGGAACCTCACACAGTACCCATGCATTGTACCAATCATTTTTAGACAATCCTGCCGCAGAAAAAATGATAATCATAGACAATGACTAAAATAGGTATAGTGGTCCATGGAATAATGGAATGCAAATTGCAATCATATAAAACTATTAGGTATGGTATCTACCTGAACCTCTATCTGAACCATTTTACGACGTAATACCCAGTTATTTAAAAAGATGGCGCTGTCCTAAATTCATTTTCTATAACTTATACCATAGTTTTCATTTTCATACAAAAAGCTTTTTATAATAATAGCGGGATACGTATTATAGTAACGGATTCCGTCGTGGGCGGGTCCAACTCGCACTTAGCCAATTTTTACGTATAGGTATCCTATGCATAGACCCTTACGTCTGCTCGAATCGTCCACATAATCGTACATAATATTGGAATATACATTAAAATAAAACACATTTTTTACTAAGTATATGATAAGTACTTTTATTTTCGAGAGCAAAATCGAAATATTTTTTCACAATAATTTTTATTATTACAGTCACTTCATTTTTATTAAGGAACTAGGTAAGTAGGTATATAAAATCGTTTCACGATACCACACAAGTGAGTACTATCTATTTATTTATTAAAAATATTCATTAATTCATTGTATTCCTTGTTTTTAAAACTCAACATAGCAACAGGTACATAAATTATGTAAGTCAGTACTTATAGAATTAAGTTTCCATTTCTTTGATTGATAATGCAGTCGATATTTCTAAAAAAAGAAAGCAGTCGTAAAAAATCCTACCATTAAAACAATTTTGAGGACAATACAAACAGAAAAAATAAATAAGGTGCACAATCTTAGTTTATAATTTGCATTCAAATTTAAATTATATATAAAGTTAAAATTAAGTAAGTAAATAAAATTAAAATCATTTTTTATGCGTCTGTCACAATAAAACAATTTTTTAAAAGATTATATTATTTTGCATTTGGGAGCCAAAAACAGATTAAATGCCTAAGTAAATGTAAAATTTCGGGACGGACATTTTTATTATTCAGCTAAAAATAAATTAAATGGTAATATTTATTAAGAATAGAATTTTTGTAGACAATAAAAGCAATGAGTAAAAAAAAATTACAATGTCAAACTTCTACACCCCGAGCGAGATACAAAATTACATTTAATTATTAATTATTTTATTAGCGTATAATAAAATTATCTTCTTAAAGTTTATCTCTATTGAATGGGAGGAGAATCTATTTTTGTCTAGTGCGTCTAGAATTACCGAGAGATTCACCAAGACCAAACCGGTCTAAAAGGACTAAAATTCCATAAATCTGGAAGACCTTCGTGTGCTTCTTTTTTAAAATCACTTTCGGACCATTGGAATGGCTGGATGACATCCTTATTGAGTAGTTCTAATGATTCCTTTTCGGCTTCTTCCTGTTGGTGCTTCACTAGATCCCTTATTTCAAGACCATTTATCATTGGCACATCATCAAACTGGTCCGTGTAAATGGACGCTACGTTTCCTTTATTTATTTCGGTGATGTTAACTTTTGCAGGTTCTGTGAACGGTGGACTGGATATTGCGACAAAATCTATTCTTTTATCGTCACTAGTGCCTGAAACAAAAAATAATTTCTAGCAGGTATTTATTTAATTAAAATATATTTATGGCAATACAAAATCTACTGTCCAAAGAAATGGTATAAATATTCACTACAGCTAAAGCAAACTATAATGGTTTTAGGTTTTTTAAATTCACTCTGGAAGGAATATTTCGTCCAAAATCTCTGGGTCTGTCGATATATTTTAATGCAGTAGGGCCAGTAGGTAATGTTTGGATCGGTCTGAATTCTTGCTGCACCTCTGAATTTTAGCCATTTTTACTGCGTCAGCTAGTAAGAGGTGATCGTCCCTCTGTAGTAGACATGAAGAAATTTATTTTATGTCTAAATACTTCAATGAAAAAATTCTGGAATATTTCATTCTATGAGGTTTACATTTGTTTTCTTATAGCAGGTTCTTCGACATTGTTACGTTTCCAATAAAAAAAATCTGTATCTAACACTTACCGCTTATAATTTTAGTGTCAATAATTCCATAAGCCTTCTTATTCTCTTGGACGACATCACCACGGTACCCTAGTGCAGACCAATATTCTGTTTTTTGTATGTTACAACTTTCATCCATGCAGTTGTTGTCACTAGAATTATCGAGAACTGTGGTCAAGTTATTTGATCTCATCAATTTTATTATACTGTTGATATTTGTGGCGTTCTTGTAACCTCGTTGGAAGATAACGGCTCGGGGTGATTCAGATTTTGAGAATATTTTACCGTGTGTTTCTTCCATTTTTGTAACGTGTGTAACATTAGCTATGTCCTGAAATAGAAAAATTAGAAGTGTTAAGAATTTGCTTGAATATAATAAATCACAGCACACTAATAAGCGTGCTGTGATTTATTTTAAAGTTTGTGTGTGACGTGTGTGTGTTTAGAGTTCCCGCGGGAATCCAAAACCCCTTAAACCACGCTTAAGAAGTCGCGAGCATCAGCTTATAGATAATAATTAAAATATGTGGCGCCAGCGCAGCATTTTGGGCACCATCTTCATTGAACGGTAAGTATTTTTTAAATTGAAATATAGATAAAATAAATATTATTTTAAGGTGTTGCATAAAAAAATTGCAGAATATCGAGAGTTCTTAGCCTTTGATGATAAGGTATAGGCAGGTAAAGAACTGAAGATTAAAATGTCTTGTTCCCAGTTGAGGGAAGCCCATGGGTTGAATGATGATGAATATGAAAGAATCCTTACAGCAAAGAATGGAAGGCCGTACGTAGCCCAGTATTTCTTCTCTAGGAAAGCGTCCGAGACATCCGCAGAGTGTGTTCTGCCAGGGACTTGTTCGATCAGCCAGAGGAGACCTTTTGCCCGGCCGCTGCCCGCGCGATGGACTATCGTGTGTTTGATGTCACTGTTGAAGGACAAAATAAAGTTCAATAAAAATTCTTTTCAAAAAACCGACTTCAAACGCCACTACAAAGTATAAAAATAATTTTATTTTGTACACGTTTGTTGAAGTCGGGCGGCTTAAATAGAAACAATGAAACCGATACGCGATGCTTACCCGATTTCAATAAGCGTGTCTCTTATATGTCAGAATAAGTTAAGCGTCGCGCATAGATTTCATCGTTTCTAGTTAAGCCCGCCCGACTTCAACAAATGTGTACAAAATAAAATTATTTTTATACTTTGTAGTGGCGTTTGAAGTCGGTTTTTTGAAAAGAATTTTTATTTTAAGCTTTTTAGTGTAGCTTGTTCCTACTCTCTTTCTCCCCTCCCTCCAACGCTACGGTACTAATGTAGTTCTATACTTGGTACCTACAGTACTTATTAACAATACACAAGAGCTAGGCTCCTAGTCCAACTACATCATGGAGCTCCTAAGCTCCATGATGTAGTCCATGGTTGGTACCAACAATATCAATTCGAAAGCGTCAGTTCGTAATTCCTCCAACTCTGCAGCATTAGGATTGAGGAGCTAGAACCTTGAGCATTATGATGTAGTATATGCTTGGTACCAACAATATCAATTCGTAAACGACAGTTCCTAAATACTCACAGTTTAGATAGGCAGTACCCCTGCAGCATCAGAATTGAAGAGCTAGGACCTTGAGTTCCACTATGTAGAATATGCTTGATACTAACAATATCAATTCGCAAGCGAAAGTTTTAAAATCCTCACAGTTTAAGTGGGCAGTACCCCGCAGCATCAGGACTGAGGAGCTAGAACCTAGACTTCGATGGTGTAGTATATGCTTATTCCATACAATAACAATTCATGATTAGCAGTTCCTAAATCCCTACAATTTAGGTGGGCAGTACCCTGCAGCATCAGGATTGAGGAGCTAGAACCTAGACCTCGATAATGTAGTATACTACATATAATGTAGTATGCTACAATAATGCTAATGTAGTATACTACATATAATGTAGTATGCTTATTACATACAATAACAATTCATGATTAGCAGTTCCTAAATCCCTATAATTTAGGTGGGCAGTACCTTGCAGCATCAGGATTGAGGAGTAGGACCTGGAGCTCTATGATCTAGTATATGCTTAGGCCAAGCATACCAATTCGTAAACGACGGTTCCTAAAGTCCCATAATTTAGGGGAGAAATACCCCTGCAGCATCAGGCTTGAGGAGTTGAAGGTAAAAATTTTTATGGGACCATTTCGCGAGCTTCCTCTGTCGATTAAAAGAAAAATCTCATGAATCGGTCCAGAAACCCCGGAGTAATCGGTGGACATACATAGAAAAAAAAAAAAATATATACCGGCCGAATTGATAACCTCCTCCTTTTTGGAAGTCGGTTAAAAACTAAAGCCCGACTACTCAAGTCGGGCTCTAGTTTAGTTATAGTTAGTCGACCTGAATAGTCGGGTTTATTTTAGTTTTTAGACTAGTTTAGTCGAGTAGTTCTTGAACTTAATAACACCAACACACAGTTCGTATTTTCCTTTATTTTCATATTACCTTTATTTGCTGTCAAAAACGCGCATCCCGTAGACTACAAAAGCTCCAAGTTTCCAATAATATACAGCGTGATGTATTTTTCGACAGCAAGTAACTTGTAATCGTAATTATTAGAACACACTTTTATATACATGTATTATTTTAGTAAGGAGTTCACAACATACCTAAGTAGGAAGTAAATTAATAGGTCAGAACGAAATTGAGTGCTTCAAATTCTATAAGTGCTTCTCGTTTATACGTAGGTAGTATCAACAACGCAGGCACAGTTCCAATGTATAATGAAATGGCCTATGCTATGTTCACAATTATTGTGCGCCTTCGTGTTATGACAACAGAAATAGGTGATTATCATAGTTATTATGATTGATAACATGACGTTATAATGTTGAAATGTTGACGTTCATTGTAGAGAAAGCGGCTGATAGTTTCAGAAAATTTCCGTTTGTGAAATAGCTAAGTAATTATATTACATTTATTTTATTTAATAAAATCTTTTAGAATGTAACTAGAAACTTTTGAAATTTTTGGAATTTACAGTTGATATTTTTCACGCAGTTGGGTTTTGGTAATAATAATTTGCTTGTTACATATTCTACATGTTTTTAATGGGTGACAAATTAAATTATCCTTTTGAACACTCACTTGTTTACCACAGTTTCCGTAACAATTTCCTTTCTCTCGATCTTGTGTACGCTGTCTTCGCCGGAGTTCAGGAGCTGGTTGAACTTGTTGTAGTCTACGATCAGCCACTGCTTGCAGCCGGTGCCGGAGTTGCTGCGAGCGAGGGTGTGGCCCCAGCTGCTGACGTTGGACGCGAGATGGTTGGCGGCTGTTATGCGGGGCCCGAGTGGAACCTAGAATTTGTTTTTTAGTCGATGACTAGATAGCCCTGCGATCTCACCTGATGGTAAGTGACGATACAGTCTATGATGGTAGTGGGCTAACTTGGGAGGGGTATGGCAGTGTACACGCCATCGTGACGGAACGCTAAATCGCTTGGCGGCGCGGCGGCTTGGGTCTTTGACAGTAGGGTGGTAATTAGCTACAGCAAGACCAGACCAGAAACAATTTAGAAATTATAAATTCTTAAATTGCCCCCGCCGGGAATCGAACCCGAGACCTCCCAGTTATAAGCTTACAGCTCTCACCACAGCGCCAGGAAGGTCGTCAAATTAAAAAAAAAAACAAAACTATTTCGTGTTATACAACTTGGCTCATAAGACAAGTCAAGATTACCAGATTCTGCTGATAAAACCAGCAAGAACTTCAGCAGCTGTTGTCTTGTCAAAAAGTACTTAAACATTACATTAAATTGGTACCTAGTTGTTTTAAATGGTTGTTACACTGTCTTATAGATTCTTGGATAGGTTTAAAGCTACCGGCTACCGGCTCTGCAATTTACGTGGGGTATTTAATGTTTGTTTTTCTTTTTTCTTACTAGCTAATTATAAAAACGTAATTACCTGTTCTGTAATATTGACATTCTTCCATAGATTGTCGTTATAATTCCTTAGGGCAGTGCCGGTTATGGCTAGTCGATGGTTTTCTCCCCTCACTACATAAAACTCGTCTTGGCTTGTGATCGATCCTGGGTAACCAGCGAAATCCACTGAAGCTCCCGGTGCAAAAATGGGGTCCTTAGATGTTCGATGATAGTTCAGCTTGTACCTCTTCAAGATTCGCGTCATTGATGAGTAGCTAGAAAAGGAAAACTTGTATGTAGGTGACCATAACTATTACTTCTACTACAATTATTTAATTAGGTAATAAAGAGGGATGCTCAGCGCAATTTCATTCATGCCTCAGTGGATGGTAAAAGTACATTTAAGGTGTGGAGATTCTTGGAGACGTTGGGCATTGGTAAGCAGCACAGTGGCGTTGCGCACAATGTCGATATTAATGCTCTTAACTGTCACTTCACTACTGTCTCAACTAACATTCATAACAAGTCTCAGACTCTTTCCTCCATTAACTCAAGATCTAGACCTAGTTTTCCTGAGTTCCATTTCAGTACAGTAAGCCCTGATGAAATCAAAAAACACATCCTTGCAGTTAAATCAGATGCCATGGGCAGTGACGGGGTTAGTCGCAAGATGATACTTTTAAGTCTAGACAGTATCTTGCACATTCTCTCCCACCTTCTGAACTACTCCCTTTCGTCGCATAGCTTCCCGAGTGTGTGGCGTGTTGCTCAAGTTATCCCGATTCCCAAAATCTCCCACCCAACTCTATTTTCTCATTATCGTCCTATCTCCATTCTTCCTTTCCTATCCAAAGTGCTTGAGCGCATTGCGCATTCCCAACTCTCACTGTTTCTCTCAAAAAATAACATCCTTAGCTCATTTCAGTCTGGTTTTCGTAAGGGACACAGCACTGTTACGGCATTGACGAAAGTTTGTGATGACATACGGTTTGCAATTGATAACAAACAGGTAACAATTCTGGCACTACTTGATTTTTCAAACGCGTTTAACACAGTCGACTTCGAAATCCTCTTAGCGATCCTTAAATCCATTAATATTTCCTCGGATGCTGTTAATTGGTTTCAGTCCTACTTATACGACCGTTCGCAATGCATTCGAGTCAAAGAAAATCTGTCGTCGTACTGTCGTCTCAGTGCTGGCGTTCCGCAGGGTGGCGTTCTGTCTCCTCTACTTTTCTCCATTTTCATAAATACTGTCACTGATCTTCTCTCCCTACCATATCATCTCTATGCTGATGATTTCCAATTGTACGTTTCTGCTCCTGTGGAACAATTCACTGAAGCTGTTACAAATTTGAACCGCGAACTAATGGCTGTCTGTGACTGGAGTAAAACTCACGGGCTGCTGGTTAATGCGAATAAGTCACAGATTATTATAATAGGCAACTCCAGGCAAATTGCAAAGCTTGACTACTCTTCTTTGCCCTCCGTAATCTTTGATGGTACTGCGCTACCGTACAGTCATACTGTAAAAAATCTTGGGGTTATTATGGACTGCAATCTATCTTGGAAACCGCAGGTAGCAGCAGTAAGCAAGAAAGTCTTTGGTGCTTATGGATCACTAAAGAGGTGGAAAAATCTGTTGCCGATTAAAACTAAAATCATCCTAGCCAACTCCCTTCTTCTTCCCATTCTAGATTACGCCGATGCTTGTTATTTAGACTTGACCGAAGAATTGCTTAATAAATTGGAGCGATTGCAGAACTTGTGCATCCGTTTCATTTATGGCCTCAGGAAGTATGATCATATCTCCGAGTATCGTAAAAAACTGAATTGGCTCCCTATAAGGCACCGGCGAAATCTTCACGTTCTTTCTCTTCTCTATGCTGTCCTATATCATCCTTGGTCACCACCCTACCTCAAAGAACGTTTTAAATTCCTTAACTCCTTTCGTTATGACTTCACCCTGCGCTCCTCTTTCGATAACCGACTGAAAATGTTCAGACATAACACGCATTGTTTCTCAGAGTCGTTCACAATAAAAGCAGCTGTGCTGTGGAATGAACTCCCGGCTGCAATAAGGCATGCCAAATCCATAGCAGCTTTTAAAAGCCGTCTTAAGAAACACTATCTTTCACTCTAAACATTCACTTGCTACTGTAATCTATCTATATTATGCTTATGTATCATACTTATTTACATTATATATTTATTATATTATATATGTATATATGTGTATATATATATATATGTGTATATTATGTTTTTAGTATATTTTGTATTTATTATAGTATATTTATAATTATGTAATAATATAATATTATTATCCTACGTATTTATTGCGATCCCCGTCTCTCATTTACATTAAGTTCTCTCGTACAGGTTGCCTGGAAGAGATCACTATTAGTGATAAGGTCACCTTTTGTGTTACACTGTTTATTTACTTATGTATTTTGTTCTTTTTTTTTCATGCAATAAAGCTGTATAAATAAAAAATAAATAAAGAGGTTAATTTTTTAATATGGGGTTTTCCGACATTGATGAGTTTTGTTAAATTGACGTGAAAGAAGCGACCATAGCTGAAGATGTAGACCCCTCTAAATTACGCAAAAATGGCGAAGAATTAGCGATTATAGTGTCCCGTTTGACACCTTTTCTTTGAGTATGGAACCCCAAAAACAATCTCAAATAAAAAAACTAAAGCACTTCTACATCGTACACCTACATGACTAATGCACGCCAAAGCATTTGCGTAAATCTATTACTCTATTGTCTTTTTATCTGGGAACGAGCCAAGCCAAATAATTTGACATGATAAAGACTTCTGCGAAAACTTCGACTGGCTACCAATAACGACTGAAGATGTGGAGTCCTAATAGTATCTCGTCTGATACCGTTACCCAATAAGTACGGAACCCTACTAACAATCTCAAGCAGAAATTCAAATAAAAAGCATCGCTATGACTAATATCACGCCAAAACATTCGCAAGAACTCTATTGTTCTATTGTTCGCTTATCCTGTTCGCTTACCTTCCAGCCACATTCTGCGCCATGAACAACTTTTTTATATCATTCCCGTCTTCCGATGTCTCATTCACAATTCTCAGGAAGGCGCTCGACAGTCCCGGCAAAGTGCTAAACTCTGGGTCTTCTATGGAAACGTTTAGTTTTTGCTGTATCTCAACAACTTCAGCTACTGAGTTCAACCAATACAGATCGGATATGTCGGTCTCATATTCACTATTGCTCCGACCCACGCCATGCTTCCAGCCTGTGTAAATTCCGCCGATTTGTGTGTAGTATAACGATACCTGTACAAAAAATAAATAGTTAAAATAATTTTAGTTTGTACACGTATGTTGAAGTCGGGCGGGTCTAAATAGAACAGAAACGATGAAACCGATGCGCTATTTTAAGCTTTTTAGCGTAATTGCATATAGGATTAATCTACATGTCATTCTGACCGCGAGCCGCTAATAAAAAAAGTTCCTACATGAATCAATACATCAAGCAACATCAATGAAGTCTGAGGCTGAAGACCGTACTCTCACTTTGCTCAGACTCAAGACGGAGTTAAAACAAGACAGATTTATGTCAGAGTATATTTATGTCTCGTTGTAACTTTATTTTAAGTCCGAACTAAGTCAGAGCACGCTCTACAGCATGAATATCTCAATGGCAAGGGGCAGAGTGAAACCTGAAAGATCGACTGTTCATATACTGAACCCGTTGCTCTAATGACGTGCCTAATCCTAACACAAGCTTAACGCTTCATAAGGGACTGTATTCCTTAAAACAAGCAAATTATTTTTAACGTCCACAGCTGGACAAAGGTCTCCTGCATGAACTACCACTGGGCTCGGTCTTGCGCCGCCTGTATCCAGCGGCTCCCTGCGATGTCCTGAGATGTCGTCGGGTACACAGCACTACGCTTTCCGGTGGAGTTTGCGCTCTTACTAAATTAAAACTAACTTACATGATGCCAAAATGGTTCAGTCGCTGATTGTTCCGCGGCGTAAGTCTTCCAAATGTTAGCAGATCTATCCAATGCGTCTCGCAGTTTGTCACATTGCTTCTGCAAGGGTTGGTCTTCGCATTTGTCTCGGATGGTATTCTCAAGGTGCGTATGTATCAGGTACCAAGTTAGTGCGCCTTCCACTATTCCCGCTGCGTAAGCTTGTATTTCGTCTGGATATGAACCATCGGTTTCTATTTCTAAGAGAGACCACCTAAACAAAATTAAACATCTGGTTTGTTTAAGAACTCTTATTGTAACCGCTTAATATTGAAACGTCAATATAACTATTTTTCTTATATAAATACAAGCTAGCAAACGAGCAAACAGATCACTTGATGTTAAGTGATAACTGCCGCCTAGACGGCCACGGCCAAAGCCCGATACCAGACCAGATCAGAGACAATTAAGAAACTATAAATTTCCAAATTGCCCCCGCCGGGAATTGAACCCGAGACCTCTCACTCCCAGTTATAAGACCACAGCGCTTACCACTGCGCCAGGAAGGTCGTCAAACCTTTTAGGAATGGAGGATTTTAGACTAAACCATTCATTACAGAGGAGAACTGTACCCAGTCTGTTATGAGCCGGCGATGGGTTGAGATGAATGAAAATGAATGAGAAAGAATGAATGAAAATTACTGACCCGGTCGTTTCGATGCCTTCTTTGAAGTAGGCCCGAGCGACTCCCCTAGGGATATCATTTAGATCGTTGCTTTGACCCCAGTACTCAATGCGGTATCCGGTTTTCTCTGAATAGAACACAGTTGCTGCGTAGTTTCCGTCTTCCTGAATTCTATAACAAATGAGAACTACATTTAATTAGCAAACAGGTAGGTACCTAATTATATATAATCCGGCTCACGTTTATATGAATGAGAGCTAAAAATTATTATAATATTTTAATGATAAAGTAACGTAATTCACGCGCAGTGATCCATAACTGCTTATAATTACAGTCAAACCTGAGTAAGTGAGAACTGGGTAAGCGAGAAAACTCTATTAATGAGAGTATTTGCCAAGTCCCGTCATTTTGCCCTCCTAAAACCTCTATAAGTGAGAAACAAAAACCTGTATAAGTGATACTAATTTTTCACGCGCGAACCTCTTTAAGTGAGATTTCTACCTGCATATACCTCTATAAGCGACAGTTAAACCAATTTAACATTTGCTATTCATGACTTATTCTTAAATTTCGAGGAACTCTTATTCTATTTGAATTATCAAATGGCGCCTGTTATTGTTTTCTATAGTTTTAGGAACTTACATTGTATTCGAACGACCAAATGCGCATTTGTTCTTGTTTAATTATAAGTTCGAGGAACTCATATTCTATTCAAAAAGCCTTTTTCTTAGGCTAGACCTCTATAAGTGAGATAGACCCCCTACTGTAACTCTGTAAGCTAGAAACTCGGGTTAGTGAGAAACCTCTATTAGAGAAAAAGAGATCGCGTTCCCTTGAGCTCTCACTTATCCAGGTTTGTCGTATTATAATTATGTAGGTTTAAAGAAAATAAAAATATTGTCTCTACCATAATTCTCATTGACGATGAGCTTATTTTTCTAACGCAATGTATCTTTTTAGGAAAGGAAAATGCCATGCCTCTTTCTCTCGGCTAACAAGTAGGTAGAGATGATTTATCGATTTAGTTTAAAATTATTCATAAATTCAAACATAAACTCGTTTTTAAAAGCTTCTCATCCCATTTACCAAGAAAACAAATACGATAGAAATGAAAACAAATAAAAAATTAATTTATGTACCATCACAAAGCGCGACGGCAGCGGAGAGGGAAACAGTACGGGAGGATGTCACACTGACTGCGCGCGTACCCGTGAAGGTGTGATTGGTGAAATAAGGAGCTGTTACACACAGCTTATAGATCACACTGGAGTAAGAAACTGACGGCGATGGTGCGCGACTGTAGTAAGCGTGCCTTCAGGTCCATGTGTTAGTAGTAGGCATCACATTCTACTTCTAGCCCAACGATATTAAACTAAGCTCATCAAAGCCCCTTTTCGACGCTTGTTGCGCGCGGTGAATGTTAAAATAATATCAATCTCATCCATTTCAGAACCTTGTCCTTTATTGAAGACGAATACATAATTAAATAACGGAGAAACTAAGCTTAAGATAATAATTTTATCCGGCCCTGACCCTGCAGTATCCTATAAAAGCAAATAATAAAATATTTGCTCAACTGTTTTGTAGATATTCGAAAATAACTTCAACATACATACGTTTTAGTTCATAGCCATCGTAAATGTCCGACCCCGAACATTCTTCATAAGAATATAGTGATTGGGAAATATTGTGCTAAAGTTAATCATTTTTATTTGGACTGTGACGTATTTACATACCTATTTATTTGGAACTGTATTAGCCTATTAGGAAAAGAGATATTTTTACATTGCACATGTGTACAGATTTTTACTTCCAAATACCCTTTTGTTTCGAACAGATGCCGCCCGCCCAAAGATTTTAGCATACGCAAAGTCAAACTAATTACGAAAAAAATGTCGGAAAGATACGCTGAGGCCTTATGATTTTTTGAACAGAAAGTTCTAAGTACCTGAGATTTAATGAAAATCTTTGAATGCAGTTCATTTTTAAAACCACCGCCATGGTACCTACTTAATTAGTAGTCGTCTCGCTGAACACTGTCAAAATAACACTACTTGTAAGATGAAATTACACACACATACTCATTGACTTAATCACTTTCTACTTAATTTTTTTTGTTCTCATAAGTTATGTTTCCAAGCTCCATGTTTTTACTTTTTTTTATGTTATTATTTTACTCACTCTCACAAAATGTATCAAAATTATCACTGTAATATTGTTCTAAATCGCTGTTTTTCGTACAATAAATAAAAATAAAATAAATTTATTACACACCTTTCTATCTGTCCAACGAAGAGCGCCAAAATTGCAAGGACTCCAAGAAAACCCAAGATGTAGGAGCTAACTTTGGTTTGCATCCAAGATGCGCCGACTACTTTCAAAATTTTGGTCATTTTGCCTTTCTTATATCAAAGTGGAAATAAATTAAATTATAATATGAAGAAGATGTTTAGGAATTTAATAATAATGAAGTGACAGTGCGTGTAGATGACTTTTTCCAAAGGGAGAGCGATCATCAAAGATGTTGTATCGCCCGATGTTCACGGTGCTCCTTGCTCTTCCAATGCGTTTTGCGTCATTGGAGTAGGATTTAACCCTTTGGTGTATTTTCACACCTTATATAAGACTTTTATCCGTCAACCCTGGAACAATAGAAAGGTTATTTAGTATAAACATCACTGCTACATACCAAGGGTAAGTATAGCTTGTCCAGAAATGCCTTAACGTACTCGTATTTATTTATATTTATATTAGCCAAGCTGAACTTGCCAAATATTCTCCTCTCTTCTCTAAAAAAGCTAAAAGCTTATGTTGCATATATTATTTGCCTAACTTTTACACCCTATGTAAAAATATAAGATAAAGAAGATACAGTTTGTTTCGAATATAATATATGTAATAATTAAGTAACGACGCAAAATGATAGAAAATTATACCTATTTGTTTCGAACTATAACGCAAAGAACAGAAGTTTCTAAGTTTCGCTCCAAACATAGGCTCAAAACAACCAATCAATGTATGAGTGCCATATGATTAATTATTTTATGTACTGGCACTGATAATTACTTTTTCATGGTTATTGTGATGAATTATTGGATTTAATTGATGCTGTACAAGTTACAATATAATACGTATTTTAGAAGGAGCAACCGCCGAGTTTCTTTTTCTTTTCTTCTCGGTTGGAATGTCATTCCGATACAGTAGTAGATTCAAAAGCAAGTAAAAATTATTCTATTCTATTCTAATTATGACAGAGCACAATATGCATTTCATTTTTTTTAAATAATTTTCTACAAGCTCATCGTACTAACGGACGATATTGTGTAGTCGGCCTTTAAAGGCTTACCACCGCGTCGACTATTGAGCTTCTAAACGTTATAGTTCGATGCGTATTTGTGTAAAGTATCCGAATATTATACTGAAATCCTTAAACACTAATAGCAAATAATATGCAGCGACACAAAATAATAGAAAATTATACCTATTTATGTAAAATACCTACGTATATTTGTAAAACTATCCAAATATGTATGTACCTATTATTAAACACTGATAGAGTACATAATCTAACTTAAGGACACACGTTGTAAATTGCGATTACTTGTTTTTTAAATTCACAAACAATGAAACACAGGGACGGGCAATCGGCACCCTTGTAAATACGGTTTATTACACACTTTCAGTAAAATAATTTGTAATCGTTCAAGTGATATATTCGTTTGTTCTCGCGCTACTGATGAACATCGGTAGTGATATTTTGTTATCATAGTATCAATAAAAGATACTCTCGAGGATTGCGTCTGTTATCAATTAAATGTTACTAAAACAGGAATTAAATATTATTCCTAGGTAGAGTATGTACCTATGTAGTCTTTCAAACAACGTCTTATACTAGCTTAATATTATAAGACATCGATAAAAATTAACGTGACATGTGAATTGTTCAATAAATAAGAATAAATCTTTCGTGATTACTACTGCTACTACTAGCATTTAGTTTATTTGCAACTAGTTGACCCGCCCCGGCTTCGCACGTGTTTATTTATATAACACGTTGCAGAAAGTACGTGTGGGCATCTAAAAATAAATGAATAAATCTAAATCAGAGATAAATTATAGTGTGGAATAACACATAGGCTTTTCCGCATTCCGGAAAATAAGAGAGTGTCCGCGGGAATTTGAAAACCTCCATCCACCTGTACGAAGTCGTGGGCATCAGCTAATAAATTCTAAATTCTAATGTGTTAAAAAAAGGCACACAAAACTCCGACACATATTGGGGAAAACCCGCGTCTCTTAAGTTGAGACATAAAAAAAAAATTCTAATGTGTAGGTATGTAATTTAGCCTTTAAGTACCGTTAAATACATATATATATATACATTTTTCGAAACTATTACACTAATCGCAAGTGATCTGCTAATGTATAAATAAATCAAGGAGTTGAAATTAAACTCAAAAAGAAAATTGTTGACTCGTAAAGAAAACCTGCAATTATCCTACTGTTTTTTGAGATAAAAAAATAGGTAGATCTTAATGTTAATCTAGACTTTCTAGAATATTGGTTATAAATATACCAAAAGGCAATTAAATCTATTCAATATAGTTTCGGCATGGTGCACACACAGACAGTCAAAAAATTTTCTCTAATATAAGTATCTGATTTACGGAAATCTTCCAGTTACAGTTTTATTACAAGTATAGATTTCAGAAACAAAGAAAGGTTACCAATTCATAATTATTACTCGAACCGTGCATCATTAAGCTTGAAAATAAGAAGGTGGATAAGTAGGTATCACTTTAATATAATATTTGATTTCGACCGCCTTGTTTAAGTACGTCATATAGTTTAAAAAATGTTTGTTCATATAAACTTTGCTACGCTTATTTACGGTGGCAATGATTTTTAAAAAATCCGGCGGGAATTCTTCGATTTCCCGGAACACGAAAACAGTCTGATTCAAACTTTATGTATTCACGGAAGTTAGCCGCGAATGTAGGTTCACGCAGGTAATCAAGTGAAATCGTCCCGCTAATATCTAATATTGAGTTCTGCCAGAGGGTTCTGCGTATCGAAACGCACGAAATTCGAGAAGTCATAAAGCTTGAATCGGACTGTGCCTAACAAACGGTTAAACTAATCTGTGGGAATGAGCCAATTCTTCTGGGATTTGGGTACTTTTCAAATTCAATATAATCATTACATCCTATTTTACGTAGCTGTCTCATAAGGTTTGGCTAGCACGGCGCGCAGCATTTCCGCCTTATGAACTTAACACTCAAAGCGCACGAATTTTACAATTTGATTGCAAAAAAATTGACTTTTCTCTACTTTCTATAAATATAGTATTATTGAAGTAATACTATACGAAATTTTAATACCAAAGCAGGTGCGGACTGAAAAATGAAAGGTCGTCGGTCCCTACTCGTATTATTGTTATTGTACACACTCTTAACACAAGCTTTACTTTATTTAGAGAGCAGAGGGGAATATTAGTCAAGCTCAGCATAACTCTTCCAAACCTCTGAAGTTTCATGATGAAACTTTCATCACAATCCGTTTAGTTCCTTTTCTCTAAATTATTAACACTTTCTTATTTTTCTTTATAAATTTTGAAGAATGTGCAAAATTCTCTAAACAAATTAGAATTTCAAAAATTGTAACTTAATTGTAAAAATTCAAAATAATAATTAATTACTTTTTGAAAATCTAAAATAGAAAAAAAATGTACCTATATTTAATTCTACCTGTATTCTACCAGAAAAATTCACAATCAAAATTATTTCCTTGAAGACCCGATTCACATTGTCACGTTATATTATTTTTTCAGACACGAAGATCGAGCAGCGGCGATAAGGCGGCTAGCCTAGAGCAGGCCTAACGTATGAACTAGATCTATCGTACAGTTTCGGATCCCATAGCTGAAATCGTACACTACCTACGATTTTACACGTGTAGCTTAAACAATCGGCTACTAAGAACTACCCTGTTACCACCTGAGGATATAAGGGTCTAAATGCCGCACTCATCATCACCACCCAACAACGGCTCACTACTGAGCGCAGGTCAGGCTTTCAGAGAAAGGGTTATATACCATATTCCATCATGCTGGCCCGATGCAAATTTTTTCTTTTCTTTCTTTTTTTTAAGTTATTGCATAGCTTCTATCGCGGGCCTTGAGCGTGGAGACCGAATCCAGAAATTCCGTAACGAAAATAACCTGACACGGGACTCCTCTCACCGCTAGATGGCGTTGATAAAAAATGCTATGCAATATCTTTACCGCGGCAGTCTCCGAGTGCCACTCGTCTTTTTTTATCTTTTCTTTCTTTTTTTTTAAAAAAGGAATATTAGCCAAACTGACTTAACTTATATTTTCCTCTCCTCTCCAAATAAGCGAAAAGCTTGTGCTGAGGAGAGGGTACGACAATAGTGTAACGAGTGGGGCTCGAACCTGCGACCTTTCAGTGTTTAGTCCACACCGTTGGGCTATTGAGGCCTAAATTGGCACTTCAACTTCACATTTTTTTTAAAAGAGCAACCGCCGAGTTTATTGCTGGCTCTTCTCGGCAGGAACGGCATTCCGAACCAGTGCACAGTGGTAGATTCATTGACGATTCAAAAGCACTTGTAAAAGTTTATTTGAATAAAAAATATTTCTATTCTATTCTATTCATGCCTTTGAGATTATTATGGAGAACTAGATATTTTCGCTGACATGACATTTTGATGTTACAACAGAAAAAGTTTTACAAACTGCATTAGTAAACTACTTTATTTAGTTTTGTACAGTAAGCAGTGTTTAATGTATTTTTTGTATAGCTGATGACAACAACTCTCTAGTTTCTACTAGAGAGTTTTAACTATTCAACTAATAGTACAAACTTGCTTTTGTCCGCGGCTTCGCTCACGTTAAATTCGATTTTTCAAACCCCCTATTTTACCCTCTTACCCTCTTTGTTGGTTTGTCCTTCAATCACGCAGCAACGGAGCAATGGATCGACGTGATTTTTAGCATGCTTTTAGTTGAGGTCCTAAAGAATTTAGAGATACTGCGTTTTATCCCGGAAAAATTAGTTTTTCCGGACGGTTTTAAAAACTAACTCCATGACGAAGTCGCGGTTATCAACTAGTAACATTATACACACCTACTTATAAAAGTGATAACATTAAATCTTCCTGGTCAAATGTTTTGCGTGCTAATTGCGTGTGTTGAAAACCGCAACGAAATCCAGTTAGATAACATAACTTAATATACCTATTATTTAAACGGATCAATTTGTTTTGTTCGGAATTATTGCATTCAACAATTCAATTGTTCTAGAATGAAAATTTTCTAAAATTCAAAAATGTAATGATTTCCTCGTGCTTAGGAAATGCCAAAAATCCAAAATCCTTACTTCAGCGTCAACTAGGTAAGTAATTACAAAGGTAACCGATTGCCCATACCTTAATCATCCCTTAAGTAAGAGTCTCTTTTTCGCTTTTCCTTGTAAGTGATTCCGGAACTGGATTTCTTTTGAAATGCGAACACCGAGAATCCCAATGCTATTGGAAGGGTTCTGAGATTTTTAAAAACGAAATTGACACAAAGAGGCCTAAAAGTTAGGTGAAATTGGTTTGGTGAGAACGGGCATTAGACGCTGATCGGGAGGGAAGTAATGTCAGAAAAAGTTTCGGAAAAACGCGTAACTGACGAACGTCCCGAGGCGCTTACGACGTTCTTAAGTTTGGTATATCTCTCGTAGCACGGTTTTATTGTCAGTGACGTGCGGTATGAACGTCTTATGCGCTTAGCTTGTCGCTTATGCCTTTCAGCGAGAAACAACTTGTTTGCCTTTTAAGACAGCTAATAAAAAATAGGTGATTGAATTAAAATTCAATTTTATTCCGTTACAGTTTCCGAACTGGTGATGGAATATAGTCTGTAGTGACGTTATTTTACGGACGATAATACTTTGTATAATCTTGTATTAAGTAGGTATTATACCGTTGGTATAACAAGTAGGTACTGCAATACATTATGTGAAAATTCAATATACTCTTGTTATTATATTGAAAAATCAAAACAAACCCTGTTCGTAGGTCCAAGACGTGACTTATCACACGTTTTTGTAGTAGAAAAAATTAATCAGTTGTAATATTTAACCTTCCTAGTCGTATTCTTCAAATATTTATTTACGTGGTGAAACACGCGATTTCTAGAAACCTTCAATTTTTCACGTATTCCTCCCGTTTGCGATGCTAACAAAATAGTGAATTTTATTATGCCTTTTAAAATTAAAATATGTAGGTAAATCAGGATCGCATATTTTTGCCAAAAAGGTAGATAGGTACTTGTAGTTGAGATTTTCATACAAAGATACTATCCTTTCCGACTTTTCCGGTGCATTTTCCAAAAATTTTCTTTCATACAAATCTTGTCCTGACAATTGTCTGCCGTGAGAGGATTCGGTCGGGGGGCTATTATTAACACTAGTCAAGGTAAGAAATGGAGAGAATTAGCCATGACTTTACCCACATAGGTATTAAAAATCCCGCGGGAACTTTTTGCTCACGATAAAAGAAGGAAAAAATTATCTAGCCGATTCCTTGCTGCGTTGAAGGAAAACCCAAAAACAAATAGACTCTATTTTATTTATTTATCAATATCATGTCCCACAATCCATTAAACATTAGTAAAGATGCAAAAAACCCCTGACTTAAGCCTGTCTTTAGTGCAAGTGTACTAGTGCAAGCAATCGGTGCACGTGCAATCCGAACCGGTCTTTATGAAGCCGATACTAGGCGCCATGGCAACGAGGACAAGGCGTATCCGATAACAACTTCCTATTACACTATTTAGATAAAAATAAATCGTTTTTGTTAAGGCTGCACTCAATTACATAATATACTTAATGAAAAAAAAGCTCAGAAGTGTTTCGGTCGGTCTAAGATCAAATGCAGACCGCATTTGAACTGCAGTAGGTATGTCAAGACATTACATGCCTGAAAAATATTCTCCTGGGAATGACATCGCAGGCCTTAGATTATTTTACATTACATCTTATCCCTACTAATATGTGATAGTATGTTTGTTTGTTAGTTTATTCTTCAATCACGCAGCTACAGAGTGTGGCAACACATATGTGTGCACGCAGTGCATTTTGCTGATCCCTAGAAAATGTACTTGCGTGAATGAACAGAAAGTATTGTTTGAGGATCTGGAGAGTAACATAGGCTACATTTAATACTGGATAATTAGTGAGCTCCCGCGAGATTTTTAACCGACGAAAAAAGGAGGCTCTCAATTCAAGTCACGTATATTTTAAAAAAAACCTCACCACGCGCAGTTAGTTATAATAATACCAGTTGGACGTTATATAGCCAAGCGAAGGGATTAGGTTGTACCTACTTGGATATATCTATATACATATATACATATGTATATAAAATTCAAAGTCCTGACTGACTGACTGACTGACTGACTGAGATATAAACGCACAGCCTAAACTACTGAAGTTAGAAACTTGTAATTTTTAGAGTTGGTTCCTTTTATGACGTAGGCGCACACTAAGAAAGGATTATTGGAAATTCCACCCCTAAGTGGTTTAAATAGGGGATGGAAGTTTATATGAAACTCCGTCATTTTTCAAGCTGTTTCCATCAAAGTTGGCATTTGAGCTTTCAGTTAAAAATAAAGAAGTACATGTGTCACAGTTTTTGAAAATTCCACCCCAAAATCTAATTCCACGCGGACGAAGTCGCGGGGGCAAAAGCTAGTTATGTATAGTTACATAACATTTTAGTTACGATGCATTGTAAATACTGTAGTCGTAGTGCATAAGGTCTCTAACATCTAGATGAAGATCACGACCAGTCCGCGTAGACTGAAAGAACTTTGAAAAAAAAAGATATGTAAGTCGCAAGTAGGCAGATACCTGTAGTGGTATTCTCTAAAATTGATTGCATCAGTATAACGATCAAAATGACTTCCAATTGACTGGTACTCTCACGCTATTTGCTAAAATGCATTAAACGCCATAAATTCAGCCAATCAGAGGCCATTGCAATCATAACACTGATGCAATCAATTTTAGAGAATACCACTACTGCAGTACGGGAACTACGTCAAGAAAAAAATCAACGACAGGTCTTTTCTAGAGTCAGTGTCATCATTATCTCATATTTCGCTGTTTTAACAAGAAAAATTATCTTCCAGTGAGGCTCGCCTTACAGATAAGATAATATCTAAAATAAGGAACTTGAATCTCACTATCAAGGGTAAAATGTTATATCTGAGATCTTCTCTAAATATAGATCACGTACAAGGGAATTCTTAGTTCTATGTTGTAAAGTCTAAGCTCTAAACTGTGTTGATCTAGATACCTATGTATCGTTTTACTGCGCATTTGACTTTCACCTTCTATTTCTTCATCAATACGTCCATTGAACTACGAGTGTGTGCCTCGCAGCTGAAAAAATTATGTCGATATTTCTAGTTTTTCATCGGATCTACTCATTTCTCATTTGCTCACGTTAAGAAACTTTGGAGCTTTCTTATGAGGTCCAAAGCAGCGACCATGCCTTTGATTGACACGCACTGTTCAAAGACTTGTTCAGACTTTGAGTTGACTTATTCCAAACAATTGCCCAGTCATGATGCCCGACTTCAAACGCCACTACAAAGTATATCAATTGTGCCTATAAAATTTAAAGAGTTCCCTCGATTTCTCCAGGATCCCATGATCAGATCCTGACCTGATAACATACTTCCCAGGTATAAGTATATATACCCTTTCAAACAAAAAAGATTTTTCCAAATCGGTCCAGGTGTCTTTGAGTAATCAGGGAACATACAAAAAAAAAAGATCCCGACGAATTGAGAGTCTCCTCCATTTTTTAAGTCGGTTAAAAATATAGTTTTACTTCGAACATATCAGGGCTCTAGCTTTATTTTTTGTTGGTAATACTTAGGTGTAATCGCATTACGTGCAACTGACACTGACTGCTTAGATCCGTAAGAAAGTGGAGAAGTGGAGTATCTCATATACTTACTCGTAACAAAAGGCTTTGTTCATTTACAAATCGAACGTTTTTTATAAAAAGTGTTAGTACCTAGTGAGTGTAAGTTGGTACCTACTGCTTATTAATCTCTAACAAGCAAGCTGTTAGAAGGTAAAATTGTTTACAAAAACTTGCCAACTGCCCGCAGCGCCGCCGATCCGTGAAAGCACTTGCGATTTTATATGCTTATCTAATAATACTCGTATTTATATCAAGAAGAAATTTAAAAGGACGTCCGCCGAATGCGTAAACATTTCTGAAGTAAATCAATACGGCCACAACCAGATCATACATTTGGTTTTATAAATTTTATGATGATGTTCTCGTAGTAATGTATATTTTTGAAGAGCACGTGCAATGTAGGTATAAATGTAAACTTACTGGAATACTATTGAAGATGCAAATAAATAAATCATTAGACGCTACTGAGGAGAATACGGGGAAAACGTTCAAAGTAAATACCTACCTACCTCTGTATTTTGTGATATTTTAGCATTCCATTAATTTCTCGGAGGAAAAAAAATTTTGTGTTTTAGATGGAGACGCCTTGACGTCTAATTTCTTTGCAAAAAAATCTGTCAATTACGGTGCGGGGCGAGGTAGCACACATAAACAATTTCTTACTACAGGTGCATTTTTCAATCACGTCGCTATGCACGCACACGACAAAACTACCAAACACAACCTTAAAGTATACGCACACAACCAAATTCACACACAGGGACGTTCTATCCTTACACGAAACAATCATGTCATTTATGTAAGCAATTTTGGGCTGCGACACTATCGATTATCGACTTTCGATAAGTTCTAAATGAATTAATGAATGAATGAAGTTCAACTAATAGTATAAATTAAAATATTGTTAAATCAATTTAGCAATCAATTACTGTTCGTTGGTCTGGCTAAGACTTAAAAAGTTTTTAATGAATTGTATAAAATGAGAATATAAATCTAAATCGAATGTTCTGAATCTAATATATAGGATACTTTTTATCCTAATAAACAATAAGGTTCATCCGCGATAGGGGATGAAAGTTTTTGAAAAATACTATTTTATTCAATTTTGGTGAAGATCTAATAAATATTATCGGAGATAGAGGACATACCTTCTCGCGGATAGTAGCAAGTTACTCTAAACTACGCCACGCGGACGAAGTCACGGAAATCAGCTAGTAAATAAATAAATTTAAGAAATGCCACATACAATTTTGTAGTCGAGTTTATAGTTTTTAAACTTTTATCCATGTTTTATCAATGGATAGTAGACATTTGTTGGAACACTAACTGGTTCTATAAGAAAATTAAAAAATACATGATGTACCTATACCATACACACCGAAAATATCAATATCGATATAATTTCTGCTTCCAGCCCTAATTTTCTTGCAGTGTGACCAACTTCTTTAAAATAAAATCCTCATTTTTGAACAAAAAACTACCTTAAAAATACTGTTAATGATAAGCTTATCCAACTTTATGAATGGGTACAATACCTATTACAATTTAATTTTTCATAAACCGAGGTGGCACGAGGGCATTTAATTGTGGCGATTGAATATTAATAAGGCTTTTTAATCACAAATCTGTGTATGTTTGTAATGATTTTTGCGCATGCAATTATATCGGTTACTTATATTATACTAGCGGCCCGTCCCGGCTTCGCAAGGGTGGATATTTATTTTTTAAACATTTTGGCATAAACGCACAGTAAATGCAGGACATACTTACCTAAATAATAATATATTTAGCAATCGCTGGCTCCCTTTGGGTATGGGACTTGATGATTGAAAACAAAATGATAACAGAATAAATTACATCAATGAACTCGTAATATCTTTCGAATGGAATGTCCGATTTTAATAAACTAAAAAGTAATTTGCAGGGTATAAAATAAATAACTAAATAGGTATAAATAACTTGGTCTGATTTTGGTCGGATTTCTATTAAATTTTAAAATGTTAAAAAGTAGTTATAGTGACATAGCTACAATAGTAGCTCAGTTTACTAGTAAGAGTTTACTACAGATAATGATATATTTTTACTATGCAAGACCAACAAAATCTCAGTCACACGACAAGAAAATATTATAAAATGTTAACGAATATTCTATTTAACTCAGTTTTGACGAAATGTGTGACTCGTCCTTTTCAAAATAACCGATTAAATTGTTTGCCTAAAGTTTATAAATTAATATAAACATAAACCCCCAACCTTTCCTATTCGATCGTAATTTTATTTGTATGTAATCAAATCATTATGCAGTTCATGATAAAGGGCTCCAATCGAGTAATAAGTAGATTGGTTAATTTTTTAAAATTTCCCGAAATTATTTCTTGTACGATTCCGTAGCAACATTTTCGGATCAACAGTATTTTTAAGTTTTCTCCTTAAATAGTGCATTAATTGGATAAAAGAATATATCAGGAGAAAAGTAATGTTATCCTTTCATAAACTGGATATTTTTGGTATTTTTTTTAGAAGGAAAATCACTCATAGTCGGCATATTATACCGGAGCTCATCCTCCGCTAACCATACGTTGTTGACAGGCGCGTGACGCGAGTCAAACAGTTTTATATAACGGGTATGACCGCTGGGCATACCCGTCAAATAAAAACTTACAGAGGGGTACGCATCCTATGGCCACTCCAGAGCTTAATCCTCCTAGGTAAATTGTTTAGAATTATTTTTATTTCATCTTAAAGGTACAATATAGTTACAGCTGCTATGCAATGCTATATTATTGCTAAGATTTTTTACTATTCCTAATCCTTTTAATAACTTTTATGTATTATCTATGTATATATATTGTGAAGAAAGGCAAATAAACCGGAAACCAAGAGTATCTATATAATCACTACTTTTACAGCGAAAAACAACATGATGTCCAAGGCCGATAACACTGAAAGCTTCGTCATACGGTATCAATTTTTTTTATATGGGCTGATACTGCATATGTTAATATATCTTTCCCAGGTAATTTGGAAATTCAGGAAACCTTCCTGAATTTCCAAATTAACTGCACAAAAACAGACGCAAAAATAAAATAACTTAGAGCATGTTGGTTAAATGATCAAAGTACCTACAATAAAAATAAAAATATAAAGACGTCAATCTGAGCAGTTCAAATACGGTACAGTGCCACCAACTTATCTGTTCCTGTTGATCGTACTGTACAAATAATATTGACGCAGCGCGTAGCCTACTATATGACAAAACATAATGTGCTGCGAAGTTATTACAATATACTCTAACCTAACGATTACGTCAAACAAAAACATAAATCGTGTGAACTAGTCAATAATATTGAGTGATTGGTGGATCGCTGATATGCGCAGGCGGTGTTATTTCAGTAACAGATAAGTCCTTAGTACTTTAAGTGTGTACCTACGCGCGCTTATGGATTTGGCGCCGTCTGCCAAAGTACATTAGTTATTGGAAATTTGCATAAGCTACTTACTAGTATCTATGAAATAAACGATGTTATGAGATTTCTTTCACATTTATTTACCAAATGGCAAGCAATCCTTTAGTAAGAAAAAGTAGTAGAGTCTTGACTTGACTTGTCGTAAGAGCCACAAGTTGAACTACATTAAATAAAGATATATTTTTGAACGAGCGAAGCGAGTTCTCTGAGTCAACTAGGGCGCTTGCCTACTAGACAGAGAAGTGTATCCGTCTAAATGTCTGTCAGAGCCCTATAACTTCTGAATTACTGAATATTAGAACGTGAAACTTGGTTGAAAATTTAGTTATATCCTGTACTTGAACAACAAATACTAAAATTAGATAAATGTTATAAAGAAACGAAATTATTTAATTTTAATGCGCCATCTATTAGCATTATTGTGAAGCAAATAGTTTCCCTATAATGCTAATAGATGGCGCTGTGTGCTGTTTTATGTCAACTATTATTTTTTTTATTGCGTCTAATGTTAAAAGTTAATTATTACAATGTATAATTAAAACTTTTGGGAATTATGGGATATCGCGAGGTCTCAGTTCGGGGCGAACCACTAGTTTAAATTAAGGTTGCTTTGATAAACAAAGTTTGTTTAATACTACAAGCAAAAACCTACGTCTAGAAAATCAATGATCACGATCAATCATCATGAATCATATAGTGTAGAAAGATAGGTAATTATTGTGCGTGAATTGTTCAAGTAGGTATCAATTCTGTGGTAGACCGAAGTGTTACATAAATAATTTTTCTAACAGTGTACCTACCATGGAATTATTTTTAAAAATGTTATTATATTATGTAGCCCTAATGTGTCTACCCTAAATGAAGCACTTAGCTATCTGTACTATAAAACCTTTACGATAACTAAAAAAAAAAGCTATCTTTACAATGGATATTGGCGTATTGGATGTATTTGATTAACGTGTGTTTAATAATATAAACTATAAATGCCCACATAAATAGAAAGATTTATGTAAGTATAATTTATTACACATTCCAAAAGAAATGAAGGAGTAAATTCTCAGCAGCGTAAAAAGCTATAGTTATCAAACATTTATAAAAAAAAAATATTAGTTCAGCATTAAAATTAACAGTTGTCGTAAAAGGCAAGTTAATTCGAAGAAGGGCTCAGGTAGATGCATACCGACATTCCATTATTTTCTTGTCTCTGAGATAGAGTAATATAACTAATATTTTAGAGAAGTAGAAGTCAGAAATAATATAAATGGGTAGTTAGGTATATTTATTTTTCCCAAACTTTTAGCAGTTGATATATTATAACTGTTATCACACATCATGTATTCTAATAACTCGTAAGATATAATTTTTTTTTAAATGGCTGGTCCATCTCTTGGTAATCTATAGGATTTTTATATAAAAATATAATCTAATATGCAACACATTGAAAATAAATGCAAATTGGTTAAAAATTAGACCTAACTTCGCTTTTTTTTTTTGTCGAACTAATTTTATTGTTTTATGTTTCTACTCAGTATCGTTCCTTGGAATTATGATGTATAATTTTTGCCTGTTTTTTTTCCGGATAATTAAAACTTGATCTACTGCTGTAAAAATCAAAGCATCTGAAGATTTACCATGATACGCGCTCTTAAGTACATTAATTCACACCTACATACGTCAGTTTTGTAAATTCATTCCAAACAACCAACGTCTATAGCACATATGGGCAACCCCCGGCCCGCGGGCCGCAAGCGGCCCGCCTCATGTTTAGATGCGGCCCGCGGAGCATTTTGAAATTAGGCGCGAAAAAAAATTCTTATTCACGCTACATTTACCTACACATACGCCAACGCCAAGAAATATTAATTATGGATTATTTCAAAAATTTCCACTGCTTGTTTTGAGCATATTTCACGTATAAGATTGCAGTGTGTACAGTAGCGTAACAATAGGGTGGCAAGACGGCAAAATGCCACGGGCCCCCAGCCTGAAGAGGCCCCCGGTCAGAGTGGGCCAGAAGCACAAGATGATCCTAACATTTATAGCCAATCATGTCAATACGTCTAGTGCCGAGCGATCATTTTCAAAATTAAAATTTATGTAAACTAAATTATTTGGGACAAGAAATGTTACGCACAGTGGCGGATTTACCAGTGAGTTGACTGGAGCCTAGGGCAGCAGATTTTAGACGCGGCAAATTTGGGGCCAAAATTTTTATTTGTCTTACAGAAATTTCGCGCTCGCTTCGCTCGCGAAAATGTCACTTTTACGTTTCTATTGTAGGTACTAAGTATGGACTACTAAATGCCGTAATGCAATCATAAAAAATTTCGCGCTCGCTTCGCTCGCGAAAACGTCGCTTTTACGTTGCTGTTGTAGATGCCAAGAATGGACTACTAAGGACCGTAATGCAAACATAAAAAATTACTCACTCGCTTCGCTCGCAACATTTTCGGTTGTGGATTGGTATTAAAGTAACAAGTTTGGAATAAATACATCATTGAACTTCAGGTACCAACTTCTCAATTCTGATGTGCTTGGTAAGGCCCACCTAAATGGTCAGGATTTAGAAAATATCGGTTGTGGATTGGTATTGCAGGTAGTTAAGTTTCAAGTATAAGAACTAGTGGAGTAGTGACAGAATACAATTTCGCAATAAAAAATTTCGAGCTCGCTTCGCTCGCTAAAATGTCATTTTTGGTTAGTATGTCATTAGCGCTTTTTCTGAACAAAAAGCCAGAAAAAAGGAATTTTAATCTTTGAAATTTGATACTAATACAAAAATTGTGACATACAGTTCAATGCGCTCTGAATTAAAAGTTTAGAAAATCAAGTAAAATAATGCAATGAATAACAAACATGTTGAAAGTCCGGGTAAATAACAACAAATCTTTTGAACTAATCTTTTTTCACAACCACATAAAAAATTATTTATTTCTATGGCCCGCGACTTCTATTTCACCCACAAGTTTAGCCCGCCACGTTCCAAAGGTTGCCCATACCTGGTCTATAGAGTTCGATCTAACTGGAAGGTTTGCAATCCCGACTGACAGGATGCCCGACATACCTTTGGCCATTCCTTAGCCGCATTGTTATTGAAAAAAAAAAACTACCGGGCATTAACAGGTGATATTAAAACCACTTTAGGTAGATAATTGCATTTTAAATAAGTAGATATTAACTTACTCGGCTTCGATTTTATTAAAATCAAAGTAGGTATAAAGGACTGGCTTATTAATAAGACCTTGATTTTTTACTCGTTTTAAAAATTTCAAAAAATGCTACTGTCTGTCGTTCGTAGTATCATTATTATATTTAATTTAAAAGTCTGTTATTTAATTCTGCTCACCTTTAGATGGTTAGATAGTATTCTCGTGTAAGGAGATATGAAAAAGGCCATTGTACCTATAAAGAGCATGACATGAATTTATAACTCACTATTTTCGATTGGTTTCGTTCGCATAAAGAGATGTTTATAAAAAAGCGGCAAACACTTCTCTGGGGATAAAAACTAAAGACTAGGTATCCTATGTCTACCTCTAGGTTTATATGAAGTTAATCCGTTGCTCAATTTTTGAGCGACAAATATAAATAAATAGGAAGGACAAATAACTTTTGAGTTTTGACGCAACCGGTCTTTGAAGGGTGCAACCCTAAGTTGTAGGCCGTTATACATACCTACTTAGTTTAAAGAATAAAAGGGGGTTTAGTGATCAGTCAATATGAATCTTTTCTATCTCTCAATTTTATTAACAAAAAGTGTAATGCCAAAAATATTACGAACATCCTTTCTAATATCCTCACTAATATTATAAATGCGAAAGTGTGTTTGTTTGTCCTTCTATCTCACGGCAATAAAGCAGCGGATCAACCTGATTTTTCGCACGAGTATAGTTGTCAGTTGAGGACCGGGAGAGCGACATAGGCTACTTTTTATCCCGGAAAATCAATGAGATCCCGCAGGATTTTTAAAACACTAAATCCACGCGAGTGAATCCGCGGGCATCAACTAGCTAGGTAGGTACTAATATTTTAACATATTATAAGTATAGATTATAGAGTTTTAAAAAGTTGCATAGCTGAATGCACTTGTGTATGCAGTGTAGTGAATACATCCATCGGTGAACGGAACGCCATTGGGAGTCGATGACCCCAAGCTGGAGCACTTTTAAATAATAATAATTAGTTCAACAACGAGAGAGCGACATGATTAAAAAGGAATGTGTATCGTGAGAAATATTGTACAATATTATGGGAAAAGTTTGTATGGGCACAATGATCTACATTAATAATTATTAATAATAATAATTAATAATAATATATTACTTACATTACGAGTATACCTACCTACACACATTTATATACATAAGGTCTTCTTCTACGACGTCTACTGATGGACATATTATGTTGTTTAGACTTAGGTATACATGTGTCGGTCTTAGCCGCTTATATCCTGCGCTTATACATATATGTATTATGTATATGGATAGGAACAAGTAAATGATCACTAGGTACCTATAACTATACTTTACCCCGGTAAAAAACGGTCCCATTAAAAACTAAATCAACGCAAACTTCTTCTCTAGGTAGGTACCTACTTATTTAATAACCAATTTCATTTCATTTTTCTAGCATATTGAAAAGTAAATATCTTCTTCCTATTCAATATTATACCTTCTTCACTCTTGTCGCATTTAATTTTTAAACGTAACCTAAATTAAAATGTCATCGTTTGGCAATTAATAAAATTAATATTTTCAAATTAACCTTAATTGGTCGCGTCATCCAATTGATCTCATTAGAAATGTATCAATTGACTTTAATTGCTATAACATAACGATGTTTTTAGAAACAAGATAAAATAATGAATATTAAACGAATACTTATGTTTAAAATGTTATAGGTTCCTACTTAGTTAAAAAGTACAAAAATTAAATCAAAAAATTGTATTGTTATTACTTCATTACGAACTTTAAGCTACTCCATCGATATATAATTTATTTACCAATGGACCCACGAACATTTTAAAGGTGGATCCCACACTAGGAAGCATAAATATTGTTCTATGTATAATATTTTATTAGTTGAATGGAGAAATTAACTTTTTTTTCAATTTAACATAAATATACTTAAGCAACATGAAACACAGCAGCGAAAATAGGTACCTACTTACTAAATGATCTGTCCGATAAATGATGATCTTTTTTCTACTATTTATTGACAGACATGTGAAAAATGTTGCGATTTATTAGGCTGGATCTTACTTGAATAAAACTCGATAACCATGAAATTTCTCCATTCCACCAAATTGTGGAATCTTCTCCCTTCGACAGTGTTCCCACTTAATTACAATATGGGGTTATTCAAGGGGCGCACCAATAAGTTCCTGAAATGCCGGCAACGCATCGGTGGTTCCTCTGGTACTACAAGTGTTCATGGGCGGCGGTAATCACTTTAAATCAGGTGACCCGCCAGCTCGTTTGTCCGCTATTCATATAAAAAAAAAATTAAGTCAAATTCTAATCTAACTCAATAATGTTTAATACTTACAGCGTCAGTGGTGAGCCCACAAACACAAAATGTCGGCGTTCTCAACCCATCGGGATGGACCTGGCGACAGCGGTCTGTACGGTCGATCAACTGATTTAGACCGCGACTGATCTGCAAATAAAATAAATATTTCACCAAAGTGTGTGAAGACACATTTAATAAGCAGAAGTTATTACACATTTAATGGATTCCTTGATGACAAAGTTGCTTGGAACCAAACTGCTTTGCTTCAGCTGTCCACAAGATAGATAAGCTACATATTGTATCATTTTTTGTTTTGAAAAGAGCAACTGCTGAGTTTCTTGCCAGCTCTTCTCAGCAGAATCAGCATTCCGAACCGGTTCTCGGTGGTAGATTTTCGACTTGTCATAAGAACCACAAGTTGGCCTACATAAATAAATTAATTAAATAATTTTGAATTTTGAATTTTTAAGTTCAAAAAGTAGCAGATTGCTGTTTATTACGTAACATGTGGTGCGATTTTCTAAAAATGATTGCTTCAGTGTGGCGATCGCAATCGCCTCGGATTAGCCGATACATGCTCACTCGTTATTGGCTGAAATGCATTGTTGCATGAACGCGATAAATTCTGCCAATCCCCACAATTGAGACTGTAGCTGCAGAGACTGATTGATGCAGCTTTTACTAATCGCGGTTGATTAAACTAATCGCAGTTAAGGCGGAAAAGAGCTAAATTTTTTTTAAACCGATTAATTTCAGAAAACTGTGCGAAATCGAGAAATATTTTCATTAACCGGTTAAGCGAACGAAACCGAAACTTTAACCGAAATGATTCCGATACAGAGGTTATTATGGCCGAGACCGGTTTAAATTTTTTTCCGGTTTCAAAGCCCTACATGTACACGGTCGACATTTTTATACTGGCTCGATGCGACGTCGATCATGCAGGTGTGATAACACCCTAACGTGGACCGTGTTTATCTAGAGCAAAATATTATAAAAATATCTAAAGATTGACCTCATTGATATTGGAAACAAAAACAAGGGTTTCTAGATCAATGCTTCACTCGTACCTACGCCGGATCGAATTTCATTGTTTGAATGCTCCCGTTACCTCAATAGAAAAAATATTTTAAGGTCTATAAACTGGATTTAAGAAAATGCGAGGTTTCTTAACAAAAATACGGGCAGAATAACACTGAGACTTTTTGTCGCTCATTTTAGAAGTTTATATTAAGACTTTTGTTAATATTAACGCATTTGTTAATATTTGATATTAATAAAATGAGCGACAAAAAGTCTTAGTATCAATTTCAGTATTAGTCACACTTATCACACTAATATTATAAAGGCGAAAGTTTGTATGTGTGTGTGTGTGTGTGTGTGTGTGTGTATGTGTGTGTGTGTGTGTGTGTGTGTGTGTGTGTGTGTGTGTGTGTGTGTGTGTGTGTGTGTTGTTACTCCTTTACGCCACAACGCATGAACCGATTTGGCTGAAATTTGGAATGGAGATAGCTCATTCCCAGGATTAAAACATAGGCTACTTTTTATCCCGGAAAATTGAGTTCCCGCGGGAATCAATAAACCTTTATCCACGCGGACGAAGTCGCGGGCATCATCTAGTAATCAATAATCTTATTACAAAATATATAAGAATTACAAAATATATAAGAATATGTTTCTCATACATCAAACAGATGAATGTTAACTAGGTACGTAAGACTGTAGGTAAGTAGGTACCAAAGCTGGTACCTAAGTTAGCATTGCGTAACAAAATATTGTTTGTCTGCACTCCATGTAAACAAAGATCAAGGCAACATCACATCGAATGCTAGGGAAATAGAATAGCTCTGGAGCTAACATTCTGTAGCATCTACCAGAGATTAAGTGTGCCTTCAGATTTACAATTTCCAGTTTGACAACTAAATCGGAGAGTATACTATAGGCATAGTGAGTTAGTTGGATAAGATGTGCGAGCTACCATAAGTCACTATGCATATAAGTATACTGTATGTCTGCGGGTATGGCATAATATAAACGTAAATATTCTTTTTACTACAAAGTACCTATATCAATTGTGCCTATATGAATATTTCCGTCGATTTCTCCAGGATCCCATCTTCAGATCCAGACCTGATGACAATGGGACCACCTGGAGAGCAAACCCTTTCAAACAAAAAAAGAATTTTCCAAATCTCTTATTACATTTTTAGTAGTAAGTTTTTTCTACATTATTAGTTAAAATTATAATCACCATCAATTCTTCAAGATAAAACACAGTTGCAGCAAAAGAGCAATCTGTATCCATCAGTGGTAATCGCCCCTAAGCAGCTTCAATAGGTCACCCGAAACCTCAGCGGCTAATATGTACAACGCCGCCGTCTGTTAATAACCAATTAGTCTGCGGGATAGTCTTGTGTAGTTAATGTACTAAGTACTAAGAATGAATTCATCGGCATCGACAGAGCTCAGCGAGTCGTGAACTGAAGTGGAAATGCGTAGGGCACATAGTTCGAAAAGCTAACGGCTAGCGACCGCGCATCGAGAAGCGCAGTGTTGGTAGACCCCTCACTAGGCGGACCGACGGCATCAAACGAGTTGCAGGGAGCCGCTGGATTCAGGCAGCGCAAGACCGAGATCTTTGGCGTGCCTGCGGGTAAAACCCCAAAAAAAAAAAAGATAAAAAAAAAGACCGAGGTCCGTAAAAGTCCATGCAAAAGACCTATGTCCAGCAGTGGACGACTATCGTTTGATAAAAATGTACAAGGACCTATTTAATCTGTTTCTGTCGCTTAGCTGGGAACTACTGTACTAATAGGACTCCAAGTCCGAACTAGAACAGTTTTTTGGATGTAGGTACTAGTACGGAACTACGGACCGCTCCATTTAGTGACCGAGCAAGAACAAGCCTATTGCAAGATAAGATGAACGAAATGATTATAGGCGCGGGCCCTCCGAGGAGGTCGATTCTTGAAAGAAGGTCGTTGTGAGTACTTCACTTCTAATAGATATGTTACTACCAGCTGTTATTTAGGTGCAAAAGAGGTACAATACAATCTATTAAAATACGCCTATCCTTACTTAACTATTAATCACTATACTTACTTTACTAATTAATAACTAAATTATTATTAACTAGCGGCCCGCTCCGGCTTCGCACGGGTATAAAATATATAGCTGTCATTCACTGTTAATGGATGTCATTATACATATAAACCTTCCTCTTCAATCACTCTATCTATTAAATAAAACCGCATCAAAATCCGTTGCGTAGTTTTAAAGATTTAAGCGTACATAGGGACAGAGAAAGCGACTTTGTTTTATACTATGTAGTAATGCGAAAGTGTGTTTGTTTGTTAGTTTATCCTTCAGTAACCGAGTGACGTGTTCTTCTTAGACTTTGGTTGCTTTGGTTTTGACATAAAATACCTTTTATCCCGGAAAAGTTCCCGGAGGGTTTCCGCAGGAGTTTTAAAAACCCTTACTCCACGTGCTCGACGTAGACAATAAATATAACTATATGGTATATTTATATACTGAACACATTTTCAAAGTGGTCACATATAGTTGATAATTTGAAGAATAGCTGCTGAATGCCAGGACTTAATGAATCATAATTAATAATAATTAGCATAATGCGAAGCTATCAGTATACGTACTACAGTAAGAAGGTATAAATGTTATTATATTAAAGTATTAAAGCGGAGAATATAAATTGTGCTCATTTGTAACTCCGCCGGTTGTTCAAACTAATTTAAATAATAATAAGTACGACACGTAGGTATTTACTTAATAATTGTTTTATGAAGATGTTTATATAACTCACTTAATACATCTTAAATCTCAGGTCGTGACAATATGTACAGTGTACACCCCACTACAATAATATTATGACTATTATTATATTATTATCTGAATGTAACATTTATTGGAATTGCGATGTAAGTATAGAACCTGCTCCTTTTTGTAGTTGGGTTGGATTGGGTGGGTTGGGTTGGGTTTGTGGGTGGGTTTTTGTGGTTGGGTTGGTATTTGGGTTGGGTAAACGATAGAGGCATATAAGAAACATTTTTTAAATTTTTAACCGACTTCCAAAAAAGAGGAGGTTATCAATATCAGGTGAAATCACAGTGAAGGACTATTATTACATCGGACTACATATATCATCGAATAAAAAAAATTACATCTTAGCGGTGTTCCGTAGTAGTAGTAGTGACAGTTAGGGAATGCAATCTCGATCTCGCGAGATCTCGTTTTCGCGAGATCTCGGCCTTTTTTAGCGAGATTAATCTCGGCCGAAAAAAGGGCGAGATCTCGCGAGATTAACGAGATTGCTCTCGAGCATAAAAATGTCTTATTCGAAGCGCGGACTGACACGGACGGAGTTGCGACCTGTCGGTTTCGTTCGGTGCGCGAATTAATTTTTAAATTACTAAAAGATTTGCGTTTGATATTAGAAGAGAAGACTGGTTGATTTTTTCATTTGTTATTTCAAATTCAAAATTTATTTATTTCATGTAGGCCAACTTGTAGCTCTTATGACACGGTTCGGAATGCAGATTCTGCTGAGAAGAACCGGCAAGAAACTCAGCAGTTGCTTTTCAAAAAATATTTTTTTTTTTTTTTTAAATTTTTAACCAAACTGTGCTATGTATACCCTGCCCTCGTAATTGAAAACACAGTAACTTAAAGGTAACTTCTATTTAGCTTACTTTGTTTTCAATTACGAAGGCAGTACAGTGCTTCCACAGTGATTTGATTGATACGTACGTCAAAGTTTACTACTTACAAGCAGTGAATGTGGTTTATTATACTTACATCGATGCTTACAAGTTTATTAAAAAATTATAGAATCTATTGTTCAGTAGAAAATAAATGTTATCTTATAATACTTATAATTTTTATTATTTTTTTTCTAATTTATTCAAATATTATGATTATTTGCAAAAAAAAGACACAAAACTGCCAATCTCGCGAGATCTCGAAATTGGCGAGATCTCGCGGTATTGTTATTTACAATCTCGCGAGATCTCGCTTGAGCCCCAATCTCGCGAGATTTGCATTCCCTAGTGACAGTCTATTATCTATTAATTTAAATAAAATCTAATAGGTATATAGTATCTATTCCGCTATAGTTCCGCTCCTACACATTTGTACAGTGGAGATGTTCTAAAGTCTTAAAAGAACCTCCACAGATATAGAACACGGAAACGTCAATCGTATTCGTCATAACTTTACTGTTGAGCGTCAGTGATACATAATGTATGTTTTATTTATCACTCTACTAGGAATTTGCTATAGGGAAGCATTTAAATGGACCACAATTTAAAGATTTAGGAGGCAAGATTTATCTGCAATTCATAATTTGTTTCTTTTGGCAATAAATAATATAAAAGTAAAAATTCTTTTTACAAAACCGACTTCAAACGGCACTACAAAGTCTATCAATTGTGCCTATAAAATTTGAAGAGTTCCCTCGATTTCTCCAGGATCCCATCATCAGATGATCTGATCTGATGATAATGGGGCCACCTGGAAAGTGACCTTTTAAAAAAAAAATTCCAAATCTCTTCCTACATTTTTAGTAGTAAGTTTTCTCTACATAATTAGTTAAAATCACCATCAATTCTTCAAGATAAAACAGACCGAAATTCCAGCGAATTAAATCCACGAGAAATAAATTCCAATCAGGTACCTACTTATTAAAATATTCAACCATTTAGCGATTAATAAAATTGGCATGATCTCTATTATGTCTAGTCGGACACAAAGTTCAGATAAAGAGCATGAAGTCACCTTACAGTGTCCAAGTTTAAAGACATTTACAATCTTTGTGATAACTTGATGATATCATAATCAATCTCATACAAGCGAACCCTGAGAATGATAAGATGCGTCAACTTGTCGCGTGACTGATTAAGATCATCTGGAAAACGCCTATGGAAATTATCTTTTGCTGTCACCTCATTGATATCAGTCTAGACTTGTTCGGATTTGATTCATCAATCATTAGGTACATTTTGTCAACCTCTACAATTAATACGAGTATTTCCATCAAATAATTGCCATGCACACGTAGGTGTTGTATTAAACTTAATACATCCAAACTTTCGCATTTACAATATTAATAGAATTAAGTAGGTAGGGTGGTTTCGGGGGTTACGCGACCAGGGTCAGTTAGCCGACCACTAACAGGTCCTATGGCATTAAAACGAAAATAATAAGAATTCTATTCTTCTTTTCCAAATGAAATTCACTTAAGTAAAGAGGGGGATAGACCTATTAGTTTTACCTACAATAGTTGGCAGCTTTGTGTTTACCCGAAAGCAAACAAATCTTAGTTCAATCCGCCGCTCATACTTTCGGCGCGTACACGTTCCCAAAACAACGAAAAAAATAGTGAGTAAGTGAAGCGTTCGAGGTAAGTAAATCGTGATGTATTTATTTGAGTCAATTTTTTAATGTTCTATTAAGTGGATATATATATGTTTTACGTTATTTGTACATTTATTACATGTAATATACAAAATCAGGTAAAAAAATTGAATGGTCGCTAACTGAAATTGGAATTATCCAATAACTTCAGTTGGCGACCACATGGCCGCCAATAGACATTTAGAAAGAAAAACATTTATTTTTATTTTTTATAGACTACAAATCTAATTCGGAATTTAATCACTTTCAATTTAATTTGTTTACTTTTATCTGTATATCTTTTAGTTTACGACCACCAAATTATTATTATAAAATATCTTAAAATGTATGGGTATCAAGTGGTCGCCAACTAAAAGTGGCAAATTAACATGTGGTTTGGCGACCATTTGCAATCACTACTTATAATCTTATTTGTTTTTTGCATAATGTAGGTGTTTAATATATAAAATTTTCATTACAGATGTCCTCCACAAACCGTATTAGAAAATAACACCGGCTTATTCCCAAAGAGATCTGGAATGTACTTTAAAAATATAAGAGAAGGAGGACACGGTATTAGAAAAAAATGTAAAATGTATAACATCCCGAGATCTGATGATCTGATGATTTGATTCTAAACTTTTGTAATTGTTGTTTAAAGTGATATTTTTAATTTTGTACTTGTGTAGGAAAATGTATTATAATTGCTAAGAGTCATTTAAGCTTAAGCTTGAATATTAAAGTGTACCTTTGATCTCATGAAAAAATGTGTTTTAATAATTTATTAAATGTATGAATAATAAAGCATGAATAATAATTATTTTTTAAACATTAACACGTTCATATTTTTTATTTTTAATTAATCAAATTTAGTTTTCCCTAGCAAATCGAGAGGTCGCCAACTAGATAAGGGGGCAGTCGTCAACTAGAAAAAGTGGTCGCCAACTAGCATTTCACATAGTTTTTAAGATTTATTCAATTTAAAATGTTTTCACAACTGTAATTCTTATTTTTTTACTTTTAAATATAACTTGACAATATCTAGGACCCCGTCATATAACTTTAATACATGTGCTATGGGTGCAACATACTTAAATATTGACGTAAAGTTGAATATCCCGCTAATCGGTCGCCAACCGGCGAAATCACCCTACATGGGTTTTTTACGCTGAATATTTAAGCGACAAAAAATAGACATTGCCCTTCCTATCATTTATTTTCCCACACATTTACATTATATTATACTAGCTGATGCCCGCGGCTTCGCTCGCGTGGATTTGGTTTCAAAAATCCCGCAGGAACTCTTTGATTTTCCGGAATAAAAACAATGTATCACGCACCGGCGCCATCTACTTAAAATATTGGTTTGTAGTATGTATCAGAGATGGCGCTGTATGTGAAAAAAGATTTTCCCGCTTTTCTGTTGAAATTTTTCCTGAATTTTCTTTGCTATAAACCTCACGGAGCCCGAGACCTTTCCAACGAATGCAAAACCGTGGAAATCGGTTTGTGCGTTCTGGAGTTATAGCGTCAGGAAGGAAAACCCGACTTATTTTTATATAGTAGATTAAAAAAATGTTTACAAAAATACAATATACCTATATAATATCCTCAAAAATACTACAATTAAATGGGTCCCACTAGCTGCGGGGTGAGACCCAAGCAGCCAGGGGTCAGGGCTCCAGAGTGACGAGGAACCTCCTCACAATGCGTGCTGTCTGAAGGAGTACCGCCTTCTGTATCCTGCCCTTGATCCAAGTACTAAGCGAAAGTTTCTATTAATATATTGCCGTAATTATTATGTCTTGTCTTTGTTAATGTTTTCAGTTGCATACCTATTTGTATAGGTATTATTAAAAATAGTGAAATTACCACTTAAATTGGATGCATCATCAAATTTCTAGAACTTTTGTGATTCCACGGATGAATTGGTATTACAATTAGAGATATCAACTGATAAGGTGATAACATGGGGAAGTACTTCGTTCACTCTGTGAGCAAAGCAAATAGGTACTTACGTCACGTCACCAACGACGCGCGTTTTCAAATTGTTATGCAAGTATAGGGTTAGTAGTAAGCTTCAAAACCAAAGTACGACTCCAGCATTTAGTACCTATTTAGTAACTTTGTTTAAATATTTGGTACCTAATTATTAACAGAGAAAATAAAATTGGTCAGTCACTCTGACGTCAAGATGGTTGGCCATTTTTGAATTTCCTCATAAGGGCTCCGTATTCCGCTTATGTTTATGCATTACTCTTATGTCCAAAATGTCTAAAAAAATTAATTAAGAATAAGTACGTAACAGATCTCCTTACTTCCTTACTAATATATAAATGCGAAAATGTGTTTGTTTGTTGGGTTGTTGCTTTGTCCTTCAATAACACTGCAACAGAGCTATGCATCGACGTGATGTTTTGCATGGGTTTAGTTGAGCACCTGGAGAGTGACATAGGCTTTTTATCCCGGAAAATAAAAGAGTTCCCGCGGGATTTGAAAAACTAAATCCACGCGGACGAAGTCGCGGGCATCAGCTATCAGCTAGTAGGTAATTAATAAATTTTTCCATAGTTGCGACATGGAAACACAGTCCGAATTCGTTTGGATCACCATGGATCGAATTTATCTCTAACATGGTTAGGCAACTGATAAGGAGACCATATAACATATTTAGAAACTATACTATCAACTGCACTATATCTATATGAAATAGAATATCGTCGACCTCAGTTAGTACAATTTTACCAGTATCTACCTACTTAATTCAAGGCAGACTACAAAAGAATAATTTGCCGAAGTAGATTCGCGAAATGTTTGTAGAGTAGGTAGGTATACAATTCGAGGTTACTGTGAAATATTGTCGAACTGAATTTTTTGCATGAACATTGTTTCAGCATTGTCAAAATGTAGAAGATGTTTAGATGATTTAGATTTTAGATAATTGATTTTTGGGTACCTAGGGATGAATATACAAAAAGTCCTCATTAATATGAGGCGAGCTCTAGCGGCAATTAGCGGAAACAGGGCTCGAGAACCGATGGTCTTATTTTAATTATATGTTATGTGTAAATCTTAAATATATAAAAGGAAAAGATAACAGACAACGCAACGCACAACTCAACTCACTAGGTTGGGAATACAGATAGATAGCTATAAGATTTTTGAAAATACAACCCCTAAAGCGGTAAAATAGAGGTTTCAAAAATCGAACTTAACGTGAGCGAAGCCGCAGACTATAACTAGTAATAAATAAAATAAACAAATATAAAATTAAATTAAATTATTAATAATTGGAGATTAAAATCCTTGATGCGATTCTCAAAAAATGATTGGTTCTCTAAAAATTATTTGGAAAATTCTATTTTTTGTTTGAAAGGGTATAACTTCCCAAGTGGTCCCATAGTCATCAGGTCAGGATCTGATGATGTTATCCTAGAGATATCGAGGAAACTCTTGAAATTTTATAGGCACAATTTGACCCTACTACCTAAGTTGAGTTAGTTAACCCTTATTGACGAACACCTAAAGGTGAAAATGTCATTAGGCAAGACACGGATGTTACAGCATGATCTAATATTATGGTTGGTGTCAGAATCTTTTCCAGAACCAAGAAAATTTTATTCCACCTATTTCCTAATATGAATTATACTTCGAGTAGATATATTTATACTCAAAGGAATTAAGTATATGACTATTTGCATTATTATTGGCATGTCCCGCCTCGCAACGTTCTAAATATACGAACCACGTGTTCTGTAACCGAAGGGGACATTGTTCGGTTCACAATTTCGATTGAGGTCAAGTGCCTCACGTCTAGACATAACTAAACCATCCAATGATGGTAGGTATAAGGTGAGTCTACGCTATTTTATACTACCCATGATATTTAGCTTTTAAATCTTCCAAAAGAAGTAAGTATATGACTAAAAGAGTAGGTAAGTATATTACTTATTACATTATAATATTGTTACGTTATTTTCCTTTTTAAGAGAAATCTGCGCTGGAAACTTGATAAACATCGCGAATTTGCTACAGCCAACCTAAGAGAAAGTAGATATTACCGAGTGTGAACTTTGTACAGCTGTATCTAGGTGTAATGCAATGCAAAGCAAGAACTAGGTAGGTATATATATTAGGTACAAAGTAGGTAAAAGGTAATGATTGATCTTTTTTTCAGGAAAAACCTTTGCATTGTGCTATGGTTGTGCAATATGTCAATGAGTAATGAAAAATCATAGGAAACAAGGTTAAAACTCACGTTTGCATCGATTTTCCTCTCGAATATCAGGTGGTCTTTAACGTGGGACACACAGAGGGGACTACATTTGAATTGGCACTAAAAAGGGCTTTCGTGCGAACTACAATGAGCCCTCGAAGACACAACCGCACTTTGTTACATCGAAATGACGATTAATCCGCTTCGTCGCAAACGCACGGAAACTCAGCTGATAGAGCGCTAGTTAACGACATGAATGTCGCTTTTGATCGATAAAAACTATTTTTTTTTAAATTATACCTACTTTATGAAGTAGGTTTTCATATTTCTTAGATTTAATAGAATTTTTTTACTTAGAATCAGAAAATGCTTAAAAATACGAAAACAAGATAGAGTCGAACGTGGTCCCAGTCTTTACTAATTTTCTCTGATCATAAAGGTACTATATCTAAATTAAAGTTAATTTGGTATTAAAATTATCTTTACTATCGAATTTTCGGGTAATTTAAAATTTCCACGGACATTTTTACTTTATTATTATAATATCAATTAATTCTATTAATTATTTAGATGCTGAATTATTCCGCATAGTAACGCCATCTATTTAATCGAATCGAAATTTGAAGCCGTAACACCCGTAACAAGTTACAAGGTTCGTTTAGTCGTAAGTAGAAGTGAGCACGTAATTTCATAAAATAATCACAGATGGCGCTTAATACATTGCATTGACAACAATAATTAATTAATTAATTAATAATAATTAATAATGTAGTAAGATAAGCAAGCTATTAAATTCAAGGCAATAAAATAAGATTAATCTTTATTAAAACATTTTATCAAGAACACAATTAAAATTCAAATGACAGGTAGGTATCAATTAACTTAACACGTTGAACGCCATGTCGGACACCATATGTCTGACAGCATACTTTCGCCTGGGGCCACACCAATAAATCGAGAATCGTCAAAAAATTGTTGAGATGTTTTTTTGCAAATATTGTCAGCGAAAGCCTCAAAAATAATGGGCGACTGACGGAAACAGCGATTTACCCATTATTTTCCAAGATCTCAAGTGGCAGACACCAGTGTCCGTCGCGGCCTGCGAGAACGTCCAACCGTCATTTCTTACGAGGGCGCCGCGCGGGTCACGCTGTCGGCTCCCCCCGCGCTACACTGCCCGCACACGCGAGCTACACCGAGACGCTTCACTCGTTCATTTGCCTTTGCGCCCGCGCAGGCGAATAACGTGTTATATTTATAAAAAATAGGGTTCTGTGGAGTTAACTCATAGCGCACCATGGAAGAATTTGATAATTATGAAGTGACTCAAGAAGACTTAGAACAAATTCAAAATATTGAAATAGACTTGTTAAATTCAAGTTTTAATGTGTCTTCTGAAGACGAAAACCAAATTTCGCAGCCGAATAAACGTAATCGTCGCCGTATCATCCACTCGGAAAGTGAGGCCAGTGGATCAGAAATTACTGCACCTGATTTGCCTGAACACACTCTGACTGATAGCGGTGAATGGGGACCGCCAAAAGGTAAACAACGTCGTTTGATTGCATTTTCTGACATTCCGGGGCCGTCGCATGCTGTTCGTTCCACAATGGTAAATAAGGCACCAGCTGATTTCTATTCGCTTTATGTCTGTGATGATATGTTGAATTTTATAGTTTCTGCAACTAACAAATACGCTATTGACCAAATAACCCAGAAACCGGTTGCTTCTGTTGGTGCACGGATCAACCAGTGGTTTCCAACAAACCTTGTAGAGATAAAGAAATTGTTTGGCTTGCTTCTCTTCATGGGTGTGGTTAAGCTTCCAAAATTATCGGACTATTGGTCGAAGGACGAAGTAATAGGACATCCTTTTCCTAGAACTACTATGTCACGAAACCGTTTCGAAATTTTACTTCGCATGTTGCATTTTTCTGAAAATGATGACGAAAATAAGTCCGACCGTCTTCATCGTATAAGGCATTTGATGAACGATTTAAATATGTCTTTTCGGCAACATTTTACTGCGAATGAAGATATTTGCATCGACGAGAGTATGGTGCCATTTCGTGGTAGAATATTATTCAGGCAGTACAACAAAAATAAGCGCCATAAGTATGGTGTCAAACTATTTAAATTGTGCTCTGTTCCTGGATTTACACACAAAATAAATGTCTACGCAGGGAAAAACGATAGTACAAACGCAACGCCTACTAATGTTGTCATGGATTTGTGTGAAGAGTATCTTGACAGGGGACATACGTTGCATACCGATAACTGGTATACTAGTATTGATTTAGCGCGAAGACTTTTGGACAAACAAACCCACCTTGTCGGGACGGTCAGGAAAAACAGACGAGGGCTTCCTAAAAAAGTCATCAGCAGCAAACTTAAGAGGGGCCATTATTATGCTGAAGAGAGTCGAGATGGAATAACGGTGTTAAAATGGAAAGACAAGCGCGACGTTCTTGTGTTATCCACAAAACACTCTGTACGCTTTGTCGAGATCACAAAACGCGGAAAACTTGTGAGGAAGCCGAAAATCGTCTTGGAATACAACAAAGCTAAAGGAGGTGTGGACTTAGCAGACCAGATGGCTTCTTATTCAACCCCATTGCGTAAATCAATCCGATGGTATAAAAAGATTGCATTAGATATGCTTCTGAATATAGCTCTGATCAATGCTCATGTTTTGTACCAGTCTGTAAACGAAAAAAAAATTAAAGTTACTGATTTTAGAATTGCTATTTTGAAATCTTTCTGTGCTAACCAACAAGCAGATGAACCAGCGATAACAAGGCCGAAAAGAAAGAAACATGTTTTGGAGAAATTCGAAGGTCCGTCCAGAAAAACTAGACGAAACTGTGGGGAATGCTACAAGACAAATGTCAAACACATGGGTCGCCTACAAGCACGCAACAAGACCAAAAAAGTTAACACTTTCTGTAGCGTTTGTCCTGAAAAGCCAATTTTGTGCCATAACTGCTTTTTTAAAGTACATTCTTAGTATTTTTTTTGTAATTTTTATAGATTTTCATATTTCTAATGATAGGTTGTGTTATTATTTTAGATTTTTTGATTTTATGTTAGTTACTTTTTGTTAAAGTTCATAGTTTTGATGTAGGTTTTAAAGACTGATTATATATAAAAAACTTGAGGGTGTGCGATGCGCGGGCCGGCAAGAAATTTTTTTGATCTCTTTAATTTTTTGTTTAGATATCTGGTTTGTGCAAGGCACCAATGAATAGCCAATCCTGTTCTCTTAACTTCGAAATTCGTTATTATTTTTATCATGTATGCTAGTTACCTATTTTCTATAAAAAAATATGACTAAAAGATTGATCTCTTTCTTTAATAAATATAATGACAAAATATTATGACTTTTATTCATTTCTTAAATTTTTTTCAATAACGTAGGTATTAGGTATTCAAATTAAAATAATATGTAGCGTTTTATATTCACTTGTATTGGATATGTAAGTAAAACTAGAAGGTAAATCTTAATTTTTCTGTGAAACGCTGGCTTCTTACGTAAATAATGTACTGAACCCATTATTTATTTGAGACGTACTTACTTAACTGAAAATGGTTATAATTCTACAGTTTTTACAAACGACTTTACAGTTCTTTAATTAGGCTAAAAAATAATGTTTACTTATAAAAAAATAACGTCAATTGAACGTTTGAAAATACTTACATTAAGTATAGCTATAACATTTTTTGAAACAACTTGTTGAAAAGCCTATAAATTTAAAGTCATTTCGATTTTCTTTGTGCCAAGTGGCCTTATTGCACTGTGAGGCCGCGCGGGTCACTTGCCTTAGTAAAAACAATCGAAACACTGTCCGTTGGCTCCCTAGAGGCTTCTGAAGTGATCGAGAGCATGCGGGCACATGGTGTCTGACGCGGCCTCTTGGACCCAATATAATGGCAGTCACATGGTGTCCGTCGCAGCCCACTGAACTAAACATGGTTTTTGGTCTGGCGTTCAACGTGTTAAATCTATTATAAGTTGCTGAGGGGTTGAGCATCCCGCAGACTACTTGAAGCTACAGCATTAGCTCAAGGTTACCATATCATGAAAATAATCGAAGTATAATAAATTAGAACCATCTTGATCACATCAGTTTTCAAGAAGAAACCGCATCAAAATCGGTCCGTTTGTTGGGGAGCTACGAGGGAACAGACAATCAGATATGTAAGTACATATTATTATGTTGGTACTTATTAATTTTAACTGTACGTGTACATATGAACCAACGACCTACTAATAAAAACATTCTATAGCTTACTTAGGTACTGTTCTAGATGCTAGCTCAATATACATACCTATCGCTGTTTACTATTACAACGAGGGTACCCATCACTGTGTTGGCATGTACAAAGGTCTTCGGTTGGCGCCGACTACAGACGAATGTTCGTGGCTATAATATACGAACGACTGTAGGTACCTACCTCAATTGGTTCAATAGACTACCGCTATTGTCGAGAGCGTTACATCACGGCTTGTGACGCCGAGCCAGGGTCGCGTCCCTGACCATGGTCAATGGTAGCGTTTCAAGGTGACCTCCAAACCGCGCCGAAACATTCGCCGCATTCCTAACACTTGCCTACGTTGGGCATCTTTTACTGAGGCATACAATTTTTTTCTTCCAGCGATTAATATATCTGTGGATAAGAGATAGGTGGCTTAGTTCGCATAACAGTCGAATTCGCTGGTTAAGCATCATTGACCAAAGTCGGTATCTGGATGGACCATGGACCTTGGAGGTCCAAATTAGGTTTTTTCGTTTCCTTCGTGCATCGGAGAGCACGTGACCTATCTATGTAAGTCAAACGTAAGTAAAATCGAACTCGCAATGTCGCAAAGTTCGGTGCGCTCGCGGGAGTATAATAGTAGTAGCTAGCTCCAACCTTAGCCAAAATTAATATTAGCCAAGCAGAACTTGACTTATATTCTTCTCTTCCCTCCAAATAAGCGAAAAGCTTGTACTACGAGTAGGAGTGGATACGACAATAGTGCAACGGGTGGGGTTCGAACCTGTGACCTTTCAGTTTTCAGTCCGCGCCTTTAACCGTTGGGCTATTGAGGCTTTCTGCTTGAGGCTCTGTATAAAAATTATTGCAATCGTTTTGGTTATATCTACCAATTTATACCGGTTCAGAACTACTGCCCGGTTTCTTATTAATAAATATGTACCTATATAACGCACTTATTTAAATTATAAATCGACCGTAGCAATTAACATTGTCGGATCTACATTTTAGCGATTTTCATTTTATTCCAATAAAGGTCTTAGAATAAGAATAGAAATGCCCCCACCAATAATGAAATTTTTAAAATCAACCAACCATCGTTGGTTTTTGCAAGTGCAAAAAGTAGATACATTGACTATTCTTCACTTTATACATATTTGAAACTTTGAACGGCCATTCCCTAAAGTAGTGATTTTTCACATACGACTATGTTAATTGCTACGGTCGAAATATTGCAAATTCGGCCGGAGGATTCGCCGCCCAGGTATTTCTTAGTAGGTATGTATGTCATTAACCTCGGCTGCACAGTCTGAACTGAAGGCTATTAACTTTTTTTAGGTACCATTCCACAGCCGGTTATTCGTTACATCGAAGCTTGAATCAGGCAAAGATTAGGTCACCTTCATGTTTGATGTTTAGCTTAGTATTATTTTACACTTTTAGCTTCGACTTTCAGTTTGTTTTTTTTTAGAAACGACGACGACCTCCCTGGCGCAGTGCTGAGCGCTGTGGTCTTATAACTGGGAGGTCTGGATTCGATTCCCGGCGGTCCCAATTTGGGAATTTATAATTTCTGAATTGTCTGGTGGGAGGCTTTGGCCGTGGCTAGTTACCACCCTACCGTCTAAGACGTGCCCCCAAGCGGTTCAGCGTTCCGGCACGACCGATTAGGGGTATGGGTTGAATATGGGTTCCCGCGGGAATTCTTCATTTTCCGGGATAAAATGTAGCCTATATGTTAGTCCTGGGTAGGTATGCGCTACCTCCATTCCAAACAGCCAAATCCATCGAGTAGTATTTGCGTGAAAGAGTAACAAACATACACACTTTCGGTTTTATAATATTAGTGGTGTGTGCAAATTATAAGTTGTACCTACCTACCTAGGTATTTTTTTTATTTATTAAGGAGGCACACAAAACAGGTTGAAACTAAAAAGTATACAAAATATGAGTATACAGTTTATCAAGAACCAAGTAACAATCCCTAGGTAGGTATGAGTACACAACATTATTGAGTAAAATTTTAAATTAATAAAAAATTAACGACAAGTTATAAAACTTTGCTCGTCAAATAAAGCGTAGTAACAAGAGAAGCACAGTAAGAAGAGTAAAGTCCGCCATTACAAATTATTATTTATTGCTACGATCAATAATGGCAGTAAAGTTACTTAGCTAAGAAATAAGAATGCGTTCTAAAATCTGTTACAAGTACCTATACATAGGTAGGTAGGTACTAGGTACTTACTTAGTTACAAGCTAGGTATTCTTCTGACTTCGCATTTACATCGATCGGTTAGCGCAGCGGCGTTGTAGTATACATACTTATACTAATACACCACCACCACCATTGCATACCACTTTTTAGGGTTCCGCAGTAAAACTACAAGGAACCCTTATAGTTTCGCCAAGTCCGAAGCACAGCGTAGAGACGATTGGTACTGAAGCGCTCTAATTCTGCAAGGTTATGCATATTAATTAGGTACGCCGAAAAAGTTGTACAATAAAATTTAATAAAAAAACTGTTATATTTTTGTTACTCGTCTGTCCCATTGAGTGGGGTATCGTTTGAAAGGTCCTTCAAAAGTATTGGTGATACGTTATGAATGTTTTTTCGATTTGGGAGTACGTAGTACCTATCTTGAGTTTTAATTTATAAGTAGGGGCATTATTATTTTGTGATGTTATTTTAAAATGTAATATTTAGAACATTTTATGACCAAAAATTACAGATGCACACACTCCAAAAAGGGCTTAGAAGACTAATAACGTATTATATTGTGAAATGGAACTACAGAACCCAACACTACGCCATTTATTTTTAAATAAGTAATTACTGTCGGGAGGTTGGTTAGGTACCTTCTATCTCCTTCCTATCCTTCCTATGCTTCTTAAATAATAATGTCCTCCCGACCAAATACGGCCACGACGGCCAATCTCCACAGAAATTAGCCATCTGCGCGGGAGATATTATAGTGCACATGTGTGTGCGCAAACACAGGTGCACTCTCTATTCCCTCAGGCGTGGGATAGAAAAGATACGGGGGTGACTCACCGGCCACTTCTTGATAGAAAAATCCAATACTTTTTATGGCCCGACCCGGGAATTGAACCCGGGACCTCGTCATCTGCAGTCGAACTTGCTAACCACTAGACCAAAGAGGCAATTTACTGCCTACTATAATAATATATGTGTTGTTTGTTGGTTTGTCCCTCAATCTCGCCACAAAGAGCTACGGATCGACATGTTTTTTGTGCAACTACACCTTGAGGAACTGGAGAGAGGAGACTTTGAGAGTCCATAGTCAACTTGGAATCCCGAGGAAAACAAAGCGAAACGCGCGGTCCAAGTCGCGGGTGAATACAAGTAAAGCATAATGCAACATAATTGCGCTGTCTCATACAAACACATTAGGTAGTAGGTAGGTAGGTACGCCGATTCTATCGAAGTCTATTTTTGTTGTTCTTAGTCAGATCTTTTCATTACCACAAGTAAAATAGTAAAATCTTAAAATATATAGTAAAAATTTATTTGTTTTAAAAGTTATGACCCTTTCAAACATCTCTATAAATATTATATTTAAGAGCATTTGTAAGGAAATCGTGCGTTCCACTCCTTTGCTGGAATCAGTATTGTTTTTAAAATAAAAAAATTCAAAATGTTAAGTAGTATATAAAAAAAGTAGTTATAAAAATTGTAAATATCTAGGTATACTTAGTTAAGTCTTTTGTGAAAAAATGAATTCTATGCATGAAATGGCGATTTTATTTACATTACTTACTACATAGTTAAAACTACTATTTTTTAGAATTCCGTAGTAAAACTCAAAGAAACCTTATAGTTTCGCCAAATCCGTCCGTCTGTCCATCTGTCCGCAGCATAGCGCAGTTAGAGAAGGGACTTGGTACCTATTAATGAGCTGTAATTTAGCAATTTAGTAATAAATGTTTTTAATATGGCTTAATTAGTTACTTATATCTGAAATAAATGATTATTTAATAATTTATTTTATTTATAACTAGACGAGGCCCGCGACTTCGTCCGCGTGGATTAAGGTTTTTTGATTCCCGCGGGGACACTTTAATTTTCCGGGATAAAATGTAGCCTATGTGTTAATCCTCGGTGTGAGCTATCTCTATTCCAAATTTCAACCAAATCGGTACATTCTTTGTGGCGTGAAGGAGTAACAAACGTACACACATACACATAGGTACAAACATTCGCCTTTATAATATTAGTGTGACGTAGGTAGGCAGCACCCAATGTTGCAGTCACGCGTCGTGTTTGTCCAAACCTTTACTGGACTTCCTCAATTAGGGCGATCTGTAGAGCTTCTAAAAATAGAGCGGCTGTCAGGAATGTTGGAACTAGTGCATCGCAGCGGAACCCTCTACGGTCTACACCTTTGTGTTCTCTTCACAGTCTTATTAGATAGTGTAGTAAGTATATGTATCGGGCCTGTTCAACCATAAGAGTCAAATAGACGGTTCATTTTTCGAGATTTTTGCTTTTATTTTCGAGGTTTAACCGATGAGCCATCGAAAATGAACCGTCTGAAAGTAAAACCGACCGTTCACCGTTCACAGGCGATTTTGCCTCCGCTCCGTGACGAAAGGTAGTATCGTGCATCGTTCATCGCAAAAATGAACGATGAACGGTGCATCGTCTAATTTGGCCCTAAAATATATGTATAGGTATGTATATTATTTTTATTTATTGCGGCTTACTCAAAAAATATTATCTTAGATTAGTCATCACAGAAATGTGTCCATTATTAAAAGTTCATTACAGGGGAATGCTCATTATCGGGTGTCGATAAATGGAGTCACAGTGGTCCATGACTTGTCAACTTTACTTCTATTACCTACTTACAATTCTTGTTTCAAATTGATATTTCATGAGATGCTTTATATATTTGAGCAATTAACAAAACTGATAGAACCAACCAATTTATTTTTGTTTTAATTTTTAGATTCTTAACATAGTCCAGGCCCAGGCCTGGACTATGTTAAGAATCTAAAAATCACCAATCTGGTACCAATACCTTATTAGATAGGTAGGTAAGTAGGTACCAATTTTTTTACTTTGGCAGGTTGATAAGGTAAGTAGGTAGTCAGTCTACGAACAAAGCATTATTATGCCAATAATTTAAAATATGTCTCAATGCCAAAGGTTGTTTTTATAAAAACGACGCATTGCATTCCTAGATTTTAAAATGCGTTGCAGGCTGGCTTGTGCATCGATACATAGCTCTACGTATAGTCAGATAAGCGGGCGGCCGCCGGGCGCGGTGGGACGGGGCGGGGGGATTCTGTTGTCATTGAATGCATAGAGGTGACATTGCGCGGTCATCGAACCCGTCGGCCTTGGCTCTACAGCGTCATTTTATAGTGGACTGCAGAGTGCTCTAAGTGCCGACATGCTGCGCGAAGGCGCCCATTGCATGTTACCGATCTAAAAAATACTTCCTTAATCGAGAAATAACTTTTAAAAGATTATTAGGTAGGGTGATTTCGGGGGTTACGCGACCGGGGTCAGTTAGCCGACCACTAACAGGTCCTACGGCATTAAAACGAAAATAATAAGAATTCTATTCTTCTTTTCCAAATGAAATTCACTTAAGTAAAGAAGGGGATAGACCTATTAGTTTTACCTACAATAGTTGGCAGCTTTGTGTTTACCCGAAAGCAAACAAATCTTAGTTCAATCCGCTGCTCATACTTTCGGCGCGTACACGTTCCCAAAACAACGAAAAAAATAGTGAGTAAGTGAAGCGTTCGAGGTAAGTAGATCGTGATGTATTTATTTGAGTCAATTTTTTAATGTTCTATTAAGTGGATATATATATGTTTTACGTTATTTGTACATTTATTACATGTAATATACAAAATCAGGTAAAAAAATTGAATGGTCGCTAACTGAAATTGGAATTATCCAATAACTTCAGTTGGCGACCACCTGGCCGCCAATAGACATTTAGAAAGAAACACATTTATTTTTATTTTTTATAGACTACAAATCTAATTCGGAATTTAATCACTTTCAATTTAATTTGTTTATTTTTATCCGTGTATCATTTAGTTTACGACCACCAAATTATTATTATAAAACATCTTAAAATGTATGGGTATCAAGTGGTCGCCAACTAAAAATGAGCAAATTAATATGTGGGTTTACGACCATTTGCAATCACTACTTATAATCTTATCTGTTTTTTGCATAATGTAGGTGTTTAATATATAAAATTTTCATTACAGATGTCCTCCACAAACCGTATTAGAAAATAACACCGGCTTATTCCCAAAGAGATCTGGAATGTGCTTTAAAAATATAAGAGAAGGAGGACACGGTATTAGAAAAAAATGTAAAATGTATAACATCCCGAGATCTGATGATCTGATGATTTGATTCTAAACTTTTGTAATTGTTGTTTAAAGTGATATTTTTAATTTTGTACTTGTGTAGGAAAATGTATTATACTTGCTAAGATTCATTTAAGCTTAAGCTTGAATATTAAAGTGTACCTTTGATCTCATGAAAAAATGTGTTTTAATAATTTATTAAATGTATGAATAATAAAGCATGAATAATAATTATTTTTTAAACATTAACACGTTTAAATTTTTAATTTTTAATTAATCAAATTTAGTTTTCCCTAGCAAATCGAGAGGTCGCCAACTAGATAAGGGGGCAGTCGTCAACTAGCAAAAGTGGTCGCCAACTAGCATTTCACATAGTTTTTAAGATTTATTCAATTTAAAATGTTTTCACAACTGTAATTCTTATTTTTTTACTTTTAAATATAACTTGACAATATCTAGGACCCCGTCATATAACTTTAATACATGTGCTATGGGTGCAACATACTTAAATATTGACGTAAAGTTGAATATCCCGCTAATCGGTCGCCAACCGGCGAAATCACCCTACCTACTTATTTAATTTTAAAACTCTTTAGAGTTGCTTCAGTTTAAGTTTCCAGGGGTTAGCAATAAAACAGACAGGCTTCGTGGAAAAAAAGTAAATCTAAGTAAATATGTATACCTAATGCACATACCTAGTATGGTTAATAAAGTTTGTTCTATGTAGTTTCGGTTCGTCAGTCGCTCCTTCTGCTATTTTTTATTCAGAAACTTAGAAATCTGAGGACATAGGTAGGTACCAGATCTATCTAATAGCACATAATAGAAATGCCAACAGATTTAGATGCAACCAAGTTTAAGCGTAGGTTGCTTATGCTCACTGAATTTCTAGGATTTTCCCGAATTGAATTTTTAGTAAAAGGCACAAAAAATATTTTCATTTTAGTAGAAGACCGCTATTGATTAGTTGATCGTATGTAATCGTTTGCTTCTCATTTACGTAGGGATAAAAAGCTTAAATTACCCTATGAATAGGTACATAATTATATCTAGAAGGAGAATGCCGCTACTAATTAGGTAGTTTGAAACTAAGTAGGTAAATACCTAGGTGTTTTAGCTTAGTAGGTAGTTTATTTAATCTGGACTTAGAGTCTATACCTAGTCAAAGACTGGCCTTCAAGACGCGAACTATTGCCTTTACGTATTGTTCAATTTATTAATCAAGGTAATTTTAAATTGCTTCATTGTGTTTAACAATAATTTACATTTTACTTTCTTGCGCGTTAAACAATGTAAGTGTGATTTATATATTTTTTTATTTTTTAAAGCCGAGTGAAGGTCGAAACCTAAGAAATGTATATAACCTATATAAAAAACCTAAACCTATATAAAAAGAAATGTATGTAACCTTCTAAGAAATGTATACTAGGTATACTATGTGAGTGTACAATGTACATATTTATCAGCTAAAGTTTTGATCTGCGTTTTTGTTACTATAAAGATGGTCAAAAAATGTTGTTCAATCATGATCTATCTAAATATATATAGTATAAAAGGAAAAGGTGACCGATCAACTGGCTAACTGACAACTGATATATATCAGTCGTCAGTGAGTCAGTCGGATCGGGCTGAAATTTGGCCCACAGATAGCAATTAGGATGTTCACTAGGCACTTCCTAAGAAAGGATTTTTTTTAAATTCAGCCCTTGAGCAAATCCGCGGGCAAAAGCTAGTCTTTTCGTATAATAACTAGTTGATCCAACCCTGTTCAGCACGGGGTAACATGGATGAGCTTTCCTAGAGCTTTTTACGGCATGTATTTACTGAGGAACAATTCCACAGTACTGTGTTTTCATAATATAAATCCAATTCTTCTTTCGCCAGCTTTCACCATTAAAGCTCTCGGGAACACGATTTAATTTCAGAAACTATTGTAGAGGTTTTCATTTGGTTTTTAATGGATAGCTTGATTCTGCAAAAAGGTTTAGATGTATAATTTCTAGGATTTTGTGTGAATTGGATGCTGTTCACCAAACGAGTTCGTAAGTTCTCAGTTCAAATTAGACGGCAGAGACAATTTCATAATATTCACTACCCTAAAAAGTTTCAACGAGAGAAAAATCAAGAATGTTTTATTAAAATGCACCCTTGCAGAGATCAAATGAAAGAAAAATCTGTCTGACAGCCGCGTTGTGTGAGCGCCTTTGTTCAGTGAAGAAGAACTGAGAGTATCGGGTTTCAAACACCAGTTTCAAAGTTTTATATATATATTATAGAAATAAATAAAATTGAAGTGTCTGTCTGTAATTTTAATTTTTTTGAATGTTGACAGGATTCTCCACAGGAATAGATCGTACGCCGGAGTCATAGGATATTTCCTACTAAGCGAATGTCCCTTGTATAATATACGAGACACCGGTAAGTATCTAATTATCAGTTATTTGATTTATTTTCTCTTAGGTAAACCACCATAAGCTTGATCCTCCTGATGGTCTGCGGGACTCGGGGTGGGTGATGCGGTCGGCTATACACGATGCGATGTAATTACCGCCTTAAGATCAACTACATCCTAAGATATATTTTTTAAATACATTTATTCTATTAGAAATAAATGTTAGTGTGTGCTACAACTTAAGGGACTATTATATTCTGAATTCTGATGCAGTTATCTCATAATGAACAAGCTAAAATAAAATGAACAATGGTAAGTATTTATTATTTTTTATTTATTCATCTCATACATAATTGATAGTAGACAATAGAATTTTTAACTTGAAGATGCCTATCATGTATCTTGCGATTGTTCAATAATAATAAAATACCGTGTGTAGTAGTCGCTAGGAAAATAGCACGTGCAGACCAGTTTTTATGTCAGTCACTGAAAGAAAAAGAAATGCATGCGATCATGTTGTAATTTTGCATATACTAAAATTGAGATGAGATGAATAAATTAAGCTAATATTCTCGGTAATGGTAAAGATTATTCAGAGCTCTGACAGCAGGCGGGCTGGGGCGGCGGGCGGTGGGTGGAAGTGCAGCAAGGGCTTGCTTTCCGTCGGGGGGCATGCGCTCCGCTCGTTGCCAAGCAACCAACACAGGGTGTTTTGCCTCCTGATAACCTCTACCACGAATTTTCTCTGCAAAACTTTTTTTAAGTATAAACAACCTTGTCGCCTTTGCAATAAATTAAAATATGATATTCTACAGGTACCCTGTTGTTTTATTTTCCTATTCCTATATTCCTATACCTACATCTAAGTAAAAATTTATAGTTACCTAGTTACATATACAGATATGTAGCTAGGTAACTGTACATAATAATAACGACGCTTTTCATAAATTATTTATTTTATCGCTCACTTTTTGATTTATTCTCCTGAGAAGAACCGGCAAGATATTCAGCAGTTGTTCAGAACATTACAAAACGTAGCTAAAATGTAAAGCTGCATCCGCACGCTTGGCAAACCTCGGCAAACCTTCACAAACGCAAACGTGCGGATAGAGCGTTTGCCATGGTTTGCCTACGCTTGCGAGCGTTTGTGGCCGATCCATCGAGTGTCGGTCTTTTGATCGCAAACCAAAGGGAATTTGCCACAAGCGCTTGCGTCTCCGTCCACACGTTTGCGCGCACTCAGTCTCGTTTGTGCACTGGCGGCGATTAGACGTGTTATTGTATTACGATTTACGTATCGCGTATATACCTACCTTTAGAAATCTTCATTTTGTGAGTGGGTAAAAACGTAAAATGAATGACTGGTCGACTGAAGACTTTTGAAGACGATTTGTTTATATAATTTAATTAATTAATTAGTTTTATATATTAATAAAAATAAGTAGCGACTCCGCACCGGAAAATGGTATATAATGGTATGGTAATAGGTGGACCGACACCATCAGGCGACCCTCAGGGAGCCACTGGGTACAGGTGGCGCAAGACCGAAGCCTGAGGAAGTCCATGCAATAAACAGTCCAGCAGTGGACGTCTATCGGTTGATAAAGAAAAAAAACAAAATATCTATTGAGTAGGTACATACTAGAATAGAGTAGAATATTTTTTTATTCAAATAAATAAACTAGGTAGGTACCAAGTGTTTTCGAACATACTACTAGCTACTACTACTAATCTATAATATTATACTAAAACTGTAACTGGACAAATTGTGCACATGAAATATGTTTTGAAAATTTTAATTAGAGGACGCTTTACTATCAACTAGATGACGTCCGCGACTTCGTCCTCGCAGATTAAGGTTTTTTAATTCCCGCGGAAAGTCCTTAATTTTCCGGGCTAAAATGTAGGTATGAGCTATCGCTATTCCACATTTCATTCAAATCGGTTCATTAGTTGTGGCTGAAAGAGTAACAAACATCCATCCATCCATCCATCCATCCATATTCCATTTTAGTAGGATTTATTGATCGATACTGAGCTTAAAACATTTGTAAAAATAACTTAAGCCAAATAATAAAGCCGACACAAGTTCGACGTCCGTCATGCTTGCCTGTTCAGAACATACAAACGCCCTCGCAAGCGTGCGGATGATTCCCAAATTCAAGGCAAACGTTTGTATAGGTTTGGCGTTTGCCGTTTGCCACAAACATGCGGACGCGGTATAACAAATCATGACACATCTTGTGTACAGCTGAATGGAAAACAGGATAAGAATTTTTCAAAAAATCAGGATGAGCAAGTGTTCATGAGGTTGCTCGTGCTTTGTTCTTCAATCACGCAGCAACGAAGCAATGGTATTCCGTTATTACGGATCGAATCTAATTTAAATACATTTTAAGACTACCAACTACATGTGGACAAAGTTGTGGGCAAAAGCTACTTTTATATAATTTAGCATAATAATACTGAATCGAGATAATATTTGCGTCAAACGAGTTTACGTAGTTAGGACAGAAGCTTCCCTGGCACGCGTAATCGGTCGCCTAGGGAACACGAGGTATGGATCGAGTGCTTTGAAATTCTACCTAGAAATATTAAATATGTTTTGGTAAATTGCTTTTTTCATAGTCTCAAAAATTATTATAGCAAGAAAATAATTATATTAAAGTAATTGCTACCTTCAAGGTTATATTTAAAATTAAAATGTGTATTTTTTTAAAGTCGTAAAAATATCATTAACATTTTATGAGCAAAAATACTATATTAAATTAGTCTACATTGTATTTATTATTTACAATTTGCGCACCATATCACGGTAGAAAACGTAAGTGAAATTACTATTTTAAGGTTTTTTTAAGAAGCAGTTAGTTCAAAATCACACAGCTTCAATATTATTTATTTGCGAAGGGCCAAGTGGTTAATCCGGAAAAATTCGGATGGATGGCAACCCTATTCATTATTAAGGTACCTAATAAATTGGTTGCTGAATTGTAAATTGTAATAAATCTACTAATTACTTTGACTAATTATAATGGATTATAAATAAAATGTAATTAATGAATTAAGTGTGTAAATGTAAATGCATTTTATGTAGCCAACTCGCTTTCCACAGTGACTTGAGATAATTTATCGCCTGCATTTTTTTAATCTCGGAAGTTAAATAAAAGCTTTGCCCTTTACGTAATAACTCAAGAATAAATATAATAAGTACTCTGTTCATAGCTCTGTTTCATAACATTGTAACAATCGCGTTACACGAATGCCTTACATATAGTTACCTATATGTGAGCGGGTAGCTAAATATCGAACAGGCATTTCGATCCAAACCAAGATTAAAAGGTCGGATGTCATTCTATATTTTTTCGAATGAGTGCACTATGATATTGGTGTTAGGATTTATTTTCGAAAAAATTTAAAGGGATGTACTTAGTGGTTTCTATTCAAAACAGTATCGAGTGTAAATGCAGTTGCCAGCATTGCCGGCAACACGTGGGGCCGACGACGCCATTACTACATAATAATAATATGTATGTTTCCTAGTTCCTACCTACAGTGGCGTGCCGTAGGGTTCAAACATAGGCAAGCCAGGCGTTTCCGTCTTCTTTTACTTATGTTGTCTTGGCGAGCTTCACAAAGCACACAGAAGGCATACTACTACTAGACAGAATTAAAACATGTCAGCAATGACATACCTACTGTGGCTTTGAAAAAAGCCGTTTGCTTTATAAAACAAAGAAGTTTCGATGCGTTGTTTTCCGAAATTACAAAATGAAATAACGGAACTCAAATGATTTTGGGAATTTTGATGTCTTTTTATAGCACCAGATAAATTATTTAAATCATCATAGCCATTCATATTCCAAACGTTAGTTTCCTTAGAAAAAAATATGCAACACCAACAATATAATTTATTAGTATGTGAGCAACCAACTATCCATTTCGTTTTGTACACGGATCTATTAAATTGTCTGTTATGACCTTTACTAATTTGTGAAATACACAAGTCTGGAGTAGGTTTTGGAGAATTTATAAGATATTTTTTTCGTTCAAAAGTTAAGTTTCTTAAATTTACCTTTTTTTCCCAATAAACATTTGCATACACTTTAAATCGTCACATGGAACAATATTACTTTTATCTGAACTCATTTTATACAAAAAAACACAAATAATGTAATTTCAATTCAATAACGACACGTCACGAAACAAATAACTAAATAATCCGACCCCAAAGAAAGTCTCATGACAGCATATATAATTAGTAATTCCCGGGGACTTCTTAACTTAGACGGTTTATAAGCAAGCCAGCTTAAATTTTCCCAATGCGAGATATACGATTTATATTTATATAGATCGCAATTTGCATAGGTTACAGGCGTGTTAGAGCGGTGTGACCCAAAGCCACGGTCCTCCCTCTCACACTCGCGGCTTGCGTTGCGTGGTTCGGTCGACTCACTTCAAGGTCACTATCTCCGTAGTCCGTTATATCCTGTGGTTATATCCGATAGTTCGAATAACGCGGTGACGCGCGAAATTTAAATACGTAATTTAAATCGATCCATTAATTTTAGTGAGTGAAATTAAAATTATTAAGAATCTGCCTAATACAGGATTGATATTAGGCAAGCCGGGCTTTTGGGCTTGTATGGAGGGTTCGCCACTGCCTACCTACCGACGTACCTATCATAACACGCATCCAAATGCCGTCCTTCGTTTATGAAAGATATTAGATTGCACTAAGGGACAATTTCACCAAGCGTAAATTTGATATTTTAGCAGATTTTCAATGCATATTAAACTGTCTAAAATCACGCTCGAATAAGACTTATTTAATATTTCCGTTGGTGAAATCAGCCCTTAATAAGTAGAGTACACTATTATCTGGCGTAACAAAGATACTACCGAAGTACCTGCTTAATGTTCTACTTATATTACCTATTATGAATCTGTCCTTACCTACAAATATTAAAAATGCGAAAGAGTGTTTATCCTTCAATCAAGCAGAGCAACGAATCAACGTGATTTCTTGCATGGCCCATAGGTATAGTCAACTATACCTATGGGCCATGCAAGAAATCACGTTGCGCTGAGGCGCAGTCGAGGAGGAAGAGTTACATTGGCTTTTATCCTGGAAAAACAAGGTTTTCCACGGGAATTTTAAAACCTATAACTCCGCGCAGACAAAACCTAGTTGCTTATTAAAAAAAATATAGTACGTAGCAGTTGGTACCTAGACTACCTATATAGTCACGAGTCATGACAGAATTGCTACTCTGATGGGATGCTTGTCGTCATCATATCGTACGAAGTCCAGTTTCGCAAACATTTGGACGGAAGATCCGAATACCAATTCGTGCTAATAATATTGTAGCACAGTACAAACTGCCTCGTTGGTCTAGCGGTTAGCATTTCGACTACGGATGAGTGAGATGACGAGGTCCCGGGTTCGATAGCCGGGTCGAGCAAAAAAATTAATGTACTACCTACTTATTGGGGTTTTCTGTGGATAAAATTATCACTACTAGGTACCTACTAATTAGTAGGTAGGTAGGTAGGGACCGGAGTTAGGAAGTTGGCGGCGAGTCACCCTCGTGCCTCGGTGAGCACGTAGAGCCGTTGTTCCTACGCCTGATCTCTCCCCAATCATGTCGGATTTCCGTTCCATCGAACTATGAAAGTGAGGGAATAGAGAACCTGTGTCTATATACACTTGTGCACTATAATATCTCCAGCGCAGATGGTTAATTTCTAAGGAGGGTTGCCGCCGTAACCGTATTATTATTATTATGAGCACAGTGTAGTATGCGCGAAAAATGAAAATTGACCAAACGAGATACATGGCGTGACAGGAAAATAGTCGCGACTCGCTATATAATAGCTAAGTATACTCCTTATCGCTGTACCCACTTGCAGTGGGATTGTGTAAGAAAATCGCATTCATTTGATAACCTGACACGTATGGTTTTAGAACTGTTTAGAAATTCGTATAAACCATAAAAAAAGTATTCCTTAGCCTTACCATAGTAACTTAGTAAGGAATGATATCCATATGCCATAAGTTCGAAGCATGTTTGTAGCTGTCAAATGAGAAGAGGGCCTAGTCTTATGTGTCTGTGGTTAGGGCGCCTTCAAATAAGTGGCGTAATGAAGTGCTGCAGTGGTGCCACTGGTGAGCCCGCGCTGCAGTGGTGCCACTGGTGAGCCCGCGCTGCAGTGGTGCCACTGGTGAGCCCGCGCTGCAGTGGTGCCACTGGTGAGCCCGCGCTGCAGTGGTGCCACTGGTGAGCCCGCGCTGCAGTGGTGCCACTGGTGAGCCCGCGCTGCAGTGGTGCCACTGGTGAGCCCGCGCTGCAGTTTTGCCACTGGTGAGCCCACACTGCCGCAGCCGGTCGTCCTAAAGCTAAAGTGTCGTCTTGACTACCAAAACGTGGGAATCCAAAAAGCAGACATTTATAAAGAAATGATGCCATTTAATATTCTAATAAACGACGTTTTTCATCGTCTTCGTCTTCGTACTGGGCTGGTTTCCACACTTAAACCAGTCATGGTTTGTTGTGTGTGATGCACCAATCCTTCCAATTATCTTTACTCCAACCATCCCAGCTCTCTCCAGAAGTCTTGCAGCCAGCAGGTGACGTTTTTCATAATGCTATATCAAAAACTACAGCAGTATGGAGGAAACCGAATAGATTCGATCGATAGAGAAGGCACGAGCGCTGCGACTGCGCTTCTAGAATCTAGATTACTATTAGGTACTTACCTATCCTGTGATAGGTATTGCATGAAAATGTGTAGTGGCGCGGCTAGTGCGCTACAGTAGCGAACATACGCCTCTAATTTGTAGGCGCCTTTTTATTTTCTGACAACTTCATGGAGCTATTTAAATTTGAAAGAGTAGAGTAGATGGTGCTGAGTTTCTTGCCGGCTCTTCTCAGCACAATCTGCTCGCAGCAGGTTAGCTTACATAAAATGAATAAATTTGAATTTGAAGTCTTTGTTGATAAGTGAAGTAGGTGCTAGTAGATACACCAACCACTTACTCAGTAAGTAGGTTCAAATAGTCATTAGCCGGTCGACTATGTTTATCAAACATAATTATTATATGACGGTCACGTTGCGATCCATGCACTATTGACTTTATGTTGTACCTACTTACCGCGCCGGTAGCTAGGTTCTAGGTTTCGTCACGTAGATTGCCTTCACCGTTAAATCATGTGATAGTACCTATTTAATTGATTAAATGTACTTAAGTCCGAAAGTCAGAGGTGCGTGGCCTGGACCGGCTACTCTTCGAATTGGAGACTGCAGTCCAGGGGCCCAAGTCTGCTATTGCAATTGTGGTTCAATTGTCTATCAATGACATCCTAATTGCTACTTTTAGCAATTTTGGTAGTCTACTAATTCAATGGCGTCACAATTGTTTTCCGATGGTTTGCCACTGACACATCTAGCTTTGAATCTAGCTTAAATAAACGTTTTTAATATGTAGTTTTATTTGAAACTCATTTCGGCAAATGCTTTTTAAGCTAATGCCAATACCGAGGTATCATTGAATTACAATCCAATTATAAGAAATCGAACAACCATTGTGAATTTAGTAGACTACGAAATTTTGGACCAATGATAATTGAATTGTAATTGTATTGCGGATCTATGACAATGACATGTAAAATAGCAGACTTGGGGCCCTGTCTGCACAGTCAGTCAGTGACTGTCTCGTTGGTCTACTGATTAGCAAGTTCGACTACGGATAACGAGGTCCCGGGGTCGATTCCCGGTTCGGGCCAAAAATATATTAGGTTGTCAGTGAAGAAATTTTCAGTACCTGCTAGACCGGAGTCAGGAAGTCGGTGGTGAGTCACCCCCGTACCTCGGATAACACGTAAAGCCGTCGGTCCTGCCCTGCTCTCTTTCCGGTCGTGTCGGATTTTCCGTGTCATCGGGCTATGAGAGCGAGGGAATAGAGAGTGCACCAATCAAAGGCCTGATGACAATGGGAATTATACCCTTTCAAACAAAAAAGAATTTTCCAAATCGGTCCAGGCATCTTCGAGTAATCGGGGAACATACATAGAGAACAATATAGAGAATAAAAAAAAAAGATTCCGATGAATTGAGAACCTCCTCCTTTTTTGAAAGTCGGTTAAGCAAACCGTTCGTTGAAACAATTTTGATATTTAAAAAGTTTGATATCAAATGAAAGCTTTCATTGTGAAGATTCTGAGAATATGTGTTATCTACACGTTCTTTTCTCTATTTATGCACATAAAGCCATTATAATAGGAGAAGAGGAGAAGGTACCAGGCTTGTTTTAATTTCTGAGCTTTGTCGTCTAGTTTTAAATGGAAACACTGTACAAGTAAGTAGTGGGAGTAGTGGGAGTAGTGGGTACTTAATAAGGTGATTACTATGACGACTATGGTCTAGGGTTGCCCACTTTTAATCAGTATTATAATATTTACTTTATTTCACTATATTATATAATATAATATATAATTAAAGATATTATTTAAAATATAATATATAAAACTAGCTGATGCCCGTGACTTTGTCCGCATGATTTATTTTAAAAATCCTGTTGGAACTCTCTGGTTATCAGGATAAAAAGTAGCCTATGTCACTCTCTCCAGGTCCTCAACTATGTAAAGTCAATTCGTACTCCATAGCTTTTTTGCAACGTGATTAAAGGATATGTTAACAAACAAACCTACTTTCACATTTCTAATATTAGTAAGGATAAGTCCAAACAAACACGAAATTAGTGCGACGAGGGATTTATTTATTGCAATTTTCGTAGAGATCTCTAATTTTTGAAAATAAAATATATTTCAAAGTTGTTTTTTATTTTATCCATTACAAACAAAAAAAACTTTTCCTTTTATAATATTAGTTTAGATTAGTAGGTAGAGATTTCTCACTCAAAAAGCTGGCAACCCTACTCTATAAAAAGTATATATATAACACCATTAATATTATAATAGTCGAGTGGAAAAATCATGTTATATCTAGCCTCTAGGTACCGGTAGGTACTACCAATAGACGTATCAAGTACTTACCTATCGTAGATGTAGGTACCTAGGTTAATTATTACCTATCATAGATGTAGTTTAATTAGTGTAACAAGAAATATGTACTTAGGCATACCTAGTATGGTTGCAAATGCATATGAGTAGGTAGGTAGGTAGTTATAATCCGCATTGTAGATTTTTTTTTATTAGATGACAAGTTAGTCCACTACTGCGATCTCATCTGATGGTAAGTGACGATGCAGTCTAAGATGGTAGTGGGCTAACTTGGAAGGAGTACGGCAGTGTCCATTCAACCCATACCCCTAATCGGTTTCTACGAGCCATCGTGCCGGGCTAAATCGCTTGGCGGCACGTCTTTGACGGTAGGGTGGTAACTAGCCACGGCCAAAGCCTCCCACCAGAAATGTAGAAATCAAGACTAATCTCGCTAATCTCACATGACGATTTTTTTTATTCGTTGAGAAATTTTGAATTCCCAGGATAAAAATTAGTAGCCTGTGTGCGTCTCCGGATGCAAGCTGTGTCAAAGGGTTTGGCCGGATAAGTATGGCGAATCTGCCCCCAAATGGGAACCTAAAACCCCACGCTGGTTTTACTTCTCTAGCTAAATTAGTTTTTTTTTATTCGATGACATGTTAGTCCTTGACTGCGATCTCACCCGATGGTAAGTGACGATGCAGTCTAAAATGGTAGAGGGGCTAACTTGGAAGGGTTATGGCAGAGTACTCATACCCCTAATCGGTTCTACACGCCATCGTGTCGGAACGCTAAATTGCTTGGCGGCATGTATTTTGACCGAGACGTAGACTGATTCAAGACTAATCTCACATGACGAATTTTTTTTATTCGGTGAGACATTTTTGATTTCTAAAAATTAGTAGCCTGTGTGCGTCTCCGGAATACAACCTGTGTCAATTATACAAGTACAAGACATGTATTCTAGTTAGAAAAATACTTTCGAAATCTATAAACATATGGTGCGAAAACTATACAATTTGAGGGAGCACTATTATATTATAATAGTCTGCCTCAAGAGATTGTAGCTCAAAAGTCTTTTCTAACTTTTAAAAAAAAACTTAGAGTGCACATTCAAAAAAATTGTGTTTAATGTTTTATTGTTAGGAGTCACCATTTTTTGTATTTTTCATGTTTTGTAATTTTATATAAATTTTAGTTTTAAGTTCTCTATAAGTGAGCAAAATGTTCTTTGGAGAATTCTTTAAACCTAAACCTAAATTTCGTCTAGATCTACGCGTGGTAAATACGCTATGTGCAAAAGCTCTCAGTACGCGACGCTCTCGGAGTTCAGACGGATGCACTTTGGCCCCTGGTTCTTTTGTGGCCGTCACCCTTTGTTCTCCCCCAGTGCATTTATTATAGCCTTGATCAATAATGCACAACATAATATGCTGGCAGAAAAACTAGGTACCTACTTGAAAAAGTGTACGCAAAATTAGGTTCTCAATCATCGAAAATGTCTGCATATAGGAGGTTGTTGTTATTCTTTTTGATAGTTTTAAATTAATAAATTAAAAAGAATACCGTTTACTTAAATATCTTAAGAATCTATAAATTAATCACCACATAATTGAAAGGTCGAAAAGTCATGTAGATCAATTTTATTAATCTTGAAGAGCAAATTAATTTAAAGTAGAATTTGCTTCGCTTGATGAAAATAGTACCTAGTGGTAATAAATAATAATAGTAAGTAGGTATAATTTGGTAAATCGCTGTCTATCCGTGAATTATTAATCGACAGAAAGGACAGAAAGGTGTAAGTGCAAAACATAATAATATGGTTAGGAGCGTATTCTTAAACGGGATATTCGAAGTAGGCACCTAGCCTCAATATTCCATAGTTTATACTTTGTAAACAGAGCTGTCCTTTTTAAATTTAAATCACCTCTCGGGGCCTCAAACGCAGACCAAGATTTTTTATGGCCTCTAATGTAGATTTCGTTCCGTAAAATCTGAATTCAGATCCTATATTGCGAATTGTAATGAGCGGCCTGCATCGTCGGCTACAGTGGAATCATATACCTACGCGTAGGTAGATAGATATACCTACTTAGACCGTGCTTAGACCTATATGACGAATATATTTAATATTACATTCGACACATACAGGCGATCTCTTCTCTTGCTGCTCAAGTTATGAATTTTATGATGTCTGTATCCAGTGGCTGTCAGCGGCTTGATGATCATGTTGCTTATTTAAAAAATTTGGTGTACGTAGGTACAAAAAATCGAATTACTAGATAATCAGTAATCACATAAATTCAGAATACCGGTTTGCCACCGGTCTCAAGTTACCAATGTTGAAGCGGCCTTGTGAGACTCGAGCAATGTGATCGTGAAACGGCGTTTGAGTATGTATGATGACGATGACCAAGTAAACGTATATTGAACTCGTCAATGACCACATTGTATGTGAGGGTGTGATAGCCAATACCAATGCTGATAGAACATTAGGGTTGAGCCGTTTGCGTCACTAACACCACAAAGAAGGAAAAAAACATGAGCAGTCATGGGGACGCCCGAGTGTCGAGTGTAGACAGAAGTGAAAAACACGTCAACTTAGTTCCACATTCACCATTCTACCATTGAAAAAAAAAGGCATCTCACGTATATCTGCACCGTTACGTAATATTTATCTCCCATATTGGCACACTAAGCTACTACGCTTTGCTTCCTTGTTCCTGATACGCACTGCAATTTGAGAACCCTCTATTTTTCCGGGATAAAAAGTAGCCTTTGTCACTCTTCATACCAACATACAAACATTTTTTTTAAATTTATAATTAATATTACAAAAGATTAAAGTAAAGTAAGGTTTGTTGATAGGTAATCTTACAAAGTTGCAACTTGTAAGTGCAGTAACCTGTTGAATATCGTGTAATAATAAAATAATGTTCTCCCGAACTAATCCGGGCACATCGGCCAATATACTCAGAGATTAGTCATCTCAAAATCAAAAAATCAAAATTTATTTATATCATGTAGGCCAACTTGTAGCGCCTATGAAACGTCACAAATTTACCACCGGTTCGGAATGTAGATTCTGCTGAGAAGAGCCGGCAAGAAACTCAGCAGTTGCTCTTTTCAAAAAATTTTTTTTTTTTTTTACAATTGTTAAAAAAAAACTAGGCTATGCACACAATGTTTCCACACAGAAGTTTCAAAAATGCACACCTACCACAACCTAACACATGTTAACATCTGCTATAAGTTCACAAGTGTGTGCGCAAAGCTCTCTCCATTCCCTCACCCTTATAGTCCGGTGGGATGGAAATGCGACACGACCAGAGAGACAGTGAGAGAGACGGCTTGACGTGCTCTCCAAGTCACGGGGGTGACACACCGCCGACTTCCTAACTCTGACCTAGTATCACCTAACATTAAGAATTTCTTGACAGAAAACCCCAATGCATTTAGTGGCCGACCCGGGAATCGAAGCCGGGACCTCGCCATCCGCAGTCGAGTAAGTACACCCACTAGACTAGACCAACGAGGCAGATGGTCAAGCAATATCTTGTATTACTTATAATATTATGTGATCGCAAAGCAAAGTCTAGCGGCCGTTATCACTGCCTGATGGCAACGCAAGTCGCGTCGCGTCGCGTCGTTAATAACATTTTGGTCGATGATACGTTAATGCATGAACTCATTAAACAGAGTCTATGTGTGTGCAATTTGCGATAGCACTATATTCTGAGCCATGCAGTGGTTTGAATAAAAAATATTCTATTCTATCCTATTATGTTGCATCTTGTGCTGATAAATAGATGCAACACGTCACTTCAAGTTGGCCGTCGTTTCAAAATGACGTCATACTGGTACAAAAAAAAAATTTAATAAGTAATTGTATTTTTTACCGTGGCCGCAACTGTGACAGCACTTTTCTTTTCTGGCAATCACGTCTTGAATGTCGAAGGACGTGATATTTTCATAATTTTCTCCTCTTCAAAGAAAGTGGTATTTCTTCCCGGTGGAACTTTTTTCAGGGATGAAAAGTATTCTTGAACTAACTCCAGGTTGCATAAGCTATCTTCAATTCTCAGCTCATCATGAGTCATTCTTTATGAATTCATCCGATGAAGCAAACATACTTTGCATAAAATTCGTTGTTGCTTTTTAACTAAAATTTTAATTTGGCTTTTTTGCTTTGTCGGGAAGGTAAGCGGTGCTTAGCTTTTAACTGCATGTTTGACCATACAGATTTTTTTCTGTTTGCGGATTGTAGCAAAATAACTAACCTTTTCTTGCTAATCATGAACTTCCGCAAAGTAACGCCTGATTCTATCCAATAAATATGAAGGATGTTATTTCCAATTTTCTTGTTCTTAATGTACGTAGGCCGAATGTGTCTCAGTAGCTTACGAGTTGACTCAATTGAAATTTAATTTAAGTCTTTTTTTTAAATATTGAATATGGCATGTAATTAAACGAGCTTCTATTTAATACCATTATTGGCTTCTAAATTACTAAGTCAGCTTCAACTAGTGAGCCTCTAAAAAATATAATTTTAGCATCTATATATTTATAACTTAGCTTCAAACCGTGAACTCCTAAAATACTTAAATATTAGCATCAAATAATACACCAAATCTTCAACCACATTTTTAATTTTTTTTTTGTGAGAAAAATGAAATAAAAAAATGTTTCTAACTAAATAAAAAAACGCTTTTTTTTGATAAAATGAAATAAAAAAAAATGATTGTTTTTAAATTTAACTCAAGATAAATACCTACACATAACATTATAACATTTTTGAAAAAAAAAATCAAATTTTTTTCAACTCTTTTTTTAGTTTTAGGTAGGTTTACGATCCCAAGAGAACCTAAGTGCCCGGCCTTCGGCCGGGCACCTGAATATTCATGTATAACCCTAACCTAACCTAACTTTAGTTTAAAGAAAAAATTATACAAAAATAATTGCAATATTAACACACTAACAACAGAACAAAAAAAAAAACAAATGCATGTTTTGAAATCGTGCAAATTGCCAGTCGCATCCGTCTCACTCGCACCAACGAGATCGTGCAAATGGCCAGTCGTATCCATCTCACTCGCACCAAATCGAGCAGTGGCAGTGGACAATAATAAAAATAGTGGCTCTTTATTTGATGCTTTCTTTGGAATACTTTGTGGCCATTGTGAAGAAGCCGAGTTAGTATATTAGAAGCTTCATCATTTTCCCGTTGCTGAGTTATTAAATTAGAAGCTAGGTTTTGATGCCAAAAAATAAATTTTGTTGGTCGACTTATTATATCCCATTGAATATTAGCCAAACTGAAGTTGACTAATATCCTCCTATCCCCTCCAAGTAAGCGGAAAGCTTGTGCTAGGAGTGGGTACGACAATAGTGCAACGTGTGGGATTCGAATCCGCGACCCTTCAGGTTTGAGTCCGCACCTCCAACCGTTGGGCTATTGAGGCTGTAACTTGTACTTTTCCGAAAAGCCATGTATAAGAAAGAAACCATTAATGTTATCTCTCTGGGGCATCAAAACAGTACATTTCTTTCAGACATTTTGATGAATTTTATCAGTTTCCTTATCAAAATACGATGTTACAAAGGCCAAAGCTGATATCAATGTTTCAATAAGAGAACTTATTTATCATGTTACCATGTAGGTACTTACCTACTTTTATCAAATGTTTGTATGCAAAATTGACCCGTGTTGGTTTAATAAACAAATAGGTAGTTATTTCAGGCAATACTTTGATAAATTTTAATGTAATGTTTAATATAATGGAAACAAAAGAAAAATATATATAGGCTATATGGCTTTGTGGTTATATATATTTTTCCATAACCACCCAGAAAATATAATATATTTATATAAAAAGTGAAATTAATTACTTTTACCATCAATCTTGGTAATTATTAATACAAATCGATTATTATTAATAAATAATTTTCAATTAATTACATTTACCGTAACATATACATATATGCATAGATATTTTCAGGTATTCCTAATTTCATTTGACTCCTCAGTCCTAACTGAGTACTGACTATGATATCGCGTAGAATTTTTTTCTTTTTTGTGAATATGGGACATTCAGACAGACAGTCAGACACTTCATACAGTTATTCCGTTGTACCATGGCGCAACGTGCTAGTCAATGAACTTATGGTGAACATATTGTTGCAATCATTAGGTTCAAATTACGAAAACATATATTTTTCTGAAAAAGAATAGTCTCAATTGATTTTAATGGTATATACAAAATAAGTTACATTCTATTAATCCGTCACCACTCACTTGCACCTTATTTTTGATTACTGTCTGTCTTACCCAAAGGAGAGAAGTAGCATTTTATATCTACTGGTGAGTTATACAATCCTTATTTTCAAACTGTGAGCAATGTAAACAAAATTTCATGATGACCATAATATGTACTTCCATTACCTATAATAATTAATAAGAAAAATCGATTTTCTTAGATCGTCTTCAACCTTGCAAAATAGATAATTAGATAGGTACCTGACGTAAAATTATAGTTTTAACTCAATAAAGTTGCGTGTATTTACGTCAGACTTGATAAATGCATTGTTAGGATTTTTTGCAAAGTACATAATTTCCGGATCATTCTTTTCATTTAAAATACCTAGAAACAATCTGTGTAAATAATAACAAAGGTAATAACGATAGCTAGTTAACTTAGAACGTTTATATACTCACTTATATAATACATAATTAATATAATTCTTTCCACAATCAGTTTCTTGAGCCAGTTTGTAAGTAGATAATTAATACGCGGATTATCTTGAGAGGAATATGTATAGGTACCTAATCGATGAAATTACAGTTATTTAGGGCCAATTTCAAAAATGTAAGTTATTAATCTTATCCGAGTGTGATATTTGGCAGATTTTCAATACAAAAACTGTCAAAATTTCAAAACGCTCGGAAGGCTTATTTAACGTTGTTGGTGAAATAGAGAAGTTTACTGGTTTCTGTATATCTCTTTTATTTTTGATTACGATTCAATTGAATAATGTATTTATTGAAATAAAACATTTTAAACGTACAGTAACTATGTGCGTTATAGGCGTAATAAGCTATTCGGCTTTAGTTAGATCAGGGACGTGCAAGAAATATATATTTTCACAGATTTTAGAGTATATTTTCTGCAAAGAAATAAGAATATCATTTTTTTATTTTTTTAGCAAAGACAGTCATTACATAGAAACTTACTTAACTTTATTACTAACTTATTAATAGACAAAACATTGCCGAAAAAGTTATAAAATCCTTACTAATATTATAAATACGAAAGTGTGTTTGTTTATTGGTTTGACTTTCAATAACGCTGCAACACAGCTACAGATCGACGTGATTTGTTGCATGTGTATAGTTGAGGACCTGAAGAGTGACATAGGCTACTTTTTATACTTTAAAAACAAAGAGCTCCCGCGGGATTTTAAAAACTAAATCCACACAGACGAAGTCGCGGGCATCAGCTAGTTTATAAAATAAATACAAACGGCGATGTTTTCTTTCACTCACACTTGATGGTAATAAACAAAACCTGGAAAACTCAGTTTTTAATTTAGTCAAGGTTCCATGCTTTAGTCCTATTTCCACGAGTAATTATATTAAGGTTGTCCTATTTCCACGAGTAATTATATTAAGGTTGTTAATAGATATTGCACGCCTTTGAAGGCATTTGTATGTACTTACCTGTATATAAGACCTAATGTAAACCCAAATTTGCAATAAATGAGTTTGAATTTGAATTTGAATTTGTCGTCTTTATAATGCCTTCTCAGAACAAAATTGAAATAATAGTGCCTTAAGTGCTGATAGTATGGCCCAATAACCTGTAACACGTGGTAATAACACTGTAACGACTGCACGTGCACGCGGTACCGACACGGACTCCAGGTTGTTTACCTTTACCGCCCGCTATGCATTCGCCTCGTGTAAAACATTTACCCTTCCCCTGCCCTGGTAGCATGGGCGGGAGAAATTTTATCCCCGGGAAAAGGATAAAACGTTTATCCCCTCGCTTAGCTTTATCCACCCGTCGAGCATGGGCACAGCGGTGGAAATAACACTCAGTGGATATACTTATAGAAATATACATCGCCTTCTCCTCTGTCGCCATGCTTTAGCATAGGGAAAACATAATTTTATCCCCTGTCAGTGGATAAAATCGGGGGATAAAACTTTTATCTCCTGCCCATGCTACCAGTGCTGGAAATTGGTAGCGAATAAGGGAAAATTAGCCAGATAAATTATTGCAAAATTCATTTTGCCCATAAATCAATTACGTCACTTCCTTATTGTGGTTGTTCTGGTAAAGTATCTATTAATATTAAAAGTTCAGGGGCACCAGGCATGTGTTCTTTTGAGCACAGCACAGGCACGCAATCATTCGTGATAATGCTACCTACTAGTAATAATATGTAACAATAAACCTAACGCTACTAGGTATGTAGGAATGCTTGAAGTATGTAGGTAATAAAAAAAAAAATTCTTGTTTGTCGGAAGCACGTCGAAAGTATCTAGGAAAGAAAATTTCTAAAATCTTTGTACACTTAGTATTATTTATTGCAATTTTTCAAATCTTTGTACACTTTTAGTAAAAAAATCTCTTTATGAGCTAACAAGTCTTTCTCGAGTGACGATGCAGTCTAAGATGGTAGCGGGCTAACTTGTAAGGGGTAGGGGCAAAATACATTTGACCCATACCCCTAATGTGTTTCTACACGCCATGGTGCCGAAACGCTAAATCACTTGGCGGTACATCTTATAAGACCACAGCGCTCACCATTGCACCAGGGAGGTCGTCAAAACGTTGATGATAATTCTTTACCTTTGTTTTACATTTTTGCCAACGTTAGTGCGTTGCTCAGATTTGTAGTGTCTCTATCTAACTTCTCTTATTTTTGCAATTGGAATGCTATCACTTCTAATTATTTTATCAACATAATATTATGTATAACAAAGAAAGAATCTGTGTATAGCAAAGTTGCTGTGTTGGATATCTTCCAAATAACAGTGCAACGTAGGAACAGTTCCGTAATAAATAATATTAACCTACCAATAGGTACGTATTATAAATGTGAGGATGGATGGATGGATGTTTGGTGCTCAGTCACGTTAGAATGGCTGAATGAAATTTGAGATAGATTGTAGTCTGGAATAACACATAAGCGTTACAATTTACATGTGTTACTGTAAAAAAGTACACAAAGACTACTTTTTATCCCGGAATATTAAACAATTTCCGCGAAAAACAATAAACCTCAATCCACGCGAACGAAGTCGTGAAAAATATTTTTCTGGAATAGAGACCGCGTACCTCAGTAGGGCTAATAAGCGCCACGTAAAAATTTTGTCTACCTACACGTTTACTCGTGAATCTCTATAGAAATTAACATATAAATTACGAGTACAAAATTTTCTCGTGGCACGCATCTTATCCCGCACTCCTCCTTTCGTCATCCTTGCCCGCACTGCGAAAAAAAATCGTGCGCATTTTTTCGCGTGTTAAAAAAAAACTGTCATTTGATACACATTTCACGCGGTTTTTAAATCGCAAGTGTGGGTATCTCCATACGATTGCAAGTGTTGCAGAATTACGCTTAGCCCTACAGGGTCATCATGCGGGGTGAGCGTGGACAGGGGTATACTATCCACGGGGAAAGGATAGAATATTTATCCCCTCGCTCAGTTTTATCCACCCGTCGAGCATGGGCAAAATTATATCCACAGTGCAACTTACTTACTTCCGTACTTATAGGAATATACCTACTTCTCCTTTCCCCTGTCGCCAAGTTATAGCATAGGGCGAAGATAATTTTATCTCTTGGCAGTGGATAAAGTCGGGGATAACATTTTTGTCTCATGCTCACCCTGCTGGTGGTGTAATCGAGGAAAGCGGAGGATCGTGTTTCGTGACGCGCCTTTGAAATAGCTTATTCCAATGGACGGCTGCTGGGCTGATGGAATGGAAAACCTATTTAACGTAATCTTACGAATTTGCACGCCTATATCGTCATGGGTATAGCTCAAGCTACACCGCATAATCGAGTAATATGTTTCCTTCGATAAGAGGAATAATAATAACGAACACGCGCACGCCTTCAGTTACGCACGAGGCTACTTTATTTATCACTGAAAACATCAACACAAACACAATATAGAGTTCTGCTAAAGTTGCTAAAACACTTTGACGCGTGTTGTTGCGACGCGCTTTGGTGAGGTCAGTGGCACTATAATTAGGGATATTGTTCCGTTCGTAGTATTTAGTGAAAAGAATTCTTATCTTAATCTTACAAACAAAAATTAAGAGAAATTAGGGGTATGGGTTGAATCCATACCCTTTGCAAGTTAGCGCGCTACATCTTAGACTGCATCGTCACTTACCTTCAGGTGAGATCAAGGACTAGCTTTCCATCGAATTAAAAAAAAAATAAGAGAAAATAGGATACACGATAGATCATTTTTTCCACGCAGAGGGTACCAAATTATGGAACTAATTTCCTGCGACGGTGTGCCCACATAACTACAACATGGGGTTTTTCAAGGGGCGGCCCAACAAATTCCTGAAAAGCCGGCAACGCATTGGTGATGCCTCTGGTAACTATAAGTGTTCATGGGCGGCGGTAATCACTTAACATCAGGTGACCCGCCTGCTCGTTTGCACGCTATACCTACATATAAAAAAGACATCCAAACAATGGTTACCATCAGGTGAAATCACTGTCAAGGGCTAACTTGTCATCATCTTAACATATCCTTACTAATCGTTACTAATATCATAAATGCGAAAGTGTGTTTGTTTGTTGGTTTTAGTTTATTATTGTTATAAATCTTTGTATGTTTTATTAGCTTATTAAAATCAAGGTTACACCGCTATCATCACAACAATGATTCAGGTACGTGTAATAAATAGTGTGGATGACTTGGCAATGTCTTCATTTGCTAATGCAAATTGATATAAAACTCAACAAGTATAAAATTAAATAAAAAAAGTCGTGTAGCACTCGGGGACTGCCGCGGTAAAACTATTGCATAGCATTTTTTATCAACGCCATCTAGCAGTGAGAGGAGTCCCGTGTCAGGTTATTTTCGTTACGGAATTTCTGGATTCGGTCTTGACACTCAAGGCCCGCGATAGAAGCTATGCAATAGCTTAAAATATTTTCCTCCTTTCTTTTTTTCTTTTTTTTTTTTTATATGTAACTAGCGGCCGGACGTCCGCGACTTCGTCCGCTTCTTCAATATTTTTAATCTACTTTCGAAAAAGGAGAAGTTATGTTTTTCTAGCTATATAGTATATCGATATCTTAGTGATTTCTAAACCGATTTGCGTGAATCTTCTTTTAATCTATCCAAAAATTTTGCGAGATGGTCCCATAGAAACTTCGGGTTCCAACTCCTCCTGATGCTGCAGGAGTACTGTCCACCTATATTCTGGGGATTTAGGAGCTGTCGATTATGAATAGTTATTGTAGTACCAAGTAAAGACTACATCGTTGAATTGCAGGACCCAAGTCTTCAATCCTGATGCTGCAGGGGTCCTGTCCACCTAAACTGTGGGGATTTAGGAACTGTCGCTTGTGAATTGTAGAAGCGGACGAAGTCGCGGGCGTCCGCTAGTACGTAAAATATAAATTAACCGATAATATTATAATGTATTTGGCTCTGTAACAAACAGTCATGCTATTTGGGAAGGGAGCCCGCTATGCATTATTATCTACATTTAATTACTCGTTTCATGACAACATAAAGCACCTATTAATATTATATGATAGTAAAGGTCAGGATGGAAAGTATAGAGAATACAAAGTTATACTTATGGACTGAAGATACTACTGTACTTACCTACTGATCTTCTAAGTAAGTATTGAAGGCTAAGTTATGTTACATCGTCTCAATCGAGAGAGTATTATGTACTTATACCTACGTCCAATGCTGAGTGCTGACTAAGACCGAAATCTATAGACTGCACTCTCACTCTGCTCAGACTCAAAACAGAGATAAAGCGAGACAGATTTATGTCAAAGCATATTTGTGTCTCTTTTTAATCCTTATCTTGAGTCCGAGCTAAGTCAAAGAACGCTCTATAGATCTCAGCATCAAGGTCTCTTAAAAGAACCTCTTAGTCTGGTGGGAGGCTTTGGCCGTGGCTAGTTACCACCCTACCCTCAAAGACGTGTCGCCAAGCGATTTAGCGTTCCGGCACGATGGCGTGTAGAAACCGATTAGGGGTATGGGTTGAATTTACACTGCTATACCCTTTCCAAGTTAGCCCGCTACCATCTTAGACTGCATCGTCACTTACCATCAGGTGAGATCGCAGTCAAGGGCTATCTTGTCATCGAATAAAAAAAAAGGATCATTACCGAATACGATCATCGAGTCGGGAACAAAGAAACCATGCGGACGAAGTCGCGGGCATCATCTAGTATAATAATGCCGTATAATTAATTTTTTAAGATTGCTAAGGAGAATATCGCGAAGGAGATGTATTCGTAGGTCTTTTTCATGGACTTTCACATGTAGATGTAGATCTTGCGCCGCATGCATCCAGCGGCATTCTGCGCCTCGTCTGATTTGGTCGGTCCACCTATTGAGGGATGAGGGGTCCACTTATAAGGTGCCAACACTGTGCATTCTGCGAGGTCGTCACTCCAGCACCTTGGGACCCCAACGGACTATTGGTTTTTTGAACTATGTTTTCCGTCCATTTCCATTCCAGCTTATCGTTATAGATCGTAAGATATTTGGCCAAATCGATAAGACTGCTATAATTACATCTGGCAACATACATTTCGCACTTACAGCTACGGCAATCAAACGTGACAGGCGCTTTGGCCGGAAAAACTACAAAACGTATGAATACACATTAACTGACCTCGCCTAATATGATGCGCGTGTTGGAGTCGACTGTCGAGCTTATCCGTTCCAACGTGGCTTGCTCGTCACGGTCACACGAGCTGACGTGTACGCAAACTTAACCTCAATAGCCCAACGGCTAAAGCTGCGGACAGAAAATTGAAAGGTCGTAGGTTCGAATCAAGTACAGCTAGGCTAATTTTATTTTTAAAAAAATGAAAAAAAAAGAAAAGTATTGCTTTGGGAGGAGTACTCTAATCTACTCTGAATATATAAAAGGAAAAGATGACTGATTGATTGACTGATCTATCAACGCACAGCTCAAACCACTGGACGGTCGGGCTGAAAGGCCTACAGATACCTAATTATTATTATGACGTTGGCCTAACAATGGATTTTTTGAAAATCCAACCCCTAAGGGGGTAAAATAGGGGTTTGAAAATTCAAACCGAAGCCGCGGGCAAAAGCTAGTCTTCTAAATACAAAGAAAAGGTGGCTGACTCACTGACTGCTCTATAACGTACCTATAGCTAAAAACTCCGGACAAATCCGGCTGTCTGGTATATAGATAGCTTAATAGCTAATCCTAATGGATGTAGGCATCAGCAAGAAAGAATTTTTGAAAATTCAACCCTTTAGGGAGTAGATAAAATAGGGGTTTGAAAAATCGTAGGTACACAACGTGAACGTGAGCGCATTCGCGGGCAAACCCTAGTAAAAGATAATATTATTATGAACTTTCATAATCCTAACTAATATTATAAAATGTGAAAGTTTCTTTGTTTGTTGATTGGTCCTTCAATCATGCAGAAACGAATCGACGTTATTTTTGTATGGCTAGTGGCTAGGTATAATTGAGACACAGACTACTAAAGATCCCTGAAAAACAGAGGGTTCCCGCAGGATTTATTAAATCTAACTCCACGCAATGGCTAGGCATTTAAGTAATAATGTCAAAGCAAGTGACTAGGTACTACATTGATTCGTGTTACGCATGCCGCAGTTCTAATTCGAGAGCGGGTATTTCTGTATGTTTTAGTAGGTATCACGAAATTGGTGCAATTTGCCCGGTATTGTGTATTTCAAGGCACGTTCATAGAAAATCGTTAAGTATCCAATATTAATCAAAGTACCTACTTTTTCAATATTAAACCGCTTTTAGAACTAAGTAATTGGACTTCTGTACCTACCAATACCTATATACCTATATTTTTAACCTCCGACGAAAAAAGACGGGTGTTATAAGTTTGACGTGTGTGTGTCTATGTATCTGCATTAATTTGAAAATAATAGTTAACTTTTAAGTACATTACCTATTGTTTAGTTAAATGTAGTAATGATCTAGTATTGCCGTATTTTATTGATACAATTCTAGCTGATGCCTGCGACTTCATTCGCGTGGATTTAGTTTTTTAAAATCCCGCTTGAACTCTTTGATTTTCCAGGGTAAAAAGCCTATGTCACTCTCCAGGTCCTCAACTATACCCATGCAAAAAATCACGTCGATCCGTAGCTCTGTTGCAGCGTTATTGAAGGACAAACCAACAAACGTTGGTTTGTTATTATACCCTATTGTGCGCCTTTAAGTTTAATAAATAAAAATAAATAGATTAAAAAAAAAATCTTAATGTGAAACCTTTTATTGAAAACAGAAATTAAAAGCTTCTTGTTCCGTTTTCAAATAAATTTTGCACTAGCTGCAACGTGAGTAAATAACCAGACAGAGAAAAGCTTCATTACAACCGTTGTCTGATAGGTAACTCTAATAAATACCTAATACATACAAGTTTGTGTCAGTACAAGTGTCTGTGTCCAATAGAAAGAATCAAGCCAGGCTTAACACTGGTTCAGGCAGTGGTGAAGCCAAAATTCTGTGCGACGCGCGTTGTTGTTTTGACAATTTTAAGGCTATGTTCACATGTAACGCGCGTTAACGCGCGTCAACGCGCGATCAAATTTGAAGAGAGTTCAGATGATGAGCGCTAATACGCGTTGCGAGAGTACTCGTCAGTCTAGTTCGGTAGAACGTAGAAAATGGACGTGGAAAAGGCCTATTATTTTGTGGTTATATTATAAAGAAAAATATAAAAAAAGAAAACGTACACATTGGGTTCATCCAATTTTGAAAAATAGACCCAGTTTGTTTGCGACACTATATCCGAATCTAAGAGACCATGAATCTAAATTCTTTAATTACTTTAGAATGTCTACAAAGTCATTCGACAATTTGCTTCAACTCAAAATATAATTACGAAAATTAACAAAATTACATGCGATCGCGATGAAAGCGCGCGTTCAACTGAACAGCAAACGGACATTACATTAATATCAAAGCGCGAGTCAACGCGCGATTGTCTGCGTCTAGAAACTTTTTCTCTGAGCGCCGCGTTGACGCTCGCTGACGCGCGTTAACGCGCGCGCATGTGAACGGTTGCTAGGTATATATTAGGATGTCTAAGCGCGCGATTTGAAAACGCGCGTCGCAATTCAGCCATCTGAACATAGCCTTATGCGTTCGTTTAAAAAAGGATTAAATCGTAATAAATGGATTTTAGACATTGTACACTGGATTTTAGGACCCAAACATGCTAAGTATCACCTATAATTTGAGTACCCTCAAGCAAGAGTGTTTAGGTTACTATGAGATTTAATTCGATTGATCATTATTCGACAATGACAAAAGCGTCAAAGTAAAATAAACCTTACTTCCATTGATTTAAAGTCACAAATGCAGTACAACCGATTTTAAATTGGAGCGTATCCGTATACGTAAACGTATAACATGCATACACGATATTGAGCTCTAATTCAATGATGTTATGGTTCATTTTACTTTGTCGCTGTCATCGAATACGAATACGATCATCCGAATTAAGTTTTATAGTTACACTACAGAAGTGTTGCCTCTGTTGGTTAATCACTCATGTGCTAGCGCCTCCTGACGGTGGGGCAGTGCGTGACGGTGTGCGCGCGGTCGCCCGTGGCGCCGCAGCGCGGGCAGCGCAACGCGCGCAGCACGGGGCAGCGCACGCGGCCCCTGGAGTCCCGCAGCGTGTGGGTGGTGTACCACACCTCCGGCTGTTTATTGTTCATGCAAAACGCGCACTCCTGAAAAATTTGATAACTCAAAAACGCTGAAACCCTACCTATAGCCGTCTCCACCATCCCCTTATAACGGCCCCAGACCTCACATCTAATTAATTTAACCACAACACGTCAGCCAAACCACCATCTGAATGTGAGGGTAACTATCAAACATATTCAAGTAATATTTAATCAATTACACTCATCTAAACCTCCGGGTAATATTTATTCGCTAAGGACGCGATTGCTATCAAATAGCCGAATGAGTCTCTGCAAGAGACTGAATTCGTAACGTCAAACCCGGCGTATTTATACCGTTCAAATCGGCATCAGTGGCGCGCGCCTACGTCGTCAACAAAATCAAATATCGATTTTATCAAACTACCTTCACTACATTAAAGTTGTATATCTTTACTACCCGTATTTCAATATTTCGCTAACAAATGATAATTTAAAACGTAGCCTTTATTCCAGAAAGTAATAGGCATGGACGACGCGAACCGATATAGGCTACTTTAGGCGAAATCAAAGAGTTCCCACGGGAAGTCCTACCAAACTAAATCTGCGCGGACTAAATTGCGGGCATCATGTATACAGCTTACACAATGAAAGTCTCAACTGGGAATTTGTAAATATTTGCAGAGAAACCTCATTTATTCTATGAGAACAACAATATCAACAAATTAATAATCCAGCTTTCCGAGGGTTTCTCTGAAGCACAACGCCTAATTTCACTAATCTATTCGCAGAATTGATAAAAACCTTCTTCTTTTTAGGGTTCCGTACCCGAAGGGTGCTGCCAACGGGACCCTATTGTGTATACTATAAACTTGTTTTTTCGGCTTTTTTCGCAATGGTACGGAACCCTTCGTGTGCAAGTTCGACTCACACTTGGTCGGTTTTTTAAAAAGACCATGCTGAAATTGACTAATCTCTCTTCCAAAAGTTCCAAATATTATTTGGAACTTTTGGAAGCTAAAGCACCAATCTTTACGCTTAAAGTGTAAAGCTTGGTGCTTTAGCTTTTATCTTTTACTAACGCGGGTACACACATTGGTGGTGCGGGGTGCCTCAGCGCTGGTAGCATGGGCAGGAGATAAAAGTTTTATCCCCCGATCTTATCCACTGACAGGGGATAAAATTATCTTTTCCCTATGCTAAAGCATGGCGACAGAGGAGAAGGCGATGTAAATTTTTTTTAAGTATATCCACTGAGTGTTATTTCCACCGCTGTGCCCATGCTCGACGGGTGGATAAAGCTATGGGAGGGGATAAACGTTTTATCCTTTTCCCGGGGATAAAATTTCTCCCGCCCATGCTACCAGTGCTGGTACTACAAGTGTTCATGGGCGGCGGTAATCACTTAACATCAGGTGACCGCCTGCTCGTTTACCTGCTATTTATATTTTAAAAAAAGTTTCAGTAAAGCTACATACGATTTGTCGCTGCATCGACATCCGTTGCTGGCGCAGAATGGCCACGTATTTCAGTATGAGGCTGAATTGGGGCGCCGATAGCGACAGCAGCGCGGCACGTTCCATGCACATATTGCTGTTAAAATCTAAACGACGGCTGAACTCTGGAGTAGAATTTCCTGGAAACATAATTATCAAGAACAAAGTGATACTATAACGCGTCATTTGATTTTGTTTGTATAAAATACATAGTGTTAATAATATTATATGTTATACCTATTTTAAGATTACCTGTATACTTATATCTTGTATCTGGAAGGAACTATCCTCTGCAACACAGGTTTTCCTAGCGCAGAGGGTAGGGACCAATAGAAATATGTAAATCTTTATGTCAATAAATAAATTCTTATTCTTATTCATACATATTTTGTGATCCGAGTGACATAGGGTACATACTCTAAGTCACCCGGACTACAAATATCTTATTTGTTTTTTGGCCGATTTGTTAACTTACAGACAACCTAACCCTAAGACGGATAGACGGACGGAAGCGAAACAAAGAACCCTTATATCCTTGTAGTTTTACTACGGAACCCTAAAAAAGTACCGGCCGAGTTAATGACCTTCTCCTTTTTATATGTCGGTTAAAAATATGAATAAATAAATCATTTACCTGCTTGGAATTCTTGTGACTTGGAGCTTGGACTCTTCGAAGCCTCAAGCTGGAATTCTTGTAACTTCCTTGGAGTCTGCGAAGCCTCAAGCGTCTTCAAAGCTGGATCTGGCTTAATCGTGAGCTTGGCTTCCAAAACCGCAGGGTCCCTTTTAATAGCCAGCAAAGCTTCTGAAATATGAAACACACAAAAACATAATGTCAGTACTTATTCAATACAGCGCGCGCTGGCAAGCAAAGTTTGCAGCAGCGATGTTGCGGATGCAGATGTTTTGACATCCGCGTTTGCGGGTGCGGAAGCGGCTTATATCCGAGGATGCGGTTGCATATCGTATCATTTTTAGGGTTCCGTACCCGAAGGGTCACCAACGATACCCTATTACTAATATCAAAGGTTTTCGCCATTACATAATAGTCTTTATCATAATTAATTATTTTTCTTCTTTATGATATTCTTTATAATATTTATGGCTTGTGATACAGGATTTAAAGCCTTGACCTAGTTTTCAGCGGAACGTGGATGAAATTAGCTTTTTTATTATTATTTGTGAAAGGAAAATTTTTGTGAATAAATATTTTCCTGATGTAACCCACCCACCTACATATTTATAATTATGTATTATTTTCTTCATCTAAAGATAGGCTAAGGAAACTGAAAGGAAATTCTGATAATGTACTTAAATAAGCCTTATGGATTGATGAATGCTTCTAGTCTACCTACCTTTTATTATTTTCTGAATTCCTATGTTAGTAATAGTAATTATAATTTGAACTTGTGTAGATTAAACCTAGGAAAGTAACATTTTTAATTTACTTAGACCACTATGCACAAGTAGACATTAGCTTACTAAGGTTAGTTATATTTGCACGCTATTTAGTAGAATAGATGGAATTTAAATTATTTATTATGTTTCACATCTCACTATGTATAGGTATATATAGGTAGGTATTCATATCATATTCAGCATCTTTTTTTAGATAGCTAGGTTACAGATTATGTATCCAATTATTTATTACAAAGTTATATGATATCTACCAATTACCATTTTCTTGCCCAGTTAGATAATATTTTAAGAATAACCACTACATACGTATAGGTACATTTACCATTAGTTAGGTAGACATAGATGTCTTTTGTCCACCTACATTACTAATTTTTAGTAAAATTAATAACAATAGAAACAAAAGAAAATAATACCTTTTTGTAAGTCCGATCCTTGCTTAGCGAAAGCATTATCTGACGTTGAAATCTAAAACAAAAAAGTTAAATTATAATTTTGTACCTAATTATTGTAGGTACTATGTATAATATTACGTCATTGGGGTCCTAAAGTGCTGGAGTTGTGCCTTCGAACAGCCAGCACTAGGTAGACCGATGAACTCAGACGCGTCGCATAGAGCCACTGGATACAGGTGCCGCAAGCTCGAGCACCGACCGATAAATATACTGCCCTCGTAATTGAAAACACAGTAAGTTAAATAGAAGTTACCTTTAAGTTACTGTGTTTTCAATTACGAGGGCAGTATAAGGGACAATAATTCTTCAATCCTGATACTCTTCAAAATGGTCTACCAAAAACCAGACTACTTACAGTCGGTGCCGTAAATAGCCTTTTCTGCGCCCTGTGCGAGTTTCTATAACTACGCCCTGTGCGAGTTTCTAAAACTGCGCCCTGTGCGAGCGCCCTGTGCGAACTTCTATAAGTTGCGCCCTTGTTTTTTTGTAGATATTATAGGTACCCTAGCTAGAGCAATGCTATGTATAAGCCTACTTTATTTTATTCAGGGTGATAAAATAAAGCACAAGGACCTTGGGTGTTGGTGGACAAATCATCTAATATTTTGGAAGAAAAATCTATTTTTTTAAAGAACTAGAACTGATGTGGGCAAACGAGCACTAGGGGCGCAGCGGGAACTTATCAGGAGCAAACCGAAAAAATAATAGTCCTGCCTGGTCTGGCCATTCTTGCGCCCCCCAGAGCCCTGTGCCTGGGCACCGGTGGCACCGCCCTATTTACGACACTGCTTACTGTTATTTAGAAATTACAGACAGACACTTCTATACTAATTCTATATTAGCATGGAAATTATAGGATTAGTATAGAATGTAGATATAGATAAAATATAGAATAGATATAGATTAACCAATAGAATTCAAAGTCAATAAAGGTGAAAATCTATTGTTTCAAAGTAACACGGACTCAAAAGTTTGGTCACACACTCCCACATGCACTTATAATTATTTCATTAATATGAATTTATCTAATTAAATGGAAACGCACGTCGAACGTTAATTGTTAATTCTACCTACTCACCTGAACAGATAATGTAGGCAATTTTTCTTTAAAAGTGCTCGATTTCTCAAGAGAAACTTCGACGATTGGATTATTATCCATGGTAACAGGAAAAGCTTAGTTTTAATAGGAATATTACAAAAAAATAACCAAGTAATTAGTGAAGAGATAAATCCTTTCAGTACAGCTCGCAGATGTAAAAAGAAATTACTACCTACCCGCAAATACTGACCCGGACGTTTTTTATTAACACGTTGAACGCCAGACCAAAAACCATGTTTAGTTCAGTGGGCTGCGACGGACACCATGTGACTGCCATTATATTGGGTCCAAGAGGCCGCGTCAGACACCATGTGCCCGCATGCTCTCGATCACTTCAGAAGCCTCTAGGGAGCCAACGGACAGTGTTTCGATTGTTTTTACTAAGGCAAGTGACCCGCGCGGCCTCACAGTGCAATAAGGCCACTTGGCACAAAGAAAATCGAAATGACTTTAAATTTATAGGCTTTTCAACAAGTTGTTTCAAAAAATGTTATAGCTATACTTAATGTAAGTATTTTCAAACGTTCAATTGACGTTATTTTTTTATAAGTAAACATTATTTTTTAGCCTAATTAAAGAACTGTAAAGTCGTTTGTAAAAACTGTAGAATTATAACCATTTTCAGTTAAGTAAGTACGTCTCAAATAAATAATGGGTTCAGTACATTATTTACGTAAGAAGCCAGCGTTTCACAGAAAAATTAAGATTTACCTTCTAGTTTTACTTACATATCCAATACAAGTGAATATAAAACGCTACATATTATTTTAATTTGAATACCTAATACCTACGTTATTGAAAAAAATTTAAGAAATGAATAAAAGTCATAATATTTTGTCATTATATTTATTAAAGAAAGAGATCAATCTTTTAGTCATATTTTTTTATAGAAAATAGGTAACTAGCATACATGATAAAAATAATAACGAATTTCGAAGTTAAGAGAACAGGATTGGCTATTCATTGGTGCCTTGCACAAACCAGATATCTAAACAAAAAATTAAAGAGATCAAAAAAATTTCTTGCCGGCCCGCGCATCGCACACCCTCAAGTTTTTTATATATAATCAGTCTTTAAAACCTACATCAAAACTATGAACTTTAACAAAAAGTAACTAACATAAAATCAAAAAATCTAAAATAATAACACAACCTATCATTAGAAATATGAAAATCTATAAAAATTACAAAAAAAATACTAAGAATGTACTTTAAAAAAGCAGTTATGGCACAAAATTGGCTTTTCAGGACAAACGCTACAGAAAGTGTTAACTTTTTTGGTCTTGTTGCGTGCTTGTAGGCGACCCATGTGTTTGACATTTGTCTTGTAGCATTCCCCACAGTTTCGTCTAGTTTTTCTGGACGGACCTTCGAATTTCTCCAAAACATGTTTCTTTCTTTTCGGCCTTGTTATCGCTGGTTCATCTGCTTGTTGGTTAGCACAGAAAGATTTCAAAATAGCAATTCTAAAATCAGTAACTTTAATTTTTTTTTCGTTTACAGACTGGTACAAAACATGAGCATTGATCAGAGCTATATTCAGAAGCATATCTAATGCAATCTTTTTATACCATCGGATTGATTTACGCAATGGGGTTGAATAAGAAGCCATCTGGTCTGCTAAGTCCACACCTCCTTTAGCTTTGTTGTATTCCAAGACGATTTTCGGCTTCCTCACAAGTTTTCCGCGTTTTGTGATCTCGACAAAGCGTACAGAGTGTTTTGTGGATAACACAAGAACGTCGCGCTTGTCTTTCCATTTTAACACCGTTATTCCATCTCGACTCTCTTCAGCATAATAATGGCCCCTCTTAAGTTTGCTGCTGATGACTTTTTTAGGAAGCCCTCGTCTGTTTTTCCTGACCGTCCCGACAAGGTGGGTTTGTTTGTCCAAAAGTCTTCGCGCTAAATCAATACTAGTATACCAGTTATCGGTATGCAACGTATGTCCCCTGTCAAGATACTCTTCACACAAATCCATGACAACATTAGTAGGCGTTGCGTTTGTACTATCGTTTTTCCCTGCGTAGACATTTATTTTGTGTGTAAATCCAGGAACAGAGCACAATTTAAATAGTTTGACACCATACTTATGGCGCTTATTTTTGTTGTACTGCCTGAATAATATTCTACCACGAAATGGCACCATACTCTCGTCGATGCAAATATCTTCATTCGCAGTAAAATGTTGCCGAAAAGACATATTTAAATCGTTCATCAAATGCCTTATACGATGAAGACGGTCGGACTTATTTTCGTCATCATTTTCAGAAAAATGCAACATGCGAAGTAAAATTTCGAAACGGTTTCGTGACATAGTAGTTCTAGGAAAAGGATGTCCTATTACTTCGTCCTTCGACCAATAGTCCGATAATTTTGGAAGCTTAACCACACCCATGAAGAGAAGCAAGCCAAACAATTTCTTTATCTCTACAAGGTTTGTTGGAAACCACTGGTTGATCCGTGCACCAACAGAAGCAACCGGTTTCTGGGTTATTTGGTCAATAGCGTATTTGTTAGTTGCAGAAACTATAAAATTCAACATATCATCACAGACATAAAGCGAATAGAAATCAGCTGGTGCCTTATTTACCATTGTGGAACGAACAGCATGCGACGGCCCCGGAATGTCAGAAAATGCAATCAAACGACGTTGTTTACCTTTTGGCGGTCCCCATTCACCGCTATCAGTCAGAGTGTGTTCAGGCAAATCAGGTGCAGTAATTTCTGATCCACTGGCCTCACTTTCCGAGTGGATGATACGGCGACGATTACGTTTATTCGGCTGCGAAATTTGGTTTTCGTCTTCAGAAGACACATTAAAACTTGAATTTAACAAGTCTATTTCAATATTTTGAATTTGTTCTAAGTCTTCTTGAGTCACTTCATAATTATCAAATTCTTCCATGGTGCGCTATGAGTTAACTCCACAGAACCCTATTTTTTATAAATATAACACGTTATTCGCCTGCGCGGGCGCAAAGGCAAATGAACGAGTGAAGCGTCTCGGTGTAGCTCGCGTGTGCGGGCAGTGTAGCGCGGGGGGAGCCGACAGCGTGACCCGCGCGGCGCCCTCGTAAGAAATGACGGTTGGACGTTCTCGCAGGCCGCGACGGACACTGGTGTCTGCCACTTGAGATCTTGGAAAATAATGGGTAAATCGCTGTTTCCGTCAGTCGCCCATTATTTTTGAGGCTTTCGCTGACAATATTTGCAAAAAAACATCTCAACAATTTTTTGACGATTCTCGATTTATTGGTGTGGCCCCAGGCGAAAGTATGCTGTCAGACATATGGTGTCCGACATGGCGTTCAACGTGTTAACGTGTTTGATTTCAATGAATAGGTGTTAGATAGGTAGATGATGGTCGAGAAAGAGGATCTGATGGAACAGAAAACTGAATATCACGATGTCTGGTATATCATACATAGTCCGACCAGATTTCCACAGATCAAGGATGTTTTAAATTTTTAATTTACACTTGTTTATTTTCTAATGAATATTATTATCTATGTGGAACATAATATTCCCCTTCCCCCTCCAAATGAACATAAAACTTGTTAAGTGTCCACGACAATATATTTACCGTTTGGGTTATTGAGGCCTATTCAGTGGTGCAGACTGTAGATTAAGGAACCTTGTCCAAGAATTTGGCGTTTGTAAGGTGATTAGAAAATAGTAAGGAGATCCTCTTGAGATCCTATTTATCAGGTTTTATTGTTTTTTCAAAACTGAAGTATATAATATTGCATACTTAGTTGCATTAATTTTTTAGTCTAACCTTTCTCATTTTATTTTTCTTTTTCTATCTTTTAAGATCTCGGTAGCTCATACCTTTACTTATTTTATTTTTCTTTCTTTCGAAATATCGGTAGCCCATTCTCTAAAAACGATTGCTAGTATGCTGTATGGAATATGGAAAACGCATGATGTACTTTTCATGGACCGCTAGATAAATTTGGCATTGATATCAGCTTTATCAGCATCTGAGTTTCCTGCCACCTATAATTTTAGTACCTTCAAGGCAAGAGTGAACAGGCATCTTTTAGGCAAGCGCGCTCCAACCTAGACCTCACCAGTGCTATCCAGTACTGATTGCAAGCCGTTAAAAAATAAACTTATTTTATAGTGTCGACAGCCTTGGAACTCTTTTATGGCTTAATACTCATAGGAAGTCAACCCTATATAGGTAATCCCCCAAGACGGCATCGCAATCCGCTGTACCCATTCAAATAGTTACATTATGAGACTTGCGTCCAGCTATGTACATCTATCGGTTAACCGTTAACGAATAAGGAGGAGGTCTGAAATAAAAGAAAAGCCAATGTTTTATCATTTTTATTACATACACAAAATTAAATATCAGTGTAAAGTAACATTTTGGTCGCAAACAAGTCATTAAAACTTATAGCTAATAAAAAAAAACTTAGAAATTACACGGGTGATATCAGCGAAGCACAATAAGTGTAATGCAATCACATCGTCGATAGGTACCTTGCTACCTATTGTAACCATTACATCAATCTTTACTGCATTGGTTTGTTATTTAGTATCAACTAGTAGCTCCGTATATTTGGTTTTACCTTTATGAAATAGTGAAATCTACTACTGTCACATGAAACTCTAATTAAATTAAATTGACGTGATTACAACGATGTTAGCCCTTACTTCAATGACCTTCAGCGAGTCAGCACCCGTCTCATCTCTCAGCTCCACCGAGGGAAGGAAGATGCGCTAAAGGCCAGATCATGTCAACTTTAATCAAATTACAGTTTTGTTTGGTCAACGTTTTGTATAATAAACTGCCCTCTATCGCTAGTCGGAGAAAGTACAATAAACTATCGATCGATGTATCGAAACTCCAATCAACACTATTATCGATTACAGAACAATCATCAAAGTTATCAGTAACTTATCGTTGCGCTACTTCGGTCAATAGTATACAAGATAAACTTCTGTCAATTGGCTTTCTAACTGAAAATAGATTCGTGAGAGTTTATGTTTCGCTGACACTTATTGACGCGTGATACCTTATCCAGCACATTATTGATCCAATCGAAGGGCAATGTAGCATACTTGCACAGACCATAGGTAAGGTTATAGAGATATGGAATGCGATCAACCAAGCCCCACGTGTCAGAATATTTTTCACAACCATTATTATATCGTACACCCATACAATAATTTTATGCCTTACACATAAACACATTATTGACATTATACTTACTGTTTCATACGATAAGACGCATGCAGACACCAAAGTAAACACCTTATACCTATCTATTTTATGTACACGAACATTATATAATTAACTCCCAATCTACCAGTTAGGCACAATCAGTAAATGGTCGGCACGTATAATCTTAAGAGCATAGTACCTACTATGCTAACCTAGCCAACACAATGGTCCAACGAACTCGGCGAACGATACAGGCCACAGGGCGACTTGACCTACATTTTGTCGATAACATATTTGACCAGCATTTGCCGAACTTATTGGACCAATGTGACTTGACCCAAACACAGACAGAGCCTAATTCCGTTGTAATTAATGAAATCTCCATAGTAAAAATGGAATAAAACTGGTTCCCAGTTACCATGCGCTCATGCGGTGCACGAAACATCAATACAAAGATGATTATAAAACTGTTGCTTCATTATTTTAAATTACATCATCGACATAAGCTACATTGTTGAGCTATCGCTTCACAAATATGCTATACACATAATTACATACAAAGCTGAGACGGTAAACAACTTGATAATAATCATGTAGGTGAAGTAAATACCCAGAGTTGTCATATAAAGGAATAAAGACGTAATAGAAAAAAAAGCGTTCCCGCCCCACGTCGCGCAGACCATCAGGAGGGTCGCGCTTACAGCACTGAGCACAGTGGTTTACCCATAGTCATTGACAAGCCGTAGGTTTGCGTACATGGACTTAATAACTTTGAATTTTCGATGGTATGAAATGAGTGATGTATGTATTGACTACGTCTACCGAACAAAATTACCTACAACAGGTGGAAAATCGTTGTCAATTAAAGAGGTCGTTTTGTAAACTTATGGAAAATATTTAATAGTATAAAAAATGAATCAGCGGCCATTAATAACTTGCGAACCAGATGTTGATAGGGTTTACAATGTGTACGAACAGTAGCCCTAGTTGTTATGATTTCATAAGTCTACATTTATGCGTTCAAAAGAACATAAATTGACCAATATCACTGAATAGAACATTCACGATTTCTATCTAACATCCTTTATCTTTAAAGTCTTCATTATATCCCTCATACATTACATAACACAAAACTGATATCTCGTCAACTAAACAGTGCATAACATGGCAAGAGTAGAAATGTTTTGTGCTCGTTCAATACATTTACTTATAGGTACATAATTTAATGTTCAGATCATTGAAGAAATATCGAATAATTATACTAATATACTTAATTAATAACAGACAGCTGTTTATATTTTAACAAATGTACTCATACTCCAGTAAATCGTACATGTGCTCCTATGAAAACCTCAACACCAAAAAGGCATAGAAACTATACTTCAACTCAATTCGGATGCTGAGGAGTCGAAACAAATCATTTATACTTAGTGATATTTACATTTAAGGTGCGATTCAACTGAAGAGGCGCAGAGCTATTGGGTTCAGCCATCGATGTATATGGATAGGCACCTAGAGGGAAAATAACGCGCTCAAAAAGACAACAGAATTTGAAAAATTCTCTTCTTTTATAAGAACTTAAAAGAAGTTTTAAAAAAATGTACTAATGTCGCTTCATTCCATTTTTTGTTCTGGTTAATAGGGAGTGGCTATTCCTCGAACGTGATTGGTTGACACTCGCTTTAAAGACAACGGCGGGGAACGCGCGGTTTTCATTGAAGTAATATTCAAGCACATTTTCGTAGACAGGCATATCCATATACATCGATGGGTTCAGCAGAAAATCAGATCAATGAGTGATAACACAATAAAATAGTCCCTGTGCGATTGTGTAAAATCTTATTCATTCTTTTATCATTTCATATTATATCAAACCAACGATTAATATTACGAATACGATTTTCTTACACAATCGCAAGATATACAATATCATAGCAATCGCATCGCTGATTGGATTGCTGATCACATCTCCGCTTCATTGCAAACGCATCCATAAAATAATTAAAATATGTATTTACACACCTTACACATAATAATAATAGCAATAAACCTAACTTCCTACCACAAGAGTTGCCAATTCTAAAGAATTCTAGCATTTTTATACTCGACTCAAATCACAGTCAATGATAGAAAAACCACAATAGATACACAGACACTGTCTACGAAAAAAAAAAAAGATAATACAACACAACTCAATTATAGGCCAACCGGTCAGTCACGAGACTCTCTCTTTAATATCGTATATTGTTACGTAGAAGTTACAGCATAACATTTAATTTGATTAACAAAAAGGTCATCTACATTTTATAAGACTATACATCAAAGGACCACACATATAACGATAAGCCGTAAGTTTACTTGCGCGAGATTGCCCCGAACAAACTACTTATTCCTAAAAATAGTATTAACTCTGCAATGGAATCGTTTAAAAATGATTGCTACATTGTGACGATCGCAATCACCTCTAATTGGCTGCAAACAAGCAGGCGGGTCACCTGGTGTTAAGTGATTACTGCTGCTCATGAACATTTTTTTTAAAGACTATTAGCCAAGCTGAACTTGACTTATATACCCCTCTGCTCTCCAAATAAGCGGAAAGCTTGTGCTAGGAATGGGTACGACAATAGTGCATCGGGTGGGGTTTGAACGACCTTTCAGTTTTCAGTTCACACTTTTAACCGTTGGGCTATTGAGGCTTCAATTTGCAGCACCTGAGGCACCACCAATGCGTTGCAGGCTTTTTAACAATTTATGGCGTGCACCATCAAATCATTTAACCACTAAAAAGAGGCTACTTTAATCACATCTGATTGCGATCGTGTCTAGAAAGCTGTCAAGGCTGTCCCTAGAGAATGCGGGTGGTATTTTTTCCATACAAACGCTCTCGCCTATTTTCTTTATGGTTTATGACCTCAAAGCAATGATCACCAAAATGGCGATACTCTAGCTGCCTCAGCAAAGCTTTCAAAAGTATAATTGCTCTGGACATTTATCGTTAGATGCATGGCTGCACTGCATCAGCCTTTAAGCCTCCTCTAAAACTTGCTTAAGTTCTGCAGTACCTACTCGTAGAATAGAATAAAACACAGTTCACCTCTTCTACCCTAATCAGATACATTAACATTATCTTTGTATACTTAATTTTAATTTACCCTGCTAACAGCACAACTTGCCTCTCGTAGAGGCCTATAGCACATCTCCGCTGCAGAACTGTAGCAGTGAAACCGCTGAAGCTCCGCAATGTCTTGTCCGTTATGTAATATTTGATTCATGAAATTATATAATGATAGATATAATTTATGATTAGGTTTTAAGTTTTTAATTTTGTGTAATTTATTTTTGCATGCTACTCTGTGGCAGATTGATGCCCTAAGTATGTAATTGTTTAAAAGACCTTATTACTAAATCTGTCAAATAATTCGAATTAGAAACGAAACTGCCTGTTCTATGTGTATAAAATTGACTTTAGTATCTTTCTTTCCGCGCGATTACAGCGCTGCGCGCTGTGCTCAGACGCAAATTACATTTCTGCGTACGGTTTGTTTACTTACTAAACATGTAAAAGGACGTGTACAAAGGACAATTTATCTCTACTGGGGACATTTCTTCCAGAAGCTTCTATGCATTTTTTTCGTGATGTGCGTGTAAGGTATCGCCGAAATCGCGTAAGAAATAGATATATCAAATCAAAAACCAATGCCTTGAGTCACATGTTTGTGTTCGAACAGCCAATTTGGCTGCAGTCATATTATGACGGACAAGTCATGTTGGAGCTCCTGCGGTTTCGCTATTTATTTAGCGGCGGAGGTCTGCTACAGGCCTAAAACAAGTATTGTCAATTGAATTGGCCTGTATCCTTATATCAAATTACAACACCCTGCCTTTATAAATTCGCCCATTAATTTCATTTTATCCAACATCATTTAAGAGTTTTGATCTAACGTTTTTGAAAATGATATGAAAATTAAAGTAAAACAAATGCAGGTAAAAAATGTATAATCTAACTTCTATACCTAGAATCAGTTTTAGATTTTCCATATAGTTAACCACATCAAAATAAGTGAAATAAAAATTATAAGCAATTTCATCACAAAATTATTATAAATAATAATAATAATTATTCTGCCCGTAAAGATAGCTCTAAAAAAATAAAGGTTTTATTAAATTTATTAGTGACCCTATTTAAAGCTTAAGGGCCCTCGTGCACTACACAATCATGACTAGTCGCGCGTCTTCGTGATCGCAATCTTCGTTGCAGAAATACAATACGGTCAAGCAGACCGCGGTAAAAAACATAAAGTTTGGTCGCTACGAGTTGTCAGTTGTCACGACACGTAGCGTTTGTGCGGACATTTCGCTCATTTGCTGCAACAATGTTTTATCTCGAAAGAGTAGTGATTTTAAGTAGAATGAAATAGAAAAAATCTCTATATCATGTTCTATGAAATTAAAAAAAAACTGTGAAAGCACTCATTTGAATTATTTTTTGAAAATGATTTTACATACTTACATAGAAAAACAGCAAAAAATAATATATACGGAAAAAGTGCATTTATATACTATATTTGAAACAGGGCACTGAAAAACAGTCTTGGACAAAGTCCTCATTGATCTATACCGCATCATTCTTACACAACATCAACAACCGGAAACGACAAAGCTGACGACCTGAGAAGCAATGATAACACAATGGTGTTAATTGAGCAGAAATTGTCATAATTGGCAAACTTAAACTGCAAAAGTCGCTTAATTCGAATATATAATTTTTCAAAATCAGTGCTGATCCGCGCGCGTGACATTATAATGTATATTAAAGGTATATTATGAGTATCTACTACACATGGAGCAGTTCAATATTATAAGTCAATGACGATTGATAACACTATAAACCGAATTCCTAGTCACTGTGATGCATTTAAATTAATGATAACGTTGGAAATCATTAAGTTATTAAGAATATCTTACTAAAATGTGTGGGTGAATAACTTTAGCGGCCTAGTTATATACTATTTATTTGATTTAATTAAAATCTGCAAGATGACAGACACTCCGAATCAAAATTGCACATTTTTGAAAAAAAATTATACCGAGTAGTCGGGCACAAGTTTTTTATTTCTAGGGAACATATCTACTTTTTAAACATATATTTTTAGATACAACAATGTTTTTAGGTAAAATATCTACAATATTATAAAAATATAAAATATAATTAATATCAGTCAGTAGGTATACATCCTACATGAGTAATGATTAGCGATTGAAATAATGCGATGCCAACTTAGATATTATATTATACATAATATACCTTTGACATCTGGAAATTACTAAATTACATATTTAATATAGCCATAAAATCAGCAACACGTTACCAACATCCCACCACCAGTTGACCAGACATTGATCAGAATACGTCAAATCGAGCGTATGAGGCCCATATTACACTACACTACGATATAGGATCCTATATATAGTAAAGTGTAATATGCCCCTTATTGATAGTCCGTTTCTGAGAACACTGATTTCAATAAGGCATGAAATATTTTAGGGGCGTCCGACTTTTTTGATGATTCGAAAATTGATCCGATAATTTTGCAGACTTTTACCATCGATTTTGTAACCGTCTCTGTATGAATTTACAGAGGAAGGTTTGTATTTGGTTTTGACGAACTTTTTGTAGGGCGCCTGCTTATCAATATTGACATCACTAAACTTTAATATTAAATAAAAAGAAAACAAAATGGAATTGGATGAAAATTAGCGCTCAACGGAACTTGGTGGCCCAAATTAGACTATCCATAAAAATGCAGTTTTATGGACCTAAGCATTTAGAGAGATGGCATTCGCTCAGCAGTTGGACATAAAGTAGATACAGTCTAGTTATCATAGGAAGAGCTCTGACAGCTCTGAAATGCAAAAATCGATTTTTAAGATCAATCAATAACTTAATAATTCTAAGCTATCACAACTCTTCTTATAATAACACAACTATAACAGATGTTTAATGTTCATACAACAAAAAATAAAAATAATGAAGTCAGGAAATGATCAAGGCAAAATCTGTAAATTTTAGAGTATGCATTACATATATTTAATTAGGCCTATGAACAGATAGTGCTTTAAAAATAATTTAATGTTTAAAAAAATATCCTCCTTGCACTAAACACTACACATAGGTCATATCCACTACAGCACAGCATGAGTAAAGTAATTACATGTCAATTGTGAACAATGGTTCGGTTAATGATTGCAGTCATCACATCACATTGAAGATACAGCTACAGTACAGAGAAAATTGTTTGTGAGTTTGCCAAGACATTTTTATTTAAGACTAGTGAATAAGTCACACTAAATATTTACATCCTAATCTGGTTGTACACAAATCTTAAAATAAATTATGAAGTTGTTATGAATTATGAAGTTACATCATCATTTTCACAATGATCTTAGTAGAAAAGGATTACAGTATTTTTAAGGCTTGAACACACGCGCGACGGTAATAAAACAACCCGCCTACTAGAAGTTGTTGTAATACGAGGGAATTCAGTAACGAAAAAAGGCTCTTGTAAAATCAAATGGTCGATGGGTCGTCGATATATGCTTCTTACATTTATACAGTTTGGCTGCAGATGGGGAAATCCGAAATCATGTTTCGTGAGGGTACACATACCCGTACACTAGATGTATAGGCAGGTACATGTACCTAGGACGACGTACGCGCAATGCGCATTCCTGCAAGGCTTATGAATGACTTGACACTACAGCGCACGACGAGTGACGACTACGGCGGGAGTGTGACTCTAAAGTGCTCTAAGCTACACGTAAAATTGCGCTTTCCAGTGTACTCGAGTGACGATGGACGCGCTGCAGTCGGGCGTCGTATGTGGTTCAGGCTTTAGACAAAATGGCTACAAGGATTACAAATATGTATATGATAGTACTTTTCTGACAAAATAGTAGCCAGATTCCTTGGGCGGAAAATACATAGGTACAAATATCTGAATGTCAGCAGTAGGTATTAATACTTTTTTTAATAAACCCTGGCTCAGGATATTTAAAGTGAAGAGAGTGTGATATGTCAACATTATAATATTATTATGTATTATATCGATTTAAGACATGATTTATAAAGATATTTTGGAATTATGAGGCACGTATAATATAGTTCAATGGAAAAGTAATTTCTTGATACCACTTATTATAGAAAATAGGTTAATTAGTCAATTACAATAACATTTGGCACATTTAAGTATATTTCTACTTTATAATAAAATAACGGTTGTGTAAGTAATTAATCAAATTGATAGTAAAAATGTATAAACTGGTATACATACATTAAAAATGAAACTGCTCACTGGAACTATACTGTCTGCCAAAAAACTGATCCTATATTTTCTTGCGATAAATGTGGTCATTATACATTACTGAAACTCATGTATAATTGTACAAACTTACTTTATTCACCTCATTCACCAGTCCTCTTAGGTAGCTCACACACTACGTGGCCACAACCGTCAACGACAGGTCGTCATCATGGTCACAAATCACAATCTCATAGTAAAGTAGACAAAGTTTGGTCACAATGAATAGTCACTGCACTTTGTGAGCAGTGACTATTTGCAATGTCAGAAATAGAGAATGTCGCATGATCGCGTAGTGCGTGAGGTCCCTTATACCTCTCCCATACAGAATTCGACTACTTGTTGCATTAAAATGAAAGACTAAATTATTATCTCAATAAAGGTGCAGGTAGACCTTCATCGCCTAGGTGTATTTTTATCAGTCGATAAATCGTAACAACTCATACGATATTTGATCGTACTTTTATCGTGTCATTATTAACGCAGTGTGCGAGGTTTGCAGGCATCATAAGCCTAACCCCTACAAAATGTACCAAAACAAATATTGGCACTAATTCTGTTGTACAATCTCTAAATTCTATGTCTAGGACAATTCATATTCAAGGTCTAAAATAAAAATAGTGTTAGATCCCTTTCATATTTTCTATAGAAAAGCATAGCAGTACATTAAGAGCTGTCAATTTACTTGAATTCAGAGGTTTTGTTCTACAAAATGTGACACCTTCTGACATTTGAGATGAAGCTTGATTATTTATTTATGAATCCATTTGTGTGTGTTAAAAATTGCAGCTCAAGCTATCATATTGCTCTTATTTTCTTGTAACCTGATAGATAGTGACATGTGGTTAATAATGTTATATTAGCATTTATTATAACAAATGAAGCTTTATGATGAGAGATGCAGGTATGGGAGAAGCATCATACATATTGAAAGGTGAAAAAAGGTAAATTTTTTTCAAAACATTACAAAAATTTTAACACATACCTTTATGAAGGAACACAAAACACTACAAGTAACTTAAGCATCCAAAAGGCCACTATGCCTTTTCAAATGTTCGCTGTTCTCCTCACAGTCAGAGTTTTTTCTTTTGCGAGAATCAAACCGGACACCGGTTTCTTGGACCACTCTTTCGCTGTTTTTAATCGCTGAGATAATATTCTCCTTAGAAGGTGCTACTAATGTTAACTCATCCACATTTCCATTGGCAGCTGGCTCCACCAAGTGCATCACAATTCTTTCTAAACGCTTGGGGTGCTCTACAGGCGCCTCATCCACAGCCACAGATTTCTCATTTTCCAATTTATCTGTATCAACCATCACAGAATATTTCCTTTTCATTTCATCCATCATTCGCTGCCCGTATTCCTCCCCTATCACACTGTTGACACAGACAAAGCTTTGCACCTTTTTAGTGTCTTTATCAATTTCTAGAAATCCTCTAGTTCTCATGTAAATGAAGTGACCCGATCGTGACATCAGCCTGTAATAAGACTCTCCAAACTCCCTGCTTTGGTCATACATCTGACGCAACACACAAATAACCCAACGGACGTCATCTTTGTGCATGAAAAAGAAAGCGGAAGTACCAGTTACCTCCTCTGTCATGTAACCGGCTGCCAAGGAGATGCTTTGATCGCATTGCACAATTCTGCCATCAATTAAATGCCTAGTCCAGTACTCTGAATATGCAGTCGGTGGCAACATTCTTGCTGGCAAGCTATTGGTTAGTATGTGGACCATTCCAATGAAAACATAGTCATTTCCGCTGGAGGAAAAAGTGCGGTGGTGCCTCACACGTTGCCTCTTGATGGTTTGCTCTTCCTGCACTCCATTAGCAGTGGCACGATCTGAACGACGTAGCACACCATCTATTCTACAACGCTCATACCTAGGAGGGTCTGATCTAGCTCCAGCTCTCATTATTCTTATATGAAAGTTATGATGTTGTTCAAATAATTTTGGACTGCAACCAGTCTGCAACTCTACTGGGTAAATGTGTTGTCGTAGAATCTCCTTATCTTCATGGTGAACATAATTGTAAAAGTCTTGGCCTAAGAGATCTATGTAACAATATCCCAGCTTCTCTTGAACGTTGTGGGACACGTTACAAATGCGGCCCATGCACGTCACAGCTAACATGAAGCCACCGATGAGATCAAAGAATTTAAGTATAGCAGAGGACCACGTTTCCAGATGACGGCATTTGATTGAATCACCAAATATGTGTTGGTTCCGCAATTCACTTGCAACGAGTCGCAGGACACTTGTCTTGTCCACCTTACGCTGCGAGTGGACGATGTCAGACAGCAGGGACATCATTTGAGCGATTTGAGAGTTAAACTCGCTTCTCCTGTGTTTTTCCGCAATAATTCGCGCTTGACGATCGCTCGCCTTAACCACTGGTACTTCAGGGGAGTGGGCATCCGATGAGGAATCCCCGTAGCTTCCTGCAGCTTGAATCTCAAACTTTTGCGGCACGGCGACAGCCATACCCGATAGCCTTGAGCTGCCTGCAGCGCCGGTAGACGCCATCATTATGGTCAGGTCACACTACCCTTGCTTAGATGCGATTCATTAACATTATCAAAATGTATGAATAAATGAGAATAAACATCGCTACAACACGTCTTGTGATTGAATAACAAATCGGTCACATCCACGACACTGCTGTTTACATTGGTATATATCGCCACTGTACGAATCTTTACACTTCCTAAAACTATTAAAATGTTCACAATTCACAAAATATGAATAATAATTCCTTGTTTAGAATCAAGTTCAACACTTCGAAAACCAGTAACAAGTGCGGCGCAGACCGAACGCTACCTACTCAACGTTTGCCGATTATTCACAGACTAAAAACCTGTCGTGAAGTTTGATGTTTGAAATGTCAATAGCTGTCAAATGTGCAATTAAGCGCGTGATACACATACTACCTAGTAGATGGCATGCTAGATGCTGGCATGCTAGGTACTAGCAGAATATACATGCTAGTAAACTTCTATGTTCTACGTATGTCACGTTTCTAAAAGTTCACAAAATGAATAGATAATAAGAAATAATTAATATTAATTATGAATAGGTATGAAGAAATAATTAGTGTTACAATACAACTCGCAAAAAATAAAAAACAAGCACAAAACTTAAAAAGATCTTAGCTTGAAAGTTGCGATTTACTAGCAACACGTTACGAATCTCCCGTCCCACTTCTCCTCAAGGGAAAAAAATCAAACAGCTTGCGATCAACTCGCATGCTTTGTACTGGCAGAACCTCGATACACATGCGAGTAACTCGGTTTTGCCTGTAGCTGGCATGCTTTTGTGCGAGTAACTAGCATGTGTATCACGCGCTTTACCTAGGTAATAGGTAGTCAAAGAGCATAAAAAGCAATCGTTTTTCAGGTACCTAGTAAGTACCTAGGTACATTATTAATATTGGCACTGGGTTCTTTCTTCTTGCATCGTACAGAATAAGTATGTATTATGGTGCGGTTAAACGGCGCGCTATAACACGAGCCGCGCCGCGCCGCACCATCCGTGTAGGCGCGGCTCGGCTTAATGCGGACGCAAGCCTGCTCGTTTATCGGGCAAAGTTTGCCGAGCCGCACCGAGCGTAGTTGTTTACACGGCGCGCGGCGCGCCGAGCCACGCGCCGAGCTAGGCTCGGCTCGTGTTATAGCGCGCCGTTTAATCGCGTCTTTAGAACCTACTACCACCTATCTCTGAAAAGGACAGAGAATAACTTACGTAGGTAGGTATTATATGTGCGTATTATAAGGACAATGAAATTATTTATATAGGTACCTACTCAATGGTAATTATTATACTTTTGCTTTAATATGTACGGATTTCTTCGTATAAGTACGTACGAAATTTCGGCATACCATATGGAAAAACAGGCGTACTGCTGTTTGTACGAAAATTCTTATTCTTACACGCAATACAATGATACAAAATTATGATATACTTACCTAATAATTTTTATATCAACCTTTTGTAGTAATTTTTTTTAAACTCTTCTTTACTAACCGATAGACGTCCAATGCAGGTCTCTTGCATAGACTTACACACAGGTCTTGCGCCGCTTGAATCCAGTGGCTCCCTGCGACTCGTTTGATGTCGTCGTTCCACTTAATGGGGGGTCTGTCAACATGCTCCCAACCTTGCGCTTCCCGGTGCGGGGTCGCCACTCCAGCATCTTGGGACCTCATCGACCATCAGCTCTTCGAACTAAGTGCCCTGCCCATTTCCACTTCAGTTTCGCGACTCGCTGAGCTATGTCTTCTTTGGTTCTCCTACGGATCTTCTCCGCAAGGATACTCCAAGCATAGCTCTCTCCATCGCCCACTAAGTGATGCTGAGTCTTCTTATAAGACCCATAGTTACCATATTGAGGTACCATGTTTCGGATCCATTAGTAATCGCTGGCAACACGCACTGTTCGAAGACTAGTCTTCAGGCACTGAGGCAGTTTTGTCTTCAGGCAATTTTTATTTTCCATACATAGGTATTAGATAACTATGTGCATTTTACGGTGGCCGCGGGCCCGCAAACGCCTTTGAGTACCTACTTAATAGGTATTTCACTTACTTACTAGGAATAGGAAAAATAATGTATAACATAAAAATAAATTAACTTTATATTTTTTTTGTGTCACCATTCATGTAAGCGTTGATAGCCTAGAGGTTAGGTCTTCGGTTTCATTTTCAGGGAGTTCGAGGTTCGAATCAAATAGCTGTTTGGAGTTTTGTATGTCTTGACTGTGCACAGTCATGTTTATTTAATTGCTCAAAAGTCAAAACCATGGTTTTGAGCAATTAAATATCACTTGCTTCAACGTGAAGGGAAACATCGCGAAGAAACCTGCCTGACTGAGAGTTGTCCAAAATATTCTCAAAGATGCGTGAAATCTGCTAATCCGCTATTTGCTAGTCTGCTGAACTATGGCCAAAAGGGTAGGAGATAAAAAAATTATCCCCAATTTTATCCACTGACAAGAGATAAAATTATCTTCACCCTATGCTTAAACCATGGCGACAGGGGAAATGAGAAGCAATCTCCTATAAGTATATTCACAGTGGATATTATTTCTACCGTTTTGCCCATGCTCGACGGTGGATAAAACTGAGCGAGGGGATAAACATTTATCCTTTCCCCGTGGATAATGGTGACTTACACAAAGTTGTGGTCTTCCGTCTGAATTAATAACATTTTGTGACCATCGCGCGGCGTTCGTTATGGATTATCCTTGCTGTATGTGAGATATTATTTATTGCCGGTCGGGCCACACCACGCTCTCGATCCAGTCGAGGTAGCGGGACACGCGCGTGTACACGCCGGGCACGGGCGAGCCGCAGCCGCGCCCGAATGACGTCACGCCCACCAACCTCCAGAAGCCGTCATAGTTTGTCAATGCCTGAAGTGGCCCACCGGAGTCACCCTGCCGACAACAAAATATAGAAATAAAATAAAATTGAACACGTTACACGCCCACATCCAACAATCGGTGACCGATTTTTCTAATTATTCATATATTTTAAGTCAATAGAATAGAAATAGAATAGAAATATTTTTTTATTCAAATAAACTTTTACAAGTGCTTTGGAATCGTCAATGAATCTACTACTGGTTCGGAATGCAGTTCCTGCCGAGAAGAGCCAGCAATAAACTCGGCGGTTGCTCTTTTCAATTATTGTTATTATCACAACATGGACAAATAAGTCTGAAATAATTTATTACCTATTATTATTATTACTTCGGGTTCGATTGCCGACGCGACGACGGGGAAATTTGGGAATTTATAATTTTTAAATTGTCTTTGGTCTGGTCTGGTGGGAGGCTTTGCCCGTGGGTAGTTAGTTAGCTAGCTAGTGCTAGTGGTAGCGCCAAGAGATTTAGTGTTCTGGTACGATGGCGCGTAGAAACCGATTAAGGTATTGGTTGAATATACACTGCCATACCTTCTCCAAGTTAGCCCGCTACCATCTTAGACTGCATCGTCACTTACCATCAGGTGAGATCGCACTCAAGGACTATCTTGTCATTCAATAAAAGAAAGAGACTTACAACGCCAAGATAGCGTCAATCAAGTAGATCCAAAAAAGCAACCACAGCAGCAAGTCCAGTGTTAATCATAAATTAAATTTAGAGGTCAGTGCTTTTACAAGGCCATGTGTAGACATGGCCTTCAGAAGGGAGTATACTATTTTCCCCTGTCACGCAGAGTAAGAAGTAAACTATAAATATAATGTCCTCCCGGCCGAATCCAGCCACGGCGACCAATCTCCACAGGGATTGACTCCGCGGGAGATATTATATTGCACAAGTGTGTACGCAAACACAGGTGCATTCTCTATTCCCTTACAGTTCTCCCTTATAGTTCGATGGGACACAAATCCGACACGACCGGAGAGAGATCAAGCGTAGGACCGACAGCTTTACGTGCTCTCCGAGGCACTGGAGTGAATCACCGCCAACTTCCTAACTCCGGGCTAGTACCTACTGAGAATTTCTTGATAAAAAACCCCAATTCATATTTTTATGACCCAACCCGGGAATCGAGCCCGGAACCTTGTCATCTGCAGTCAAACTTGCTAACCACTAGACCAATGAGGCAGTTAAAGAGTAAGAAGTACCTGGCAGGCGTCATGCGAGCCGTTGGGGTCGCCCGCACAGATTTGCTCGTCGGTGATGCCCTGCGGCAGAGGACGCTGCGGCCGATAGTCCTGCCCGCACTTACTCCTCGACACCACAAGCACGGCTGCCTTCTGCAGAACTTTACTCGTGATTTTCCCTGCATATTATTATTCCCTCGTTAGTGGTCATAAGTCACAACCTTTCCATAGTCGGTTGTCAACCCTATCGGCGTTATTTTCTGCCACAATAATTGGCCGAAATTCGTCGCAACTCGCAAGGTCATTAAAGTTCCGAAAAAAAAACCAGAATTCTTATCTGACTGTTGTACGCCCGTCTGAATGTCAAGGCTCTTTTATTCAGAAACGGCTTTAATGGGTAAGTACTAAGTTGATACTGAATACAAAGATCAATTTTCTCTTAATGCTGTGAAAATTCAAAGTTTCTAGCTTGACTATATGAAAAGTTACAAAGCGTATTTCCATACAAAATTCCATTTACGTTTTTGCCATTACTTTAAATCTAGGCGTTTTATCATATTAATAATATTGTAATGTTATTTTAATTGTAAAAAAAAATACATTTTATGATGAAAATTATATCCTCCATTTTAAGTACCTATACATAAAACAGGCAAGTATGGAACCCCACACTGCGCGTCGCCTGATGTCCATTTTTATATGTCGCTCATTTGCGACAAGGGTGACATAATTCAAAATTCACCAACTTTAGTGTCGAAAATTTATACCCTCTGCTATAAAAAAAACATTACGCTAAACACAAAAAAATAAGAGCGAAAGAGATTGTTACTTTATGCTCTGTCCCACACTGGCCACTGCGTTGTTTCGAGACCGCAGCATCCACAGAACATTACTCCCTAACGAGAGATACTCTCTCTTCGTCGAATTTGAATTATGTCACCCTTGTTGCAAATGAGCGATGTATTACCCTTTCATCTCAAGTTGGCCGTCGTCGACCGTTACAAAATGACGTCATACCGTACCGTTAACAAGAAAGTAATAATTGTATTTTTTACTGTAACCACAACTATGACGGAAGTTTTCTTCTCTGGCAATGCTTTTCATGGCAATGACATCTTGAAAGTCTAAAGACGTAATTCTTACTTTCTTATTTTTTTCCACTTGAATAAAGTCATTATCATCAATTAAAGTAATTAACAGTTTGCGCTATGGAAAACTTTTCCTTTTTTACTCATCGTAGGAGACGATACGCTAACAATAGTAACCAAACAAAAATAAATAACTAATTTAAAGTTAACAAAAACATTCCAGACGTAACAATAACAAAATTTTGAAAAAATTTGGTACTGACAATTGCGAGCGATACTTTGCTATCCGTACTAATACTTGAGGTGCGATGCGGGGAAGCGCGAGGCGATGTAGCGGCCAACTTGAGATGGAAGGGTAGTACACAGTTTCTTTCTTAATTTTGAATAAACTCACGTGTAGTATTAGTTACACCCCAACCAGAGACGGTAAGGCTAACTGAAGGATCTTCGTTTTTTGTATACAAACAGATTGGGTTCAAGTTTGACGAAAACACGACGGCCTGCGCCAATCTTTAACGATAAACGAGAATTTTATTAAAATATAAAAAAAAAGAGATAAGTATTAATATTAATAATATAAACGTAAAAATTCTTTTTACAAAACCGACTTGAAACGCCATTACAAAGTATATCAATTGTGCCTATAAAATTTGAAAAGTTTCTCGATTTCTCCAGGATACCATAAAATCAGATCCTGACCTGTAGGGTTAACATGCGCGCCACGAAAAAGTTTTGTCTACGCGTTTACTCGAAATCTCTATGTGAATCCCTATGGAAATTCACGAGTAAAGTGTAGATAAAATTTTCTCGTTACGTGCATGTTAGCGCCACTGATGACTATGGGACCACCTAGAAAGTATACCTACCCTTTCAAACAAAAAAAGAATTTTCCAAATTGGTCCAGGCGTCTTCGAGTAATCGGAAAACATACAAAAAAAATTAAAAAAAAAGATTCCGACGAATTGAGAACCTCCTTCTTTTTTGGAAGTCGGTTAATTAAATCAAACTTTACAAACCAACAAGAAATGAAGCCTTCTGATGACGGAAGACTGTAAAAGCCGTCTACCGTCATCAGAAGTTAATGTCATACGTTTCTACACACACATAACAACATACTTAATGTTCCCCGATTACTCGAAGATACCTGGACCGATTTGGAAAATTCATTTTCAAAAATAAAATAGGTTTTAAAATAATTACTTTTTACAAAAAATTTAACCGACGATATATACATATACGCGACGATTTGAGAACCTCCTCCTTTTTTTTCGTCGGTTAAAAAGTAATGCCACGTGGACTAAAGTCCCTAAACAATAAATAACTTACTTCAGCAAGACTAAGTCGTTGTATTTAATGGGGCTCGTGTAATTCGGATGCTTGATAACCTGCTGTATGCTGAAGTCGGTGTCGCTGTTCCACTGGCCTTCACCAAGGTATACGACGCCCATTCGAGCTATCGTAGGTGCTTTCCTGTACGACACAAACAACCATATTTAATAGTACATTGTGGTACAAGTGTGGAGCATTGGTAATATTGAGAGCCGAGCCGTTAGGTGAGGGTCTTAAGATAGCCGAGGACGGTAATCATCAATACACACGTGTATCATACGACGTTTTTCAACACACTTGTGAAGAAAATAATACTAAAATAGTACAATTAGGTAAAATAGTAAAATTAATCAGTTTTCCGGAATGCGCACGCACCTTTAATGGCGATCGGCCATAGACTAAAAGAATGAGGTTTCTTTTTTTGGCTTTTCTCGGATAGCGTTTAAGCCACGTATAAAATGGAGAATTTCAAATTTTCTTTATTACAGAAAAAAGAAAAGTTATATTTGAGTGAAAGTTTTATCTATATATATAAAATTCAAAGTCCTGACAGACTGACTGACTGAGATATCAACGCACAGCCTAAACTACTGAAGTGAGAAACTTGAAATTTTTACGCACACTAAGAAAGGATTATTGGAAATTCCACCCCTAAGGGGTTTAAATAGGGGATGGAAGTTTATATGAAAGTCCGTCATTTTTCAAGCTGTTTCCATCAAAGTTGGTGTTAGAGCTTTCAGTTAAAAATAAAGAAGTACGTGTGTCACAGTTTTTGAAAATTCCACCCCAAAATCTAATTCCATGCGGACGAAGTCGCGGAGGCAAAAGCTAGTTTATTAAATACGTAGGTACAAGTTGAAATTATCTATTTAAATACGAAGTTGTATGAAATGAGCAAGCAATAGGCACATTAATTTGTTTGTAACACGACCTTTTTTGTATAGAAACTTTTTAAGAACAAAGCAATTCAACAAATAAAATTAAAAAAAACTCTATAGCTCACTTGTGAATAATAGTAATGAAAAAGTCACAGTTTGATTATAGGTGTCATTACGTGCCTAATTGCGGTGAACTTGGAGCCACTTTATGAGCAAGTGTGTTGAAAAATACATTACATTATTTGTGATAATTAATAATTGCCTAGTGATTTGGTAAATGTGATCTATGAATCTCATCACTTTTATTGGTTATTATTAATACTTCACGACTGTCTTCGTTAAAAGTAATAAAACAAACAAGAAACAAACTGAGAACCCCTCTAACTCCCATCCAACTCCTGCCTACTGCCACCCCTTAACCTAACTAAAAGAATCTGCAGTATTATTATGTATTCTGTGCCAACAGTAAAGCTCCGCTCCCGCCTTTTAAACTAATCAATAGTAAGGATTTCCGTATTCAAGTATTTCTGGATGGTTACAAAAAAAATAACCACGAAGAGTGGTGGGAGCTACGCTTCGCTCCGCACCCGCCACAACCTGCTAACCTAACCAACAGTGAGGATATCAGGTTCAAGTATTTCTGGATGGAAAAAAAATGACCAACCCAACAAACTATATTCATATTTCCAAGAAATATGTTTACATTTTTGGAGTCCTTATTGTGGGTTAGAAGGTTCTGGTGGGAGCTGCACAGTCTTCGTGGATATTTTTTTTATAACCGCCACGAAAATGTAATATATTTATTACATTCACCAAAATTAAGGTGTAATTATTAATAATAACCGATTAAAGTGAATAATAACTCAATAATAATAAATAAGTGAATAGTAAGTGATCACTTTTACTATCAATCTTTGTAATTAATAATAATCCTATTAATGCGAAAGTTTGTATGTTTGTTACTCGATCACGTCGCAACGACTAAACCGATCTGGCTGAAATTTGGCACAGAGATAAATTATAGTCTGGATAGCACATAGGCTTTTTATTCCGGGAAATAAGATAGTTCCCGCGGGAATAGAAAACCTTAATCCACGCGATTGAAGTCGCGGGTATCATCTAGTGATTGATAATAATTATTATAATTTTCCAGAGGCGTTCATTTTTCCATTTCCATAATGGCCCAGGGAAGATTGCAGCTTGATGTGGCACAGGCAGCTTAAAATTTTATACGTGCAGGTGGTTTGGGGCTATTCCCCCTGAGATGAGCCCAATGGCGTCGCGCAAGGAAGGCCCCGGTACGTGTTCTTAGGAGATCCCGGAGCCCTCCAGTATGCGCTGAGGGTGGCCACCAAGGGGGTTTTAGTAGGTAAAAGTCCTATATAATCCGATTTCTCCTCCCGGAGGTCGGGTATCTTAAGAAGATTTCGCCCCCGTTAACAAAAAAAAGGTAGGTATACCTATCCACGCAGTGAGCTGCCGTCAGTACATAAGAGTCAGATATCAACGAACCACCACACAGGAAGTCATATTTGCCAGATTTCATTTTGTACCCAAGTGATACCTAAAAAAATATTCCCATTTTACACAAGTGTAATTTAGAGTCTGTTCAAAAAGAGAACTGCCGTGGGATTGGAGAGCGCAGCCGGAGTAAGCAGGCAATACAATAGCGCAATATACAAGTGTTAATTCACTGTTTGGCCACAACGATTCTCTGTTTGAACGCTAAAAACTTCAATACCCGTGACGTCATGTGGTATCTATGGTCAGCGTAATGGTCTAAAGCCAAGAGCCGGTGACACTAGAATTACACTTCCACGGATTTTCAAGTTCTATATAAATAAATTGATAGTAATAGTCATAGTTAGGATTGCACGTCTTAAAACTGAATAGCCGGACAGACCAGACAGTTTAGCCGGACTATGGGTAAAAAGGCCGGACACCCTAACTTTTTAATCTTAGTAAAATAAGGCTTTTATATCATTTACCATTTTGAAACAACAATAAAACTACACCGAGCGGAAACCAACACGTGAAAAAAATTTAAAAAATGGCGAAATGTAATAAGCCTAACAAAAGCCAGACAGTCTGGAGTCTGGACACGGTCTAATTTGGCCGCACACCAACCAAAATTAGCCTGACTGTTTCCAGCTTTATCCGGACGCCTGGCAGCACTAGTCATAGGTACCTACAACATAAGTTCGGTGTGACAGGATGTTTTTTGATGTTTTGTCAGGATGAAGAGGTTTTGGTCGAAGCCGAAAATTTCCAATTCCATCATGAGCCGGAATTTAATGAACTGTTATGAATGCATGAGAGGACGAAAGAAGATGTGTCGCGCGGGAGCAGGAAACACTTGCACGTTACTAAAAATAACATTTTATTACGGTTTCATTTGATAGCCTGAGGTTATCTTAAAAACCTATTTTACAAGAAGTTTAAAAAATATATAAGGATAAACGCTGAAATAACCATATAACTGGGCTCTTGATCTACCATAATAATTTCATTAAGTACATAGTAGGTACATATTATAAGGTAGGTACTTTATGCGATGGATAGAAAAAAATAATTGGCAAAGTTACAATTTATGGATATGGTTAGAACTGTTTCGACGTTGCTTAGAAAAGGCTCTTATTTTATTCTATTTTTTCTTTCTTTTTGTTTTTTCACATCATTAGGTACCTATAAGTATTTGTAGCGTTTTATATTAATTCCACATGTAAATAATTTCTATAGGTTCATGTTTCTAAATTGAACTACGTTTGCATAGACTCCCGAACTTACGCAAGACTCTTTAAGTCACGAATCACGATAATCTTACCATATGTGGAAACTCTCCAAGGGAAGCATTTGTTCCACCTATGATGTGTGTTTGCAGAGGCGGTAAGTTTGAGGCAACTATTTTTTGACATTCTGTAATGAATAAAATAAAAATATCAAGCAATCGCATTCTAAAGCCATTTCGCTTATTTGCTGCAATGTTTTATCCCGAAAGATACAACAACCTTTTGCAGCAAAATGGTGAAAAGGTAATGTGTATTTTTAAGCGACGAAAAAAAGGAAGTTCTCAATAAAATTGGTCGCGTATACTTTTTTTATGTATGACGACGTATAGTCCGGTTTTGATGATTCTTTTTTAATGGATAGTTTCTACCTCCAAGTTAGTTAGATTTAAATTTGGAAAAGAAATTCCACCTCTAATAAGGGTTCGCCTTTGTCGCACACGGTTTTCCCGATTCTATCACGCACAACTTTTTACTGGGTTGTCCAATTTTGATGATTTTTTTCTTATTGAATAGGTTCGATCACAAAAAATATTACCTCAAAGTTGGTCCCACTTAAAGGACATCATCCATTTTGGGCTTAATCTGAAAGTGCCGGCCAAAAAAAAATTTTGCTGTATTTCGTTAGAACTTGTCCCCCTAAACATTTTTTATTATGACACCGAAGCTGTACAACCATTGACCTTGGTTTTACTTAAGTTTAAAAATCTGTATTTTTTCCTACCAAATGAAATGTTTCTAATAATAATAATAAAAACTGGAGTGCCCAGCAGTCTGTTCTACCTCTCAGCAGCCGAGCCCGGCTGACCTCATCGCCTTTTGGCGAAGTGTGTGGTCAAGAGAGATGGAAGATGAGAGATGGATGGATGGATGCTTGAGGAGGGCTCTTGCATTGCGGCGGTAGAGGAAGCATGTGCCTCAATGTAGCCGATGAACCCAGTCTCCATCTCTCCAGAGGATGTACTTGGTGCTGTGCGCCGGGCCGCGAACTGGAAAAGTCCTGGATCCGATGGACTGCATCACTTCTAGCTGAAGGTTTTTCGTTCTGCCATGCTATCTGGCTAAACAATTCCAAGAAGCTCTCGAGCAAAGGACACTCCCGAGCCTTTTCACCACCGGAATCACTCATTTAGCTCCAAAGTCCACCGATGCCGCTGACCCGGCTAAGTACCGTCCCATCACATATCTTACTAGCATCTATAAGACATTGACATCCGTTTTGAGCCTTAAGATTTCCCGTCATGTAGGCGAGAATAGTATAATGTCTGGGGTTCAGAACGGATGTCGGTACAATAGTCATGGTACTAAGAAGCACCTTCTCATCGACTCCGTCGCGGGCCAACTGGTCAAACTAAGTTGCCGGAATTTCCCCACAGCCTGGATTAACAATGCATGAAGGCATTCGACTCGGTGCCCCATTCATGGTTCTTGAGGGTCCTTGAGCTGTACAAAGTCGATAGTACAGTTCGAAACTTCCTCGGAGAGTGTACGAGGCAATGGAGCATGATCCTTTGTCATCGTGATGAGCGGTTGACAGCTACCGATGATCAGATAAGGATACGGCGGGGTATCTTCCAGGGCGATTGTCTGAGTCTACTATGGTTTTGTCTCTCTTAATGAGCCTCACGTGGATAAAGAAGCGTCCGTGCCATGGTTGCGTTTCGTTGATCTCTTTAGGGAAACCGAAGGTACAAGATCAGGTACTTAAGACGCGGAACTACCGAAAGTGCATCCTAAAGGATGGCACTACCAACATTTGTTGAGCTTGTCGCCATCCCACTGAGTCACTCAGGCATGTGCAATCGGGATGTTCGGCTCTTGCTAACACTGAGTATTTCCACAGGCACAACCAAGCAGACAAAATCCTTCACCAAGAGCTTGAAGCTCTGAAGTACGGTTTTCTGGATGAAAGACTATAGGTACACACCGGTGCCAAAACACAAGCGTGATGGGGTACGGCTCTACTGGGACCGGTCCATCAACACTGACAGGATGATTCTGGTTAATAAGCCTGATATCGTGCTGATGGATCGGGCATAGTCAAGGATGTTTTTAGTAGCCATCACTATTGAACATGGCGAAAACCTCGTGAGAGTGGAGACAGAGAAAAACGAAAGTATCTAGATCTGGCTCACGAGGTTTCCGGCATGTGGCAAGTGGAGTCCACTGAAACCATCACGATCATTATTTCTGCAAATGGGTTGATCCCAGTCAGCCTTAATCACCATCTGAGATGGTGTTCCATCCATTCCATCATCTGGGGTTCCGTGGTAGTTCCAGCCAATGTGGTATTTTTAGGTGTGTGATCAGGATCGGATAGGTAGCACTTAACAAAACTCCAAAAAAGTAAAAAAATTGGCTTAGAAACATTTCATATACTCGGAAAAATACAGATTTTTAAACTTAAATAAAACCAAGGTCAATGGTTCTACAGCTTTGACGTCATAATAAAAAATGTTTAGGTGGACAAGTTCTAACGAAATACAGCAAAATTTTTTTTTGGCCGGCACTTTCAGATTAAGCCCAAAAATGTATGAATCGTGGAGGATCTCCTTTGAAAAATAAATTCCACACCTAAGGCTAGCTATACACGGTTAACCTGTTAACTGATTCTATCACGCATAACTTTGTACTGGGTTATCCGTTTTCTATGATTCTTTTTTTCTAGAATTATATTATGCCTCAAAAAAAAACAAATTGCCACTAAAAATTAAAGAAATTGTTACTTTTTACCAAAAATTGAACTAACGACGATAGGTAGAAGCAACTAAAAAGGGAAAAATAAAATATAAATCTTTTTAGTCTTACTAACTAAGCTCTTAAACTAATGTATGTACTTAACTAATTTTAAGTCGGCAGCAAACTTACCAATGTCAGCAATCCTGTCTTTTATTCCTGGAAAATATATGAAATACATTATACATCGTCACTTTGTGTTGTGAGGAAACAATCATATTAACAGGAAATTAAAAATTTAAAATACTTATGACATGTGAAATTAAAAAATATATGTACCTAATTCGCCATTTTGTGGTGGCGGCCATCTTGGGCCTATTTTCATCAAACATAGCTAAGAATACTCCCGACTAATTCACCTTTCAAACAAAAAAAAAAAACAAAATCAAAATCCGTTCATCCATTCGGCTGATACGATGCCACAGACAGACACACAGACACTTCAAACTTATAACACCCCGTCGTGCGTCGAAGGTTAAAAATACTGTGTAGCTAAAAGTTACCATATTTTTCGTCTCCTGTGACATTAGTGGTTGGCTTTGGTCTTTTTTCTGCTGTGGGAGGCTGGATGTATTCATTTGGACAGCATACTATTTCTATCATATCACTGAAGCCACATCTACTAAATGGATGGAAGCCAATAGATTTAACAAAACTGCAAATAAAGTTAAAATCACATAAGTTCAATTAAGTACTTAGGTATAATGTTATCAGTGTTTATTTGACCCATAGAGTCCAGGTGCTAAAGTGACGACGGAGTGGACCGACGTCGTCAGACTAGTCGCAAGGAGACGTTGGAAACAGGCGACGCAAGATCGAGGCCTGAGGAAGTCCATTTAAGAGAACTTTGGCCTGCTATGGACGTCTATATCGATTGATAAAAAAGAAAGAAGAAAAATGGAAGAAATCTCAAACTACAATGCTTAGAAAGACAATAGTCAACGCAGCAGTGATAAGCCATTTTTAGTAAGCCTTTAAAGGTCAACTACAAAGTTTCGTTGCGTTAGTATAGGTAAAATCCCACTAACCACATCACACTAATATTATAAAGGCGAAAGTTTGTATGTGTGTGTGTGTTTGTTTGTTACTTCTTGACGCCACAACAAATGAACCAATTTGGCTGTTTCGAAAGGAGATAGCCCATACCCAGGATTAAAACATAAGCTACATTTAACCCCGGAAAATTAAAGAGCTCCCGCGGGAATTAAAAAATCGAATCCAATTATTTTAAATGCGAAAGTTTGGATGGATGGACGGATTACTAATTTAGTTGAAAAGCACACAGAAAATAACTACATAGCACTCGCATGGTTGCGTTTTCTTTAACCGACTTCCAAAAAGGAGGAAGTTATTTTGAGCCTACGTTTGGAGCGGAACTTTAGAAACATCTGTTCTAAGCGTTATAGTTTGATGGAAACAAGTGTTTATTTGTAGTAGTAAGTTTGTAGTAGGTATCTAATTATGACATAAACACAGTATAATTACATTATTGTAGGTATACTGACCTTATAGCATTTTGACAATCAATCGACAGTTTACATGTTCCATTCGTTGTATTTTCTCCATTGGGAGCACATTGATCACCAACTTGAATTTTACGAATAATTAATAATGAAATTATTTACACAAAGTACACGAGGGACACGACATTAAGAGAATAAAATAAATTTTGTTTTATCCATATTAGATAGGTACCTGCTTTCTATGAATACTAGCGGCTTCGCTCAAGTTAACTTTGACTTTTCAAACACCTTTTTACCCCTTTAGGACTTGAATTTCAAAAATCTTTTCTTATCGGATGCTTACGTCATGATAGCTATCTGTATGCTTTTTAGCCCGATCCGTCCAGCGGTTAGAGCTGTGCGTTGGTTGATGGATCAGTCAGTCAGTCATCTTTGCCTTTTATACTAAGTAAGTACCTACATTAAAATTCCTGTGCCTATTAACATCATAATATAATAATTATGCGATATGGGTCTGGTGGGAGGCTTTGGCCGTGGCTAGTTACCACCGTACCGTCACAGACATGCCGCTAAACGATTTAGCGTTCCGGTACGATGGCGTGTAGAAACAGGTTAGGGGTATGGGTTAAATGTACACTGCCATACCCCTTCCAAGTTAGCCCGCTCCCATCTTAGACGGTATCGTATCATCGTATGTAACGTGTCGAATTGATAACCTCCTTTTTTTGAAGTCGGTATAAAAATAAAAACAATGTAATATTTACCTTCTCCACCAATAATAACTTTAAATAATAACAAACACCACAAAATAGAATGATTAAGTCCGAGCAACATATTGGTTTAATACTTATAGTCACTAGTCACAATGCGATTTTCCTTGACCTTAGGTATTTCTTGAAATAAACTCTTGGGCAAACCCAACTTATCTGGCAAGAATTTTAATCAACTTGTTATATTAATAATAATTATTAAATACAAAACAATATTATTTAATGATTACTACGCTATGCTATAGACGTAGTTAGCAGAATATTAATTTATATGGTTTATTGTTCACAATTTTGAATAAGTAAGTATAATCTATTGATGTTGGTCGCAGTTTTTACAACCTGCCCGATCGAGGACAAAGTGGGAACTGTAAATTCCGCAAAATACAGTAGGTAAACGTGAGGTAAACAATCAAAGTTTGGGACATAAGGACATTGTGGGAAAACGTGGGGAAAATTTTGCTAACGTTTATCAGTTTCTATCTGAATTAGGGAATGCAAATCTCGCGAGATTGGGGCTCAAGCGAGATCTCGCGAGATTGTAAATAACAATACTGCGAGATCTCGCCAATTTCGAGATCTCGCGAGATTGGCAGTTTTGTGTGTTTTTTTTGCAAATAATCACAATAGTTGAATAAATTAGGAAAAAAATAATAAAGATTACAAGTATTATAATATTTATTTTCACGATTTTTTTCAATAGACTTTTATGCATCACATTGTCTATAATTTTTTAATAAACATCTAAATAGTAAACTTTGACGTACGTATCTATCAAATCACTGTGGAAGCACTGTATACCTACATAGCAGTTTGGTTACCTATTGTAAAAAAAATTATTTTTTATTTTTTGAAAAGCAACTGTTGAGTTTCTTGCCGGTTCTTCTCAGCAGAATCTGCATTCCGAACCGGTGGTAGATCTATGACATGTCATAAGAGCTACAAGTTGGCCTACATGAAATAAATAAATTTTGAATTTGAATTTGAAATAACAAATGAAAGAAACAACTGTCTTCTCTTCTAATATCAAACGAAAATCTTTCAGTAATTTAAAAATTAATTCGCGCACCGAACGAAACCGGCTTTTTTATGCTCGAGTGCAATCTCGTTAATCTCGCGAGATCTCGCGAGATCGAGATTGCATTCCCTAATCTGAATATTATAGTATTATCCTATCTTTTTTAATAGTTTTTAAACAATGTCTCAAAATACAATCAAAAAATTAACTTTAACTGTTAAAAATCGGCCAAGTGTGAGTCATACTCGCGCATTGAGAGTTCCGTGTATTGTGAGGATTATATTTATTACTAGCTGATCCCCGCGACTTCATACGCGTGGACTAAGAGTTTTGGATTCCCGCGGGAACTGTATAATTTTCCCGGATAAAATGTAGTCCACGTTTAACACGTGATATGAGCCATTCCGAACAGCCCAGTCGGTTCATTTATTAGGGCGTGAAGGAATAACAAACATCCATTCATACATCCATCCTTGTAAACTTTCACATTTATAATATACGAGGATTTGAGGAGTAAGTAAGCACTATGACCAGCTTGTATATTACTGGAGACGTGACGGCACTGGAATTTTTGGATGAAAATTTTTGACCTCTAAGAAAAAACGGCCTTGGCACACAGACAGACGGACAACAAAGTGATCCTATAAGGTTTCCGTTTTTTTTTTCGGAACCCTAAAGATTGCAAAAAACCTTCCTTCAACAATAGAATGGCGGACAGTAGTTAAGCCACATTCAAACCTATTTGATTTAGTATAGTAGACGTTTTAGTAACATCAAAATGTATTAAAACCTACCGTGTCTTCATAACATCAATGTTATGGATGTTGTAGATAGGATACTCAAACACTCACGTATTACACAATATGTTATGTATTAGTCAAGTATATAGTCCGTATATACTAATGTACACTTCAGGTACACATAATGTTTGGTACACCACCGACATGCTGCTCGGCCCGTAGTCCTAGCACGACTGACTAATGACTCAATGGGGCATGTAGATATTTATTTTTTATAATATGTTTCCTCCAATATTTACAGACTACCCTCTGTATGCTACAAAATTTTGCGCATCGCCACGCTGCCTCACATACTGTGTAATACGAGTTAATGGTTGTGTAAATAACACAAAGAATATACTTTTGATTTCGGGAGCGTATTAAATAAAAAATAAAAAACCTTTTTACGTCTGGCCGATTCGGAGGCCCTGGATTTAATCATTGTAAAACGGTCCCACGGGAAAGATGATGTCTCGACGGTCAAAACTGCAACGTTGGCTTAGATTTCTCAGAAGTACATGTTAATCTAGTGCGGACGGCCGAGTCATCATAACTCCTCCATCCCTAAGAGGAAAATTATCGGAAGGATCAATTTGAGACGTGTTCCGATAATTTTGCTTAACCTTTAAACATTTTGGCGATTTTAGCCAGATTACATAAAATAAAAACATGAAAATACACAAAATTATTAATCCTAATGTTACGTAACCTAAAGTTTCACTGAAGTTATAGTCTTTCTTATCTTTAAAAACACTTTCAACAATCGCACTGTGTTTCAACGAAAAGGCCATGTATTTCACTTCATCTAAGCTTATTCCTTTCAAATTAACTACACTTGCACCGGGAGTCGCATTTGCTTTTAATTGGGGTAGTGTAATAACTGGAATTTTCTTTACGTCATCTGATTCTATGAAGGTGCGGTGGTTGAGGCGAATTCCGTGAATTTGGAGTTCACAAGGTTCGTCGATCGTCATCAGGTAAGTACCAAATACAAGCTGCTTACTGACCTCGTGACCACATTGTTTCGTCAGTGTGGACCTCAGTCTACTGTAGAGGAGCCAGCTATCTGCGTTGACTTGCTGGACCTTGACCTTTTCAACCTGGACTTCATGCTGCTTACAAGGAGTAAGATCATCCTCAAATTTCATAAGCTGCTCTATACATGTAAGTTCATAATGTAAGGCTTGATTTTCTGCAGTACACAGGAACTGATCGCCGGTAGAGATCGAACGACATGGTTTTACAAGCGGTAAGTATTTTACTCCTTTCGCCAGAAGGTAAGGATATTTTGGGATAATGGCTAAGGTTTTATTTACAGATTCATGGAAAATTGGCAGGGAATATATCTTAAAATAGTTATAAGTGGAATTGTCAGTAAGTGGTATTTCCATTACAAATGTTATCTGATTATTCTTAATAAATGATTTTACACAAATAGTCTCTTCTATTTTTAATAAATTTGTACCTGTTGGTGGATACACCAGGCTTTCAGATTTAGAAATTAATTCTAAATGATATAATAATTCTGTAGAGTTTACAATTGACTGATGTAAAATAGAGACTCTGCTTAAGGCTAGTGCTGTTTCGATTTCACTCAGTCTAACAAAGATAGTACGAAAACTACTTATAAATACACTAAACAATCCTGTAAGATACATTAAGAAAATCCAATCATTTGCTTGGCAGCTAAATCTTTTAGTAATATATCAACCCTTGTTAGATGATTATGAAAATGAACAGAGTTCTGATACATCATTTCAGTTACATTAATAAATCTATCAAACATTTCAGAGACAATCGTCAATTTTTTTGAAATAATCACTTTATTTTGATCTAAGTTACAAATAAGTTTTTGCAGATGAAGGGCCTGCGACTGCATCGCTACTAGCAGCACGCAGCACAACCTGCGGAGGGCGTTTTACATTTTTAATAGGAGTTTTGGTGTTTCTCTCACCTACTTGCATGGGTAAAACATTTCTTTCAGGTCGACCTATGACTTTTGCTTTGACATATCTTGGTTTATCTTTACTTTTACGCTTGTTAACATCTTTTGCAAAAATAACTTTTCCTTCTGGAAACCTAATATCAGCTTCACCACCTCTCTTTTTCCTAATCTTTTCTTTTAGCGCTACCATCTTGTCAGTCAAGTGTTTGTATAATACTCCGATTCGTTTTGCATGATCCTTAACCATTTTCTGAAAATATTGTTTTCCTAACTCTACACTATATGGGCTACTTGTGTCCGTATGTCCAAAAACAACTTCAAATGGGGTAAGTTCGGTAACAGAGTGAATGGAATGATTGTATGCCATAACCGAATACGTCATTACGGATGCCGCATCGGTACATCGCTGTTCATATTTGGCCAATCTGTATATTTCGATTATTGTAGAGTGAAAACGCTCTATTAGACCCATTGAGTTCGGGTTATTGGGGGTGCCAATATGAAGTTCAACCTTATGTAAACTTAGAAATTCTTTAATCAATTCGTTGTTAAACTCAGTACCTGAGTCAGCGCTTATTTTTTTAGGTATGCCGTAATATGAAAAGTATTTCATCAAGGCACGGACAACCTCTGGGGTTGACTTGTTTTGAATTTCGATAGCCTGACCTAGTTTGCTAAACGCATCAATGAGAGTTAAGTAAGTTTTCCCTTCAATACTAAAAAGATCTATAAATAATTCCTGGAACGGGGCATTCTGGGTTTGTGTCAACTGTAAGACAGGTTTTATGGGTTTCCTATCATACTTCATTTGCTGGCATGCTTCGCAACTATTTATAACTGCTGTGACCGTTTCTTGCATCCTATCCCAGTAATAATTTCTACGAATCCTAACTAATGTCTCTTTAATGCCGCGATGGCATGTCTTTCCTGTATGATATTTCTTTATTAGAGCTTTCTGTTCTCCTTCATCTTCTACATATACTACTCGTTCCGTGCATTCATAAAAATTAACCACGCCTTCCTTAAAAAGCTGAATTATTATATTATTGAATAATCTGCGATGTTCCTGCTCTTCAAAATAAATGAAATATTTAATTTTTGGTTTTATATGCTGTTTTAAAAATTCTTTTATCAATTCAGGATTATCTACTGGTAAGAAAACTTCTAATACTTTCTGTTTATCTCGCGAGAGATCTCTTACTTGTATTTCGTTTTTGAACCATGAAAAAACTAAAATTTGATTAGGCTTGGTGTCTATAGCCTCATTCAAAATTGGTATTCCCGTCGACTCTGGATTTAGAGCTGACTGGATTGTATTTGTTTTACTAGATTCCGATGGTATAGGGAAATCATCAATATTTTTATCGGTAAACTCTATAGAACTAGCAGTTGCAGTTCGACTCGAATCTGATATAGTTATAGTCGATGAGTCACTACGATTTAATTTCCTAGGTCCTACCTTTTCTGTATCGATAACCTTACTATTTAGATCTTTCTTACGATTTCCTTCATTTTCATCAATATTAACTATCAGCGATGCTGATGGATTTTCGTCATCAGAGTCTAAAGCGTTAATTTTAATTCGCGACAGAGCGTCAGCATTGGTATTCTGTTTGCCCTTTTTGTAAATTAATTCAAAGTCATAATCTTGTAATCGTAATCTCCAACGGGTAAGTTTACTGCTAGGGTCTTTCAATGATTGAAGCCACACTAAAGGACGATGATCAGTGTATATGTAAAATTTGCGACCATACAAGTATGGTCTTAAGTGCTTTACAGACCAGATGATGGCGAGCAATTCTCGTTCAATTGTGCTATAACGTGATTCCGTATCGCTGAGGGTACGGCTAGCATAAGCGACAGGTTTGTCGCTTCCGATCTGTCCTTGCGATAGAACTGCGCCTAGAGCTACGTTTGAAGCATCAGTCGTAAGTATAAAAGGTTTGTCATAGTCAGGATATTGTAAAAGAGGGGCATGCGTCAAGAGCTCCTTACACTGGTTAAATGCGTCAATGTATTTCTGATCTATTATAATTCGGTTACGCTTTTTCAAACAATTTGTCATTGGTTGGGTGATTTTAGCAAAATCTTTGATGAAACGTCGGTAGTAACCTACGAGTCCTAGGAAACTTTTAATCTCAGTCGTAGTTTTTGGTAGTGGGTAATTAAGTATAGCAGTAATTTTGTCATCATTAGGTTTGAGTCCGTCTTTTGTAATCGTATGTCCAAGGTAGAGCACTTCTTTTCTCAAAAATTCTGATTTGTCTAATTGAATTTTCATGTTACTTGCCCTAATTCTATCAAACACAGTTCGTAAGTTATATATCATATCGTCGAGGCTTTTCCCGAAAACTATGATATCATCCAAGTATACCATACAGTGCAATCCATGTAATCCACGTAAAACGTTATCCATAGTTCTCTGGAATGTAGCTGGGGCGGTTTTAAGCCCAAACGGCATTCTCAGAAATTCAAAGTGTCCATTTTGCGTGGAAAACGCTGTTTTCTGTCTATCTTTCTCGTCTACTTCTATCTGATGGTATCCGCTTGCTAAATCAAGTGTAGTGAAATAAGTGCTCTTCCCTAATTTGTCGAAAAGATCATTTATGTTTGGCAAGGGGTATTTATCATCAAAAGTAATATCATTAAGTTTTCTGTAATCAACGACCATTCTATATTTGACTTCTCCTGAAGCATCCATCTTTTTTGGTACGAGGTGTACGGGGGCACACCAAGGAGAATGGGATTCCTGTATTACATTATCTTTCATTAATTTGTCAACTTGTCTATTAATTTCATTTTGAACGAAAGGTGACTGTCTATAAGGTTTAACATATATTGGGTCTTCATTTTTAGTCCTGATCTGATGTTTGACTAAATTGGTAAACGTCAAAGGTATTTGGTCACAATAAAATATGTCTCTATATTCGTAACAAAGTCTGTAAATTTTTTCTCGCTCTTCGTCATTGGTATGGTCAAGTCTGAGTTTATTTAAATTTCCTTCCAGTAGTTTGTCAGTCTCTATGTCAGTATCATCTTTCATAAGATTTATATCACATTCTGCATTCCTGTACTCAGTCACTGTAAATGGGTGTCTAATAGTAACTTGTTTTGGGCTATCTGTAATATTCTGGACTACTGTATATGCATATCCATTCACGCAATTTACGATAGCGGTAGGCATACGCAATCCAGTCTCAAATTCTTGAAAATCAAGTATAGCATCTCCTGAATATTGATCAATGGGTAATCTAACTCGTTGTTCTGACCTAGCGGGTATATTAATTGTATAATTTAGGTTGTTATTAATAATCGGAATACAAGTGGAGCTTGTTCTTAATAATCGTTCTTTTAAATCTATAACTGCACCTAATTGTTGTAATAGATCATTACCGATAAGTCCGTCATAACGGGCGTCCACGTCATATAAATAGAATTTATGCCAATTTTCGCTAACAAAAGAAGGTAAAAGTGGAATCTCTATCACCTCATCGTGTATACTAGAAGCATGTGTGCTAACTACCTGAAATTGCTCTTTCCTGATAGAGTCTCTAAAATACTCATAAGCTTTTCGAGGACTGAGGAATGATCGCATACTGCCTGTATCGATCATCATTTTTGCGTCTATCTCTTCTAAATAAATGTAAGGCAGTTTTAGATTAGGATCGCAATTTATTTCTAAGATTTCTTGTCTAATACTCGAGGCTATTTCCTGAAAATCCGGAAGTGGGTTTTGACTATCATTTGCTGGTTCCAATTCGTTACAGGGTTCGTTAGGGGTTTCCATATAATTTACGTCAGCGTCATAACAGTAGTTAATGTCATTCGAGTAGTCATTTTCATCATAGTAACAATTGTCATAGAGGGTATTGTCTTCATAATCGGTCATAGTCAGTTCGTTTAACTTAAAACCTTGTTGCATCTTGGGTTGTGCTGTCCTCATGGATACATCAGTATGTTGTTGGGGTCTTTGAGTTGGATTAAGTCCAACCTGTGGTGGCTTGTAACCAAATGGTTGCGGGGGCCTATACCCGAATTGTTGAGGGGGCCTGTACCCGAATTGTTGAGGGGGCCTGTATCCAAATTGTTGCGGGGGCCTATACCCGAATTGTTGAGGGGGCCTATACCCGAATTGTTGAGGGGGCCTGTACCCGAACTGTTGCGGGGGCCTGTACCCTAATGGTTGTGGGGGCCTGTACCCGAACATTGGTTTTGGTGGTTGAACCTGACCCTGAATTTGAGGCATCCTACTTTGTGAATTATTAAAATTAAATTTAGGATGAATAGTTGGCAAGTTGGGTTTGTACCCAAACGGCTGGTTCATCGACGGCCTTGAACCTAAACCCATAGTTTGGCTATTACCATGTACACGATTTCGCATATTATATTGATCTAAGAAATTTACTTCTTCGAGTACGATACTTAAAGCCGCTTCCAAAGTCGTGGGTGATTTCAGCCTTACGATGCGTACCATACTTTCAGGAAGATTATATAGAAATACATTTAAAGCTGTATTAGTGTAAATAACCGACTTTGCATGTTTTAATTGTGGGTCGTCAATTGCATTTACTTTGGACATTAGCAACGAACGCACACATTGGATTCTGTTACAAAAATCTAGGTAACTTTCCGCGTGATGAATTTTCAAAGATTCCAATTCGATATTGATGCATGCCTCACTGCGAGGATCTCCGAAATGTTGGATTAACAATTCTTTCAATGTGGACCATGTAACAACGTCTTCTCGTTCAGACAAGAGCGCAGCTGCATCATCTCTTAATCGACTCGTTAAAACATTAAAAACGTAAAGATTTTGTTCATCATTACCCTTAAACCGATCAATCACATACTGACATTTTCGCAAATAAAGATTTAACTGTCTTTTATCACCACTATATAGAGGAATTAATTGTATAACTTCTTTAGGTATCGATTCAACGGTTGTGGTTGTCATGATGACAGAGTAATGAAATGCACAGAGGATGCAACTGGCTTTAGTAAAAAAAAAACACTTAAAACACACACATATAACACAAAGACAATAAAATAAAGAATAAAAGCACAATGTAAAATATAAAATTAAAATGTCAAATGAAAAAGAAAATTTGTAAATAAAGTTGTAAAATGTAGAGAAATAAAAAAAAATTTTTTTTTTTTTTTTTTATAATACGAAAATTTATCGCAATATAATTATGTTTAAGCAAATTATTATTTAATCAATTTATAGATTAAATGAATTTAATTCACATTTATTACTTAATTTTCATAAAATAAAAGTTGTAATAAAATAATTATTTAATCGATTTATAGATTAAATGAATTTAATTTTGTAATTTTTCAATTATTTAAATAAATATTTTTTTGTTCAATTAATAAATGTTTCTAGTTCTTCATTAGGTACTCTATTATAAAAATTCTTAGAATCTAATATAGATAAGCCCATATAATTTCATATGGCTCCTATCACTTATATATCTAAAAGTTACACAGAGCTAAGTTTAATCTCACTTGTAACACTTTACTTATTAAATAATTAAAGGTGTAGGGAGGATGGACAAAGGAATGGCGAAAAGATTTACTCACCAAACCGCTGCCACCATACTCCTTTTTTTTTATTATTTTACTCACTCCACAAAAAAAAGTTATTTATTTGGTTCAGGATAATAATTAAAAAATTATCCTCCTAGGCTGCGCCACTTTTGATTTCGGGAGCGTATTAAATAAAAAATAAAAAACCTTTTTACGTCTGGCCGATTCGGAGGCCCTGGATTTAATCATTGTAAAACGGTCCCACGGGAAAGATGATGTCTCGACGGTCAAAACTGCAACGTTGGCTTAGATTTCTCAGAAGTACATGTTAATCTAGTGCGGACGGCCGAGTCATCATAACTATATATTAAATATAAATATTTATTTGTGAATCACAACACTAGAGAGCTTTTAGATTACGCTTATATTGACTAGTAACACAATATACCTATTAAAAAAAGAGTATTAAAAATCATAAAAAAATGATAGAAACTGTTCAAAAAGAGAACCATCGTGGGATTGGAAGCCGCTGCTGTGCTTAATTACTTTTTGTTCAGTGGGCTATACTATAGTTTAGTTTTGCCTATCGATAGTTCAATATCGATAGACTATCGATAGTTTTGCAACACTACTATAGTTCACTGTTTGGCCACGACGGTTCTCATTTTGAACGGACTATTGAATATTGATTATGTCTAAGAAAAATATTAAAACATAGGTAGGTACTATACGTATTATCGACCGCAAATAATATTATGTTTATAAATAAACTTGTATCGTACGTTATCTTAGTAGGTATCATGTATGCAGAACCATTTTAAATTAAAGACAGTTTATAAAAAGTAATCAAGCAAAACTAAACCACATTATGTGGATACGTCATTACAAACTTCACGTCACATCCATTTTACAGCCAGCGATAGAGATACAAGGTCGATGCCACATGCGTTGCGGCGTTACTACTGGAGCGGCGTCGCTGATATTTGTATTGTGGCAAGCATGTATGGCATAACACGGGTTTGTATAGAAATACAGTAGCCTAAGCACGAATATTTTAACTTTCGAATTGTAAACTACTTAATATTAGTTAATTATTATCTTTACCCAAAATTGCATGCCATACATGGCAACACAGTTTCCCAACAAATTTTTGTAACACCATCTTACGTGTATTTTTGCAATAAATAAATAAATTCTAAAGGTGAAGTTAACGTCAGCAAGAAGATTTGTATGAAAATGATAGGAGCGCTCCTGTCATCTATACGAATAAATAAAATTGAAGTGTCTGTTTGTAATATCAAAATAACAGCTTTTTACTAAATGCATAATTATGTTCATGCTTAGGCTACACGACGCGGCAATGCGTGGAGTGGCATCGAACTAAAATGAGAGTTCTGTTTTTCGCGACCGCTTTTAAATGCTTCTTTAATGAGCCGAGAACTATAAACATAACTTTTATAGAATAGAAATAAGATTGAAAACAAGTGTTTTGATAGAAAAATCTAGAGTGCTCAAACTAGTTTAATTTTTTTTAATTTTCAATAGGAAACAGCAATTAATTTTTTATATTCCTTGTAGATATTTTTAACCCCCCCTTTATTTGGAGGGGAGAGGGGAATATTATTTATATTCATTATGGCTAATATCATCAAAAATACAATTATTATCAAATACGTCATAATTCTTTTAAAACCATTTATTTCTCGACCAAATGGCACAATGCCTTCCATTTGCCTCGATCGTCTATCCTTGTTTTCGATAAAAATCTATTTCGTTTTAGTTCCATAAAATTTAGGCTTCGATTAAGCCAGAAGCTAACCGCGATGAATAAGCAGCTAAACTAACCGCGATGGATAAGCAACTAAGCTAACCGCGATGGATAAGCAACTACTTGTCGTACATTTCTCTTTGATAGATCAGTCTTTATAACACAACGCAGAACTCGACTCTGTGGTGGGATTGTGTGACATGGGCTAAGGACCTTGCATCGGGAACATTCCACCTGACCCCTATGTGATGGACCGTTCACTGTCAGTCGCAAGACGAGTTTCTGAGCCTTGCAAGAGAACTATGTCCAGACGACAATTGCTGAGACGACGACGCTAAGTGAAACATTAGGGCGTGGAGCTAGGGTATTAGAAATTGTCCACGCGTGGGTGCACGGTCAGTGTGACATCCTGCCAGACAGGAACAAGCCCACACTGCGCATAAAATTCGCGCGATTTTTTCGCAATTCTGTAACACTTGCAATCATATGGAGATACCCGATTGATGGAGATTTAAAACCGCGTGAGTATAAAACTAGATTTTTTTTTAACCGCGCGTTTTTATTTCGCAGTGCGGGCTAGGTCTAACCGTCGCGGGTCGCGTGAGGTCAAGTCTCGCTGGGCTAATGGCGCACGGCCTAGGCTCGATTGGCCCACACCACGCTCTCGATCCAGTCGAGGTAGCGGGACACGCGCGTGTACACGCCGGGCACGGGCGAGCCGCAGCCGCGCCCGAATGACGTCACAGCTATCAGTCGGAACTGCCCGTCATTGGATGTCAGCCCCTGCAGTGGCCCGCCTGAGTCACCCTGTCGATAACAAACAGTCCTAAATAAGTCCTGCTTGCTGCGAGTGCACATAAAGCTAAAAAATTCCTTAGCTGTCTTAAAAGGTAAATAAATGGTTTCTCGCAGAAAGGAAAGACGCGCTAAACACAGCGCATAGGACGTTCTTATCGCACTGACATTAAAACTCTACTAAGGTGAAAAGCCAAACTAAAGAATGTCGTAAGCGCTCGGCTACGTCCGTCGGTTGGGGCAACTTGCGCCAGTTGGTGTACGCTCCGCCACACTTGCTCTTCTACTGCTAGAGTATTGTCTAAAATTGATGGCTACAGATACAGCAGAGTGACGATCGCAATCACCTCTGATTGGCTAGTAATTTCTCAAGCAAAGAACGCCATAAATTCACATAATCAGAGGCAATTGCAATCGCTACACTGCCAACATTTTCATACAATTAAAGTAAAAGTGAAGTAAACTCTATTCCCCTGTTATATAGCTTAAAATACCTTGCACGTGTCGCACGGCCCCATGAGGTCGCCCGCACACATCTGCTCGTCGGAGATTCCCCGCGGCAACTTGCGCCAGTTGGTGTACGACTCACAACACTTACTCTTCTATAACACTATATTCAACAACTCTTTTGCCCTGTAACTAGAAAGAAGTACCTGGCAGGTGTCGCGCAGCCCCATGGGGTCGCCCGCACAAATCTGCTCGTCGGAGATGCCCCGCGGCAACTTGCGCCAGTTGGTGTACGACTCACAACACTTACTCTTCTATAACACTATATTCAACAACTCTTTTGCCCTGTAACTAGAAAGAAGTACCTGGCAGGTGTCGCGCAGCCCCATGGGGTCGCCCGCACAAATCTGCTCGTCGGAGATGCCCCGCGGTAACTTGCGCCAGTTGGTGTAAGACTCTCCACACTTGTCCTTCGCCACCACCGTCACGTTCGCCTTCAGAAGGATCGTGCTCTTAATGTCCCCTGTAATGTAAACGCGAGATAAACAAAGGATTTTAGACACATAAATCCCTTCAGCACGGGTAGCCAACCGGTCGACCGCGATCGACCGCGGCTATTAGGGCGCCTTCAATTTATGCGTGTCTTGACGGCCTGCTGCGGTGCCGTTGCCATCCTGTTGTTGAGCGATCGCGGTACCGGCGCCGCGCTATAGCCGCACCGCGCGCTTTGTATGAAAAAAACGAACGTCCGTGCGCAGTACGACTAAACGCACCGCTTCGGCACCGCAGCAGGCCGTCAAGAAACGCATAAATTGAAGGCGCCCTTAGTCGAGTCGATCGCGGCATGACTTTGAAGATGCTCACGCGCACACTAATATTATGAACAAGTAGTTAGTAACTAGTTACAAAGAATTCAATTTTATGTTTTCCCTTTTAATCAAATAAACAATACTACAGAGTAACTTATACTGTTTCATTCATCAAGAAGTATTAAATTGGTAGTTCTCACAGAGTTTCGTCAGTAAACAGTAGATCTTAGCCCTAAACAAATTGGCCACCCCTGCCCTACAGTATAACGGACGTAAATTGCCCATGCCCAAAATGTACTACTACAGATTGACCTAACCATTATGTATTGGACAGAGGCGTTACTTTGCGGAATTCCATATTTTTTTTTATTTATTTATTTCAGGACGACCAACAGGTTACAATAAATTAAAAACTAAAAAAAAAACTACAAGATGAAAAAATTATTATGAAGTAATGTACACCTACTTACAGGTAGCCACAACATGCTTAAAGTTTAGTACCTACTACTTGAGAAATGTTGAGCAAACAAATACACTACGAACAATTAATTGAAGCACCTACATAAAAATTACATAAAAATTAAGAAGAGGAAGAATATGAAGATAGAAAGTGACTTGACAATTTTTTTTTAAATTTAGAAAAACTATCGCCTGATATATCAATATCAACGACCTTGCTAATGTAAAAATATTGAAGGAAAAATAAAATTATTTTGCTATATTCCGCTAAACAATTGTTTCTTGACCATTATGTTCCAAGGACAGCGCGGTTTATGGTACGTATTTACTATAAATAAATACATTGTATATTTTTATCCTTGTTTCCTTGTTGGTATATAAATTACCTCAAAGAACCACACTTCGAGGTAATTTCAGTAGCAAACTACGAACCCTTAAAATATCTAGCTCACGAAAAAGTGCCACTCTCGTTATTTCGTAAATGGTATCATTATTACAAGGTTTGTTGAAAACTCGAATGGCTGTACCAAGTTTTTACACGACTGCCCAAAAAAAAAAAAAAAAACAGTAATTTTCAAGGTTTATGTAATGCGAGTTTCTGTAACTTTGAAATGCTTGAACAGATTTGCATATGCAAATGTGAAGAGAAAAACGTCAATTATTGAATTTACCATCACAAAATCGTTTCGCTGCGGCAAAACAACAATTAATTATAATTAAGGCGTGTATATAAATAAAGCTTACGTGTTGTACTGGTTTTACCCCAACCGGTAATGGTGAGAGGTATCGTGGGGTCATCGTTCTGCGTGTACAGGCAGATAGCGTTCAAATTCACCGAGAACTGAACGGGCTGCTCCAACCTATGACGACAGACATAGTAATAATAATAATAATAAAAATAGGCTTTAAATAGTCCTGCGCCCGCCGGGGAATATCGTTCAGTGCACCTTATTGAAGTACTAGCTGTGCCCGCGACTTCGTTCGCGTGGAATAGTGACTTTTCGGGGCGCGGCTCTCAGCTCGCTTTATATAGCCACGGACGCTCAGGCGCGAGGCGTGTAGTACGTACTCTGTACGTTAAAAATGATCGCCGTGATTCTTTAAATTGACATAACTTTTTTATTTATGAACCGATTGACATGAAATAAACACTAAATGTTAAGTGAAGCTTACTACAATATATTAGTGAAAACCGTATCTAAATCGAATAAGCCGTTTCTGATATTAGCGTGCACAAACACACAGACAAACAGACAAAAAAAAAATTAATTACAATTTCGGGTTCGGCATTGATATAATAACAACCCCTGCTACTTTTTTTTTATATATTTCCATTGTACAGACACCACTTTTCTACAATTTTAGTATATGGGTAGTTCTACGATAAGAGGTAACTTGTGCGGCAGTCAGTTTAAAATAGAAATTTTACTCTATATGTTGTTATTTTTTGCAATGAAACACATCACCTAAATGTACTTTATTAAATAACATCACGATTCAATGCCTAATTAAAGTATATTTTTCTGAAATTCCTTATAAAGTCTAAAAAAGTCTCTAACCTGGCCTGTCCCCCTGTCGGTTTCAGTTCAATTTGAAACGATACATACTTTCTTTGTAGCAGTTATTAAACTAAAGTATGTTAAACACAAACTTCAATAAATGTATTCAAGTATTGTTAAGGAAAAATAGAACAATATTTATTTATTTGCAATATATTTTAAACTTAACTTTTGTCCCACTGTTTTTGGGTATCTACTCTAGAAAATTTCATTCCGCTACTACAAACACAAATATAAAACGGCCATATTCCAAATAGTGCTCAAAGTCATCTACTGACGTGAAGTTCGTAATGCAAAACACGTGAGCCGTTAAGAGCGCCGTCATTTGTTAGTTGTTGCGACCGTTGATTCAAAGTAGTCGTTTCGCGAGGTCATTGTGTCTCTCACCTGGCAAGTCATAAAAGTTATATTATTCATTCAATTTATTTGCATTTACTGGTCTAATTAAATAATGATGGACTAGTGAAAGTGTGATACATAATGTACCGAAAAACTTTTTATGTCAATTAAAACAATACAATTTATCATGAAAACGTCTCTCACCTGCCATATTTCACCTGGCAAGATAAATGTCAGGAGAGAAACTAGTTGACCAGGGGAGATAAGGTTAGTGCAAACAAACAAAGTAAAAAAAGTCAAAAAAGTCAACAAAGTCAAAAAAGTCAAAAAAGTCAAAAAAAGTCAAAAAAAGTCAAAAAAAGTCAAAAAAATCAAAAACCGTCAAAAATGACAAAAAGGTCTTTTTTGACATTTTTTGAATTTTTTGATTTTTTTGATTTTTTGACTTTTTAATAAAATATGCATAAAGTGACTTGCCCTTACGTGAAAAGATAAATAAATAGAACAAAAATCATAATATAAGTGTTTAATGAAAAAACAGCTACTTTTCTCCGTGGCCGTATTCTCTATGGACTTAAAACCTCTTATCGTAGAATCACCCATATGTATGTATAGATAAGCATTTAAAATAACCCTGCGTCCGCCGGGGAATATCGTTCAGTGCACCTTATTGAAGTATTGAAGGATTAAAATCCAGTTATTGTATTCATCGCTCAATTGAAATCAACTCTCTCATGAAGCCTCTACGCATTGGATCTATGTCACCGCGCAAGCTTAAGTTCCGGGCTCTTATTATTATTATTTTTTTATATAAAGGATATTAGTCAAGCTGAACTTGACTTATACTCTCCTCTCCACTCCAAATAAGCGAAAAGCTTGTGCTAGGAGTGGTACGACAATAGTGCAACGGGTGGGGCTCGAACCTGCGACCTTTCAGTTTTCAGCCCGCACCGACTCGCTGTTGAACTGACTATTACCAAGCTCTATCACACCTATATTATACAGGCTATTGAAGTAGTATCTATAAAACACGAGTACACAATATACGTACTTCAGCAAGGCTAAGTCGTCGTATTTAGTGCGCCTCTTATAGTCCGGGTGTCTTGATCTCCACACTTTTCACGTTGGACTCGCTGTTGAACTATCACCAAGCTCTATCACACCTATATTATACAGGCTATTGAAGTAGTATCTATAAAACACGAGTACACAATATACGTACTTCAGCAAGGCTAAGTCGTCGTATTTAGTGCGTCTCTTAAAGTCCGGGTGTGTCTTGATCTCCACTATTCTCACGTCGGACTCGCTGTTGAACTGACTATCACCAAGCTCTATCACACCTATATTATACAGGCTATTGAAGTAGTATCTATAAAACACGAGTAAACAAAATACGTACTTCAGCAAGGCTAAGTCGTCGTATTTAGTGCGTCTCTTGTAGTCCGGGTGTGTCTTGATCTCCACTATTCTCACGTCGGACTCGCTGTTGAACTGACTATCACCAAGCTCTATCACACCCATGCGGGCTATCGAGGGAGTCACTCTGTAACACACGAGTATGTAGTATAAAAATTATACTAACCTAAATCCTATTAATATTTGTACGGTCCTACCTATTTGAAGTAGATGTTTAAGTTTATTGGCCCCTACTTAGGCTAATAACCTAACTACAGATTACTGTAATGTGCACTGATGTATGAGTAAACGTACGGTCGCGGACAGAAAATGTTTACCACCTTAAGATTTATAATTACATGCACACCTCTATGCCTGACAGTCGATATGCTTTCGATATTCTATGGCGTTATAGACCTTACTGCACACAATGTGATATAGAATCTACTTTGAAAACTGATAAACATTTTCTGTCCGCGACCATACATACTAATATTATAAAGGCGAAAGTATTTTTTATCGCACGTCCTGTCCTTTCAGAAGGGAAGCGTGATAACTTTGGGAACCCCTGCTTTAGCGTGAGCGATCGTAGAGACGACACGTTTGTAATATGGCTAGGGCGGCAGATCAGTATTATATTATTATATAACACTCGCTGAAGCCTGTCTTAATTCGCGTGGATTCCGTGTAAAATCCTGTAGGGACCCTTTCCTGTTACTACCTGCGTACGAAAGTCCAGTTATTATCACTCAATGCGATGAACTGACGCGTACCACTACGCCGAATGTATACGAGGTCCTAAATTCATTACCATTTACCAGATTGAGTAAGATCTCAATCAGTTATATACAAAAGTTATACATATACTTAGCGCATCAATCTATGATACCACAGATAATCATGCAAAAGAAAAATAGTGCACAATTATTATTTCATTTTAAATTAGTACAATGTCACACTTATTTTACGTATTATTTATGTCTATTCTATCAATATTCTAATATTATTACTGTGTACAAAATTAAACAGTATCATTCATGTTTTCATCCTGACTCATTAAACGTACCGGTCCAATGTGTCAACGCAGTGAGCTGCTGTCAGCACGTACAAATCTGAGAGTAAGGAACCGCCGCATTGAAAATCATAGCCGTCCGATCGCTCATATCCTAGGGCTACCTGAAACCAACAAATAAATTGCTAGCCCATAGACTAAAGGCAGGGAACGTGTTGGCCCTGCGAGTTGGGCAGTAGCGAGAACTTTATGAAAACTGAAAAGTACTGCTTAACCAAGAAAAGCACAGCAACGTAGGTGGTTGTAGCCTGTAGGTACTGCTTATTTTTATAGATAAAGAACTGAAGATAAACTCAAAATATTGCTAATTCGCTTATACGCAAACTTCCGATAGGTTTAAATGTCTTGCTATTACATAATTATTTAGGTAGTTAAGATTGTGTAAGAACGAATTAGGCCCAGCGTATTCGTCAAATATTTTGAGCTAACATGTGGAAGCATAGCTCTTGCAATTCACGAGGGCACCTGAGCTTCACTTGTGGTTACGTCGTGTACATGCACATTGCGTAAGTGTGCGTGCGTAGCGGTCAGGCACAAGCAAGCTCTCGCTCACACTTATGCAGATACGATACACACACAACCATGAGCCACGCTCCGTCGTGAATTGCAAGAGCCATAGCATTTATAAGAACAAATTAAGTTGTGTGCACAATAGATCACGGCTGTAAAGGTTTTAATACCGTAAAATCAGAATAAAAGTCTTAGTCCACCTACATTTCTATTTACAGGGACAACTTAGCCTTGCTGAAAAAAAAAAAAATCAAAAAGATTTCCTATTGTTTAGGAACTTATTTAAGTTTCGGAGTGAGGGAAGAAGTGCCTTACATAAGTACCTACCGAGGTAATGAGTTAACTGAGAATCATACTCGGGATTTCACAGTTAGGTACAATAAATTTCTGAGAAACTATGAATAAAATTCTTGGAAACTTCTATCCTTAAGGGGAAATAAATCTATCAACGGATGAGAAATAATACCTAACACGCGGTTTTTGTTCGAGAATCCCTTTTTTTTCTATCAGGTCCTGTGACACTTATAGTAAATAATAATTTTTTTGCTAGTTATAGAAGTACTAGATGATGCCCGCGACTTCGTTTGCTTAAGGTTTTCCAATTCCTGCAGGAACTCTTTAATTTTCCGGGATAAAAAGTAGCCTATGTTTTAATCCTGGGTATAAGCTATCTCCATTCCAAATTTCAGTTAAATCGGTTCATTCCTTGTGGCGTGAAGGAGTAACAAAGATACACACACACACATACAAACTTTCGCCTTTATAATATTAGTGTGAAGTGTGATGTGATGTTATGTATTCACTCATCATTCATAAATAATCCTATGTTTTTATTGTGATCCCTGTCTCTCACTTACATTAAGTTCTCTCGTATATGTTGCCTAGAAGAGATCACTATTAGTGATAAGGTCACCATTTGTGTTACACTGTTTATTTACATAGCTAAGAACACTCCCGACTAAAACACCTTTCAAACAAAATAAAAAAACAAAATCAAAATCGGTGCATCCGTTCGGCTGCTACGATGCCACAGACACACACACGTCAACACGTTATGGTGTCGGTGGTTAATAAATAGCCTCCAATGTTCATAAAAGTTTGAAATAACCTAATCTAACCTAACTAGTTATTAATACATTCATCATTTAGATAACGATTAGGATAATACTAAACCAATTTGGTGCAACGTGAATTCATTTTATATTATTTACAGCAATATTAAGTAATATAGGTATGTATATAATTATAGAAGAATAACAAGCATAATAACACAAATTGTGATTCATAAAGGAGGCAAGATAAGTCCAAATACTGACGAGTCTGGAATTCCCACAATGAGACCTTTTATTTGATGCAATTAATTTATTACTAATTAATTTATTACATACGGGTACAAACTAACATAATTTTATTCTTTTAAGTGGCGTTTGAAGTCGGTTTTATAAAATATTTTTTTTAAATTATTATTTTAAGCTTTTTAGTGTAGCTTAATGTAGGTTCGATTCACTGAAATATTGAAATGCCGACTAGAAATTTAGCATATGTATGTATGCTATGAAGTATGCATAGTTAAAATCATACACACACTCTGATCACAAGAGATTTGCTCTTATTCATTGAGGAGTTCCGTCCTCCATCTCCGAAGATATTCACCAGATCTTCACCAAATTTAAATGGGGCCAACCTGACGATACGACCTTTCAAATAAAAAAGATTATTGAAATCGGTTCAGATTTGACGGACTTATGGAGTAACATCGCCAAAAAAATACATAAATTTTTTTGAAGTCGGTTAAAAATATACTATTTTTCTTTTCATTTTTACCACTCCGAATTTAGGATTCGAACTCAAACGCGACGCTTTCCATCGTTAGTCCAATCTTCACATTTTTTTTACGAGTTTTGGGATTATAGTAGAAATGTAGTGTCAGGGGGTCCACAGACACCAACAAAATTTTGAAACTGGTCTATGGAAAAAAAAAGTTTGACAACCTCAGGATTAGAGGAATGAGTCTAATTAAAAATTGCCATACCTCTTCAGAGTTAGCTTCCATCTTAAGACTGCATCTTCACTAGCATCAGGTGAGATTGCAGTCAAGTGCTATATTGTCAATAAAAAAAAACATGCTCCTGTAGAGGGGTAAATACATACCATATGTGGGAACTCGCCGAGGGACGCTGTTTCTCCGCCTATAATATGTAAACCAAGAGGTGGTATGGTGGTCTCCACAATTTTCTGACATTCTGCAAGTAAGAATAATATAGTTAGGTACTAGCTGCTGATGCCCGCAGCTTCGTTCGTGTGGATTAAGGTTTTGTAATTCCCGCGGGAACTCTCTTATTTTCCGGGATAAAAAGTAGCCTATAGTTATTTCACACTTTAATTTGCCTCTATGCCAAATTTCAGCCAAATCGGTTTAGTAGTTTTTACGTGAAAGAGTAACAAATCTCCATCCATCCATACTTACAAACTATATTAGTAGGATTTAGTACTTAAATATAATCCATACTATACTATTTCATTCTTATTGATGAGTAAAATACTATCTTTACATAATATATAACATAGTTAATAAATTAATTATCCCCAGGACATAATTTTATTTATTGGCAACAAAAAAAAGTTTAAATTATTGTCAGATTAAATGTTATTAAACAAAAATTCATTAAAAAAAAAAAAAAATAAGAGCTCACCTCTATCAGCCACTCTTAATTCTCTTGTATCACCTGAAATAAAACATACTACAGTTAATAGTAGATTTTCAAGATTATTACCTAATATTATTATAAAATGGGAGTTCTATTATACACATAGCTTAGCAATGTCAGCACACGAACACAAAGATAAATTAGTTTTACCTACTGAGTATTACGCTTTAACAGACTTCCTCTACTATATAAAAATTATGTATGTAAAGCATCTTTTTGCAAGTCCATTAGCAATATTATGATCCTATGATTGTGTACACATATAGTTGTCATAGTATAGAGACTAATTTTTGATGGCGTTCAGCACACCATAATTTTAAAAGAAAGAAAAAAATGGTTTAAAAACAAAAAAGTAGGGAAAACCCAAAAGAACTGCTAAAAAATCGAAAACCCAAACTTGGTAGGTTATTTTGTATAAGAGTCTAAAGGCTATAATCACTTTAAATATATGGTGGGAGCGAAGCCACAGATAAAAGCGAGTTAGTATATGTATATAAATGTTAAATACCAAATTTATCTGTTCCTATGGTACCACTGTTCGGCTTTGGTCTCTTAGTTGGTGTTGGAGGTTGGATGTCTTTATTTGGGCAGCATACTATTTCCAACCTACCACTGAAGCCACATCTACTGAATGGATGATTCTCTATTTTTTGGATGTAACTGTAAATAAATAGAAACATATTCCAGTGTTAGTTGTGGGATAATCAATGATCAGAATAAGTAGCACAATTTAGTGTAACCTTAGACCTGAAATATCTTTAGTATTACAGTAGCCACAAACAAGCTAATTAGAATGTAATCAATAATATTTACTGACTTGATAGCAATTCTACAATCTGTCACAAGTTTACATGTTCCACTCAATATTTCTTCTGTAGGCTCGCATTCATCACCAACTAAAAAGGAATAAAGGCATTTATGTAAAACTAAGTTGTACACTACAGAATTCAATTAATATATTATGTTAATAGAACTTGTTAAAAATCCATACCTTCTCCGGCAACTATAACTTTAAAAAGTAATAAATTGCATGTTATTAATATAAAATTATGCCACATCGTTGTATTTTAAGTTGGAACTTCTTGATATTCACTGGTTCAATTTTCCTCAATCGTAACAAAATTTGAACTAGGCACTTCGATAAAAACCGGTTTAACTGGTAGTAAAATAAATATCTAACTTAATAAAGGGTACAATGATTTTTATGACTTCCCTTGTCGTAAAATGTAAAGTAAATAGCAATAATCGTCGATCACATCTATTTACAATAGTTTTTTTTTTACTAAGAATTTTATTTGATAATTTATTGTGTAGACTGTAGGTACAAAAATCACAGACCACGAACCTCCGTTAGGAGTATTAGTTAGTACTTAGTAAATACTCGTTAGAGTATTTATGTTCCTTGATAAGTGTTCTGTGCCACGCAGTGTTGCCACTACGGTCAGGTCAAAAGTTACCTAAAATAAATAAAAAAGTAACCTTTTAGTGTAAAAAATAACCTCTAATTTTTTTCTAGTAGAAATGTATTAAAAGTTGATTGGTTGTAATAACTTACACATATATAAACGAGAATGTAGTTGTATTTTCCATTTTAAGTTGCATTTTAACCGCTACTTATTCAAATTACGTGAAACGTCGCGAATACTGTAGTCTTTGGTCGCGACACGGCTCAAAGAGAATGTAATCACTCCGGCTCGCGAATGAGTTTGACGTGAACTACTCACAAATTACGAAGTTACCAAACCACAGAGAGAGTAGGTAGGTTACTATAGTTTTTTTTTTTGCGTTTTTTCAATTTGCGTTCCGTTTCATGTTGGTTTTATACAAAAAATTAAGAATTAATTCTACAAGATCCGAAAAATCACCTAAGAGTTACCTTTTGAATAGTGTAACCTAGAAGTAACCGGACGGAGTTAAAAATCACCTAAAAGGTTACAAAAGTAACCTTTTGGCAACGCTGGTGCCACGAACACTATTAGGCTAGGAATAGGATAGTCAGGGCCTAGTCAGCTAAAGTATCAATTCGTGCTAAAAGTACATAGCAAGTACATATCTTCTGTCTAATGAAGGTGGGCACTGTATTCCATTGTAACAAGGGTCATAGTCGAATGACCCGTACATTTTATTCTCGCTCTTTTAACACAATCACAATTTACGCACACTTTTACAGTTCTTATTACTATATCTAGTATAGTTATGTGAAATAGCGTCATAAAATGTGAGGCCAGCATAGAAATTTCACCCTTAATTTGGGGAAAATTATGTGACGAGAGTTATTATTTGGGAAACACATTCATTTAACATTCCCATTTTCATAAGTTTATTAGTTTCGTGATGCTGGAGTTTAAAAAATAATTTTATTTAGAATCACCGCACACTGTGATGCAATGTCACTTTGGGAGATTTCAGTTAGATTTTAAAATGTTTTCTCCTCCTTTATGTTTTTTTCAAGCTAAGTGAAATTGGTGAAGTGATTCGTGTTGGCATGACAAAAGCTATTTAACAAAACAAGAACAAGTCTTCCGAGGGTAAGAAAGAACAAAAGTTGGCAACACACCCTATTCCTTATTTAATTATTATTATTTTTTACTTTTCAAAATCATGCGCCATATTGCCCGTTGCACAAAATTCAATAATTTGCTAATTGAATCATAATAATCATCCAGATACTTTTTTTTATTGTAATTTCTTTGTGTTTACGTTTGTATTATCCTTTAATTTAGAGATGTAGTGGTGATCTGTACTTGGTTTGGAGTTGTTCAACGTGCGTTGTGTCGGTTTATTTTGATTTAAGTTTCATGTAGTGCAAGGAGTGCAAGCAATAGTGCAAGTTGTATCAGCGACGAGGAAATGGACCTGCTTTACATGCACTCATCTCGTTGGAAGGTACCTATGTTAAGATTTATAATGTTCATTTATTCCCTGGCAGCTGGCACTTAACCGAAATACTTGCGCATATTATAACTTGGTAGGTAAGTACTTCGAATAGTTCTTTCGTTGAATTTGCCAAATAAATCTATGCTAGAAACTGTTTTACCTTTGACCTTCGACCATCGAAGCCTTTGACCAATAAAAATATCTTGAAATATGTCCTTACATTTATGGATAACCTAACAAAGTAAAAGTATATTTCTTTTACCTGAGAGTTCTCTTCGACTGAACTTTCTTGAAATTGAAGTACCCTTGTTAATGTTATGTCTGTTACTAGTTCCTCCATCATCAGATCAATGGTTTTTATATATGATTTAAACCAAAAAGTTGATCAAGTGAGTTCAGTACTTTAGTAACACGTATTTTAGTAAGGACAAAAATACAAGTCAAAGTGTTGTGGACAGTCTTGCTATTAACTGCTACAGTATCAAAAAACACCCTCATCAGTTCCATTCAAAAGTGCACAGCCCTTATAAAGAAGTTATTTATCATTTGGAGACTTTGAAATAAGTGGGAGAAAATTGTTACAGAAAAAGTATTATAAGTGCCTGACCTTAAAGCAGAGAGATATGTGCATGCTTTGATGTTTGCGTTTGTCTGTTTGATCTGCTCAAGACATTTTCACTTCAACGGGTAGGTACCGTAGAGCCTACCAATTGAATTGAAAATTGTGCCTTCAGGATAGCTAATACCCTAAAGGTACTTGAGTGCATTTACTTAATTTTTAATATCGAAATGGGAGAAATAAATAACTTATGCAAGTTATAATATAATAAGATACGTAGGTTATGCAGTAGCCCTTGTTGGCTAACTAGTAGAAACCATTACTATATATTTTGCAATCATGTACACAGTATATCTGCTTAAGTAATTCTAAGAAATAATTCAAACATGACTCATATCCACAATACCGCTCCACTAATTTTAATTTTTGCACTTACAGTAGGTACAACAATATTATGTTGTAATTGATTTGAGGATCTTATGAATTTCAGTACTCCTTCTAACTGTTGAGCTATTGAGGCTATCAGCACTACAGTACTGGTCAACAAAGAGCAACCAGCGATCCTTTTCACATAGAAGAAATAGGAGATTATGAATCTTTCTCAAGGATATTGACGAAAAAGAATACTGAGATACTGGGTGAGTATCATGATAACACTAATTCTGTTTTACACAATCTCTTAACTAAATTAAATGGATAGCTTTAAAAATAATGCTATGCTTCTAAAAACTTTCAATATGGAAGATGATAACATTACATCTAGAGCTCTGAAGTTAAGACATTTTGTACAACCTCATTATCAGTTAGCACCAAGGTTCTCCTGACCGAATTTCGAGTATGACAGCTAACTTCTAGATATAATAGTTTACAAGAGTGTTCACAGATATAAGTGCACTCTATATTCCCTCATTCTCATAGTCCAATAAGAGGCATCAGACACAAATGGAGTGTAATCAAGCAGGACCAACATGCTTTTTAAGGTTGTAACACCACCAACTTCAGAAATCTTAACTGCTACTTGAAGTGTTTGTAGGAATCATGCATCATAGGATGCATATGCAGATCTGCTTCATGTTAGCAGTGATTGATATGTTATGTGTGATGTATGAAATCTACTTAAATTAACTTTCAGGTAAAGGACTTCGGAAGTTGGTGTGCTAAGTGGGAGTTCATCAAAAAACTGTATGCTGTAGATGGGTTACATGCAGAAACACTTTAACCCCAATTTGAAAAGATGAAGGCAAGTACCACCCTAACCTGTGTTTTGTTTTAATTTTCTTTCCTCCAACCATAGGTTGTCCTGAAGAGATTGCTTCTTGCTAATGAGGGCACCTATTGTACTCTGTTTTGTTAATTTTCAAGTTATGTATGTTGTTTTCCTTCTTTAGTATGCAGTAGATAATATTTATTTCATTCATTAATTTATTTAAAGTAAAGATATCATACCATTACTTTAATATAAATCAAGATCTAAGACTGTTTAAAGATTCATACCACTATAACAGGAAAAATATGACGCTTTTACCACTAGGCTATCACTGCTTATAGTTAAAAATACAAAATAGTATGAGATGAGTAGTATAATGATTAATTTAGATGAAATTTCATTAACTTTTCAGGTGAAGTATGGTGTACAAGTGTTCAGCAGAGAAGTGGACATCAACGTAACACTGCAGATGAAAATATTTAAGGACATTCTATCTATTCATGATTACTGTATGAGCCGAGAAAATAAGCCTCTTTGTTGTAAAATTTCATACACAATATTTAAACAGTTTATTGTGAAAATGATTAGAATTAGGTTAAGCAATGGTGTAAGACTTATAAGAATTCATAATGTTGAATCAGGAAAAAAGTAATGGACGTTGAAATAACTGATATTTTATATTGTACTAATATTAGAATGCGAAAGTTTGGATGTAGCTATGGATGGATGGGTATTTGTTACTCAATCACGCCGCAACGACAAGAGATTTGACTGAAATTTGCCACAAAGATAGATTATATACACACATAGGCTATTTTTTATCACAGAAAATAAAAAGTTCCTGCGGGGGAAAAAACCTCAATCCACGCGAACGATGTCGCAGGCATCAATATAATATTAAATAAATTTTCGTTTGTAACTACAATCTTAAATACCTACTTAATATTTGAATATTAAATTCATGCACACTTCTGATTTTACGCATTTTAAAAGTTCACATTTTTTACTATGTACATAATATAATATGTTAAGAATTTTAATATCTTACTGTTTTTATTCAATACATTTTTGTTGGTACAAGAATTCAATATATAGGGGTTTATGTGATTACGTAAATTGTTAATCTTTCTAATCACTTACAGTTACAACAATTACATTAGCGAAAAGTGAATTTAGTTTTTAGAATCGTGATCACTTTGATTTATGATTACCTATTTCAAAGTAGAAAGTAGCCTATGTCACTTTAATGCAAAAAATCTCAATTAAAAAAGTTACTATGTTACTGATTGAAAAACTATTACATTATCATATTTATATGATCATACATCTATGGTTCATAGAAATATGAGAAATTGCTCTTTCGCATTTATAATATTCATTAATAAGTAAGGTGTTTTTCTTTAAATTAAGTAAGTATAATTACTGTAAGGATTATTTTTATGCTATGTACCATTTTTGAATAAACCACGAAAAGTCAGAATCAATGAAATTCTGTGCTACAAGCTCAAAAAGAATAGCTTTATTTTCGTTATTTCATTCGCGATATTAAATCAATTCAAGGCATTAAATTCTTCTTGATAAATATCAAGAAGAATTTAACGCTCGCTCGAAATCGAGCGAGCGTCTAATTCATTAATTAATGACATAAAAAAAACGTTTAGAATAATATGTTAAGTAGTAAATGGTTTACTTATTCAAAGACTTTTTTTATACAAATATTTCATTTCAATATTAAAATCTTTGTACGAGGATCTGTTTAGATTGCATTGAACATAGGTAGTTTTCACACGAAAGCTTTGTGTTGGATGTTTTTTAGAATGCAAATACAAAACTTTACATAATAAAACTAAAACTAAAAATGTCCATGTAAGTAGGTCATCAAAAATTTGCTTTCTCCCTCAAATAGGTTATTAAATGTAATTTATATTAATTGTTTCCATTTACAATAATTTTATTAATTATAAATATGGATTAAGACAAAAACTGATATTCCACATTTCCTTTCTCACTATTTAATACTTATCATTATTGTAAATTGTTTAGTTAAATACTGCGTTTTCTATATCAACTAAATTTATATTCTCTGTAAGTAATTGTAATTTATGTATGCATTTAGTTTTGTCTAAAATACGTATATGGACTTGTCGGAAGACTACATTAATTAGTAATTCATTCAAAGGTATTCATAATCTCTCGAGATATGTTATTTAGAAGACGTTTTCTGAAATAAAAGTTTTAAACATACTTTATCTGTGATAAATAAACCTTATGAATGAATTGCTCTGCCTAGTTTTAAGTGTGACTGAGAGATGGTGATGATACTAGTGTAAATTAAAAATTTAAAACTCTCCTGACATGGGAAATCCATAGCCGAACTATATATATATATAATACTGTCAACAAATGATCAAATCATCTTCCTTGATCTTTAATCATCATTTATCTAACATCTCAATGATATTATGTTAATGAGCAGAACCATGCTGTATCTGTTGTAACTTGTTAAGGGGTTGGGTATACAGTACCCTTGTGCAGTACCCTATACCTTTGAAATCTTATTCACATTTTTATGATATTTTTTTGGCGCGTAGAAAGTTTTAAGTTGCCGTATTAAGAATTATCACCATCTCTTATCAAACCTCCTAATCTCTTAAAAAAAATAAAATAAACCAATTTAAATAAATTTATTTTAACTCAATTTTTTGTTTTAATTTTTATGCCTAAAAACGAATTTCTAAGAACGAAGAATCGATAATTTTTTCGATGAAAAATCGGTATTTTTCGGTTAAAGTACAACACTAATTGCGATTAATTTTTCGACAATCGGTAATGAAGCGCATCCCTAAAATTACTACGCTGCGGCTCGGCTGTGACGTCATTGCCCATTCATTATCGTTAACATCTATAGAATTGAAAGAAAGAGAAATTAAATGTACGAGGAATTTATGAATGAATCACCCTAAGAGCGAGTGAGAAAGAAGATCATTTATGAATGATTTTTAAGGTATAGGTAGATATTGATTTTTCCTATATATCACGGTAGGTTTCTATAGTCGTTACTAGGCACACTCGTGTCTATGGACATTGGCTGTCTATCTAGTTGTTCCTGGTCTATGAGGATAGTGAAATTTTCCACAGAACCAAGAGAATATAAACCATTCTGTTTTAGATCACAGACAACAGACTAATCATAATGAACAAAATACTGTGGCAATTTCTCAACACGTAAACTTTTCGCACACATATACAAAACACAGGACCACATCTTGTGGTTGAATCAAAAATTACGGCTAAACTGAGTAGAGTGAAAACATTCGACTTAAAAGTTATCTACTTATCATTTTAAAATGGATATGATATTTAAAAATATTAGTACATTTTATGGTTTTTCACTATTCAAGTACATACAATAATCACAAGTAGTCACAATCATTTTATTAATTACTAGATAATGCCCGCGACATATTATTAATATTATAAATGTGAAAGTTTGGATGGATGGATGGTGTATGGATGTTTGTTACTTAATCATGCCGCTACGACTGAACCGATTTGGCTGAAATTAGGCTCAGAGATAGATTATGGTCTGGAATAACGAATAGACTAATTAGTAGTAGTAGTAGTAGTAGTAGTAGTAGTAGTAGTAGTAGTAGTAGTAGTAGTAGTAGTAGTAGTAGTAGTAGTAGTAGTAGGCTAGTAACATTAATCCACGTGAACGAAGTCGCGGGTATTAAGTTAACTAGCTAGCTAGCTAGCGGACAGCTAGTTTTACGTAGATCCAAACACTTTCCAAAAATCACTTGCAGACTTATTTGGCGCGCAGCTTTAGGTTAGAAGGTTAAATAATAAAAATTATAATAATAATTTTTGATTCAACCACAAGATGCGGTCCTGTGTTGTGTACATGTGTGCATATAGTTTACGTGAGTGAAAAATTGTCACGGTACTTTTGTCATTATGATTAGTCTGTCGTGTCTGTGGTATACATACCTACCCCACGCAACACAGATTAAAACGTAGAATTACGAAGGATTACGGAAATTAAATACTTTAGGTTTCTAGCTTTTATGACGTTGCGGATTTCGTAAGATAGATTGTATTTACGCTGCCATATAATTAACTGATTTAAACCACAAAATTTCTCTTTAAGAGCAAAATAAATAGGTAGGTACGATTTCCTTCCTATAATATTTCATTTTTTACCCATGTGAAGTGAACCATAATGTTTGTCTTTTGTTCAAAACCACAGACATAAACCCCAGACATACCTACTACTCTTATATATGTCTGTATGCAAAACCGACAAGCTAAAAAGAAATTACGTTTGACATTAAAGGGTAATTCCCCTAAGCGCGATAGCAATGTTGCTAGAAATTAGCCGAGTTAATTTACCTTTGAAATGGGTAATAGGTATTAGTTAATTAATATGAAAGAAATTTAAATTTTTTACATTGATTGAAGTACCTATATAAAAAGCATCGTACTTAAGCGATATCAGTGAATAATTTTATCCGCAGATTTCTATTATTATAGAACTACTACCGAAAATTAGTAAAATTGTTTGTGGAAGAAGTGAAACTTCGTGAGATTGTTTTTAGTTGTCATTTAATTGATTGAATCGTCCAATATAATCTAGTTCTAGTTACTCTAACCTCTAGGCACTGAAAGAAAACTGGCAAAACGCCCGGACATTGCGTGGTCTCATCCTCCATTCATCCACTCTCATCTGGAAAGTTGAGCAGTAGGTGGTGCCACCACCATACCTCAGAAAGCAGATAAAACCGTTCGTCCTGCGCCTGATGACGTATCTCCGATGTTGCTGAACGTACTTGAATTTGCGTATTCACTTAAGCACTATAACATCCTGCATAGTTAGTTTCGTGGGTTCAGTGTGTCAAGAATACGATTGTACTATTGTGCAGAGGCTAGGCAAAGTTCTTGAAACCCATACCATACCAGCAGGGCGATCAGCTAACAATTGTCTCTTATCTCACATCAAAAAATATCCTTATGGACCGATATCGAAACAGTCCATATAACCGGTACCGCGTAAGCTTTTTCAGGATTGTAGCAATGGTCGCAATCACGTGACTATCGACATTTTAGTGGTGGGTCATAGCTTATAATCCGACTAATTTGAATATATCCGAATAATTTTCAGCAATATTCATACAAAACTTTTATCGATGTGATACTGCATCAATGTCAAAATATTTTTTTGTCCTCAACGATCCTTTACGGACTGTCTCAATGTTACGTGGAGCCAAAACCATGTTTTGACATTGACGCTGTCCTTTAATGATTGCGATAAAAGTTAGCTGATCGCCCTGCTGGTACCATATATACCATATAAGCTGGAGTACTTTGGTCACATCCTTAGAAACACCAAATACCTCCTGCAGCAATCCTCAAGTCTTACAGCGTGATTGAATTACAAACCAACAACCCAAGAAACAATCACACTTTAGCATTTATAATATTAGTAGTTAAGATGATGATAATATGAGTAGGAACTTATTTTAATTTCCAAAGAAAACTTTGAAAGTACATCGTACATAGGTAAATATGTCTACTAATATTATTAATGCGAAAGTGCGTTTATTTGTTGGTTTTTCCTTAAATCATGCAACGATTGATTTCATGGGCAACTGAGTGTAGTTGAGAAACTGGAAAGTAAAATAAAAAGATGTCGAGGGATTTTAAAACCTAGCTCCACACAGATGAAGTCGCGGGAAAAAGTTTTTTAACCGACTACCAAAAAAGGAGAAGGTTCTCAATTCAACGGAATCTTTCTTTTTGTGTATGTTCCCCGATTACTCGAAGACGCCTGGACCAATTTGGAAAATTCTTTTTTTTTTTTGAAAAGGTATACTTCCCAGGTGGTCCCATTGTCATCAGGTTCTGATGATGGGATCCTGGAGAAATCGAGGGGACTCTTCAAATTTTATACCGCACAATTGATATTTGATATACGTTTATATTATATGCATAATATTACTTTCTAGGCAGATAGGGAAATTTTATAATGACCTTGCAATACTGCAGTGAAAAATTATTCGTTTCGTGGAAGCTGATATGTAAACTTAAACTCATTGTGTTCTCAATTATAGATCTTTTCAGTGGTGTATTCAGTGTTGATAAAATAATACCCAGAGTATTCCATTATTACTGTAAGTATTTATGGCTAGTTTATTGTTTAATTTCATCATGAAAATAATATTTTGCTTTGCAAAATATGGCGTCTTGTTCACGAACTGTTCACGCCTCACGAAAGTTATGAAATAAGATACCTACCTAAGTAACTAATAAGTTAACGAGTCCGTACTAAATTATCCTAACTAATATTATAAATGCGAGAGTGCCTTTTGTTTGTAGGGTTTTCCTGCAATTGCGCAGCAACGGTAAAATGGATCGACGTAATTTTTTTATGCATTACCTACTAAATATCTAAATGACGTAGCAGACGTAGTCGCATGCAAACTAGTTAAGTGTGCCTACTAATTTTACATTGTACCTACTAGCGGACGCCCGCGACTGCGTCCGCGACGTAGATTCACAAGTCACAACCGAAAGCTCCTCAATCCCCACCGTTTAGGTGGGCATCAGAAGCCCTGGAACATCGGGATTGAGGAGTTAGGTCCTGGAATTTAACAGCATTTACTTGGTACCTACAATAGCTATTCATAAAATCGACAAATTCCTAAATTCCCACAGTTCAGATGGGCAGTACCCCTGCAGCATTAGGATTGAGGAGTTGGAACCCGAAGTTTTTATAGGACCATCTCGAAAAGTTTTTGTATCGATTAAAAAAAGATTCACGCAAATCGGTTTAGAAATCACGGAGATATCGATATGTGAGTACATAGGTAGAAAATCAACTTCTCCTTTTTCGAAAGTCGGTTAAAAAAGTAGCTTAAGTTATTCTCGATGATATTACTCCCGACAATATCAGTTATCTACCAATGAAAGTCCTGTCAAAATTCGTTCACCTGTTCCCGAGATTAGCCGGAACAAACAAACAGACAGACAGACAAAAATTAAAAAAAAATGTTCTCTTTTTGTTATAAGTATCTACTGTTCATATGCATTTCATACGCAAACGGAAAAGCGGAAGTAGGTTGTCCCTAGGTTTTTTTAAAAGAATATTAGCTAAGTTGAAGTTGAACTATCCCCTGCAAATAAGCAAAAGCTTGTGCTAGGAGTGGGTACGTCAATAGTGCAATGAGTGGGGTTTGCACCTGCGACCTTCCAGTTTTCAGTCTGCACTTTTAACTGTTGGGCTTCTCAATTATTAACAACAACTTTTGCGAATATAAATCGATATGACAGATTGTAGCATCTAGAGATTGTAGATGTGGGTAGGTAAATATATTATAACATATAAACAGGTACGGCTATCATGATGCGTGGGTGGTGAATCTTATGTATTACCTCCGTTGGTGTAGACAGACGCGAGTGGAGTGTATATTTATTATGTAATACAATATAATACATTAGTATTATGATGTGTTATTGGTACTAACGGATCAGTACACATGTTTTAATGCATTTTCTTATTATACTGCATTTATAATGTTTAACCTGTTACAGAAAGTGAATGAGAAAATATAAAAATGGACGAGGAGCAATTGGGAGATGGAGATAATGGGCCAGGGCGAGGTAAGCAAATATATTTTGGGTCATATAATATATACGATGTTAATCACTTACTGGACCACAATGTTGACTTCTACTATCTATTCATCATCATCGTGAAGCTCGCCTTCTGATGGCACAATATGAGAGACACATTTGTTAAAGTCGGGCGAGCATGCGTACCGGTTTCATCGTTTCTTTTTAAGCCAAAACAATTTTAATAATCAGTTAACTTGTTTATTATGTATGTATACAATCTTGAACGCGTAGGTTCATTACACCTACCGCATCGGCCGAAGATTTATTTATTATTAGCCAAGTGTAAGTTGACTTATATTCTGCTATTCCCTCCAAAGAAGTGGAAAGCTTGTGCTACGATACGAGTGGGTACGACACTATTGTCGTACCCACAACGCAACGGGTGGGGTGCGAACCTGCGACCGTTCAGTTTTCAGTCTGCACTTTTAAACGTTGGGCCTATTGAGGATTAAGATTACGAGATAAGATTGTTGTGATAGCCGATTAATCGGCTTCGACCTCGGCTAGAAATTAACCTTCGGTCAGACACTAACTAATACCTACCCTTTTTGATGTAGAAATGTGCAGGGGCCGCGACCAAAATAAAGAACCCTAGATCTGTCTATTTGGTAACTGCCAACTGGTTATTGTGACCGAACTTTGAGGGTCCTATTTTGATTTGGTTATTATAATCGGTTGATGTCTGTTGGGAGGCTTTGGCCGTGGCTTGTTACCACCCTAACTTCAAAGACGTGTCGTCAAGCGATTTAGCGTTGCGGCTCGATGGCGTGTAGAAACTAGAAACCGACTAGGGGTATGGGTTGAGTGTACACTGCCATATCTCTTCTAAGTTAGCCCGCTACCATCTTAGACTGCATTGTCACTTATCATCAGGCTATCTTGTCATCGAATAATAATAATAATAATATACTTTTCATATTTCCGAGATGAGCAAAGAGATTTAGGATTTAGGACCTAAATATATGGTAATAATATATTATGGTAGTAGGTAAGTTATTAATCTTGTGGGCAGCTGGATGCCAAGTCGATTGCTCGCTTGCAATTTTATAAGAGTACCTACCAAGATAGACTTAAAGTGTTATCTCAGTTTTAGAACAAGCAGTACCGGTCGTCAATTATTCATGCAACGGACTAGTCATTTCGCAGCCTTCAGCAGTTTTGCTGTTTGTTTCAACAGCTACAGGTCTAACGTGTAGGCATTTGTTTGCTCATGGCTGCAGTACCTAACTTTTGTACATTTTGTACTTTCGTACTTGTATGAGATTTTTTAAAACTTTCAAACAATTTTTGGTAAAACTTGGATTTGTCTATTTGAAACGACATCTTATTTAAACGTTAAACTTTGGTTAGTGGAATCCAACGGTAACACAAATGTTAACTTGCTTTGCTATGCTTACAATACGTCTACTCGCTATAGTATCCAAACTAAACAATACACTGACAGACAAGTGAATAGCGCGCGGTAATTCCCCTTATCGGTTCTAAAGCGAGTGAATAAATGTATGCATTATTTGCGGGAATCCCCGAAAATGCGTTTCGTTTTCAAGCATAGACAATGTAAGGGTTGGCATTCTTGTAAAAAAGTAAATAACTACCGATGACGTAATCATCATCTAGACTCCCCTACCCCCCATGTCATCCAAAATAAGTAAAACAAAGAACCGCCCCCCCACCCCCTCCCCCATAGTGCTTACGTAATACTTAAACGGTCCCTATGTTGTATTATGTGCTCACAATAAGAACGACCACCATACCAATTGAATAGAGCAAAATCTAAGGGTTGAGAAAAATACGAGTGTTAGGTATAGGTATAGGCTATTTTGGCAGGGTGGCGTACTTAGCTAAGCTAAGCTAGCTTATCACACGCATGAATCTATAAAATGTCTGCTCTGTTTGATTAGTTACCTACCTCTGTGGCACATCCGAAGCACGCCACATAAATATTGGCAGCGCAGTACTACGTATACGCACATAGTAGCTGCAGGTATTACGTATAGGCACGGTGGACACTATGGACCTAATATCTGCACTCACTCTCAAAATTTTCTTGCTCGCTTTTTCTATTGGTTAATGTTTTGGTTGCAGGTCTTCGCAGAGGTAGAGGAAGGTCTAGGAACCGAGGTGCTGGCAGGAACCAGAGACACCAGTCACTGAGCGCTCAAAACGTGCAATATAATGCTTACACCGGAATGCACCGTGTTGGTTCGGAACAATCATTACTACCATTTCCTCAATATTTTGGTAAATGCTCCTTTGTTACTTAATACTTACCCTAGTTTTCCCAAGACTTTTATGGGATACATAAGCTATAATACTTACGGAATACTTACGTATCCAGCGCTCGCCTGCCGCCGATTACCGTACCAAAACCTTACCACCAGTACAATTACCATTCCATTAATCACACGAATCGTGACTTTTATTTGATAGAACACGCCTAGCAATAAGGATCAGCCACACTTTCTTCAACCACTAACAACCTATTTATACCTTCTCTATCTTTCAGCTGTACCAGGACAGCTACACCAACAACATAAGCATAACACAAATCGGACCAACAACACCAACCAGAGGCCCAACTATAATGCAAGGCCAAAGACAAGACCCGATGATCACAGCAATGACAGTGGACCTCATAATCGCACAAAAAAGCCTAATAATATGGGTTTTATAATGTTACAAAATCTCGCCAAATCGGAGAGCAAGGAAATTATCTCCCAGATTAACGACAAAAGGGAGGCCTTCATGAATCTTATACAGTCGCCAATAGAGAGACTGGATATATTTTCTTTGGTCTTGGAACTATTGGCGAAGGTATGCCAGTCATCCTTTGATCAGTTGAAGTTAACGATACTTCTAGACGTATGCAATTCGGCATTTATTCTCAGCCTGCGCAACTATATGATGGATCTTCCGTACACAGAACGCAAGTCTGCTAACAACTTGTACTGGAAAAAACCTGATGATTTTTGGATCAATTTTTTAACATTTTGTGAATGTATAATTACCTCAGCCCCGTCAATAGCTTTAGCTAAATGCAGATCTCTCATAGACGGAACTTCGAAATTGTGCTTAGAAGGACTAAAGGAAAGACACGATTATAAATTACCTGAAAATTGCGATATGCTGCTAGCAGAATTGCGCGAGGCGTTAACGAAACACGAAAAAGAAAAGACAGAGGTAGGTAAACGAGAGATTGATATCAATAGAAGTATTGTATTGAGGACAATCGAATTATTTTATCCTTCTTTCTACTAATCCTATTATTTTTCCTATTAATTTTATAAATACGAAAGTTTGGATGTATGGATGAATGGATGGATGTATGTTTGTTACTCAACCACTGAATCGATTTAGCTGAAAGGCACAAATAGATTATTATAGTCTGGAATAACACAGAGGCTACTTTTTCCTGGAAAATGAGAGAGTTCCGGAGTTAAAAACCCTCAATCAACATGTACGAGGTCACGGGCATCAGCTAGTAGAACAATATTCGCAAATAATAACTGCAGCTAACGAAATGAGAAGAAATTTGTCTTCTGTGGTCTAAAAGTGAATTACGTCACAGAATGCGAGCATGTATTAGAAACAGGGGTTCACAATTCGAACAAGATTTGTAAATTAATAAAGTCATAATTTGATTTTATTATCAACCTTTTACTGTTCCCTTCTCAATAACAAGTGTTTTACAAAAGCTATTTGCCATTGTAATACCTCATTTGAAAGCTAGATAGATGGAGATATTTTTAAAATGTTTTGCAGATTTAATTACTTAGAAGATTTTTTTTTTTAATTTGTGTTTACTTTCGATGAATGTGATAAAAAATATCTTAATTATTCATTAAAGGCTCATTTTTTAAAAACGGTTGTAGTTTTTGATAATTTTTGTATTTATTATAAAAACTTGGGATGTCTTCTGACAAAAAGAAACAAAAAAACCACACTCAAATACATAGTTTTTTACATTTTTAGTTGGCCTAAATCGTATTTTGACCAATAATTATAAAATTTCAAATAACTCATTAACCGTTAGGTTTCGGACAATATCACATAACAAAATTGGTTAGTTTTGACCTCATCTATAACCCCTTAAGAGGAATGCGTCACATTTCCAGTGACCCTGTATATTGGTATTAATGTGGTCCTTCAAGGTTGCCCGATTATTGCAATTATACTGACGGACATTATCTCATTAGCTTATGTGTACCTTCACTTTTGGCCATAGTCTTCCCGTTCTCTATTCCTTCCTCATCTAGCTTTAAACCACTCTATATCAGTTCAAAATGCTCTAAAAATCGCGGTTGCTTGTACTCGGTTTCGTGAATTCGAAAAATCCAATATGCTCAAGCAAAGTGGTGTTGTATAAAAGTTGGACAGTGGACTTTTGGTAGATTTAGGTGGACGACGAATATCTAGACTTAATAATAATGCATGTGCCCCCAAGTCTTTGCGCTTTAGCCCTTGAAAATGATGCTCCTTTTTTGGTGTTTAAAGCATTGCTATTATTACAAATTTAAATCAACAGACTGGCGACAAACGCAAGAAGCTTCAAGAAGGCGATGAAGAACAGGAACCACCTGAGAACTTTAGGGAACTCAATGTGGTGCCTAGGCGAGGCGATCTGATCGATGAACGTCCTTTCCTGCGAGCGAATGTCGTGAAGGGCGCATATCGCAACGTCGAACACTATCTAGACGTACAGTTCCGACTGTTCCGTGAAGATTGCTTCGGCCCACTCCGCGACGGGATTCGTAAGTTGTCTGTTTTACCTTGATTCCTGGATCTAGACCTAAGATAAATTCAAATTTAAAATTAGTTATTTCCAGGCCAACTTGTAGCTCTTATGACACGTCATGACTACCACCGGTTCGGAATGTAGATTCTGCTGAGAGGAGCCGGCAAGAAACTCAGCAGTTGCTCTTTTCATACGTAAAAAAAATATTACAATATTAATGTAAAGCTACATAATATTACAATGTAATAACTTATTACACTATCTTGTGAGTAACTAGATGCCAAGCCGATTGCTCCCATGCAACTTTGTCATTAAGCTGGTATTGGTTAAAATGCTTTGCTGCCACAAAAAGACCATAAATTCGGCCAATCAGAGATGAGAGTGAAACTGTAGCATTAAAAACTTAAGAACGAATTAAGAACATCTGTTTTGGGGAAAGTAGATAGGTAGTTTGGATTGTTCTGCCTTAAGCTTATATTTTTGTACTTTTAATTACAGTTCAATTCATACGGGATCCAACGAAAAGAAAATATGATCACATAAGGTAAGTTTTGGATAACCTGGTTATTTGCTTTGTTTTAATACGAATATAGTGTCTACTTATAAAGTAGTTTCATAGGTAGGTAGTTGGTGTCCTCGCCAATGTTTTTTTTTTTTGAAACATTTATTAGTACCAGAGAAAATAAAACAAAAAACCATAAGCACTTAAAGGAAGTGACGTTTATAGATCGGTGTTTACGAGCAATGAAAAATATCGTCGAGGATTTAGGTAGTAAAAATCGAACTTGGGGGGGAGGGGGGGACTTGTCCGGATTAAAATAATACATTGATAGTTTTAATAAACAAATTATTGTACCACAGGTACAGGTACTTATACGTTTTATACATAATATTTATTTTGATATAATTTTTCCAATTCAGAGTATTCCGAAACGTCCAATTCGTTCAGCCTTACGTATCATCACAGAAAGTTGGCTCGGTTGTGCAGTTGGACAACGCCACAAGGCAAAGATTCAAAAAAATGAATTGGGCCCATAATAAGCGTTTTATTTTTGGATCGCTTGTTATATTTACAAAGGACAATTGTAATAACTTGATCGTGGCGACGATCCTTGACAGAGATGAAAAATACTTAAATAGAGGACAGGTAAAAAACGTAACTAATTATCTTTTCTATGTATTTGGATCTTGCTGATTTTTTTACGTGACTACAACAAAATCAAGGTGACGATTTTAGCAGCCTACATATTTATGTAGGTTTTTTTTAAATATACTATAGGCACACGCTTGACCGCTATCACACCTGATGTGAAAGTGTCTAAGGTGTAACGCGTTTGCCTAGAAGATGCCTGTTCACTCTTGTTTGAATTTACGTATATATAGCATGATAGCTTTGCGAATTTCGCTTTATGGTCTTTCTATGATTGCTACAACGCGCAACGTGTCGTAAGTGTTTTCATAAGAGCCATAACACGAAATTCGCGATGCGGATATTTCACGTCTTGTGAGCGTTTTTTCGTTCAATGGATATTTTCGGTCTTTGGGCGTAATATAGGTATATCCTGATCAATATTATAAATGCGTAAGTCTGTTTGTTTGTTGGTTTGTCCTTCAATAACGCTGCAACAGAGCTACGGATCGACGTGATTCTGCATGGGTATAGTTAAGGACCTGGAGATAAACATAGGCTACTTTTTATCCCGGAAAATCAAAGAGTTCCTGCGGGATTTTAGAAACTAAATCCACGCACGAAGTCGCAGGCATCAGCTAGTATACATATAAATATCATTGTAATTATGTATGTAATATAGTTGAGTGAAAGGAGAGCGTCCTTTACCCCGGAAGTCCCTAACGCGGGCAAAAGCTAGTAAAATAATAAATGCTTCCCGTAATAATTTCAGATTCCTGTTGGAATGGTTGACGTAGAAATTGGACAAGATTTATATAAAAACGAAAGTTACACAATGATAGAAAGTGAAGTATATTTCGAACCGTATTATCATGTACTGAAAGCCATGCAGGACCCTTCTTTCCAAAAGCATATAGCAATGCAGAAATACATAATTGAAGTAAATGTAAGTTACATTGAATTATTATTCAAGAGTGCAACGGTTCAGGGTGCGGACTGTAAGGGCTTTTGCTCACCACGTTTTTTAAGCGCGCTTTTTTGTCATACAGAGCAGTTTGTTGTCCTTTGTATCGATCCAAACGCGCTTTAGCATCGCGTTTGTATCGCTACAAACTCGCGCCGACGGCGCGTTTAAAAAACGTGGTGTGCAAAGGCCCTAAAACAAAAGGTCGCCAGTTCGATCCCCGTCCGTTGCACTATTGCTATTCCTCCTCCTGTGACACGATTTATGCTTATATGGAGAGAAAAGAGGAATGTAAGTCATATTTAATTCAGCCTGGGTAATATATTTATTTATTTAGTACCAGAGAACAAAACAATAAAACAAATATTGAAAGGATGTGCACAAGGACAGCTTATTTTTTTACCTCACTAGCTCAAAAAGGGCGCCGTTGCTGTCTAAAACCAGTGAGCAAAAGTCGTTTTTGCTCACTCAGTGAGAAAAAATGTTGTCTCAAGAAAAGGTCAACACTTTTTTTCACTGAGTGAGCTAACACGAAATTTGCTCACTGGTTTTAGACAGCAAAGGCGCCTTTTTTTAGGTGAAAAGTTGTATGTATCACATGATAGCAAAGTTTTTGTTTCTTGTGTCTTTGAATCCCTCACTGCACTCAGGATTCTAACTTAGAATCTTCCGCCCGCTCGGGGTTCAAATTAGGCATTCGCAACAAAGATGTTGAACAAATAACTATTATAAAAAAGTTGTAATTTAATTTCTCCTAAAATGTGTCATATTTTTCATAGCCTGAACCCCAGCCGCCGGACTACGTAGATGAAAATAAATCGTATAGCGTGGAATCAGAAATTTCTTTAAAAACAAAGTTCAAAGTATTAGATTTCGACACTTGGCCCAGCAGTGAAGACTTGAACTTGGATGAAAGCCAATACGAGGCCTATAAAATGGCTCTTACCCACGAGTTTGCGGTAATTCAAGGCCCTCCCGGAACAGGAAAGACTTATCTGGGAGTGAAAGTAGCTAAGACGTTAATAGAAAATCTGAGAACTTCCTCAGGAGCTCTTTTGCTTTTAGTATGCTACACGAACCATGCTTTAGATCAATTTTTAGAAGCAATCTTGCCCATCACTGACTCTATCGTACGCATCGGAGGCCAGTCGCGCAACGAAGCGATGCAAAAGATCAATTTGCACACTTTACGGAAAACAGCGGAAAGATCGTCGTCTTCGAGTCGTAGACTTTTCTTTGAACAAAGACAGCACTTGAAAGAAACTATTAATAAACTGAAAAAAACACAGGAATGCATTGAATCCTTGAATAGTTGCGTGCTGAGTCACAACTGTATGAAAAGTTATGTCCCTGATTGTATTATTATTGGTGAATTTTATAAACGTTCTAATGGCAACTTCAAAGATCCTTTATACTGCTGGTTGTTTGAGAATGTCGTGTTCGACTTCAACGAGCCCATAAACCTCGAAGATGAAGAGGCTGCGAATCCCAAAATCAATGCACCTGACCACGCAGATGATAACAGACAAAATGTTACTTTGGATGATTTAGAAATGGAAATTACTCTAAGTGGATCTTTTGACATGAATATTCAAACTACGTTTTCAGTCGAAAAGGCTCAAGAGCAACAAAAATATTTAATTTCGCGTTTAAGGAATTCTCAAAGTAGGCAAGAACAGGATGATTTGTGTAGAGAAATCATTATAACGAGATCCTTAATCCGAACGTTCAACGTAAGTTCTTATCATAATACATTTATATCAATTTGATAGTATCCGGCATGTTGACTTAATCTAAATATATAAAAGCCTCAATAGCCCAACGGTTAAAGGTGCGGACTGAAAACTGAAAGGTCGCAGGTTCGAATCCCGCCCGTTGCACTATTATCGTACCCACTCCTAACACAAGCTTTCACTTATTTGGCGGGGAGAGGAGAACATCAGTCAAGTTCAGCTTGGCTGATAATCTTTTTTTAAAAAAAAAAAGGTGACTGACTGACTGATTTATCAACGCACAGCGTTAACCACTGGACGGATCGGGCTGAAATTTAGCTACAGATAGCTATTATGATGTAGGAATCCGCATAGAAAGAATTTTTGATATTTCAACCCCTAAGGGGGTAATAAGGAAAATTTAAATTTTAGTAAATAATAATAATTTAAAATTTAGAAAAATAAGGAGAATTTGAAAAATCGAAGTTACGTGACGAAAAATCAAAGACGTGAGCGAAGCCCCCCGCGGTTTCGCTCACGTTAACTTTAATTTTTCAAAAGCTAGTGACATTATGATCAAGTATTTAACCAACTTGTGATATTTTAGAACATGAGAAACTATCACCGCCAAGGAGTTGAAGTCAGCAAGCAAGCTAATATGCGAGACCCAACCAGCATCGACCAAGTTGATCGCTGGATGTTGTATTTTGGGTGGACAAAGTATGTTGCAAATGATCTTCGTGAAAAAGTACAGCCGCTGCAGGTATGTTTTCGAAAAATACTGTACTAAAAAAGTTCCGAAGTAATTCTGATTTTTATATATATGTATATATAATTCAGGCAGAATATATTCAGTACTAAATCTGCGTAAAGGCTTATCCCGGCTTAATGGTCGAAGTGTGTTAGGTATGTGATGGACAAATAAAAGAATTATATTCATTGACTTCTGCTTGGTTGTTCTTTTAGGACACTCTAAAAACTGTAAGTGCTGAATACGAGGAGTCTAGAATGATAGTAGACTACGAGCTGTTGAAGAACATCAAAGTTATAGGCATGACAACAACTGGTGCTGCCAGGTTGAGGAAGCTTATCCAGGCCTTGGCTCCACCGATTGGTATGTACCTGTACCTAGTCTTTAGTAATTTAACTTACTAACTTTGCCATACGAGGTGGTGTAGTTTCGTATAACTACATATAAAAGAATATTAGCCAAACTTAAATTAAGTAATACGAGTATCCCCCTATCCTCTCCAAATAAGCGGAAAGCTTGTGCTATTGGGATTGGGTGGGATTCGAACCTGCGTCCTTTCAGCGAAGTCGCGGGAATCATCTAGTATGTATATATTTGTTTACATTTTTAGGTATTGTAACCTTGTTCTTATGTAGGTATGATATTACTCACAAGTTTCCTTTTTCAGTGATAGTGGAAGAAGCAGCAGAAGTGTTGGAGCAACACATAATTGCATGTTTAACAAAAAGGTGTAAACATCTCATTCTGATTGGTAAGTACATAGATACCATAGCATGTATCATTTAGGTAGTTATTAAACGAATTTTACTGCCAGGTAGGTACCAATACTATTTTTAACCGACTTCACAAAAAAAGAGCACGTTCTCAATTCGATGCGTATTTTTTCTTGGCGATGTTACTCCATAACTCCGTCAAATCTGAACCGATTTCAATAAAAATTTTTTATGTGAAAAGACTTATCGTCGGGTTGGTCCAATTTTTTGGTGAAGATCTGATGAATATCTTCGGAATTGGAGGATGGAACTCCTCAATGAATAAGAGCAAACCGCTCGTGATCTGAGTGTGTGTAGGATTTTAACCATACCAACACTTAAAAGTATAAAATAATTTTAGTTTGTACACGTATGTTGGAAGGCGGGCTAGCGTCGCGCATCGGTTTCACGTTTCTATTTAGACAGATGAACAGACAGCGGAGGCTTAGTGGTAGGGTCCCGTTGGAACCCTTTGGCTACGGGACCTTAATAAGCAGTATTAAATTAAATATGCCTACTCAAAATTAAATATATATTACTAGGAGACCACCAACAGCTGCGGCCGTCGGCATCGTACATGAGGCTAGCGAGGCATTACAACATCGAAGTGTCGCTGTTCGAGCGCATGATCATGAACGACATGCACAGCCGGCGCCTCGCCGTGCAGCACCGCATGCGGCCGCAGATCGCGGCCCTCATCGCCCCGGCCATCTATCCCGACCTGCAGAACCATCCGTCTGTCAGCGACTTTCCCAACGTGCGCGGCGTCACCTGCAACGTTTTCTTCTTCACGCATGATTACAAAGAGGAGGTTCGTAGGCAGATTCTATTTTTTTTTTTTGTATCGCCTAGTGCGGTAGTTCTCAAACTTGACTGGGCCGCGACTCGCCTAACAAAAAGTTCCAAATTCGGGACTCACCTCTTGGTTTCCATGAAGGAAAAAGGGGCATAACTACCTATATGAATGAAGGATTGTTCCATCAAGAAAACAAAACATTCAATCCCGATCCAGAATACATAATATTATATTAATATTTAAAATTTTGACTACAGAATCTTAGTTATACCTCGAAGAGTTTCATCCCGCGTCTAACCTGTCAGTCCGCACGATTGCTCTGTCTAGCATCCCGACGCCTCCTTGAATTTGGAACTTCTTAAAAGTTGAATTTCTTTTAGGCTCTAGACGACAACGCTAGCAAAACTAATGAAAACGAAGGAGATATGGTCCTGGGTTTGGCAAACTATTTAATGCAGCAAGACTACCAACCCGAAGATGTTACTATTTTAGCTGCATATTCTGGTCAAATGTTCTACATGAGAAAGGTATTATATAGTACACAATTTCCTTACACTACTGCGGTCAAAGTCGACGGTCGGAATGTACGGATGGCTTTATAATTTTATTATGCTCGCGACGTCTTTGTGATCCAATAATTTATAAATTAAATGTAATGCAAGTGCTTAAAAAGATATAGACCACTGAGATGTTTGTAAGCCATCTGGCTTTTAGGTCAATGTCCATGTATTGTTAATAATAAATAATTATTAATTATATTATGACTTTAACGAAGATTTTTTGTTTATTTTCAGCAACGCTTTAAATATTCGCACTTGTCTAAAGTTAAAATAACAGTTGTGGATAATTACCAAGGTGAAGAGTCTAAGATCATTCTACTATCCCTCGTCAGGAACAACGACGATAACAAAATTGGATTTTTGGGAACTGAGAATCGGGTCTGTGTGGCATTGTCCAGAGCCAAAGAAGGTACATAATAATAGAACCTTTCATAGCAAAAATTTTTCTCAGTTCAGTAGATTGGTCATGTTTAGAGTTTGTTACAAATTAAATGGGCTACGCCAGAAGCCTCACTCCATTTGTCCTTTCATTCGAGCGCTTGTGGCTTCGTGCTTTAAAAACACTAGTGGTAGAGCGAATAAGGCGTGGAATCGGGGTGTTTGCTTGTCCTTTTTGGGTTATATTCATCCTACTTGAAACCCAAATCATTTGTACCGTCAGATTGGACGCAGAAAGCAGGACGTGAACACGTAAGTCCTGAGCTCAAACTTTCACAATATTAAGGCTACACTTGGAAAGATTTATTATAAACTCTAATTAATTATGCATTATATCATATTTTTTATTTTACATATTAATAGAAACAATTTGCCATCAATTTATTTTCACGCTACTTTTAAGTTGAAATACTCATTAAAGGTATATACAGCTAAAAGTTTTTCATACTACGCTAGACATGTAGGAAAAATCAAATTTAGGTAGATAGTAAAGAACTCTGCATACCTACAATTAATTCTGAGGTGTAACTACGTAGGTGCGCTTTCAACTTGCGTTTCGACTTGCACAGAGGTATGTATCCTGGAAACTGACGAAGCAATGCATGCAATAGCGCATGCATCTACCTATGCGCTGACGTGGCCAACTAACATGCCAGTGAACACGAAGCATGCGCACAGGCATACGTCTGGGTACTTAGGACATGCATCTAACGCAAGTTGAAAGTGTAACTACACTGGTGCGCGCGCAGTCGCTAGAGGTGGTAATTTTTCAGGATTCTACATATTCGGAAACATTGATATTCTGAAAAGCAATTCGCCGCTTTGGACAAAAGTTGCAGCCACATTAGAAGGTTTTGGATCGCTTGGTACAAGCATAAAACTAATGTGTGAAAATCATAAAAATCAAGTATCTATGGTAAGCACCAAATTTCTTACCACCATTTCCGTAAAAACATTTAACAATATCAGAACATATATATTATTCTTGATTGTGGTAGGGAAAATTATTATTATAAATCTTACGTGGTCACTGATCAGGGGGGCGATTCAGACCTGTTCGATAACATACCGTGTCGATACGGTTAGATATCGATCTCGTATAAAAAAAAATTGTCGTGTGATTCAGAGCGTTCGGTTTGAGGATACGATTCGGTATCGACTACGTTATCGACATCGACAAGATACATTCGATTACAAGAGCTTTTACGAATTGAAAATATATGTTATCGTACGGTAACAAACCGAATCGATCGATAAATAAGTTATCGGAAGCACAATCGGAAGGGTCTGAATCGGGGGGCAGGTCTTGAGTCATAAATCTACATAGTTAGGTATTTGACGCAAAATGTGGATAAGCTGATTTTAAAGATTAGTAAGAATTAATATTAATGTTATTGAACCGTGTCATTGTTGAAGATTTCGACACCCCAAGATTTCAACTTCAAAGTTCCTGAAGGCGGATGTCTCCTGAAATGCAACTACAATCTGCCGTGTCTCCACGCGTGCCCGCTCATGTGCCACGGCTATGACCGAGGTCACCAACTCACTAAGTGCACGTTGAAATGTGAAAGGTAAGCCGATTCTGTAAAAACTGTATCGATCATTGCTACAGTCTCAAATGTGGTGATTGGCTGAATTTATCGCGATCTTTCGGGAGCTGAATGGCTGAATTTATCGCGTTCTTTCTGCAACAATGCTTTTTAGCCAATAACGAGCGAGTATCGGCCAATCAGGGACGATTGCATTCATCAGACTGTATCAATCGAATCGCACAGCTGAGTCCTCTCCAGGTCCTCAACCTTTGCTCACTGGTTTTAGATAGCAAAGGCGCCCTTTTTGATCTAGTAAGGTGAAAAGTTTTATGTATCACACGATAGCAAAGTTTTTGTTTCTTGTGCCTTTGAATCTCTCACTACACTCAGGATTCTATTATGGAATCCTTCACCCGCTCGGGGTTCAAACTAGGCACTCGCAACAAAAATGAACTTTGTTATCTTGTTGAACAAATAACTACTTTGTTTCACAGGATTATTTGCGAATTGAATCACGTTTGTCCGTTGAAGTGCATGGAAGAGTGTAAGCCTTGCAAAGTAAAGGTAACGAAAAAATTGCCGTGCGGTCACAATATGCTATTGGACTGTCATGTCGACCCTAGCCACCGCAGTGTGCAGTGCTTGACAAGGGTCCCTGCTAAGTTACCGAGCTGCGGTCATGAGGTATGTCAATGTGCAATCTATTTATCCTCAATCTATTTACTATGCTACAGTAACAACACTACAATCTATTTCTCCTTTCTTTCTTTTCTCTGTTGTCTTAAACGGTAAACAAGCGTTTTCTCGCAGAAAGGCGTAAACGACTTGGTAAGCACAGTGCGTAGGTCGTTCCTACCCTACCGCAAACTGATGCTGAGATCTATAGCGTGCCCTGACTTAGCTCGGACTTAAGATAAGAGTTAAAATGAGACACAAATATGCTGTGACATAAATTTGTCTCGTTTTGACTCTGTCTTGAGTCTGAGCAGAGTGGGAGTGTGTTCTATAGATTTCAGACTGAGTACTGACAAAACCGTGCTACACTGAAAAACCAAACCTCGCTTGACTACGTTCGTCGTTTATATGTTTCTCCGAAACATTTTCTGCGATTTTGTTACCTTTTAAGATGGCTAATAGATGGATTTATACTGACTTGCTGCCTCGCTAGTTGGTTAATGATTTTTCTATCATAGCCCCGAGTTACCAAGGTCGTGATCCCTCTGCCTCACAGAGCACGTAAAGCCGTCAGTCCTGCGCGTGATCGATTTCCGTTCCATAGGACTAAGAATGAGGGAATAGAGAATGCACGTCACTCTGCATGCAACGCACATTTGTAGTGCAATAATATAAACATAAAAATTATTTTTACAAAACCGACTTCAAACGCCACTACAAAGTATATCAATTGTGCATATAAAATTTGAAGAGTTCCCTCGATGTCTTCAGGATCCCATGATTAGATCCTGACCTGATGACAATGGGACCACTTGGAAAGTATACCCTTTTAAACAAAAAAGAGTTTTCCAAATCGGTCCAGGCGTCTTCGAGTAATCGGAGAGCATACATAAAAAATAAAAAATATTTTTATTTTTGGAAATCGGTTATAAATCAAAGCAACACTATTACAACTACCCATAGAACTGCGTAGATTGGGCCACCATGGCCGAATTTACTCGCGACTTCATAATATATTGGAAGATTTCCTAGTGCAGGCTAACCTTACGGTAGTAACTGTAGTAAGTAAAACTTAAAAACTTTTCAAATACTTTGAACTGAATACTTATGACGATATTTGAAGTAATTTCGGACGGACAATCACTTCTTTATTTATGGGTAAGTATGCCGCCTATGCCTAATATCTGCAAAGTTTTGCTATGATCGCAGGTAAAGAAACCTTGTTACGTGAAGCCTGAACGTTTCGTGTGTCCGGTCCGCTGCGAGTACCGCGTGGACAAGTGCGGACACGTGTGTACGCGCAGTTGCCACGTCAAGGATGACCCAGATCACGAACGGGTAAGTTTTTATTCTTCTTTTTTAGGCTCGGGGCAGAAAGGGTGCCAACAGGACGATGGCGTGTAGAAACCGATTAGGAGTATGGGTTGAATCTGCACTGCTATAGCCCTTATAAGTTAGTCCACTACCATCTTAGACTGCATCGTCACTTACCATCAGGGGCCCAAGTCTGCTATTGCAATGCTATTGCAATTGTAGTTCAATTATCTATCAATGACATCCCAATTGCTACTTTTAGCAATTTGACTTGGGGCCCAGGGGTTCAATTGTCTATCAATGACATGACAATTGCTAAAAATAACAATTGTCATGTCATTGATAGACAATAAAACTACAATTGCAATAGCAGCCTTGGGCCCCTGGTGAGATCGCAGACAAGGACAATCTTGTCATCGTATAAAGAAAAAAATATTTGAAACTCAAACTCAAAATTATTTATTTCATATAGGCCAACTTGTGGCTGTTATGACAATTCGGTTCGGAATGCTGATTCTGCTGAGAAGAGCCGGCAAGAAAATCGGCAGTTGCTCTTTTCAAAACAAAAAATGTTACAATATGTGTGTATTTGTTTGTTGTTTCAGTACTTATGTGAGAAACCATGTGCCAAGGCGAAGAGAGGTTGCACCATGGAATTCGAAGGCGACCGCGGCGACCACCAATGTGTCAAGAGGTGTCATGAGACATGCGACGAATGCAACGTCGAAGTACGCTCTTCCATTCAATATTTTTTTGATGACTCCATTTTTACATTACTAGCTTTAACTAGGGTACCTAACTCTGCTTCTCAGGGACAAAAAGTAGCCTTTGACAGTCTTCGAGTCCTCAACAGTACCCATGAATTGTTATACCCAGATGCTACGTGATTGAATGACAAACCAACTAACAAACACTTTCGCTTTGCCAGTCTCCGAGTCATGAATTAAACCCATGCAAAAATCATATCGATTAGTTGCTACGTGATTGAATTTATAATTTTAACTTGTACAGGTATACAAAAAAAGAGAGGGCTGCAAACACAAGATACGCGTCGCGTGCTCCAAGAGCCCCGACGAAAACCCGTGCCGCGAGAAGTGTGCGCGAGTTATGACGTGCGGCCACTTCTGCAAGAAGAAGTGCTTCGAACCGTGCGGGAGAGACTGCAAACAAATAGTGAGTCATTTAGTGCCAACTCCGCCGCGAGATTGTCAAAAAATGATTTCTGTGGCAAACGCAATCACCTCTGATGTTGTTAAATGCTCGATGCCCCTGATTGATCGACGCTCTCTATAAAATTCATCCGGCAATAATATCAGTCTTATCAGATGTTGTACATAATCTTTAAATTGTCTAGACCTTTTCTAAAGGGAGCATTAGGATAGCACAACATAAACCTGACAATTGAGCTTGTTTTTAGAGTAGCTTGTTTTTGTACATTAACCTGCCTACAAAAATAAAATTAATATAGGTGGTTATAGAATGCGACTTCCCCAGGTACATACCAGTTTCTTCTTATAATTTAGGTAAAGAAGAAGATCCCAGAATGCGGGCATGAAATATCGCTCGAGTGTGGACTGGAGCCGACGCGCCAGTGCTGCAAGGAGCCGTGCGAGCGCAGCCTGCCGTGCGGCCACCGCTGCCGCGGCCGCTGCGGCGACACGTGCGACCCGCGCGCCTGCGCCGAGCTCATGCCGCGCCACTTCCCGTCGCCGTGCGGCCACACAGTGCAACTGCCCTGCCATGCTTATGTCACCGCGACTGACAGTGGTTAGTGACTTTTGTCACATTGACAGTAGTTGATTAAGTAACATTTATATGCACTGTATAATTTAATTCAATTTACCTTAAATGTTATTTAATTCTATGTTTTTGCAAGCCTTTTGTTGGCGGATTGCGGAACGATCTTTACCTACTGTAACACCTTAATATGTACCTGAGATCAGGCAGACAAAAAATAAATAAATGATTTGATTTGACAGTTACACGCTTAGGGCATTTTTTGTAGCCTTGATATATCGCTCATTTGCGACAAGGGTGACATAATTCAAAATTCACCAATTTTAGTGTCGAATACTTTTTGCTGTAAAAATAACATTACGCTAAGCACAAAAAAATAAGAGCGAGAGAGATTATGACTTAATGCTCTGTCGCTTTGTTGGCCGCTATGTTGTTTCGAGACCGTAGCATCCACAAAACATTACTCTCTAACGAGAGAATTCTCTCATCGTCGATTTTGAATTATGTCACCCTTTTCGCAAATGAGCGATATGTAATAGCCCAACGATTGACGATATGAACGCACTGCACTATTTCCGTGCGAATGTACCCTATAACGGGGACACCGCTGCGGCGATAACTGCCCGCTCGCGTGTACCGAGCTGATGCTGCGCCATCCACTTCGGCCACAGATTGCGACTGCCCTGCCGCGTTCATGCGTGCGTTCATGCGTGCTGCGTGCGTGCGTGCGTGCGTGCGTGCGTGGCATCGTAGCTCCCGAACGGATGATGATTTTGTTTTTTTTTTTTGTTTGAAAGGTGAATTAGTGGGGAGTGTTCTTAGCTATGTTTGATGAAAATCGGTCCAAGATGCCCGCCGCCACAAAATGGATTACATAATTTTATTTTAACTAAGTATTACTGGCTAACGATTAGGATGTAGTAACATGTGGGGGGTGTTTTAAATTTTTAATTTACACTTGTACTGATATATAATTTCCGCTTCTGGAAGTGTGTCTAATAGTACTATGTAGCAAATAGCTTATTATATTATCTCCCTAGTTCAAATGACGCCGTTTTTGTCTGCGCCTATTTTTATTTTTGTTGCGTAGTAAGTTTGCCGTAAGTGTTGTAGTAATTTTCAATTATTTTAAAGGTACTGGATTCGAACCTGAACTGATGCTGAAGTACTGCACGGAGCCGTGCGGCGCGGAGCTGGCGTGCCAGCATGCGTGCGTGGGCACGTGCGCGCGCTGCGTGCAGGGCCGCGTGCACGTGGCCTGCGCGCAGCCTTGCCACCAGCTCCACATCTGCGGACACCAGTAAGACGTCGTGTCTCCTCGCTCTTTTCTCAGCTTTTACAATATAATTTTTTTTATAAGTGAAGATATTAAAGATTTACCTATTTTATTTTATCTTGTTGCAATAGTTTTCTTATGTTGTTGCAATATAGTTTCTACTCCTTTATTGCTGTTGTTGTCGTTACTTCCAACGGGTTGTTGCAGATGCACGGAGCCGTGCAACCAGGTGTGTCCGCCGTGCTCGAAGCCGTGCGAGGTGAAGTGCCAGCACTCGCGATGCCGCCGCGTCTGCGGCGCGCCCTGCGTGCCGTGCCAGGTGACCCAAACTTCTCTTTTCTCTCCATCCGCTCCTGAACAAAGGTCTCTTGCATGGACTTCCGTAGGCCCCAGTCTTCGCCGTCTGTCTAGTGCCCCCTGCGACTCGTCTGATGTCATCGATCAGCTCAGTAGGGGGTCTGCTAGCACTGTTCTTCCCGGTGCGAGGTCGCCACTTCAGCACCCAAGGACCCCAACGCCTCAGCTTTTTGAACTATGTGGCTCGCCCATTTCCACTTCAGCTTCGCTTCGAATCATCTTTTTTTACTGGAATGAAACGTAGTCGCTCTCTAAGTCCTCAACTATACCAGGCAAAAAATCACGTCGATCCGTTGCTGCGTGATTGATGGACAGATCGACACACTTTCGCGTCCTCGTCGTTACTAATGAAAGTGCTAGGCAGATATTTTATTTTAAGAAAAACCAAGGGAAACATAGTCTGGTGGGATCGCAGGAGGCGTGCGGCCGCAAGTGCGAGCACGGCGCGTGCAAGCGGCGCTGCGGCGAGCGCTGCGCGCGCGAGGCGTGCGTGCAGGCGTGCACGCGCCGGCTGCGCTGCGGCCACCCGTGCCGCGGCCTGTGCGGCGAGCGCTGCCCCGACGTGTGCAGGCAGTGCCGCCCCGACCAGTTCCCCACCGATTTCCTCGGGGACCAATTCGACGACGACGCCCTGTATGTTGGATACTCTTGCATCGTATTCCTCATTGCTCGCGAGTCACGACCCTTTTTCATCTTCTATCTATCTATACTATAATAAAACTAACTGGACAAATTCTGTATATTATATATTTTGAAAATTTTAATCGGAGGACGCTTTATCGATACTGAGTCCAAAACAATATTTATTGAATTTTTATATCTGTCTGTCAAACGAGCTGATTTAAATGAAATTTGATATAGTGGAAGCTGATACTCCGGCTCAACATATAGGATAATTTTTAACGGCGGGTCAACTGTTCTTCTACATACCTACATCACAGTAAAATCACAGTTGCTGTTCGTTAGTAGTAGCTGATACGGAGGTCTGACTGGAAAGAGGATTATTATTACCTACTTTAGTTTTGAATTCACCTGTTTAGAGACTAGTGTTCGAAAATCTCGATACACTACCTAAACAACTTTACTAATTTACTCTTTTGAGGAAGACTTCAGTGTCTTACTATTCTTTCTTTTGTAATAATAAAGGGAATACTCAAAATTTTTGTTCACTTTTCAGATTCATCGTACTAGAAGACTGTGGTCACATAATGGAATTAGAGAACATGGAGAATCTAATGAAAGGAGATAGTGATCTTGTGGAAATCCGCCGCTGCCCATACTGCCGCCATCCCATTATCAACACTCCTCGTTACAAAGACCTCGTTAACAGTACGTTGGCAAAAGAGATCAATCCCATCAAAGAACGAGTATATGGCAGCGAAGAAAGGATTATTGCTAGAAGGAAGGAGCTATATGAAACTGTAGCAGACTTTCATAATGTTCACAGCGGCATATATACAGGTAAGTAAATTAAAGTTTCCTTTTCCCTTCCTTTTAGTTTTCTTGTTCTTATACCTATGTTCATGCAATTCATGAGCGCGCGTGGCTCATGCTTGTGTGTGTCGTATCGATACAGGGTGTACCGTGTAAGGGACACCGTAACGAAATGATTGAGTCGCCCAGTGTTAAAATTTTTCATTGGTCTTTTTGTGATGTTTTTTTATTAATTAGAACATGCAATATTTAACACAAAGACAGCGATAAAATGCGCGCGCGATCAGCTGTTTATCAAAACCGCCGATTGTGACGCGCCGTACCTAAAGCGAGTGTAGGTTGATACCTACATTCGCAATGTATGTAATGCGATACATTGCGTGTGTTTGTGTGTGTGATACATTGCATGCTCTAAAATTACAGTAACCCATCATTTCCGAGATAAGTGGCATTTGTAACTTCATTATAGGCATTAAATCTAACCTATTCACAATGTTTTTGTTAGTTTGTTACACCCTGTATACGTGTGAGCGCGCGCAATGCTCGCGCCTGACCGCTCCCAGCTAGGCTCTGATAGGCACGCACACTTACTCAATGTGCATGTACAATGTAAGGTACACGATGTAGTTACGAGTAAAGTTAGAGAGAAAGTAAATATCGAGTAGGTACGTCTAAGGACTGAATTGTTTTCCCAGTAATTTTCGGCTATTGAAAATCGAAATGTTCCCTGTTACAGATAAATTATACTCGCACTGGAAAAAGGCATTTGAAAAAATAATCCTCGTCGTGAAGTCAAAGAAGAAGTATTCTTTACTGCAATTGGAAATGTACTTTGTTTACTTGAACATTTTAGAACTGCTTTCGGATGTACACAAGAAATACACTTCAGCGCGTTTGACAAAATTGCAAGACAATCTGATAGATCAAAATAAAATGATATGCAGAGTGCTCGCGATGAATGTACACAAGATAAGTCAACAGCAGCAAGCTGACATAGGGAACGAATTAAAGCGCATGAATGCCATCGTCAACCTGGCTAAAGTGACTAGCCACCCATCTTACCTTGCAAACCAAAATGACTCTAAAGTAATAGAGGCAGCTGATGCTGCTAAAACAGTCATCTTGAAATGGGGAAAATACGAACAGAACAAAGCTACAGATGCTTTAAATGCCATTACGAAAGCAATCAAAGAAAGCGGTATCGTTACAAGAGCGGAACGGGAGCTGATCATAAAAGCCGTAGGTGCCAAAGTGGGGCAGTGGTTCAAATGTCCCAACGGTCATTTCTACAGCATAGGTCAATGCGGTGGAGCTATGGAAGTATCTAGGTGCATAGAATGCAAAGCTGCGATTGGAGGGACGAATCACAGGCTTTTAAGTGACAATGCGCATGCTCGTGAGTTTGACAACTCAAGATTCCCAGCTTATTCTGAAGAGGCCAATAATTTGGCCAATTTTGATTTGAACAATTTCCTTTAATTTTTCGTTTTAACTTTTTAATAGCAATTAAGTTTTTAACTTTTTAATATTTTAAACCTTTTGAAAAGTGATAAATAGGTGCCTATTAATCAACATGCTACTGTTTCAGCTATTTTTTATGTTTATGTAAGTATAATTATGTGGTAGGATTTTGATCAATAGCCTGAATAATATGGAGGCTTTCAATTTCATCGCAATCCAGGGGTTCAAGAATTTGACCAAATGCCTATTTGTGTTTGTTTACAAATGTGATAAAATAAGCTGTAATGGGAGTGATGCAGCATAATCCAATGCAGTTTATTTTGTCATAACTCGACTCTAAAAACCGTAATTTATCAAAATCCTGCAACATGGGTATATTGTTTCATTAATTAAAAAAAAAAATATTTCTAAGTTATGTACCTTGTGTGTTAGTAAGAAGTCTGCTACGAAGTTAAAAATTCACTATCAAAATTATTAGGTAATTGTGGGTAGGTACCTACTATCATATAATCAAAGCTACTATCCTGTTATCTGTAAGTATTTTAAGTTTCTCAAATTATGACAAGAAGTGTTAAGTTCGCACTTCGACAGTAAAAGTAAATAGATACTTATGAATCGATTGAGCTTCATTGAAGGCCGCAACAATAATCGCTCGTAACGCATTTTTCAGTGCTAAAAATGCAAATGACGTCATCAAAGAAGCTGTTCAGTGAAAGGGTGGAAATCCTCTGCATTTATATCGCAGAACTGATTCTCCCGACTCGTTATGTCCGACTATAATTAATTTAATTAGAAAGCTAGCGCAACAAGATCGAGCAACTAAAGATTCTTTTTTTTATTATAATTTGGCCGCGAAAACTATCACGGAAGGTTTTGTAAAGTTTCATAATATTGTCTTCACTAAATACTAACCTATGTTCAATAAGACCTCCAAAATCAAGGGTATCGGGAGGTATTTATTTATTTATTTGGGTTAACAAACAACATCACTATACGTCGTCATTGTAACAGGTTTATACACAAGATATTGTGGCGTCAACGACGCAAACCCCAAATTACACTAGATAAATATAAGTGGACAATAATCAGGCAGGTATCTATTCTATATGTATTTTCATTTCCATATGGTTAAGTCTGTACCTACACTACAATTTACGATTTAATGGATAAAAATTGTACTTCCTGTAAAAACCCTTGCGTTATTAGAAGACGCATGTCTTATCTTCCTAGAGAAATAAAAGCGTAGGTAGGTATAGTTACCGGCAAACTTCTTGGGTAAATGACCTTGACTGTGCACAAGCGAATTTTAGAGCGGTCACATCAGCGCCAATAGATGGCGTAGATTTTGTAATTAGACTTATTTTTTTTTTTATGAATGAAAATGTAAATATTTTTTTATAATAATATGGTTCCCGGTTGTAGCGGTATATTTGTAATATATCCAACTACGTTTCAGATGTATTTTAATTTTCAAAATACTTTCATTTGTCCTGATATAAATAAAGTATATTGAGCAGCAGTGCTGCTACCACCGCGTGATTATCAGTACAAATGAAAGTATTTTGAAAATTAAAATACATCTGAAACGTAGTTGGATATATTACAAATATACCGCTACAACCGGGAACCATATTATTATAAAAAAATATTCACATTTTCATTCATAAAAAAAATAAAATAAGTCTAATTACAAAATCTACGCCATCTATTGGCGCTGATGTGACCGCTGACCGGATCAAACCACCTTAAGGCAAGTAAGCGGGGTGTATAGTATCGAGCGCGTGATTGGTAGATCAGTCGACCTTTGCTTCCCGCGCCGCATCCAAATGCGCCAATCTTGCGCCAACTTACCCCCACTACGTCACCTTATGCTCAAGAAGTTTGCCGGCACCTATACTGAAGCAGAAAAAAAAGCACGTCCATCCGCGTCAACCAACTGACGATGCGTATCTATAGTAGTCTGTCTGACGATATTTAAAGGTCGTAAAAAAAGAACTAGAATGTCGGTTGAGTCCGTTATGAATCTGTTACAACTCCACACCTAAAACTAATTAGTACAATGCAGAGTTCTTTAATTGCGTTTGATACGGTCCATCCGATGTATGTGATGCGTCAGGGTGCGGAACAGTGGAAGCTTACCTTTATCCATTCATTTTGCTATTTTGTAACGCGTACTGTGTTAGTTTTAAGTATACCTATATTATGTTATCTGACTGAAATAAAGAAAGTTTTCATTTTAAATTATAAAACGCTGACTTTGATTGCGTCTTTTTCAACGCAAAGCTCAAACCACTGGACCGATCAGGTTGAAATTTTGCATACAGGTATAGGTTATACCTTAGGCCGTAGGAATCCTCTAAGAAAGGATTTTTGAAAATTCGACTCCTAAGGGGGTACAACGGGTAAAATAGGGGTTTGAAAAGTATAACTTAACGTGAGCGAAGCCACGGGCAAAAGCTAGCTGTTTAATAAACAATACGTCTTTTTTTTGTATATAACTGTAAAGTTTATCTTCTCAATTACCCGTGGTACCCAAAAAAATTGATAAAGCATGATTGTCAAATATTATACCGCGCGCCGCTAGCGTGATTTTTCGAAAAAGCTATCTTTTAGTGGCCTAAAACTCTGTAATCATTAAGAACTCAAGAAAAATGTATATAATCATTATTGTTGCAAATTTAATAAGCTTCAATTATACAGTAGTAAACTTTTACCTCTGACCAAAGGTTCTCGAGATATTAACAAAAAACCAAAAAAAGGCCCTGTTTCCGCTAATCGCCGCTAGAGCTCGCCTCATACGCATGAGGACTTGGTATATTCATCCCTAGGTACCCATAATTCAATGTGCAAAGTTTCAAAACTCGCAATTTTCCAGAGGTTGGGTCATTTTTTGAGGATTTTTGACTGGACCATCAAGTCAACCGACGCACTTCAGTCCATGGTAGGTAGGAATATATTTAATACCTTCATGCTGTCTACGGTAACGTCAAACATATTGATTATACGTCTGTGGTTGTATACCTACCTACCTACTTATTGTTGTATTGTTGTCATCAGCCTCTAGAAACTCTCTTACAAGAACATTTTGTTCCTTTGGGTTCAGCAACATGCCGAAACTAACGGGTGACGTCATATTGCCAACATAATGTAAAACGGAGTGATTACCTACATTCTCTTGGGTTGTCATTGTCAACCACAGTTGTCAACTATGATTGTCAAAATAAATGTCGAGCGAAAAAATTTATTACCAATTTTTTTTACTTTAACCAATAAAAAAATGCTTGTCGTGCCGTGAATTTGAAATAAATTAATAATGGAATACAATACAAATAACGCAGAGCAAGTAGAGATTGGCCCAATTGAAAATGCCTGGGCGATGAAAACTCCTAAGTTTACACCGGAGGACAATCCACATGGTCTTTTAGAAGAAAGTAAATTCGCCACTCTGTTTCCGAAATATCGAGAACAATATCTTAAAGAATGCTGGCCTTTAGTCCAGAAAGTGTTAAAAGAACATCATATAGTAGCTGAATTAGATCTTATAGAGGGAAGCTTAACGGTAAAAACAACAAGAAAAACTTGGGATCCTTACATCATCATTAAAGCGAGAGACTTTATGAAATTACTTTCAAGAAGCGTCCCATTTGAACAAGCAGTGAGGGTATTAGATGATGAAATTGGTAGTGACATTATAAAAATTAATTCATATGTTAGAAAGAAAGAAACATTTTTAAAAAGGCGCCAAAGACTAATAGGTCCTAATGGTGTAACACTTAAATCAATTGAACTACTAACAGAATGCTATGTTTTAGTTCAAGGCAATACAGTCTCTGCAGTTGGCCCATACAAGGGTTTAGTACAAGTGAGAAGAATAGTTGAAGACACAATGAAAAATATACATCCAATGTATAATATTAAAAGTCTTATGATCAAAAGAGAGTTAATGAAAGATCCACGGCTTAAAAACGAGAGCTGGGATCGGTTTCTTCCTAAGTTTAAAAGTAAAAATGTTCCCAGAAAACAACCTAAAAATAAAGTTAAAAAGAAACCATATACACCATTCCCACCACCTCAACCAGAGAGTAAAGTTGATCGAGAGTTGGCTACAGGTGAATATTTCCTCAAAGATGAACAGAAGAAAGCCAAACGTCTTCACAATAAAGATGAAAAACAAATGCAAGCCAAGAAAGCAAGAGAGGAGGCAAGGAAAAAGGATTTCATTCCACCTGGGGAAAAAGTGGCCACTATATCTAAACCTCCAGAAGAATCTGCAATTAACATTGATCAATTTAAAGCGAAAATGAAAAAGGTTTCAAAACTAAACAAATCTATGAATAAGTAATAAAGAATATCTAATATTTTGAATTAGAGTTTAACAGATTTTAATTTTGGAAATACAAATAATTTTGATTTGAAATACATTTTTAATTGCATAGAAATGATTTTAATTAAAAAACTAGCTGATACCTGCAACTTCATATGTGTGGATTGTAATTTTTTGGATTCCCGCTGGAACTATTTTCCAGGATAAATAGCCTATGTTCTATTCCAGTTTAAAATTTAACTCTGTGCCAAATTGGTTTAGTCGTTACAGCATGATTAACAAACATCCAAACTTCCACATTTATAATATTAATAATAGGAAATAGGATAATAGCATTAATTATGAAAGTAATGCTTTAATAGATAATAATCCTTGTTTAATGTAAATAAAAAGCAGATAAATTCACATTATCATATCTTTTATTGCATTTTTCTCCTTACAAAATAAGCAGGGCTGCATCTTAATATAGTAACACTATCAATTGTCTATCAGAAAAATTCATTTTGTATAACTGTCAAGCATCCGAAGGGGACATAATATCTCAAATTAATATGGACATAATATCTCAAATTAATATGCACTGTCTACCACAAAACATGTGGCTTCTGCCTTTCTGGTAGAATTTCAGGCAGGCCAAAAGAACCAGTAAACTTTAAAATAGTTTTATTTTTTCACTTTCATCAATTTTAATTTGGGTATATTAGAATTTTTACTAATGAATTGCTTTCCGCTGATATATGGCTGCAGTACTATTGGAATATCTATTTTCCCTTTTGAATCTTGGTGTGTTTCAAGTAATGCAATAAGCATCCTGGGTATGGCACATGCTGTACCATTCAGAGTGTGAACATATTTTTGTATATTGCCATCAGAATATTTTATGTTCAGTCTTCTCGATTGGTAGTCAGTACAATTGCTACAGCTAGAGATTTCACCATAATTGTTACGGCCAGGCATCCAAGCTTCGATATCATATTTCCTTAAAAAAGAAAAGAAATTAAAAATATAATCATAATTATTTCTAATTCAAGATTGGGTTGACAGTTTAACTGAAACATAATAAATAATTTCCACATTATTTTTACATATAAATGATATCACTGTCCACAGAGAATAAAATGGTAATAGCCATTATGCACAACAGCAATTACCATTTTATTCTCCAGGGACGACAACATAATGTCAATTTAGTTTATACCTATAAGCTGGGGCACCAAGTTCATGTGGTGGCATGTCTAAAACTTTCATATGTAAACCTAATGGTGAAAATAATTCTTCTTCAGTTTTTCTTAAATACTCCAACATTTCATCTGACTGCTCTTGTGCAGTAACAACAAACATCTCAACTTTAGTGAACTGATGGACCCTGCAACAACAAAATAGGCTTAATTACCATGTAATCAAGCTACTTGGTCTTTTTTTATATACATATATTATTGTTAATAATTAATGGCAAACTTAAAACAAATTCTTTACGGGTTTCACCACCACCATCATCATCTCAAAAAATTGCTTAGTCTAAGTATTAGAACTATTAGCTAATTTTTGAGATTCTGTAATTAATAACAAAACAAACCTGGAAACCCCAACTTTGTTTTGTAAGCAAGACATTTCAGTTCATAGACAGAAAGCTGCCCAGTTTAACTAACAAATGTTAGGTCACCTGTGCAAATATAAATGTATAGTAATGTGTTACCTATATGTGCCTCTTTCTTCTACTAAATTTGATGTTTCCGCACGATAGCATCTGCTAACTGCTGCAAGTTTCAAAGGCAAAGAAGTCTTATCATGATGTGTGTTTTTCAAAAGGCCAGCCAAAGACATTTCTGCTGTGCCTGACAAATACAAGTCTGGTCCGTGATGTACTGGATCTAAAGAATAAATCTAAAATTTATAACTCATTAGCACTTGCCGTATTTTCTTAAATCTCAATAAAAAATAATAAAAGTAAACCTGAGTGCGATCAGTATTTATCATCATTCCACAACTCTGTAGAATATTGCTTGACAATATATCAGGTACTGATATTAAATTGAATTTCTCCTTTAATAGTGCAGATACCGTGTACTTGATTAATGCCTCTTCTAATTCTGCCAATTCACCAAAATAATAGTAACTTTTATTGCCACACGTGTGTCCCAGCTTATCTGTTCTCATCAAGTTCAGCAGCTGCGTAATCTCACTGAACTCTAGCGGCTTATAATCCCCAAAATCTTTTTTTTTGTTTACCTCATGAATTATGTGTGGATTCTCTTCATAATTCCGAACGAGAGGATGTGTTCTATTGGGCAAGCTGGCCAGCTCCTTGTACAAATTTTCTTTAATACTCTCATATGCCTGATCAGAATTTGGTGTCAGCTTAAATAATTTATACATTTCATGCACTTTCGTAATATCTCCTACGCCTTTTCTGCTATGAATGTTTTGCGTTATTTCCAATGTATTTTTCATATCACAATAATAGTTGATATCTATGTCAGGTAAATGGAATGTAGAATATTTAATAAACCACATAGGTTTTTTGAAAAACCTTGATTTGCACAGACAAGATTTAATCATTTTTTTATACATCGGACAGAATAATTTTTTTTCTTCTGAGTTAGGTATTTTCAACTGCTTTCAACTTATAGTATTTTGGGTGATTGCACAGAGTACTTTGAAGTTTGAATAGACTGGGTGATTGGGTCGCTGACGGATATTCCTATTTATTGTGAGCTCTATAAAGTCGATATACCATCCCAAACATAACCCATTTTTATAGGTTCATGTCCTTAAATGTAATTGCTTGTGTAGATAGTATGTAGTGTAGATAATTGATATTTTAAATGTTTTAAATGTATTCCCGTAATATTCCACTCCACAGACCAGTTCCACTCCATTCAGTCCATTCACAGATTACCTATACCATAGAGTAAAGTAATCAGATTACCCAAGAGAATATAACGTAGACGACGAGTAGACAGCACAGGGTAGACGGAGTAGGTATATTTCTCTGTCTACGGATGTACAAACAATTAATAGCCACAGAGTATGCAAGGTAATGCACGTTTTGTGCCGCGGACTCTACGGCGACCACAGAATATAATTATTATCTAAATCTTATTTATTTGTCTGTAAACTAGATAGCGGTTTTGCAGTTTGCGCGCGAAAAATGACAGATTTGAGGTTATTTTATAAGTTTTGTTTTGCTTGAATACCTACGAACTTTTTTACTGTGATTTTTGATTTAATGTTCATAATATATTAATATATTATGATACATTGCTAATACTAAATCCCATGAGAATATAATTACTTCGTTTGTTAAATCCATTTACTTAAGAAAATATATAAATTAAATGTGTATATTTAGTACCTACCTAGTTCTAATAAGTGCTTTCGTAAGTTAAAAACGAGTAACGTGACAAGTGTGCCACTATGCCGGCTTCTTTAGAAAACGATAATCTTCGCTGCAATGGGACTTCTTCAAATGAGAAAGATGACGCATCAGTTTCACCACTTCGCCAGTATGTTGATCAAAAAATACTACAGTAAAACTTCAATGAAACGCTTTCGCGGGTTACATGCCTTTGCTTATGCCCTAGGTCCCCACACCAATACATTTAATAATAATAAGTAATAATTAATATTTAATTCAGAATTGAAATCCATATCCATGTTAGTAACAAAATGACATATAGTTAGTACAGTATGTGTTAGTAACAATTATTTATTCTGTGTTAGTTCTTAAAATCTACTTTAGTAGCCCAAGTGCAGATGTGCACACAATTCCAGCTCCTCCAGAGAGGGCGGTATAGCGACCAGGGTGCTGAAGAGGGTGTTAGTACTTACTGCTCACAAGCCTGCTCATCATAGACGCAGCACTTTTATGCATAATCACGTAGAAATCATGCACACAACCATCCTCAAACAACGCATGCTGACGCAATGCAGAGTCGAGGCTTCCTTATCACCACCCTCAGCACATTGAACTTGCAACATGATGTATGTCTGCTGCATATAGTTCGTTGGGAAAAATAAGTCGGGTTTTCCTTCCTGACGCTATAACTCCAGAATGCACGAACCGATTTCCACTGTTTTGCATTCGTTGGAAAGGTCTCGGGCTCCGTGAGGTTTATAGCAAAGAAAATTCAGGAAAAATTTCAACAGAAAAGCGGGAAAATCTTTTTTCACATACAGCGCCATCTCCGATACATAGCATGTAATCTGGTGGCGAAACGGAGTTCGCCGGGTTTGCTAGTTGTATTATAGGTTTAAACATGGTTGGTTTATTTTTCACATATAGCGGAGCGCAGCGCAAAGCATTTTTCACTGTCAAAATATTATCGACATTGTCCTTATTGAAATAATATCGAAAATCAATTAACACAAAAAAATCCTTAAGAGCATCCACGCGCAGTCCCGCGCGTGCTCGCGCATTCTCTGGTTGAAATTCGCGTAATGTGTCACGCCGATAAAAACTACGCGGGCATACTCTGCGCTGCGCTCCGCCATATGTGCGACGGCCCTTACAGTATAGGCATGGACTAACTAGATATATTAGACATTTAATATGTTATCAATCCAGTCTGTTCAAAAAGAGAGCCATAGTGGCCAAATAGTGAACGAACACTATTGCGCTATTGTATTGCACGCGAAACGAGAAAGAATTAAGCACAGCAGTGCCCTTCAATCCTACGACAGTTCTCTTTTTGAACAGACTAATTTTATTATTGATTTCCCTTCACACTTTTTACCAATCTACAGCAAAGGAATAGTAATGATTTTAGCAGTCTATGTAAGTGTGTATTTATTGTGTTATGTAGGTATGTATTATGGCCCTTATGAGCAGGTTCATGCAACTTGATGAAAAGCACATCCCACAAACCATCCAATCCAAGTTAATCTATGAGAGTCAAGTAGTTTTTTAAATTTAGCATAGACCACTACTAACATGGCAAGTTTATTCCAGGTCACCACGACTCTCTGTTAGAAAGAGTAATCAGCTAAAAATTACCAGTATGTTTCCCACTAAACGTAGCAGAAGTCCAGTGAATGATGTTGAAGTTACTGAAAATGTAAGTCTAATATTTTATTATTATGATTACTTACATAACATTCCAATGTACTCTAAAACAAAACAGGTTCTTCTGTCAATTATTAGGTATATAACAAAAATATTTTATTTCAGAAAAAAATTAAATTAGCGGTTGATTCATCTAAACCGACACCCGAAAATAACATTTCTAATGAAAACATATCTTTGGCTGAAAAGAAAGATGTTGATTCTTTTGAATCTAAAATTTTATCAGATAAAAATGAAATTAGCAAAGACAATGAAATATTCAATAACAATACCTCAGAAATGAATAAAAATGAGGAAAATACTGACAAAGATCTTAATGATAATACAGCAAAGCTAATTGAATTGGATGAAAAAAGCGATGCAGAAAATGATGGTCTAGCAATGAAGACTAACATAAATACAAAAGAACAGCTTCCCGATCTTGAAAAATGTAGTATTTGTAGGCAGTATTTGAATAACTCTGATATTATTTACTATCAAGGTCATCCCCAGAATGCAGTGGAAGAGTTTATTGCCTTAACTAATGAGAAATTAGTACTTTCGTCTGGTAAGTTGAAAATATTATGGAAAGTTTAATGTTATTAAATTTTGGCTGAAGCGGAAGGTTTCTAGGATGCCCCAAAATATAACAAACTCCTAGAAGAGGTGAAGTGCTAGAAGTGGCCAGGATAATTAAATTATAGCAAAGCTTTAGCAAATATATTATTTCAGTGTTATTATTTTGACAACTTGCAAGATAATTTTAATCGTCCATGTTTCACTCAACATAAACTTAAAAAAATAATTTATTCACTTTTAGCCAACCTTGAATGGAATTTCTTAGGATTACTAAACCTTCGAATTCAGCTTTAGCTGAAGATTTGATCGGCTTCAGCCAGAAATTCCAACAAGTACACCGACTAGTATGTTTAAATAATATAATTGAATGTTTGAAAATTATTTTTAGGTGATGAAGGAGATATAACAGAGAGACCACAAACAAATATAACTGGATTCTCAATATTTGATGAGCATGGCCACTTGTGTCCAATAGACGGGGGTCTAGTTGAAAGCGATGTACGGATTTATATGTCCGGGTATCTTAAGTCTATTTGCAGCGATTCTGCTGACATTGACGAAGAATCGGTACCAGTTAAAGACTGTGGACCTATAATAGAATGGTAAAATTATTATTTCATGCTAAATATAAACTAGTTTTTTTAATAGGTAAAAAATATGTTCTAATATTAATATTTTCTATTTAAAGGTATATCCATGGTTTTGATGGTGGAGTAAACAATTGTATCACATTGTCCACTGAATTTGGCGAATACAATTTACTCAAACCAAGTGCAGAATATAAACCTCTTATGGACAATCTCTATGAAAAAATATGGCTCAGTAAAGTTGTTGTAGAGTACATAGAAGAGTATCATTATCTCCAACCTACATATGAAGATTTATTAGAAATAATCAGAGGACATACAATTCCAGATCTTGATGATAAAAAAATGTCAGAAGAAATGCTCCACAAACATGCTCAGTTTGTTTGCGACCAGGTTGTAAGCTTGGAGGCAGATGAAGACAGTGAACCTTTGATCACATTACCATGTATGAGAGAACTCATTAAATTAATGGGAATTAAATTCGGCAAGCGAAAATTCCGTGCTAAAATCGATTACAAAAAGGCCGACAAAAAGGCATGGACCAAGGCTACTACTACCCCTCTCATACAAAAAACTTTCGAAAGTTTCTTCTCGAATCAATTGGATAAGACAAATCATGAACTTACCTTGAGAAGAAAAAGGTGTGGAGTATGTGAAGCTTGTCAACTGCCGGACTGTGGAGAGTGTAACGCGTGTCGCGCGATGTTTAAGTTCGGTGGTCACGGACGCACCAAGAAGGCCTGCGTGCGCAGGCTCTGTCCCAACATGGCTGTGCAGCAAGCCGACGACTCCGAGCTGGAAGAAGAAGAGGATTACCAACACACAGTGGAGAAGCGAAAGCTTGACAAGATCGACGATGCTGTTCCCGTTAAAGTCACAGGAGTAAACTGCAAGAAGATCAAATGGGTAGGGGAACCGATCAAGGCAGACGCTACGAAAGTGTATTATGAGCGAGTCGAAATAGATGGTGCAGAATTAACAGTGGGAGACTTTGTAATGGTGGAAACTTCACAATCCAATATCCCTGCCCTGGTCACGAGAGTGACGTATATGTGGAAAGATATTAATAATACTAAAAATGGTTACTTCCATGGTGAAGTTTTCATAAGAGCTTCGGATACTGTGTTAGGAGAGGTTGGCGATGCGAGAGAAGTGTTTTTGGGGGATCGATGTTGTCACGGCGCTCCTCTGTCGTCTATTTTAAGAAAAGCTTTTGTCGAAAGGCGAAGTCCACCAAAGGATTGGTTTAAAATGGGAGGAAAGGAAGTAGATCAAGAATTTTTCGAAGATGATGGCAAAACGTACTTTTATCAGAAATATTATGAAAGGTTTACTGCACGTTTCGAAGACTTACCGGTTGACATAGAATGTCCAAATGTCCTAAGGAAACATAGATTTTGCTCGACTTGCGAGCGAAAAACTAGACGCGATGCCAAGGACATTCCTAAAGTTTCCGGCAAAATTACAGAAAAATCGGACTTTGTAAAAGAAGCAAATAGAACCGAATGGACAACCGTCAGATGGCGAGACAATGACTTTAAGAAGGGTTGTGGAGTTTTTCTAAGACCAGGGACTTTCAAATTAAAAAATACTATCACTCAAAACACTAGTAACGGGAAAATGAAATTAGAAAATGTAGACGAGGACATATATCCAGAGTATTACAGAAAGAGTGATCATAATTTGCGCGGCTCCAACGTGGACACGGGTGAGCCCTTCTGCGTCGCGCACGTCGCCGCCGTAGCCGCGGCCGGCGACGGGCCGCTCGTCGTGCCGCAGGACATCTACCTGCGCGTGAACGTGCTCTACCGGCCCGAAAACACGACCAGCCGGTTCCCGCACCACGAGGACCTCAACGTGGTCTACTGGAGTGAAGAAATCAAAGAGGTATCGTTCTCTGCTGTCGTAGGGCTTTGCCACTTAGCGTACGTGGATAACGTCCCTCAGCAGGACTCCATACACGAATGGTTGGAGGCGGATCCTAACAGAGTCTATTTCAGGCAAAGTTTCGATAGGGCTTCGGGTGAATTTGGCGATGTCCCCAACCACGCGAGGCTCGTCGGTCGCGGGGATCGGGGCAAGGATAAGGGGAAAGGAAAAGGAAAGTCGAGCAAACCGTCGGACTCGAGCGTCGCCAAGCCTGTGGAGAAATACGTGAGACCTCTGAGAACTCTGGACGTGTTCGCCGGCTGCGGCGGCCTGTCGGAGGGCCTGCACCGCTCCGGCGTCGCGGAGTGCAAGTGGGCCGTCGAGAACTTGGAGGCTGCGGCGCACGCTTACGCCCTCAACAACAAGAACTGCGTCGTCTTCAACGAGGACTGCAACGCGCTGCTCAAGGACGCGATGGCGGGCGCCACGCACAGCGCGGGCGGCCTGCGCCTGCCCGCGCGCGGCGAGGTGGAGCTGCTGTGCGGCGGCCCGCCCTGCCAGGGCTTCTCCGGCATGAACCGTTTCAACTCGCGCGAGTACTCCAACTTCAAGAATTCGCTTGTAGCGTCCTACCTGTCCTTCTGCGACTACTACCGGCCGAAGTACTTCATCCTCGAGAACGTCCGCAACTTCGTCGCGTTCAAGAAGGGCATGGTGCTGAAGCTCACGCTGCGCGCGCTGCTGGACATGGGCTACCAGTGCACGTTCGGCGTGCTGCAGGCCGGCAACTACGGCGTGCCGCAGACGCGGCGGCGGCTCATCATCCTGGCGGCGGCGCCGGGCCACCGGCTGCCGGCCTACCCGGAGCCCACGCACGTGTTCAGCCGGCGCGCATGCTCGCTCACCACCACCATCGACGGGAAGCGCTTCTCGACCAACATCCAGTGGGACGAATCCGCCCCGAGGCGGACCTGTACCATCCAAGACGCGATGAGCGATTTGCCTCAGATATGCAACGGCGCCAACAAAATCGAAATAGAGTACGGCTCGATGCCCGAAACGCACTTCCAGCGGTTAGTCCGCAGCCGCGACGAGAGCGCCCGGCTGCGCGACCACATCTGCAAGAACATGGCGCCGCTGATCCAGGCGCGCATCGCCCGCATCCCCACGACGCCCGGCTCCGACTGGCGCGACCTACCCAACATATCCGTTACGCTCTCCGATGGAACCAAATGCAAGGTTTGTCCATCGTTACTACACTTATGAAGTTTCACTTGCAAACCTACATACTGTATGTACATTGATTAATTGTAAAACTGTCATTCGATTCGGCCGAAGCGCCGCTATGTTGCCACGCTATCAAAACATTTTAGCTGACGTCGCGCATCGTATAACAATAAGTAATAAGCATGAACAAATGTTATGACGCCATATTTCGTTCGAAAATTTTAAGTATTCCGAGCATGTTTTGGGTTCATTAAATAATGTAATTAAGAGCATTGAAATAAAAAATTGATAGTTCGAATATGATTTCGTGTCGATAAAGATTACAGAAAAAGTATTTGAGTCCAATTTGACGCATATCCCCTATCACGACTCTCGCAGGTGCTGCAGTACCGCTACGAGGACAAGAAGAACGGGCGGTCGTCTCGCGGCGCGCTGCGCGGCGTGTGCGCGTGCGCGGCGGGCGGCGCGTGCTCGCCGGCCGACAAGCAGGAGAACACGCTCATCCCCTGGTGCCTGCCGCACACCGCCAACCGGCACAACAACTGGGCCGGCCTCTACGGTATGTAATCTTGAAATGAATACACTTTATTGTACACCACATTACATAATAGGAACAAAAGATAAAATTAGCTTAAAGTAAATTAAAGGAATGTGAGCACAAATGGCGGCCTTATCGCTAATAAGTGATCTCCTTCAGACAACCATGATGCATGGTGGATAATATGAAAGGAATGAAACTGAGGGTACACACATTATTCATAAAGAGAGTAAATTAGTCTTACAAAAATTAATAAAAACCTAATAATTGATACATAATATACCTAATCTTCGTTTTTTTTTTTCGGAACAAAAAGTAACCCATTTCATTTCCCAAGCCCTCGTGCAAAAAATCCCGTCAATCCGTTGTTCATACTATGATATCACCCAACATAAGGGAGAATCTTAAAAGATTATTAGTAAGTATAAATTTATTTTATCATTTTTTTTTTTGTTTGTTATATCCCAACATCTTAGTAAGTCGGCGTTAGAGCGGCACTTATTATTTTATTTTCGTTTCATTAATTATATTATTTTCTAATAATAATAATTATTTTTTGTAAGCTAATTTGTGTATTTGTCAACTTTTGTGGTAGGTAGCTGTAGTTATAGTTTATTTAAAGGTTACGGAATCACGTCTATTTACACTTGGGTTCTCCGTGAAAACCAGCGCTGCAGCTATGGCTTTGTGCTCAGCGGGTGCCTTATTTTTCCATGGCCACTTATATTTTTGATTTTTTAGATTTACTTACTTGGTAAGCGAATTTTTGTAAATGTTTCGTGGAAAAATAAAAGAAATTATCTATCTATGTATATCGCTTTGCGTGCCCAGGGCGCATCGCGTGGGACGGCTACTTCAGCACGACGGTGACGGACCCCGAGCCGATGGGCAAGCAGGGCCGCGTGCTGCACCCCGCGCAGCACCGCGTGGTGTCGGTGCGCGAGTGCGCGCGCTCGCAGGGCTTCCGCGACACCTACCTCTTCGCCGGCTCCGTGCAGGACAAACACAGACAGGTGACGCATATTAGCTTCATCGACCGGTTTGGGCCCGGCGCACCGCGAAATAATTATCGATTTTTTTAATGTTTAACTTTTTTTTTTTTTTTTTTGGAAATTGCCAATTTGGATAATGAAACTCATTCCCGCGCAAAAATTTATTTTTAGCTAATATAATTCTCCACTTCAAATAAGCGAAAAGCTGGGCTCAGTACGATAATACCGCGGCAAAAACGGTTTCATGCCCTGCTGATGAAATATTTTTATTTCAGATTGGAAATGCTGTGCCGCCGCCGTTGGGTGCTGCACTGGGCAGAGAAATCAAGAAAGCCTTGAGTGCCTCATAATAATTATTATTATTAATGTGGCATATATCTGTACAAATATTTGTTTCAATATATATAGGTAGTATTATATTGTTGACACTGATGCTGCTGTTTTATTTCAAAAAGCAAATCTATTTTTTTTCTTTCCATAAATTCTTCTTTCGATCGATATACGTCCACAGCTGGGCAAAGGTCTCTTGCATGGACTTCCACAAACCGCAGTCTATAAAAACGAGAGAATATATTTTTAAAAAGAAACAACAGTGATCACTTCATTGTTTTAATACATTTTTAGTTTTTCGTTTTATATTTTTTACTAAAACATTTAATTCTGCATCTTCCTTTGATTTCTTATTCATTACTTCAGGCACAGGCTCGTCTGCCGGTCTTCGTTTCAATTTTTCGTGAATAAGTTTCTCCATGTTCTTCGTTCTCTTAAAGTTGGGATCGGTTGGGTCAATGTTGAAAAGATGCGAATCATACAATGCCGCGAATCTGCGATCGTCCAAATTTATCTCGAAATCTGGCACTGCTTCCTTCTGCTCTTTGATTTTTTCTTTGAGTTTCCTTTTCCTTCTAGATTTCTTATTAATATTCTCTGCATCTTGTATTTTTTTAAGGCTGAAATGTTCTTTAGCATCATCTTCGTCTATTAGGAGTTCCAATTCTGCCTTTCTTCTTTCTTCGTCACCTGAAGTGTTGTGGTCATCTCTTTGAGATTGCGTTTTGGCTTTTGATTTCTTATTCTTGAACTCTGGTTTGTTAAACTCCTCTGCAAAATATGGATCGTTCATATCAACGTCAGAAGGTATTTCGTCAGACGAGCTTTCACCAGAATCAGATTTTGTCTCGACAGTATTTTTCTTTTTCAGTTTTCTTTCTTTATTCTTCTCCTTTCTTTTTTGTAAAAGCATTTCAAAAGGAGTTAAATCCTTATCATCTGAAAAAAAATGAAAATATCTTATATACCTGAAATCAGTATCAAAACACAAAAATAATAAAGCAAGCTACTATTTACAACAATGATGATGTCTGAGAAAACTTTTTTTTATATAATTTACCAGATTCAAATTTGAGAAAATATTGTCGGAAATGGCTATACTTAGTGCATTTTTGTTAAAACTAATGCGAAAATATTCTTATTCAAAGTGTTTGTGAGTGTTTTAGTGATTGGCATCACTAACTTTTTTTTGATTTGGTGCTTGACCTGGTGGTCTGCTGGTGGTTACGTGGGTCTATAATGTATAAAATATTCAAACCTTTATTAATCTTTTTCTTCACCAGTTCCTCAGCCTTTTCTTTAATCCCCAACCCCCAAGTGATCTCCATTTCCATGTCTTTGTTCTGTTTCTTTTGCTCTTTACTTTCAATATCATCCAATAACATCTTGTACTTCATAATGGGGTCTTCATTTCCATCTTCAATATCAGATTTGGCTTCTTCGGCACTGTCATCTAAACAATAAATAAATATATTTGTAGGACAAACAAAAGCATTTAATTTATTTTTTAAAGAATATTAGCCAAGCTGAAGTTGACTAATATCCTCCTATCCCCTCCAAATAAGCGGAAAGCTTGTGCTAGGAGTGGGTACGACAATAATTCAACGGGTGGGGTTTGAACCTTTCAATTTTCAAACTGTTGGGCTATTCAGGCTTTCTAACAATTTTAATGTAAGGCGTTAATCTATGATTTCATAAATCATCGATTATATAAACAGGTTTGTTATGAAATCATAGATAATATAATTAGTTCCAGAGACATTCGTATGTCAAATGTGGCGCTTCAAATTAATCCATAATTGAGCTGTCATTTGTATCGGGTCAGCCAATCCAGTGTTAATCAGTAGCCCAAGAAGTTTCTCGGTAACTATACTATGACTTAAAGTATTAGCAAAAGTTTACTAAAAAAAAAAAAAAAATTCTATTCTCAAACAAAAAAAAAGAGATTTATCATAGCAATACGTTTGTATGAAAACATACCGTCAGAACTGGAAGCCAAATATTCTTTGAGATCTAGATCATCGATTTTCCCATCGAGTGCGCTTTTGATGAGCTCCGCGCGCTTGGGGTTGGTGGCGTCCCACGTCAGGTCCACCTTCGCTTGCTGCAGCGCCGTCGTCGTGAACAGCCGAGGCTTGTATTTACTCAGATCCGGCAGTTTTGTGCACGTTTCGCGAGGTTCCTGAAACACGATAATTTCAATCGAAAATGACACAAATATGCTGCAGCATTTAATAATATACGTATAGTGTAATAATTCGTTTATTTAAGGCTATAACACTAAACATCACACAGATATAAAGGCGAAAGTATGTGTGCGTGTGTATGTGTGTGCGTGCGGGCGTGCGTATGTTTCTTACTCTTTCACGCCACAACGAATGAACCGATTTGGCTGAAATTTGGAATGAAGATAGCTCATACCCAGGGTTAATACATAGGCTACATTTCATCCCAGAAAATTAGACTCCGCGGGAATTGAAAAACCTTAATCCACGCGTACGAAGTCGCGGGCATCATCTAGTGCACATTATAGCAATCATTTTTAACCGACTTCCAAAAGGAGGAGGTTATCAATTTGGCCGGTATTTTTTTTTTTAGTCAAAGGGTGCCAACATGAGCCTATTACTAAGCCTCTGCTGTTCGTCCGTCTGTCCGTCCTTCTGTCAGCGAGCTGTTGTATCTCATAAACCGTAATAGGTCTCCATACAAGGAACGTGATTTTTTTCAATCTTAATCATTGTTACAATGGTACAGAACCCTTCGTGTCCGACTCACACTTGGCCGGTTTTTAAACAGTTCCCTCACCTGGTCAAAGGTGATGTCATCCGGTACGAATCTCATGTCAAGTTTGGTGGCACTGCTCTCGTACTCCATGCCATCACATTCGCTGTACAGCTTGTCTGCAGTCGCCACCGAGTCGCACTCCACTACTGCGTAGAAATACTTCAACCTGTTCAGTTGATACCTACGGAGCTTCTCCATATGGTATGTGGACCCTGAAAATTAATCGTTTCTCCTAAGTTCCGAGTTTCCATACAAACATAGTTTTGCTTTAAGTTTAATCGACGAAAAAAAAGGAGGTTCTCAATTCATCGCTTATATATATTTTTTTATGTACCACCACGCATAACTTTTCGCAGAGTTATCCGATTTTGATGATTCTTTTTTTAATGGACAGCGTCTACCTCGAAGTTGGTTCTATTTAAATTTAAAAAAGAAATTACACTTCCTTCCACAAGTTTGTTGCCGACTCAAAATTAGTTGCTTACATTAGTTTAGGGGCTTATTTAGTAAGACTAAAAAATATTTGTATTTTATTCTCTTTCTATCGTCGGTTCAATTTTTTTTTTGTAAAAAGTAATTATGATTTTTAAAAGCGTCAATAGCCTAACAATTACGGTATGGACGGAAAACTGAAAGGTCGCAGGTTTGATCCCCACCCGTTGCACTATTGTAAGTTCATCTTGGCTGATATTTGAAAAGCAATTATTATTATTAGACACAAACAAAAAGATACGAGTATGTTAAGCAATTGTTCACATACTCATACAAGCCTTATATGTATATTACGAAATTACAGATAGTTACTTCATATAGATTAAAAAAACTTAAAGAAATTAATTCAATTATTCTAAAGCAGAGAGGATACCTTCTTCATTGCCACCATCGTCAGAGAGGTCACGTTCATTTGTCTTATCCTCAGTCAGCTCAATAGGGCCCCTTAAATCCTCTTCTTGCATTCTTTTTAGACCGTATTCTGAAGGATATATCTGTAATATTACATTACTGCAGCGGCCAGCAAGAGGCATCTATGGACGAACGTGTAAATGTGGGCTGAGGCGAAACCGAGGTACACATACGTAAGTCCATCAATGCCTAGTTGTGGCCAAGGCTTGTATAGTACTTTTTCTCAAATAATGTGCGGAAATTAAAACTAAGTAGTAGTTGTTTATCTACACACGTAAATCTCGCAACAAGCTTTTATATCATATAAACTGTGTAATGATGTTACAAGTTGATAGTAAAAGTTTTAAAAGAAAAGTTTACTTTTTCTTTTATATTAATAAATGCTTGTTTATAAATTTTTTTTTAATTTAAGATAGAAGATAGTCCTTGACTTCACCTGATAGTAAGTAACAATGCAGTATAAGATGGTAGCGTACATACTTGGAAGGGGTACAGTACATTCAACCCATACCCCTACCTGTCTACACACCATCGTGCCGAAACGCGAAATCACTTGGTGGCACATCTTTGATGCTAGGGTGGTAACTAGCCACTGCCTGTAGAATACAGACAGACAAGTAACCTTCTGTGTTACTTTACAGTGGTATAAAATATTCAATGATACTAACAGTTACATGATGAATCACACCTCCAGGAGGCAAGAAGGAACTGAGAAGGACCATTAAATCAGTTGCTTTTAAGTTGTCCCAATCCATATTGCAGATAGCTAGCCTGCAACACAAAAAAGTTAAACCGAATTATGCCAATTAAATCCTTACTACTAATATAAATATAAAATCTGTTGATTTGTCCTTCAATTCCCCCATAACAGGACATTGCAGCCCCCTTTAATCTGGGTATCTTTAAAACAAGAGTGAATAGGCATCTTCTAGGCAAAATCGTTACACTTTAGGCCACATTGTCACTTTCCATCAGGTGTGATAATGGTCAAGCGTGTGCCTATAGTGTATAAAAGTTATAGTTTATATGATTTTTCGCATGGATGGAGAAAAACTTATGGTAATTCATAGTTAGAAATAGAATTTTAAATTTTGATTAAACAGACAGATTTATTTATTTAACGGACCATAACATTTAATTAATAACTCCTTTTTTACTTGCACTGTATTTCACATAGTTTTTTCATCATGCTTTGCCTGTTTAAAAATTTACCTTCTAGTAGATTCCTCTGTTGTTTCTGCATCAGCATCAAGTTCTCCCCACTCATGCTCCAAATCACTCTCTGCCTCACTTTCGCTGGTCTCTTCCTCGCTAGAAGAGTCTGTTAGTAGCACACCTACAAAATTAAGCCGAGTTATCATTCCATTTAAAATATTGACCAAAGATATCAGACGAGATTCAGGGAACCGTTGGAAATAGGTGGCACGAGTCTGCAGCATGTGGAAGTCCCTATGAGAAAATTTCGTGGATACTGGAGTTCAATATAAAATATTTATTTTATTGTATGACAAAGGGTTTATATTATTACTTAGAATTTTATCAAGATATTTGAAAAAAATGCTTATTTTGTCAGTAAGTTTATTGCCCGTTTTGCACCATCCATGTCACAAGTGCAAGTAGCTAGGTTATTCCTGCAGAGAAAGTTGCATGCAAGTGTCAGCTTTGCATCAATGCTCACAAAAAAGTGTAATATTTTGTCATAATAGCTACATAATTATTGTCAAATTTTGTTTGAAAAGAGCAACCAGAGTTACTTGTTAATTCTTCTCAATAGAACCTGTTATCAGAATTGGCAGTCAAATCTTGTATTTTCATGAAGTCAATAGTGTTGGATTTTGAATGTTGAATTCACAGCAAAACTTACAATATGTTTTAAAACAAATGAAACAGAAATTTTCAGCAAAACATTTGATGTAGATAACTATGATAATTAAATGACATTAATGATTTGATAAAAAAAGAACTACATGCAGCCCAGGATCAAGCCCACAGGCAGTACAAGAGAGAGGCATATGAAAGTCCATGCAGGAGACCTTTGATCAGCAGTAGACATCTATCGGTTGATAAAGAAGAAGAGATAATAATGATGTAATAAATATAGTAAGCTTAATGAGATACCTTCTCCACGGGCATAATCTATGTCTAAGTCTAACAAACGTTTCTTAGTTTTAACATCCAAACTTCCTCTGATTAATTTATCATTTTTAAAATTGGCGACAATTTTGTCTTTTTCTTTATCTTCGTCAACACTGGGTATCCGTTTGACGAAACGGCCCGGCTGTGTATCATTTTCTGCTTGTAAACTGACGATGTTCTGTACTTTTGATTCATCATCATGAGTTACTGATTCTTCATCCGTACTATCGTCGGACTCATCTAGATCATAATATTTACGTAAATTTTCAGTAGATGTTTCATTCACAGGCCGTCCTCGTTTATCCACTGTATATTTCACTTTAAATTTTTCATCACTAAACATAGACTGAAATCTTTTATCTATTTTAACCTTCCTCTCATGTTTCGGTATTTGTCTGTATCGTGGGTCATTTAGATACTTAGCAAAACGATTGTCTTTCAATATATCACTCATATTACAAGCAGAGGGCTGAAATTAATTTATTAAAAATATACAAGATACACAAATACACAAGATGTGAGTTGAGTTAGGACCAGAGACCACGAACATTAGGACTTAACCTAAAAACATAGATTACTATGATACTAGAGTTTGAAGTTTCTACTCTTATTCACATTTCATTTCACAGTGAAGTTTACATTGCTGACAGGTTCTGAGGTTCTGATGAAAAAATAGTGTTGTGTGGTTACGTAGAGAGAGAAGACATAGAGCCAGTGACGATTTCTTTCTCACTCACACTAAAAAGAGAGCAGAAATAAAGTTATTAATGTGATAAACAGAGACGCAGCTACCCAATTTTTTGTCCCTCATCGTGTAACCAGTTTTTTCAAGGTCGACACACTTTTGTGCGAAACAAACTGACAGTTAATAAGAAAATTTAGTATCTATGTGTGTTGCCAGCTTTAGGTACCTATACAATGTCCCGATTTTCCCTATCCTACTTATATTATAAATGTGAAAGTTTGAATGTATGTATGGCCATCCATACATACATCCAAATTTCAGCCATATCGGTTTAGTGTGGCGTGATTGAGTAACAAACATATGGATGTTTGTTACTCAATACGCCACACTAAACCGATATGGCTGAAATTTGGCACGGAGATAGGTTTTTTTAGTAATGTCCTCTGACATACCGTAACGGCGGGTTACTTTGGCTACTTTTTCAATTTTTTTTTTAATTTTTGTTGAAACAAAATAAAGTCGTGATGGAAGAAATGAATATTATGAGAAAAGAAAAGAAAGATGATGGATACTAGAATATAATATATGTCGGCGATGATTAAAGTGTATTCAGTTAGATAGTGTCGGTTACTGTTCTGAATCATCCTGAAGTTTCGTTCGAATGTCCAACGATCAGTCGAGAACTGTTGGCGATCTTAAGAATTATTTTATTTACAAAGTTCTTAATTTTTAAAGCCATTTTTAAATAGCTAGAGGCAGACTTTTAATGTTTTTTTAAATAATTATTAACTTAAACTATGAAGAGTTGCAGTTTTATACGACTGCCTGAAAAAAGGAATATACTGTTAATTTCATTAATGATGATTTTGATGACTAAATATACAATTTTTGTTGCTTTTAATTCAATAGCATTACTCGATCGAAGGAAAATTTTAACTGTTCATTAAAAATTATTTTGTGTAACATTCTTACTAGTAACGAAAAAAAATTTTCCTTTGTGTTACATATATCTTTTTTCAAAGTGACTCACATATGCTAAATTTCTATTCGGCATTTCAATATTTTTTTTAAGGAGCAAATAATTATCTAGTGAATTGGTCGTATGAAACTACATTAAAAAACTTTAGTATAAAAAAAATATTTTTAAAAAACCGACTTACGTGTACAAACTAAAATTATTTTATACTGTTAAGTGGTGGTTGAAGTTAATATTGTGTGCAATAAAGAATAATAAATTCTTTATTGCACACAATATTAAGATATATGTAAAAAATAGAAGCTTACCCTAATAGGTATGTCTCTCCCAGACAACCTTATATGTGTAGGTATGTTATTTAAAAAATAAAACAGTTCAGCATCTGTTTTGTCGTTTTATTTAAAAATCCTGGGAAGAATTTTCCATCTAATTTGGGGTACTAGGGGAGTGCAGTTATTGTGGCAACATTAAACTCGAACTTGTCATGTGACGTCATCGTTACGTCATGTTATCTCTATTTCAGTCGCGGTTACACAGTACCTTGGTCTATTGCCTTCTCTGTCTACGTGTGGTTAGGACATGATGTCATTTGTCAAGTACCTAAAAAAAATTACCCTGGTCTGTGGTGCTGTGCTAGGTACGTAGAGGATTACATTCTCTTGGATTTGAACCAAAGACTAAAAAGGATTTGAAGTGATTCTGAAGATTCTTTGATTTCACGATTTCAATAATTTTAAGCTTTAATTTATTATATAATCAAAACTTACCATGAACAGTATCGGAGAAGAGTGTACTGAATTGAAGAAAAAATACGACGATTGTTTTAATTCATGGTTTTCGGAGCGCTTTCTAAAAGGCGATCATGATGACTCTGTATGTGCTGGAATTTTCAAAGTTTACCAAGAATGTGTGAAGGTATTCTATAAACTACAATATGATTACTTCATGTTCAATTAGTTCATCAGTATAGGTGATATATAGGCGCAGAGTTACACGAACACATCTTGCTTTCTTTAGTCACAATTTCGTTGTTTCGAAATCATTAACCATTAAAATTTGTTTTGTGAGCGACGTTTAACGACCTCCCTGGCGCAGTGGTCTTATAACTGGAAGGTCTCGGGTTCGATTCCCGGTGGGGGCGAATTATAATTTCTAAATTGTCTCTGGTCTGGTGGGGGAGGCTTTGGCCGTGGCTAGTTACCACCCTACCGGTCAAGGACTTACCGCTCAGCTGTTTTAACGTTCACAATGGCATGTAGAAACCGATTAGGGGTACTGTATCGCCACTTACCATCAGGTGAGATTGAAGTCAAGGACTATCTTGTCATCAAATAAAAAAAGCAATAGTTTTAAATATTGCTATTAGCTGAATAGGATTAGTTGCAATTGAATTGAATATTGCAATAATTAATGTCCTAAACGAATTTTGGCCAAACTTCTTCTGATTTGATTGATTGATTGTCCTGATTTGCAAAAAGTAGGAGATATTACAATGCACAAGTAGGTATGTGCAACCGCAGATATACTGTCTAATCCCTCACTTTCATTGTGAGGCAGCATTCCATCCCAACCAGAGAGTAGGCAAGGGACTATTGGCTTTATTTTATACAAGCCTTTTTATATAATTATAGATAATTGTTTTAGATACCTTGCACAGCATTAATACAAATTATTTAAATATTTTCAGAAGGCAATGAAACAACAAAACATTGATTTCAAAGAAGTAGACAAGGATGTTCTGGGGACTGAAAGCGAATTTAAGGCACCTCCATCGGACAACCACAGTTGACAGATGGGAACTTGCAGTCTCCTTTGCACTTTTAGTCCAATAATTTTGTGGAATGCATTTCATCTTGGCATTTCAGATGCTGATATGAAATGAAGTAGACCCCAAAGAAAGTCAGATGAAGAATTTTCTTTCAGAAACTTTACCTTTAGATTGCCTATTTGATAATGTTGCCACTTCCATTGTATGCAATCTCAACAATAAATAGCTTGTAATTGAGCCAATTTCACAAAGTGATACAACAACTACATAAAGTATTGCAAAGTCTAACAAATGTTTCTTTATTCTATCCAATATTGCAAACTCATTTAGTTGTTTTTTTCAGAGTAATGTACCTTTTCAAACCTTGTGGAAAGGTAAGCAGTATTTTAAGATCTGTGTTGTATTTTAGTTTAGAGATTGTATACAACAGAATTAGTACCAATGGATGTCTCAACTAGTTTTTGCTGAATGCAATTTTATCCTTAAGATGGGGTCTATAGTTTATTTTGTGAGCCTAAGGCCTATTTCATCATTGCCATGCTCTAACTGAAAAATAAACTCAATGAATGTTAGATGGTTTGACAAATTTCCAATAGGTCATCATCTAATACAAACTAACTTTTCCAATACAAAAACAGTCATAAACTTTGGTGGTGATTGTGCAATAGATGCTTAGAGCCCTACAATTCCTATTAATATTATTAATACGAAAGTGTGTTTGTTTGTCCGTTTGTCCTTCAATCAGGCTGCAACAGAGCTATGGATCAACATGATTTTTTATATGTGCATAGTTGAGGACCTGGAGAGTGATATATGACGTTTTATCCTGGAAAATCAGAGTTCCTGCAGGATTTTAAAAACTAAATCCGCATGGACAAAGGGGCGGTCATCAGCTACTAACTAATATGACTAATAAGAAAGAGTCTTACTCTTTCTTGTACACTATTTATTTATTTTATTAAATAAATATGTTTTGCTTCCAGCAATCTATATTATAGTGTAAACATTTTAATGTCATGGCAATAATTTTTAGACTAAAAATGTAGATGAAATATTTTAGATTATAGAAACTAGGTCAAAATCTAAGTCAAATACCTACCAACATGCATTTCTATAATATAGGTAGCATATTTCATGTATTTATTATCACAGGTTATAATTATTTACAAAAACTATTATGGTTTGCATTTAGCTTGGCATATTTTAGTGATAATGTTTAAAATGTGGATTTAAAATTTAGATATAAGAATATTAATTTTATTTATTCTCTTATGGTAAGATCTATAGAGCGTGCTCTGACTTAGCTCAAACTCAAGATAGAGTTAAAACGAGACAAAATGTGCTCTGACATAAATCTGTCTCATTTAAACTCTGTCTTGAGTGTGAGCAGAGTGAGAGTACCCTTTATAGATTTCAGTATAAGGGCTGATTTCATCAATGTTGAGTGATGTTTAACGGTTCCTCAGTTTAATGCAGGAATAAATTGGGTTATCTGACAGTTTTGTATTGAAAATCTGCCAAAATAATGCTCGGATAAGACTTATTTTATGTTGGTGAAATCAGCTCCATAATTTATTTTTTAATAAAAATAATTTATGAAGTTTTTTCATATTTTATTTTTCTTTCATACCTGTCGTTACCATTTTTTTAAGTGTGATTTTACTCTTAGGATTTAAAGAAATATAGAATATTTTATTCATTAGGTAGGTACTTAGAACCTACCTAATGTTAGACATTGTCAGGCTCTTCATTAAAACTACAAATTAAGAAATAAGATATATTTTAGGTTATTCTAAATTAAATTAAAATAATAACTTTTATTATAATTTTGTTTCTTATCTTTGGCTGGTGTCTCGAGGTCTGTATGCAATCCCGCGACTCTTCATTTCTCTAATAACACCAGCAGGAAGGCGGCCTGAGACTGATATTGCATAAACTCCTTTGCAAAACCTGCCTGTAATTTTAAAATTATTATTGGTATTTGGATTTAATAGTATTAGGACAAAAAATATTGGGGTCCAAAGAGGCAATGGAGCCAGTCTTCTGGGGACATCTGGCACCATCTGGGGTCAATGTGGACCCAATTATTTACAGATAATTTTACAAAATTTACAATGTATTATATAACTATTTAGTTCAGAAGTTTAGTTTCTATTTAGATTTGATTTTATTATTTGTCAAATGATAGGACAACATAAATATCACAACAATTTTGTATAATCTTGCTGCAATCAACAGTTTTGTGATGATATAGCAATGAGGTAAACACACACACTTCCACAGCTTGCATTAGACTATATAGTAGGTATAATACTATATGATACTAAAGATACAACTTACTGATTCTTTGCCATTTGCATACCCAACTATCTTCAGGACTCATAACTGCAATCATCCTGTAAAAAAACAAATAAATAAATTTATCATAATATGAAAAGATGTTTGTACACAAACTTAACTAAAGTGAAACAGTGTCTTTTACAAAGCTTTAGATTTTTGACCTAGCGATTTAGTTCAAAGATTGCTTTTGACTGAGTAAACACAGTTAATCAGAGAGCAGTTTACTCTGTATAACATTCGCCAAGTTTTTTCAACCACTGCACAGTGAAACGGGAACAGACAGACACACTTTGTATTTATATCATCATATAATTTGTAGTTGGAGAATATTGCTTACCCGTCAAAGTTATTACTAGTGCAGTCATAAACATTGTCTTTATTATTTTTCATCCGAAGAAATTCGTCGCAGTTATCACAGCCATCATATTCAAACTGATCGAAAGTCTAAAAATAGAAAAAATAATATGTTACATTAGTTACATTACTCCGTATGGAACATCGAAACCTACTACTTACCTACCTACTAAGCTCTCATGATTTTTAAAATACGCTGTTTTATTACCTTTATCAGTGAACATACAAGGCAAGCCCTGAGGCCTCGTAAATCTTTCGGTACGGTGTCCAAAGACATAACTATTGTCTTGTACGGTGCACTTCGTTTAAAGTTTTATTGACTATAATACTTCTTCAAGTATATAAATCTAACTTTAACAAAATTTTGAACTTCCGAAAAGTTATCCACCGTATTAATACTTAGTAATAATCAGTAAATAACGGTTTGTAGGTACACGAAGTGATTATATTCAAATATATTCTCTTGTTTCTCGAGTTAGGGTTCCTTTATAAATATAATAATTAGGTATCTTTTCTGTGATAATAATTAACCAAAAGTCAAAAACCACAGATTATACACCTATTAGGAGTGTCCAAAAAACCACAGACAGGGTGTTTGACGTAATATGGAAATGGAAAGAAACCGTGGTTTTTGTTTAGGTTTAGGTAGGTACCTATTTCAAGAGTATTAGTAGGTACCTACCTATAATCCATGTATACCTACCTAATCACTTCGTTTTAAGAGGTGGAACTTCAAACGGTTTTTCGAGCCATGGCAACTTATTTTAGCCAACTTCATAAAAAACAATCCTACCAACCAATGAAAGAAAAGAATTGTCAAAGCTAAGGATGCACCTAATGTAGGTATCGTTAGATACGTCTTCTTATCGAAATTTAGGTTTTATCGTAGACAGAGAAGGCAATAGACCAAGGTACTGTGTAACCGCGACTGAAATAGAGATAACATGACGTAACGATGACGTCACATGACAAGTTCGAGTTTAATGTTGCCACAATAACTGCACTCCCCTAGTACCCCAAATTAGATGGAAAATTCTTCCCAGGATTTTTAAATAAAACGACAAAACAGATGCTGAACTGTTTTATTTTTTAAATAACATACCTACACATATAAGGTTGTCTGGGAGAGACATACCTATTAGGGTAAGCTTCTATTTTTTACATATATCTTAATATTGTGTGCAATAAAGAATTTATTATTCTTTATTGCACACAATATTAACTTCAACCACCATTTAAAAGTATAAAATAATTTTAGTTTGTACACGTAAGTCGGTTTTTTAAAAATATTTTTTTTTTACTAAAGTTTTTTAATGTAGTTTCATAGGACCAATAAACCATAAAAAATATTGAAATGCCGAATAGAAATTTAGCATATGTGAGTCACTTTGAAAAAAGATGTATGTAACACAAAGGAAAATTTTTTTTCGTTACTAGTAAGAATGTTACACAAAATAATTTTTAATGAACAGTTAAAATTTTCCTTCGATCGACTAATGCTATTGAATTAAAAGCAACAAAAATTGTATATTTAGTCATCAAAATCATCATTAATGAAATTAACAGTATATTCCTTTTTTCAGGCAGTCGTAAAAAACTGCAACTCTTCATAGTTTAAGTTAATAATTATTTAAAAAAAACATTAAAAGTCTGCCTCTAGCTATTTAAAAATGGCTTTAAAAATTAAGAACTTTGTAAATAAAATAATTCTTAAGATCGCCAACAGTTCTCGACTGGTCGTTGGACATTCGAACGAAACTTCAGGATGATTCAGAACAGTAACTGACACTATCTAACTGAATACACTTTAATCATCGCCGACATATATTATATTCTAGTATCCATCATCTTTCTTTTCTTTTCTCATAATATTCATTTCTTCCATCACGACTTTATTTTGTTTCAACAAAAATTAAAAAAAAAAAACGGTGGTGACACACTGACAGACAGACGGACAACGAAGTGATCCTATAAGGGTTCCGAAGTTTTTTTCGGAACCCTAAAATTGAAAAAGTAGCCAAAGTAACCCGCCGTTACGGTATGTCAGAGGACATTACTAAAAAAAACCTATCTCCGTGCCAAATTTCAGCCATATCGGTTTAGTGTGGCGTATTGAGTAACAAACATCCATATGTTTGTTACTCAATCACGCCACACTAAACCGATATGGCTGAAATTTGGATGTATGTATGGATGGCCATACATACATTCAAACTTTCACATTTATAATATAAGTACGATAGGGAAAATCGGGACATTGTATAGGTACCTAAAGCTGGCAACACACATAGATACTAAATTTTCTTATTAACTGTCAGTTTGTTTAGCACAAAAGTGTGTCGACCTTGAAAAAAACTGGTTACACGATGAGGGACAAAAAATTGGGTAGCTGCGTCTCTGTTTATCACATTAATAACTTTATTTCTGCTCTCTTTTTAGTGTGAGTGAGAAAGAAATCGTCACTGACTCTATGTCTTCTCTCTCTACGGGTTTTATCGATTTCAACAAAAAACAGGGATGTGAGGAAACCATAGTGATGGAAGTGAAAATACCAAACACAAATATAGAAGAATGATATGAACGGAGTTTAACGATTGAAAGAATCGGAAAATGCGATTATAATCAGCAACCGGCTGGCGTCGCCGTTGCTTTGTAAGGCCCATATTACACTATACTATTGATAGGATCCTATTTCGTACCATAGACTATCATCTCATATCACTACAATATAGTATAAAACAAAGTCGCTTCCCGCTGGCTGTCTGTCCCTATGTATGCTTAGATCTTTAAAACTAGTACGCAACGGATTTTGATGCGGTTATATAGAATGATTCAAGAGGAAGATTTATATGTATAATACGATACAATTTGTGCCAATGTTCATCACTATAGCTAAAGGGACACAGATCATGGACGTGATCCAACGTCATATTTCATGTCATATTTGTTGACAAAACATAGGTAGTTTACTGACCTCTATAATTAATCTATGATTAGCATTGGACTGGCTGCTGTGATTTTTTGGACCTACTTGATTTAATTTTGATTTGATTGAAGCCATTTTGGCGCTGCAAACCGATACTTGGCCGAAACAAGTGTCTCTGGAACTAAGAATATTGCAATTGGCGCACCGACTTAAAATTGATCCATAATACCGAATTTAAATGTCATCTGTATAGGGACAGCAAATCCAGTGTTAATCATAAATTAATTATAGAGATCAGTGAAGTCCATGGAATTCGATCGACTCTCGAAATCGACCAAGATAATCTGGATTCCGGGATTAAGATGGTGGAATCTCCACATACCTTCCTATTATTATCCCTCAATAATTTGGTAGGAAGAATAATGCTCAACCCTGTATTGGTAACCTATAGTCACAAACATTATAGTGAATCTATAGGGCTAGACAAAACATGGATTTTTTCCCCATTTTAGGGTAGAATTAATTTCAATCTATTTAGACCTTAGACATTACGTTATATATCAAGCTTTGGGATATCAAGTCATCCATAAGTGATTGGTCTGTTAGGCTTTCGCACATTATAGCAATTATTAAATAGAAAGAAGAGGACACACTGTTTATGTTTTACACTTGAGTCAATCAAATTCTATAAAAAAAGGGTTCGTTTTCCTTCGGCCGGCCGTAAGAATTGAAACGCACTTAACTATATCTACTTTTACGATAACCTATAGTTCGATTGTTGAAGTACCTACACTGGAATCTGTGAATGAGTAGGTGATAGGTCATAGCACCCTTCTCTTTAGTAATCTGTGACCCTTCTGGCGTCAGCGTGCAGCGGGCAGCTGCGCGAGGGCACACGCCGTATCGTATCGGTAAATCCAATGCGTAGTTTTATTTCATTGTTCGTATAATAATTATTAAGACCACTAACATTCCTATTATAATTATCTTTTTACGGGACATGATTAAAAATGTTGTAACTTCTAGTGCTATTTACTATAATATGTTAGGTACCCTCTTTATCGATTTTAATTGATGTTTTTATGTCTCCTAATTAATGATGATTAGTTACTGCCTATTTTATACATAAGGCTTTAGGTATGAGATAGATAGGTTGGGCACGTTATGTATTTCATTCGAATGTACTGTTTACGATGGGGACCTGGAAGGTGCTGGAGCAGCTAGCTCTCAATGGTACACAATGTTGGCAGATCTCCCCCACTAGCAAGAAAGGCGACATCAAACAAGATGCATAGAGCTGCTGGATTCAAGTGGCGTACGACCGAGACGTATGGTAGTCCTTACAAACTATCTATGTGTAGCGCAATAGAATACTTAGAAGTAGACTACAGTCTACTTCTATTCTATTGCAGTTGGCAGTATTGTGTATTCGCATATTATGAGCATAGGGGCGACGGAGATTTAGACTGCAAATTACAATTTTGCAGTCTAAATCTCCATCAGATTGTGTCTAAAGGTCAGAACTGGACTTCGTTCTGCGTACACCAAGAATCCCAATGCTATTGGAAGGGGTGAGGGAAGTGTTCTGAAAGAGAAGAGGTGTGGTGACGTGAGGGGTGTCTTTTTGGCGGTAAACGCACTAACTTGTGTTTTTGAAGGGTTTAACTGCACAAGATTTTGTGAACCCCAAACTGACACTTTCTCAAGGGAAGCCTCGATGACACAAGCTTGGCTCCACTATCTTCTAGCATTGCGCGAGAGAAATGTGCATTGTCAAGGCAATGCAAAACCTTTACAAAGGTAAAGAGCATCATCAGTACTGTCATCTGCATAACAATGGATGCTGCTTTTATGCAACATGTCATTGATATGCAGGCTTATTTGGAATTAGCTTTATAATAGGCATTTTTATTGCAACCCGTAAGTATTTTGCTTTGATATACCTAGTTACCTACTCGTAGTGTACTATCTAATTTTATTAGCCAACGGTGCTTTTCCGGAGGTATAGCCGTATAGGTAAGTACTGTATGTAGGGTATGTAGGTATCTAAGTGGAATACATTTTCAAGCCATCCATCGTGAACATTTTTGAGAGCGTAAAAAGAGCAAATTATTTGCAAATAAATGCCTACTCAGATATTAAATAACCGGTCAAGTGCGAGTCATACTCGCGCACTGAGGGTTCCGAAACTATTGACCAATGAATTAATTAGGTACCTACTAATGACCTTCTAAACGTTAAAAAGAATCAAACGAGTCGAAACTCGATGGGGTTACGTCGTTTCATTACAGAGTTCCCATAAACGCCTTTCGGCTTCATCATCAGAACCTGCATATCATTTAGGACTAGATAACTTGTCAAGACGAATTAAAAAGCCCAAACTCGATGGGGTTGTGTAGTTTTCTCACAGAGTCCCCAATCTCCATCTTTCATCACATTATTTGTCTCGTTGGTCTAGTGGATGTTCTACTGCAGATGACAAGGTTCCATTATATCTGTACCTCAGACAGCATATAAAGACGTTGGCTTTACACCTAATCTCTCTCTCTGATTTCCGTATCATTGAACTATGAATTGCCTATTACTACTATATTATTTTAGGGTTGATACAGTATTTTGATAATACAAAATTATAAAAACAATTTAATTTATTCATTAAGTTTATTTTACCTATAAAAAATGTGAGTAGGAGATACAAACTTTGGAATTAAAGTGACCTAACTCAAAAATTGCAATTTGTGGGAAATGAGCAAGACTTCAAAAAAGTAGTGTTGAGTAAAATTGAATGTATCTCTGCCAATAAAACTATTAAAAAAGTTAATTATCTTAATACTTAATCATCTTATACATATGGATTGGTAATACATATTATATTAAATGTTAAATACATTTTACAACAACAGAAGTTACAGGAATTTTGAGTTAAATCACATTAATTCTAAAGGTGATATATAAACATAGCAAAGGTTGACATTGAGCTTACCACACAGTGATTTGAAAATAATGCCTCAGTATATCAGTTTAATAACATTTCTTTGACTGCAATTGGCACCAATAGGCATTCAACATTTTATCCTAAAAATATATAATGTCTCAAGGTAAACACAGAATGTATATGAGCTTGTGACACAATCCTAAAAGTTGTAGGTTCTCTGGGTTGTGTGGAGGTACAGATATATGTATGGATTCTTCATAATCAATATTATCCATACTCAAGGAACCAAATATCAACAACAAAAAATTGACATTGTGCTGCATTTACTTCTGAATATATTATCTCTTCTAGCAGCAATCCAACATGCAGTGCAAACTCTAGTAATATAGTCTGGTATTCTGGTAACCTGAAATAAAAATAATTATTGTTAAAATAATATAAGTAACTGGTAAATTGGCAAGCTAAGATTAAACTCTTAACAAATCCTACATCAAACCTTTCAACGAGAAAAGTCAGGACATGTTAACTTGTCATCGTACTAAAGTCTCCTATAAGTGTGGGGAGCGCACTTGCAATTAGCTGGCAGCAAAAGTAGAATGTGCTTCTATTTTTTCTATTGTCAAATGATTATTTAACTGGCCTGTCCAAAAAATTATAATGCACGCCAGTTTTGCAAGTTACTTAACAAATGGCTTTGCATAAATTAGGCTTATCTCTGATTATATTATGATATATTGTTGTACAACACATAAATTATCTATACTTCTATATAATATTGACATGAAGAATACCTATTTAAATAAACTTGTTGAAGGAATTATTATAATGGTATGGGACAAAATTTAGGTTAGCATTATTACTAATTAAAACAGTAACAATAACAAGCTAGTTTTAACTCGGTCTTAAGTCTGAGACTGTCTTCTATAGATAGGCATTTCTATAGTTAGATAACTGCATGAATTTGGGAGTTGTAGTTTGAGTTTCCCTTTCTAATGCTTCTTTGCGAGAGATTAAAATAAATAAGTAGGAACTCACCGACATTGGTGATGACGTATTATCCATTGGCGATGGAGTATTGTCCATTTTGATAATGGGTTTAATTCACAAAGTTAAGTATATGCATTAAGTCTCTGTCTCGAATACGAAGTTCACCTCCATACAAAGTTAAAAGAAAACACTGATTCAGTACTAATATTGTAAAATGTAATGTAACTATCCCACATATAAAACAAGAAATCAAATGTTATTTGTCTCCAAGAGAATATAAACCATTTAGTATGCTTATTTGTGCAAACTACTATTGAACTTTTGTTTGTTTGAATTTGGTTTTGAAAGTTTGAATATGGTTTGAATTTTGAACCAACTTTGAACACCGTAGACAGCTGTCTACGCCTCTATGAAATCTATACTATGATTAATACCTACTGGACTGGCTGTCTCTGCAGGTACCACAAACATATAAGAGTAAGCAGACCTAACATAAGAAAAAATTGGCGTTCCAATTACGCCTACATACAAATCTCACGCACACATTGACAGTAAACAGAGCCGGACTTCGAAAAGCGAGGTTCAGCGAGGTTGAAGGGACTGGAGAGTATTTAATATCTGTAATTTGAAATAATATGGAAACTACGGAAAGTTGCCATCAAATTGTAGGTTAAACCCTTATTTTACATTCTGTAAACTTAATTCTATAAATTAATTCTTAATTATGAAAATGGATTCTAATGTGCTAAGTTTCGCGGTTTTGTAATCAAACAAGTAATAATGTTACAAAATAATATTTAATAAAATCAAAACAAAACATGATTTACAAAATCTACCCAAAAGATGTATCTATTAGATAAATAAAACAAAATCAAAAAGCAACTTTTTCTCTAATATCTTTTAGAAATACAAACATTGACAATACGATAACATCAACAGTAGTTTAATTAACTCTTACATTCTATTCAGCCTGTATCACTCATTTCAATAACCTTATTAGAATAGTATTACACATTTTAAACTTATAAAAATAACAAAATAAACCATATGTCTCAGTCTTTTCAATAACGTAATAAGGAATAGTATTACTCTATACTCTTTATTAATAGTATTACTAGGCTGTAAATTTTGCAAGTCCATCAAAACTTGATCTCCAGCAGCTTTTCTTTCTACTGGACCTTTTACTGATGATGTAGACATATGCTGAAAACAAGAGTAATAAATTATCAGTTGTCTAGTATTAACAATTTAATAGGTAATACAAATAGGTACACAGCTATATATGTATGGGTATAGCTGTCAATATTTACGTTTAAATGGCAAGATGTTTTGGGTTGGTACCTAAATATAAGAACAACTAGAAACTTACTTGTAATGATGAATCAAAAATCATTGGGATTGCATTAGAAGTAAGGACGGTACGAAAACCACTGCAATCCACTAAATGTGCTTCAAAATGTTCAGAACATAGCACACTCGATGTTTTGTGCTGCCAATTTTTTTTATTCGTCTGCATCAACCAGGCATTTTTTATATTTTCATCCTTTGGAAAGCTGAAAAATGATTTAATTTTAAAATTTATCCTTACTTTTATAGAAATAGAAATAGAAATATTTTATTTCAAATAAACTTTCACAAGCACTTTTGAATCGTCAATGAATCTACCACTGGTTCGGAATGCCTTTCCCGCCGAGAAGAGCCAGCAAGAAACTCGGCGGTCGCTCTTTTCAAAAAAAAGTAAAAATTTTACAATATTTAATGAAACTATGCTATGTATTGCTTCCACGATTAATTTTCCATAGTCCAATACAATACAAATAAAAATTAATACAATCCAATACATCTTAAAACAGGCAGGCAAAAACAGACTAATTATTTAATCAAAATATACCCACTAAACAAAACTTGCGCCTGAATACGGCCCTGTCAAATTGTACAAGTATATGAAACGACAAACAAGATCCTGATATTAATTAATTGATAAATATTGCAACAGGAATATACTAGAACCAAAATTACTATAACTGTCTACGAGTTTTGCGTATATAATAATTAGGGACTGCTTCTAAAATGCCGAACGATTATTAATAATCACACAGTAAGCATATAACCAAATTACGAGTCTATAGCACGTCAAAACTTACCGATGAAAAGTAATTGCAGGTGTTTTCCTATACGGAGAATTGCCACACAGAGGTGCACAACACTTCACCATTTTATTTCAGAATTTTTGATTCTTTAGACTCGATTTTAAAGCAAATTTAAAAGAATAAACAACTCGCAGGTTATGTTGTTGTTTTTGACAAATTGACATATTGCACCATACTGCTCTTATTTGTAGCTTACGAATTGCCTCAAGCTCAATTATGTCTATGAGTGCGTAAGTGTTGCAACAACAGAAGTAAAAGAGATAGAATCATATATTTTTTGTTGGAGAGAAGCAAGCGAAGATATTATTTATTCGTTTAGATGTAGTTGTGAAAATTATGTTAGGTCTGCTTACTCTTATATGTTTGTGGCAGGTACCTACCTACCTAGACCTACCTACCAATGATTAGATACCTTAACAGCTTAATAGTTATGAATCAATATCAATTTGAAGCACCACATTTGACATACGAGTGTCTCTGGAACTAATAATATTGCAAATGGTGCACCGACCGCCATAATTTTATTAACTAATATAAATAGTGAATAAATAAAAATGAATAAGTAATAAGTGGAGAAATAAATTAAAAGTAATTGCATTTATCAATGCAGTGTCGCTAACTTTGTTATACCTATACAAAAGTTAGCAACAAATCAATACTTTCATAGATTAATTCTAGAGGTCAGTGTAAACAAGTTGTAATAATAATCTGTAGTAGAAAAAAAAATTCTATTATAGTGTTCTGTGAATCTGTAGTTGTGACAAGTGACATGTGGACGTAACGCGTAAAAAGTTAAGCTTTGAACAAACTAACGGACACGTAAGCCGCGGCTGGATAGTAAATTCCATTGAACTTTAGACACTATATCGGGCGTAGTCGCGAACGTAACCTTTGGCGATCCTTGAGCGTTCGGATGTCCGATAGAAATACGGGCCTGCTGATCTCAATCGACTGTGCACACTTATCAGTCGCAGCTATAGTCGCGGCATCCGATAGTTTGCTTTAGCTTTAGCGTTGCAATTAATTTAAAAGCCATAGTAAGTTATCGTTTTTTTTTTTGTTTTTTTGACTGTTTTAGGTACTATTATATGGTTTAGAGGTATCAAAATCTCCGTAATTTGCAAGATTTTAATACTGGTGTTTGTAAAATATAACGGGACTTACTATGAAACTAAGAATTAGGTGTGGAAAGAAACGATTTTTGGAAGATGTCCCTTAATTTGTTTTAATAGTGAGAAAGCCGTGGTTTTAAAGCTGTAACTTTTCACTGAGTTAAGCTATAAGCTTGATATTCTTAAAACACTACGAGACCATTGAACTTTATATTCAGTATAAATTTCGACTTAGTATCATAAGCCGTTTTCGAGAAAAACGGTGGTGACACACTGACAGACAGACGGACAACGGAGTGATCCTATAAGGGTTCCGAAGTTTTTTTTCGGAACCCTAAAAATACCGATTTATAAAGTTCAAAGATTCACTTCATTCAAAATCAAAACGTGTCTTTTGAATTCATGGATTCTGAAATATTTTATTCAAATAGGTACAGCCTTAAACAGATGTTGAAGTTTATAAAGTCAAGTAGGTAATGGTTATTTCATTTTCAAATAGGTATGACTGAATTTGTACCTGAAATATGTTAAAAATAAGACCTTGTATTCAGATCGTTGTCGCGCGTCGCTGAAGTGGCAAATGGAAATATAGCTGAAGTATTTCTATACCCAGATACTACCCCAGATACATATACTTCGAATAGGACAGGTACGTATTTAGACAATAAGATATAAAAACAAAATGACAAAAGAAAATTATTATTCCTGATTTGTCTTTCAATCACGCCGCAACAGAACTAGGTACCTAATGTGATCGATCTGTTGCTCTGTTGCGGAATGACTTTTCGCATCTGTATAGTTTAGGGCCTGAAGAGTGATATAGGCTACTTTTTACTCGTATCAAAGAGTTTTCACGGGCAAGCATCTAGTTTTTAAAAATTCCCATTTAGATACTTACGTGGAGTTTCATAATGAATTTTAGCATAATGGGAGCAATAAAAGTTAGAATTCGAATGTTCATCTAAAAACAACTTAAGAGCGTGTGTAATGGTAAATCTTCAGATGTAGATTATATTAGATACATTTGATTTTTACAACAATAGATCAAGTTTTACCCATACAAAAAGTCGATCCGTTGCTTTGTTGCGACGTGATTGAAGCACAAACCAACAAACAAACACACTTTCGCATTTATAATATTAGTAACGATTCCTATACATTTTCCCAAGAGACGGACCAGCCATTTTTTTTTTAATGAATTGGTACCTTGAGTTATTAGAATATAATGTATTTGGCGTTCTACATGCTAGCATCTGTCGCGTTTCCATCGCGGTATGTTTTATTCCATCGCGGGGATTTTTTTCTGGCATTCTGCGCACTGTTAAGAGAATTCATAAGCTTAACAATTAGCGCTCGTTGTGTGCGATGCATTTAATTTGACGGTGAGTCATAAAGAAGTTACTTTCGGGATTGGAAACAATTCGAAGTGAATTTTACTGGAATTTTACAACCTCAAATACTTTTAGCGAAAGGTTGGGCTGAGGACGAAGGCTTTCGTGGGTAAGCTTTTATTTTGACCTTCAGAAATAACAGCTATAAACTAGGTGTAAGGTGACCCCTTGAAGGAGAGACCTAATTAGAAAGGTAAGTAGATTAAACTTATTTTGGAAATGGGTTTAAATAATTTTTAACCGACTTCAAAAAAATGGTTCTCAATTTGCCAGAATCTTTATGTAGGTATCAATTATTCAAAGGCCCCCGATAACTCAAAGACGCCTGGCCCGATTTTAATTTTTTTTTGTTTGAAAGGGTCAGGTGGTCCCATGGTCATCAGCTTAGAACCTGATGATGGAATCCTGGAGAAATCGAGGGAACTCTTAAAATTTTACCAATAACTCTTAAAACCAACGCATCGATACTTACTAAAACAGCTGAAAATAACGAGAAGGCTATCGTCCACCTGACTCCAGGATACTTGATTACTTCAGCCATATTGCCAGATTGTGATTACTGGCAAAGTGGACGGAAAGAGACCTCCGTGACGTAGCCCGATCCGTTGGTCAGACCAAACCACTCTCGATGGTAAGGTCCACGAAGCCTTGCATATCGTAAAAAAAAACATGGCGCAACATCATTCACAAGAGTCTTTGGTGGAAGGGGGTCACGACCCTCAGTGATGGGGAACATGACGCACAGAGAGAGAGGGGTGACCCTAAAAATAGAACCGAGAGTAGAAATCAACGTAGGTAGATAACTGTTGATCGAAACACAATGAATAGAATTTTCCACGTTTTTACTTTCAAGTTTCAATGAACGTGAAAACGCGTCTCAGACAGCTTTGAAAAGATCACCAGGTGTTTCTCTATATATAAACACTGTGTCATCTTTGGTGTTTGGGTGTTGCATCACTTCGTCTGCGTTATTATAGTCCTCATTTTCTGAATCATTTATTATAACAGCCAAGTCCCTTTGCCGTTTTTAAGTGCCTACGTGCGAAAACTACTATCTACTTATTATATTATGGTGATTTTATACTGTATACTGCATATGTATTATGTGATTTTTATCCAGTTTCCATAGCTTGGACGTGCCGCTTGTCGGCACGTCTGATGGTAGGGTGGTATCTAGTCACGGCCAAAGCCTCCCACCAGACGACGACATTTTAAATGCGGAGTGGGGAAGCGGAGCAAAAAACGGCCGCGCGCTCTTCGAGTGAGAATACGAAGCCTAGCTTCGTTCTGCTTCAATGGACAAACATAGTCCGCAACTCTGCTCCGCATCCTCGCTCCGCGTCAATGAACAGGCAGCCTTATAATCGTTCTCAATAAACTGAGGCGTGAGCTGACTCATCGCTCGTTCAGCTGCTGGCTGCAGACAGACGGTGCGGACAGACGGGAAAATAAATCAAGTGTTGTGGTGGAACCAGACGAGCAGTCACGTCGCTCACCTCGCCTCGAACAATGCGCATTTTGTGGCAGCCATATCTCATAAGATTGGGAATATTCAGTTGAAGATTGCACTCTGCGTAGATTAAAAATATTGGCCACAAGCCAAACCTTAACGAGTTGCTCAGCCATAACAATCATTGATATTTTGTATATCTGTAGCCACAGTTTAATTAATATTAATATTATCTTTATTGTGTACATTATGTATAATAATATACACAATAAAGATAATATTTTCTAACTTGAAAAATACCAGAAGCCTCGTGAAGTCTCTTTCAACATTATGAATGAAGTACAGACGGTTAGGTGCAGATTAATTATATGTATAAAAAGCGGCTAGGTAGTCTTAATTTATCTATCCATCTATCTTGAAGTCGAACGGGTAGGTAGGTAGGTACAATTTATGTCGCTGGGGTATATTCCTATTTATAGCATCTTATAATAGGGACGTTTGTATATTTTATGCACTTCAGTGCACTTAATTACACTGACTGGCACCTGACTGCATTTGCTATTCTTGGAATAGATTCTCCGGGTGGTATATTTTCCAAGGGCGTCTTAATCAAGGCCATAAAACTGTTCTCATATTTACCTTTATTACCACTTCTGCACAAATTATGCTCTTATTTTAGTTTTGAATGGAAATGATTGATTTTCAGAGATTTTTTAACGAGCAAAGTTTGGAAATTTTTTTTTCTGTTTTCAGCACGATTTACTTGTGTGAAACACAGATTAATGATATAAAATAATTTATTTGATTGTGAAAATTGAAAAACATTCTCCAAAATAAAATAAACAAGAATGAAATGAAATATAGAGGAATGACATAATTATAAATTGACGACTTTATATATTTTATATTCCGGGCAGATTTCGAAATTACATGTGGGCCAGTTTTTAATGTTATAACACAATGTCATCTTTCTTTTTTTAATATCTTAACTAGTCTCGAAAATATAATGCTTTTAAGTTTCCAGTTTGAAAAAGGAGAGCGCTATTGCAACATGACGTCACGATTCGGTAGCTCCATACCTCGGAGGAAAAAAAAATTTTGTCCATACACTTTCCATATAAAATTTCGTTTTAGAAAGAGAGTGGGTACAGTCGCAGTAAAACAGCTGATAACTTATTTTGTTTTTGACCGATTTATTTTCTGTTTTTACAAATGATATTCTTACATGTTACATTTTCGATTGTAATAAATGAATATCAATTACAAACTTTCAAAATTACAACATTCAAATACCGAATGGTAAATGTACTTACCTATTTTCTTCGTAAATTCATCGATCGCTTGATGGTGTCACACGCCTTGGTCTTGTGTGGCCTGAAACTATCGGTGAATCTGTCGTTGGTCCAAACTAATTAAAATATTCATAGAACAATGTAGAAATAATTCTTATCTTACTGAAATTACGCACGATGAAGATGATAGGCTCATTTCATAGCTGACCCTTTCAAAGATAGAGAGGTGAAAATGATGTAAAATTCGTAGAATCGTTTGAAGATAGGCAAATAGTTAACTATGTTATAGACTGGGATTCATTACTTTTGGATTTCTTTATTTTCATTTTAACTTTTATTCACAAAATCGAGCCTATTGACACTATGGAAGTTGCTGCAGCTCGTCATGCCAGCCATTCCAGCGGTGATGTTAACAAATCTTCTTACAACACTTAAGTAGGTATAAATATTGATGCAAGGGCAGCATGGCCGGCCACACGGCCCACAGCATAAACTATAAGGTCCACAAATGGAATAAGAGAGATATTCGACCGTAGCAATTAACAGTGTCGGATCTACATTTTGGCGATTTTCGTTTTGTTGCATTAAGGGTCTTAGAATGGGGATAGCAATGCCCCCACCAATTGTGAAACTTTTGGAATCAACCAACTATCTTTGGTTTTTGCAAGTGCAAGGGTTGGATATGTTGACTGTTTTTCACTTTTCACATATTTGAAGCTTTGAGCGGCCGTGCCCTGGAGTAGTGGTTTTTCACATGCGACTATGTTAATTGCTACGGTCGTATTATTATGTAGTGTCAAAGATTTTATTTGTCAAAAGACCGATGGTCGCTACAATCGTAAGGTCCTCAAGTGGAGATTGACGCCCTCAGGACGCCCCTCGGCTATAGGTGGAGCGATGACATTCGGAAAGTAGCAGAAATCGATTGGAGCGGGAAGCTACCGAGGACAGACAGCGTTGCCGCTACTTCAAAGAGGCCTATGTTCAACAGTTGGTGCGCTCTAGTTGACGATGTTGATGATGATCATGAAATATTATATATATTTAAGTAATTTTATTTATATAATATAGGTACTTACGTAGGTGCATTGATTACGAATAAAATACAAACATAATAATTTTCGAATTTAAGTCCTACTCCGGTGTACCTAGGTCCGAAAAAGAAAATATGAAAACTGTCAAAGTTATAACTTACTTATAAGCCTGTTTTGATAGCTCATTAATTTATATTATTTATTGTCTGCGCAAGATCATAGTTCATAGTAATCATATGAGCTCATCGATGTATGAGCTATGATATCGTATATGTATTGAGCTGGCTCGCATTGGGTAGTAAAGGTACACCCATCGCACTATTGTAGTACCTAACACAAACTTATTTGGAAGGGAGAGGAGAATATTAGTTAAGTGCAGTTAGCCAACGGAACCCTAAAAATCATATTTTACAAACTTTTGATAAAATATACCTACAGGAATATTTCAGAAGAGTTTTCCTCTTCATTTAAAATGAAAATACACATTGGAAACTGTTTCTCGGAAACCCTCAGGCCGATTGTTTCTGAAATACAAAATAATAATAGTGTTTTAATGTTTGTTTCAGGATTTTCCTGAAAATGTATTTTTAAACGACTTCTGAAAATGTGTGGGTTTCGAAGTACAGTCGCGGACAAAAAATGTTTACCACCTTAAGATTCATAATTGCATGCACACATCTGTGTCAGAAGGTCGATATGTGATTTGATTAGCCATAGATCATAGACTTTTTAACATGTAGCGGTGCTTAGACAGTCCTTTAGCGGTCTCTTTAGTAGGTGACTGCTAAATAGGTTAGATGTAGAAAACCTTTTTTGGAACAAAAAATCCTTACTACTGCTATAAAATAATGTGAGTGTTTGTTTGTTCGTTGTTGGTTTGTCCTTCCATCACACAGCTACGGAGCAATAGATCCACATGATTTTTTGCATGGATATAGTTGAGGATTTGGATTGCGACATTTATCCCGGAAAAATAGGTTCCCATGGAAATTTTAGAATCCTAACTTCACGCGGACGAAGTCACGGGCAAAAGCTAGTAATTTTAATAAATAGATATTATCTCATATAGACACGAGCACAGGACACGAGTTACCAAAATATGAAAACGGAAGTAATAATCTAATGAAATTTCGAAGAATCTTTATTTCTTAATTTTATTATTGAGAAACTAAACAATATTAGTATAAATACGAGTAAATAATTAGCTTAATTAGCTTCCATTCGCTGCTATGACAACCCGAAACGCGACAAGGCGTTTGTTTGTTTGAGGATTTTTTTGATTCTTACAGTCCTAGCTTTAAATCATTAAGCCCCATAAATTTTCAGTTTCAAATCAGCAGATCGAGTGGGCTATTACAGATTGAACCATGGAATAGTAGCTCGGTGCATTATCTTGAACTTAGGTTGTCGGAATTTTGCTGCAACATCGATGTAAAATGCTGCAGAAACACCACGCATCACCGTAGCTCATCCACCTCCTTTTGACTGTTTTTGACTGTGGATGCTAGCAGCATCATTATGATTCAATGCACAATATGAACTTCACCATTAGAATTATGATTAAGCTTGCCATTTATTTTATATATTTAAATTTCAAATAACAAATCTAATATTTTTGATAATTAATTGTCACTAAAACGGAGTGATTACATTCTCTTGGATTGTCACTTTTACAAGTGCAATGATGCTAATGTGTCAAACTTGAATTTAGGAAATGAGTTTTATTACTAATATTTGTATAGAAAAGTCATTAATACTTTTTTTGATAAAACGACGCATGAAATTTTTATAACGTAACAAATGCCTTGATATAGCATTATAGACCTTACTCAAAGCAGGGTTACGAAGAATCTCATTTGAAAAGTGGTAAACATTTTCTGTCCCCGACCGTACATACGTAGATTCGAATAGTTTTCATTCATTTGGTTTGGTGGTAAATGCACTAAGCAGCATGCACTTTTAATTTTCTTTAGGTCTGCTGTGATACTGGAATGATATTCCCTCTTATTGTGAGTTTTTGTCACAACATTCCAAATTGCCAATTTATTTCATGATAGGATATTTCAGAATAAACAGAAATAACCTACTTACCTACTAGGATGTGACTGGAAGAGTTTTCTGCGGCTGATCGCCGAGCTGAGTCAAGTGTTGAAGATGCGTCAATATGATGGTCGATGGACTTGATGGAGATAACTCCCAAGCGGCCCATTTCGTTCAAACAAGATTAAAACGTACTAGATATACACGACATACTGTTCTGCGTGTCGTCAAAATTGCATCATTCTTCGGAACCATCATAAATACTCAAAGGAATCATCAGATGCACAATATTTGAAGAAGTTATTAATCCAATTTGTTTCACTAATGAAATGCCAGCCAATATTATTACCTAAACTGTTTTAAGTAGGTATAATGAAGCAGTTAGCTTTTTGAAGTTTTTACCCATCAAAAAGTTCCAGTGGGATTTTTAAAATTAAATCAACGCGGACGAAGTTGCGGGCTTCGGCTAGTCTGTACCTACTTATAAAAAGACTGACTGACTGATGATCTATCAACACACAGTCTAAAATAATGGTGGTATTATGGGGCGAATTTTTAACCGTAGGTTTCTTTTTTAACTTAGACATCGCTAAGAAAGCATTTTTTGAAATTGCAGTCACAAGGGGTTTAAATAGTTGGTTTGTACGAAGTTCAAGTTATAACCCTGAAACTTGGTAACTATTTGAATTTTTGATTTAAAACGCAGCAATACGTATTTCACAGTTTCACAGTTCTACCTCACAGGCCTTAAATAGGGGATGAAAGTAATAATTAATTTTTCAAATTAATGTTCAAGGTTTATCTATGAAACTTGGTATTTTGGCTTTTCATTAAAAATAAAAGCGGACCTACGTGTTTTAAAAATTCTACTCCCAAAGGGGTTAAACCGGGGATGAATATTTTGTATGAAAATCTGTCATTTTTCAAGTTATATTCAAGAAACTTGGTAATCTGGCTACTTAAGACTGACACAAGTTTTATCCGAGAAAAAAAGGGTTACCCGCAGTTTTTTCAAAAACCTAATTCCACGCCGACAGTCACGGGGGCATTAAGCTAGTGAACAATAAACAAGGAGTTATTTTGATTGATGTGACGTTTCATAGTTTATTCGTAGAGTTGTTTGTAAATCGCACGGTTTCGAGTAAAAACACCACTGAAAAAAGCGTAAACGTGCCTCCTAGGAACTACGCATTACATTTTCTCGGGCAAATACAACACGGCGAAAAAAGATGTTTGTTATTTAAATGTTTTGTAAGCGGTCATTAAGTCAATTGGAGACCATCGATCTCGTAGTAGTAGCAGAATAACAAACAACCTAATGTTTATTTATTGACCGCGTGCGTATTATCGGTTATCACTGGTTATATGTACCTATCTACTCGTAGGCCGACCAGTTCATTCATGTTGAAGTTAAATCGCAATCAATAATAATAAACTGATAAATACCGCCTTACAAATAAAATTACATGTTGTTAAACTACGCTACGAGCGATATGAATTTTATCATTTTAACAGTTGATGCCCGCGGCTTCGCTCGCGTGAATTTATTTGTTATAATCCCGCGGGACCTCTTTGATTTTCCGGGATAAAAAGTAGCCTATGCCACTCTCCCATACCCATGTACAAAATCACGTCGACGCAACGATGTCAGGAAAAATCTCAATTATTCTACTTATAATACCTATCAAGAGATAGAAAACTTATTGGCCTTTTGTCACAAAAATATTTAAATTTTAAAATTACTTAAATTAAATTAGTTATTTTAAACCAAGATCCTAAATATCAAAAATATTATCTAAACCACTGGAAGGAGGAAATGTGCCCAGAACACTGGCTGCGTTATATAATAATAATATAATAATATGTTGGGTGGTAACTTCCACAGCCCTCCGGTCACCAGTGGAATAAATTAAATAAGTTAAAATATTTTGACAATCTTATACGAATATTTTTGAACTGAGTGAATTGACATATTCCTCCTCAAGTTTTTTGAATGCTATCTTACTTAGAAAAAATTCTCTAACGATACATCTAATCGGTATTCTCCTTACTGCTGTAGTTTTTGATAAAGCAATATGAAAACGTCGTTTATTCGTTATCAAATGGCGTCATTTCTTTATAAATGCCCGCTATTTGGATTCCCGCGTTTTAGTATAGTTAACGACACTTTAGCTTTAGGACGGCGATATTTACGCCTACATGAAGACTGACGTCGCTTGTCGATTTCGATTCGACCCAACTAACAAAATGGTCATAAGATTTTAAGCTTTTATGATTATTTCGTCACATAGGTGTCGTATATTAGCAAGTTTTAAAATGTGACGTTGTACAGGCATCATGTATATTGCATTTAAGTTTCAATGCGATTAGGTAATAAAAGTCGTTGTACAAACGTCTGTATGAAATAGCTATAAAGCAATTTAATCGTAGAAAATACACAGTCATACAAACGTTTTAGGCGGGACATTTTGGCTGGTATTACAACCTTAATAACGCTGCTATAAGACTATGCATGTGAACATGACATTTTAAATATATTCGCAGTAATGTAAACCAGCCAAGCCCAATAAACGCGACAGAGAGTGATGGTTCCGTACCTATTTTTTAACCGACTTCCAAAAAGGAGGAGGTTATCAATTCGGCCGGTATCTTTTTTTTTCTGTTGAAAATCGATGTCAACACGAATGAACTGATTTGGCTGAAATTTGGAATGGAGATAGCTCATACCCAGGATTAGCACATAGGCAACATTTTATCCCTGATAATTAAAGAAACCTTAATCATGTCAATCAAGTCATTATGGCCATACCTCCCATGGTTAACGACACAACACAACGGCCCCTAGTCCCCGGATAAAGTTGGGAACCGACAATTATGTCATTTTTCCACGTTGACAAAATATGTTTTTTGCCGCATTCCCAAAAAACTTATGGTCTCGAAAATGTTCTGTTAATGTAAAAAACTATTTTTTGGAATGACAAATAACGGTTTACTAAAATGTTTTAGGGAACTCTGATAGGTTCGTAATGAAAGAACGCCATGTTCTTTAAGAGTTTATAACTCTTAACACAGCAGTATTCATCGTATACAAGTATTTTGTAACTTATAATGGCACGATGAAGGGAGTTTTAACTCTTAACACAGCAGTATTCATGGTATATAAGTATTTCGTAAGTCATAATGGCATTATGACATATAATAATTTATTTTTTATTTAAAAAATAATAATTAAATACACAATAAATGAAGGGGGCATTTAAAATTTATTAATAAACCTAAAAAGTTGGTCCCTAAAGTAATATTCGCATTAAGTTTTCCAAACTTAAACATAAACACATCCCATTTCAAACTTGTAAATAATTTGATTACACTTAATAGTATAAAAGTATAAAAATATAGTCTGCACACATGCAGAATTTATTAATAGTTAAATTCTATTACTTATAATTGAAAGCGCTTCAATACTGCATCAAATAGATTCATTGGTCCGGTAAACGTCTGCGCTATGAATGCTATGGTAACTATACGACTAAATACTCATACCAATGATAATATTACAACACTACTATGTTCTCGCTTATGACTTTTGAATGACAGCTATACGACTTTATAGAAATAGTAACTGCGCCAAAATCGCGTTGTATAAGCGCTTGTAAGCCTTATTTTCATGCCATTCAGTTTTTCGAAAACGTTTACACAATTCTTATATGACTTATATTAAGACCATTTTGTTAGTTGGGGACTGCCTCAATTTTCTAGCGGTAAGCTTTTTCGGCTGTGGAGTTTGAGATACCAATTTCGAGTTCCAGGTTTCCAAAATTATTGGGTTTTCTGTCAAGAAATTCTCAGTAGCCTGGAGTGGGGAAGTGGGCGGAGGTGCACAAACATGTCTCGGAGCACGTAGAACAGTCGGTCCCACGCCTGATAAAATATCTCCGGTCGTATGGGTTGACGTGCCATTGGACTGTGACATTTGAGCCCATGGGACTGGTGAGTCCCATGTGAGTTTACAGTTTACGTTTTCACATCTCGGCAACGACGACATAAACATTATTTCAAGCATCGAAACAAATAATTAAATGGTGCCTTATTCTTTTTTTCCCGCCCGTGTACCACCATTATAGGTGCCAAGAATAATGGCTACATTCCCGCGCTGGACAGCCAGGCTGATCCTTTGCGTAAAATAAATATCTTTTCTGTCAATACATTTTAATATTTTATGTCAATACATTTCTGTTTAGGATGTAAGCTGCAGATTGTGTGTTTATGGATAATGACTATGTCTAAAAATATCGATGCTAAAACAAATATTCATTTTACTTGAAATTCATTAAAATATAGACGAGATGTAATGTGTGGGCCGACAACATCAAACGGTTGCACGTAGCCACTGGATGCAGGCGGCGCAAGACCGAGGCCTGTGGAAGTTCATGCAAGAGACCTTTGTACAACAGTTGATGAATAGAGGTTGATAAAGAAGAAGAAGGAGTCGGACATTGTTCTGTCGATCTGAGAGTTTGCCTTCTTTCTAGGGTCTCTCGAAGCAGCTGGCTTCATGGCATGCATGGCAGCATGGCTTCGGTATTCTACAAGATACATTTCGGAGAGTGTGAACTAATCAATTTAGTCCCACCATCACCTTACTTCCAGCGAATCGCAAGGCATCGATATGCACCGCTTCGTGGTCGAAATTTCACGATCTCGCACTAAGCGCTTTGCTTCCTATTTCCTAATAGGTAGGTACTTAAGTCCGCAAAAATTTGGAATGCCGTTCCAGCTTCCCTTTTTCTCTTTCAATCAAGAGTGAAAAGCCATCTTCTAGGCAAGCGCGCACTATCTTAGACTGCATCTTCACTTACTATCAGTGAGATCGCAGTCAAGCGCTAGTCTATGCAGTGTGTAAGTACCTACCGTACTGAAAACTGTTCACAAAGACTTCGTTATGGTGTCCCTTATAATCTGTATATTTAAAAAACGGCATCACATCGCATCTCCAGGAAATTCTGGTATGGTCTGTTGCGGGCTGCGGCGGCGTCTCTCCAGCCTACTTATATCGGGGCGGCCGCCCGCCGTCGCCACTCCAACACGATCCGCTGCCGAGTGAACCGTACGTTGATATCCGCATCGTTGATAAATAATCGTATACGTAATTTTAAGTACCCAATATATTGGTGATCATGAGGCGAACGCTTTTCATCCTCCTGGTTGTCTGTACGCTGTCCGCGATGACTGCAGTTCCCATGCTTAGGGTGAGTGCTTTACGTAAAGTTTTCATTCGACAAGCATCATAGGCAATTTTGTTTTGTATGTAAACAAAAACTTCTTAAATTGTAAAGTGTTAACACAGTGTTAATAGTTATCTTGCGAAATTTAGTTCAAATCTTTTAAAGTTACTTTAGTTTCTGTTGCGACTATTATTTCTTTTGCATCCTTTAGAACAAATGACGCAAATGTGTGATTTATATTTAGTTACATATTAGAGATTTATTAGTTAGGTATCTAATTTGATGTTGCCCTATTGAGGTAGGTATACCTACTTAGATCTTTAGCTAAATCTGCTCTCAAGTTTTTATGAGCCATACTAAGTGACTCTTAAGTAGAATAATTCTACGTGTGTTATGCTTTTATTAACATCATATTTGTAATTTCATAAACAACATTATTAAAAGTACATAGTCCATTAAATAACTTCCTTGTGCTATGTCGTCGGCTTATCATTTGGATATTTTCTAGAAATAAAAAACAACAGACTTCTTTTAGATAGGTACGCAATGAGAATTTAATCTACTTACACTGAGACATAATTATGGCTACTTAAGTAAATATTAAGGCGCCCATTGTTTTAATGCTGCCGATTCATTTGCAGCGAAATGCGTATGTTTAAAAGAATATAAACCGTGCCGAACTTGACTCATGATACTGAATAATATAGTATTCTCTTTTCCCTCCAAATAGTGGGTAGGTACGACAATACTAGGATTGAATCGTCGACCTCTGTTCATTCCGTACTTTTAACCAATGGACTATTGAGGCTTTTAAAAGTAAAATACGCAAAACGTAGATAAGCCAACATTTTAACGCATTAATTGCGTTGTGGCACTACTATGATACCTATATAATAATCATCATTCGTCATTAGTTATTAAACATGGCGTTAGATATTTGTGCGATTCGATAAGTTGGGTGGCGGTTTATAAAGACATACACAAAGAATATAGAAAGCTCTTTTTATCTATTGCTGCAACTAGCTTTTGCCTCCGCGACTTCGTCTGCGTCGAATTAGTACGTTTTGGATTGGAATTTTCAAAACTGTGAAACACGGTCGTCTATATTTTCAATCGCAGGGCAGGGCAGGGCCAAGTTTCATGGATATAAATTGAAAAACCGTCATGATCGTAGAACAACGACGGATCTCTGCATTTTATCAACTTTACAGTACAGCCATTTGAAATGATTTCTGAAGTTATGTTGTCATAACTTTGTAAAGTTCGACATCATTAATAGCCCAACGGTTAAAGGTGCGGACTAAAAACTTAAAGGTCGCAGGTTCAAATCCCACCCAATGCACTACCCACTCCTAGCACAAGCTTTCCGCTTCTTTGGAAGGGAGAGGATGATATTAGTCAACTACAGCTTGGCTAATATTCTTTAAAAAAAAAAAAAGTTTCACATATCCATTATATTATAAACGTTAATATTAAAAACGTTTTGTTTTAAAACAGTTACTAATAACAATTTATTGTTATAATTAAATGTCTAAATATGCCAAATACTTAATCATTTTTGGACTTTTCGCAAATCCGTCACTATTCTACGATCATGACGAAATATGACAGTGTTTCATACAAACATTTATGCCCTATTACCTTTGCCTATGCCTTTGGGGTTGAAACTTTCAAAAGTTGGAAATTTCGTAATTTTTTAATCTGAAACAAATATATTTCATCATTTAATTAAAAGCTAAAATACCGCTATTCAGTAGAATAACTTGAAAAATTATGGACTTTCAGGGACTTAGATACAAACAACCTTAATTCACGCGGATGAAGTTGCGGGTATCATCTAATCTTTTTATAAGTATAGATCAAAAGCAATTTTTAAATGGATAGCTATTATGACGCCACTTATGACGCCAGGCTTACGCCAGCCCGATTAGTTCCTGTGGTTTTAGCTGTGACAGTCAGTCACCTTTTCTTTTTATATATTTACTAGCTTTTGTCCGCGGCTTCGCTCACGTTAAGTTAAATTTTTGAAACCTTTATATTACGATTTTAGGCCCGATTTTTGAGAAAAAGGGCCTTGACACACATTCGGACGGATAAAAAAGTGATCCTGCCTGTAAGGGTTCCGGAACCCTAAAAATGAAACCCGCGAACTCGATTACGGAACAGATTTTTCAAAGCTCCAAACTGAGCGCGTGTAATTGAAACAAAATACGAGTATTTAACGGAAATCTGACAACCCACAATAAAGTTTCTAGATACACTTACCTAAACAAAGATATTCAAAAAGAATTAAAATACGTTTGTATGGGGCGCACTCGAAACTTCAAAAGCTCTCGCGAGTGGCTTCTCAATAGAGCGATGATAATAACGCAACTTGGTGCTCAATGATCATTACTTATTAGTCGATACGATATTCGTTATCTTGGCCACTAATTATTTATTACATAAACTATGTCAAGGGGTTTCTCAGAAAAAATATCCTGACGTCATCTATACAAATAAATAAGTGTCTGTTTGTAATATCAAAATATAGCTTTTTACTAAATGTAGTTTAATACGGCATTTAAAACGCAAAAAGTCAAAAACAATTTTTAAAATTTTTGTTTGGCTGTCTGTCTGTCTGTTTATTTGTTCTCGCCAATGACCTTCTAGTTGTCGCTTATCTCGGCAACGGCTTGACCGATTTTGACGGGACTTTTACTGGTAGATAGCTGATGTTACCGGGAGTAACATAGGCTACTTTTTTAACCGACTTTCGAAAAAGGAGAAGAAGGAGTTGTGCTTTTTTACCTTGTATATCGCTCTCTCCGTGACTTGTTCTACCCACCTAAACTGTGGGATTTAGGAACTATCGATTCTGAATTGAAGAAGCGGACTAAGTCGCGGGTATCCGCTAGTTATAAATAAGTGTTCCAGTGCAAAGACAAGAAGGAAAAAGTTTAATAAATGTAACTCGACTTTTACATATATTTATTTGTAAGTAGGTATATGTGTAGACTGTAGAGTGTAGATCGATTGACACCTCATTCATTAAAACCAGCTCCGTAGTTTAAGCTCTACAGTGGAACATACGTAAATACATACCTACATGCAAAAATTATATCTCATCATACGCTGCCTTTTGGCTTTGCTGTAGTCGGATATCAAAGTATCGGGTAAAAAATTTCGATGGTCATCGACCTAGAATTCCGTTTGCGTAGTGCAAGTGGTACAACTTCCTGTTGACATGTGTTACGCGATCGCATGTTTGGTGTCGCCATTCATAGAATGATTCGGTACATGCCTTTGTTTACGGCCCTGAGTGCACCGAGCACGAAAGCTTTACAATTAAAGCTTGTAGGTACTGACCATAACACAAACTTTCAAAATTCTAAATTATTCAAGGAAATGGTTAGAAAATGCTCATGCATAAACTAGAAAAAGTTTAAAAATTATTAATTGCTAAATGAATAATTTATAAAATAAACTATAACAATAAAATTCGAAATAAATAAATTTGACGATTCAAAAGCACTTTGTCAAAGTTTATTTGAATAAAAAATTTTCTATTTACTTCTAAAATTAAAACTAAATAAATTAATAATAAATCTCATCGATGTTACTGGCAGACGGCAGACCAAACTCATTCATCGACCTTGGTCAACCACCAGTTACCAGTTTTTGAATCCCCGGTAGATTCAATTTCAATTACGCTGTTTGAAAGTAGTTCAAAAAGAGCTCGAATCCCTGGGCCCCACGGCCTCAAGTCACTGTCTGTACACCAAAAGGCGCAAATATGAAACTGCAATCAAGTTTTTCATATTTACGACTTTGCGGCTATTCGACGATAGTAATCATTTCAACCGTCATAGACGACGCATTGGTGGACCCTGCATAGTATGCTTAGGTATGCGTATTATAAAATGCTAAAGACAAGTATATCCAGGTATGCTATCTAGGTATGCCTAATATTATAGAACGTAATTATTGTGCCTGCAAATCCGAATACATAATACATATGTACATATTGAATATTTACAAGTACTTAAAGTAGATTAACTACTAGTATTTGAAAATTATCTCAAAAGGCAAACATATAGCTGCAAGAGCTACTCGATAACTTTGTTGTCAAGGGAGCACCTACTATGTCTAGTCAATAAATGATACTACGGCGTAATTACTAAAGTCTGGAATGATAAGTTGATAGATCACCTTGGAACATGCCTAGGTCATGTTTTTCACTCAATTAATATCTGTACTAATCAATGTTTGTAATATCAAAAGTACAATTGTAATAACAAAAAATCAATTTTCAAAATTTTTATCTGTCTATGTTTGTATCTATTTGTTCCGGCTAAACTTGGGAATGGCTGGACCAATTTAGCCGGGGCTTCTCCTGGCAGATAGTTGATGAAATAAGGTGTAACTTGGACTACTTTTTAACGTACTTTCAAAAGTTGTGTTTTTCTACCTATGCACATTGATATCTCAGTAATTTATGAACTGATTTGGGTAAATCTTTTTTTAATCTATTAAGAAACTTTGTGGAATATCAAATGAATGAATATTGGTACACAATTTACGTCAAATTGTAAACGCTGTTCGGTTTAGCCCTGTTTAGCCAGATAAGTACGTAGATCTCATTCTATAGAACGATCCAATTTGGATCGAATCTAGGGTTTTTCTGCTTCCAAGTTGGTTGCCTCTCTATAATTTAGACCCTATAGTCTGAGAAATCTTTAGAAATTTCACCAGTGCAGACCGAAATCGAAAGGTCAGCCACAGTTGGGATGGATAATATTTCTGTATATCACAAGTATTACGAGCTGCGAGAGGCGTGGCCCATCAAAGTTCGTGTCATTGCTCCCAGTGTGCACGCGCCCTAGCCATGAATAGAGCGTGGCGCATGTGGCGTGAGCGACCGGATACGCTCAAGGGCGCGCCGTGTCGTAGTTCGTACTTCGTACCACAGCCACGGTGGGCCGATACTGTAAAAGCTGTAAAAGCTGTATCTCATTGCTACAGTCTCTGTTCCTATTGGCTGAATTTATCACGTTCTTACTACAAAATTGGATTTTAGCCAATCGCGAGTGAGTATATCGGCCATTCAGAGGCGGTTGCAAACTTCACACTCAAGCAATAGTAAAGCTGTGTGTTGATTCTCTTGTAGTGGCCGCAAAGACTGCGGATTGTCTGGTACCCTCCCGCTATTGGTTAAAATGCATTGATGCAGATGGAACGCCATAAATTCAGCAATTCAGAGGCCACTGGTTACACTGATGTAGTGTGATCAATGAACTTCTATAGGTAGGTACATATATATTGTATATGCGTATAGAAGATCATTGAGTGTGATGATCGCAATCATCTCTTCTCTGTTGAATCTCCCTAACAGTATGAGCAGCAGAGCTTGCCAGTATGTAATAGTCATATACAGGTGCCCCCATTGAAGATTTGAATCCAAAGTTATTACCAAGAACACAGCGGTGTCCTCAGCTCTCGTTGGCTATACTTTAAACTACTAACAGTTCTGGTATAGGTTGGTAATTAGAGCACACTTGGTTTAAATCCATAGCAACGGGTCATTGTAACATGTTGCAAGCCGTGTATCTTCGCTCTTAATTTTAGCCGGTCCGAATTTAGATAAGAGAGAAGTACTTACTTACAATTAAATAGTTCAAAACATCGCTTGCTATTAAAACTCGCATACAATACGGTCTTATACGGACCATTAATGTACGATCAGCGTTACTAAGTAGTCAGTGGTAACTGATTAGGATTCATTGTTGAAATTGCCCTTTGAGACACGCTTATCGTTTACTCTTTATCATTATCATTCTGTGATAGCTACAACTACTTACTTACCTACTTTATAGGTAGGTATATAGTACAGTTTCATTGTATCTAACGTAACCATTATACTTACATTTTAATCTTATATTATATAAATATATAAAAGGCAAAGGTGACTGACTGACTGACTGACTGACTGAATCTATCAATGCACAGCTCTAACTACTGGACCGATCGAGCTGGGCACACAGGTAGCTATTAGGACGTAGGCATCCGCTAAGAAAATTTTTTTGAAAATTTCAACCCCAAGAGGGTTAAATAGGGGATGAAAGTTGGTATAAAAGTCCGTCATTTTTCAAGTTATATCCATGAAACTTTGTACCTATTTAGGCTTTCGAAAAAAAATATGGAAATACGTGTTTCATAGATTTTGAAAAATCACACTTTACATACAGTTTTGCATTTAGTATAGTAGTGGTAGCTCGAAGGAGGTAAAATAGGGGTTTAAAAAATCGAACCTAATGTGAGCGAAGCCGCGGATAAAAGCTAGTAAGTTATAAAAAAACTTTCGGAACCCCTGACTTACCCAGAACAATGTTTATGCAGTTCAGCCAGTGGTAAAAAAGCGAAAATAGCCTCGAGCAACGTCTCAAGAGCATCATACTCGTCTGGTTAGGTACCCACTAGTTGCCACTAGTAATAATCAGAAGCCTTAGATTAAGGTAGGTATGAATATTCTTAGTCAGAAGCATACCTATTGTGTAACAGCTGTCTATTTCATAGCAGCATTATGCTGCTAATTTATTGGGGGCTAAGCTGTAAGCTTAGTTAGAGACGGGAATGGTAAAATTAATATAGTAATGCCTATTTTCCCATTCCTATTAACCTATTCCTAATAACCTATTCTATTTTTTTTTATTATTTTTTCATTTTTTATGTAAGTACATATAAGTAATTACTTACAAGACAACATATTTTAGAAGAAGTAGACATAGGTGAATTTTCTTTAAACTAGAAGAAGAAAAAGTTTAAAAATTGTACCTCAATTACGGAAAATTGGATGTAACATCCGTCATATTAATTTTGTTCGTTCAAAATGTAAGTAGGTAGTCTACTGTACTATCGTGAATATGTCACATCGTCTTACTACGTAGCTTCACCTATGACTACTTCTATATTATATTATATATTATAGTATATTAGAACATATGTTGTCTTTGTCTTGTAATTCCTTATATGAAGGTACATAAAAATAAAATAAAATAAATAAATAGATTTACAATTGGGTATAGTTCTTGCAATTCACGAGGGCGCGTGGCTCATGGTTGTGTGCGTGTCGTATGTGTGTATGTCGTTGTCGGATAAAAACTATTCTGAGAATATTTTAATACTTATGTGTTGTGCTCTTTGAATTTCAGAGGGCTATTAACCCGGACGAAGAGGAAAATCAGACATCGGATCCGAGCGTCAGGAAGATTTGTGCGCCGCAGACTCCTTGCGGTTGGTCGGTCTACAACACGCAAACGAGAAGGATCACGAGGAACATTACGAATTCATAGTGAGTATTTTTAACTGACTCAAAAATAACCGGTCAAATGCGAGTCGGACTCGCATACGAAGGGTTCCGTACCAAAAAATACCTACCGAAAAAAACACGTTTCTAGTAGGGGAGCCACCTTTAATTTATAATTTATTAAGCTATTGCATAGCTTATATCGCGGGCCTTGAGCGTGGAGACCGAATCCAGAAATTCCGTAACGAAAATAACCTGACACGGGACTCCTCTCACCGCTAGATGGCGTTGATAAAAAATGCTATGCAATAGCTTTACCGCGGCAGTCCCCGAGTGCCACACGTCTTTTTTTTATTATTTGTTGTTATAGCGATAACAAGAATACACATTCTCTGAAAATTTCAACTGTCTATCTATCATGAGGTACAGCCCGCTGACAGACATACGGACAGACAGCGGAGGCTTATTAATAGGGTCCCGTTGGTTACCCTTCAGGTACGGAACCTGCAAAAGGTGGAGGTTCTTAAAGGCGCACTTTTTTTGGCGATGTTACTCCATAACTCCATGAAATCTGAACCGATTTCAATTTTTTTTATTTGAAAGGACATATTGTCAGTTTGGTTCCATTTAAATTTGGTGAAGATCTGATGAATATTTTAGTACGTTTATCTCACGAAGTTACGGGCGCTTTACTTGTGGTTACGTTGTGTACATGCCCTTTGCAAGTGTGCGTGCCTGTCAGAAGCCTAGGTGAGAGCAAGCTCTCGCTCATACGTATGACAGATACGACACGCACACAACCATGAGCCACGCGCCGTCGTGAAATGAAAGAACAAACAAGTCTACATTAGGTTTATGTTTAAATTACTTCTTATTTTATGTATGTTGTTTCAATTTCAGTTGTACGTGTGCGCAAGGTACAAGATGCGAGGTGTCTGAAAATGACGAAACCGCGGGCACCTACGTGCTTAGCTGTCACAAGGAGCCCGAGAGCTAGCGACCGTTGCCGCAGAAGCGACTCCGCGTGCCGGCCGACACCGCTTATTCACCGAATACATACATATATCACAAATAGCTGGAGGGAGACGTATAGAAGGATGTCTTAATGTGCTCCCACACAACAGTTGTATAACGTTAGAGAATGTTGCAACAATGTTGTTGTCTAAGTCAACGTCCCAACCGAATAAAGGCGTAATCGAAAAAAGACAATTTTACAGGAGAGCCAAAAAACGTAAAAATAATTTTATATAATAATTCTTTGCTGTTTACACTTGATTAATGTTGTATATGTAATTGTTGTTGTATGTATATAATATATACATCATTAATAAGGTGTAAATAGCAAAGAAGATAGATTATTTTTACGGTTAACTGGCTGTCCTAAAAATTAAGTTTTTTCGATTACGCCTTGATTCGGTTGGGCTGTCGAAGTGTTTTTAACAAAATATACTAACAAAAGTTATAGTTAGTGATGTTATACAACTTCATGTAACAAAATGTTACATAACTAATTACAACATGATATAATAAATTATAACTTTTGTTGTGTAACATCATCCAAGCATCAGCGGGGCGTTAGCGGGTTCCAAACTGATGGTCACAGAATGTTATACGATGTTATACAAGTTGAACCAGTGTGGGAGCGTTTATAACATATAACATTCATTACATGTAGCAAAATGTTACACACTGTTATAAAATGTTATCGTACTACACAATGTTTTATAACGTTATATAACTGCTGTGTGGGAACACCTTCAAATACAACTAGCCGAGGCCCGCGACTTCGTTCGCGTGGATTTAGTTTTCAAAACTCCCGCGCGAACTCCTTTATTTTGCGAAAAGTAGCCTATGTCACTCTCCAGGTCCTAAACTTATATCCAAATCACGTCGATCCGTCGCTCCGTTGATTGAAGGTCAAACCAACAAACCATTGAATTAACAAACAACCAAACAAAAACACTTTCGCATTTAGAATATCAGTAAGGATAAGAATTGAAACCAGTCATTCACACTCAAAACTTTGGACAGTACTAGCTTTTGCCCCCGCGACTTCGTCCGCGTGGAATTAGATTTTGGGGTGGAATTTTTAAAAACTGTGACACACGTACTTCTTTATTTTTAACTGAAAGCTCTAATACCTACTTTGATGGAAACAGCTTGAAAAATGACGGACTTTCATATAAACTTCCATCCCCTATTTAAACCCCTTAGGGATGGAATTTCCAATAATCCTTTCTTAGTGTACGCCTACGTCATAAAAGGAACCAACTGTAAAAATTTCAAGTTTCTAACTTCAGTAGTTTAGGCTGTGCGTTGATATCTCAGTCAGTCAGTCAGGACTTTGAATTTTATATATATAGATGAAACGTATCCCGCATGTTTTGCGATCATCCTTATAAAAATCGAAGCGTGAACGACCATCCCGCTATATTATTCTTCTCAGTCTGACTTTCTTTAGAGTTCCGTACCCGAAGGAAGCCAACGGGACCCTATTAAGAAGCAGCCGCAGTCCGTCCGTCTAGTTTGTCAGCGGGCTGTATCTCATGAACCGTAATAGGTCCTAATCTTCCAATCCCCATTTCATACCTTAAGAATTTTCATGAAACTTTTACATTTCTCGAGTTCCTTCATTTCAAGTTTCTAGGGATATTATAGTTCCTGTGTCAGTGAGTGAGAGAGTTATATTTCGCTTTTATATGTATAAGAAGATAATCGGAACCTGTCTGATGTCAATTATCAAACGCAAGAGATGATTAATGTCCGTTTTCACCAACGTTCTCCTACTTTTATGGGCTATCTAAGCTAAGTTAGATAACTCTTTCTATCAATTTCGTTTTGGGGAACACTAAAGGGTGAAACAGGGTTGTACTTAGGGGCTACCTAAAGAGGCTACCTATTTAAAGAGAGTCCTAACTATGCGATGATTCAGGTATGGTTGGTGAAAACGAGCATTCAATTATCTTGCTTTGATATTGGCGTCGAAATGCATTGATATTGCCGTAGAACTCAAAAGACTAGAAAAATACTTATTTAGAACAGTGATGGGAGCTCGGGCAGAGGTTGCATATTCTATGCTTTGGTCATTCAGGTTTTTCTGAACAGCAATTTTGTGGAAAAACTGCCAAAGTTTTTCCATAAAATTGCCATTGTTCATATGTGATCTTATAGAAACGATCGAATCGATCAAATCATTTAGTATATGATATAAATATTGTTTTATAAAAATTACTCAAAACTCTGAGAAAATTATGCATTTAGATATTTTAGTTTTAACCCATGTTTAAACCATTTATATATTTTTATACTTACCTACTTGCCTTTATCCGTGCTATCTACCGCATCTCAATAAGTTGTAACAAAACTAAGTACATAATAATATTTATGCAAATAAGGATTCTACTTTTAAAAACTGTATTAAAACTGTACATTGTTTAAAATGTTCTTTAACCTTTCACTGCAGATATAAAACTTATACTTATTTATATTTTTTCAGTATTTATATTTTCCGAGAATGTTTCTACAAATTGTAAACTTTTTCCTTAGAATGTGTTTCCTAAATAAAGTTAGTTGCTTTTACTTCCAAAATAAGTAAGGTACAATTTATTTATTTAATATTTTTTCGTCATCATCGCACCTCATTTACCTAGTTATCTACAAAAATTTATTTCCATATGTTACATGTATTTTGGTAATATACTACTACAGGTAATAAATACAGCTACGGTATGGTGGTGTGCTATATAAAGGGTATATCTATTGATTGTGTTGTTTCAGTAAAGGTAACCTATTATACATATAGTTTCTTAGATATATACTGAAATCAACTGTATTTATTACGATTGTAGTATTTTATGTATTTTAATTCCAAATACCATGTCAAAAGTACTTATTAGATTAATAATAATATGTTAGAATACCTACAAACGCCTACTCCATATACTCGAGATTCACTTTACTAACTATTTTTTTCTTCATTTTCGCACGTTATGAATAAGCACGTAATTTTAAAGTTCCTATGTCGATTGTGTTTAATTGTGTTTAAAGTATTTTTGCTTAAGATTAATAACCTAGTTAGCGTTTAGTGGTTAGTTCTGTGACATAATAAATACGTATTTTATTGAAAGAAGGGAACCAGTGGTGAAAACTGTTGGTGTGTACCTAATTTGATTTAATTAAAGACTTTTTAAAAGTGTTTGTTATTTTCTTTATCCCTTTGCCTAGGTATCAATATTCTATATTATCTATCTATAATCTACCTATATTAGACTTACAAATTTTAATGAATAATTAAAATCGAAGTCTCTGATTTCGAAAGAACTGAATGTAGTTAGGTAGGTATCTATATTCAGTTTTTTCGAAACCTGCTTTATTTATATGGAACAAATGGCTGAACTGAATTTCAAAAAAGGTGAGTAATGACGGAATTTGCATAGTAAAGAATTGTAATTTATAAGTTGTTTAACTGCAACTGTATCTGTCTCTTTGTCAAACGTAATTTTCTATGGAGAGTTCATGGAGATACTCGCTTGTGAAACACATATACACACGTCAAACTTTTAAAACCCCTCTTTTCAGTCGGGGATTAAAAGTTAATATGAGTCTAGGTACGTAAACAAAACATAAATACTTAATTACTAAAGAACGAGCGCAGACCAGGCCCAATGCAATTGATTTTCCTGCGCAAATATCTAAAATCTATATTGAGGGTAGTTGATATTTTAGCAGCACAAAACACTTCGTCTAAGACTTTGTCCTATGTCATGTTAAACGTGTAATTATTTAAATGTTGCGTATTTCCAAAGTACTCGTACAAATCAATCACAGATTGGTCTAAAAATTCTTTTTACATAAAACAACAAGTGAGAATTGAAAAACACTGCCGACATGGGTTCTATAGCCGAACTATGTACGATATATGTACCTGAAATCCTGTTACCCAGTTTCTGCTCCATCATCAGATGCTTCTCTCTCCTCGATCATCATTTATTAATTACCATCCAGCGGGACATATTGCCATTACTAGTTTAAGCGATATTGATATTTATATGTAGCACTAGCCGATTCCCGCGACTTCGTCTGCGTGGAAAAAGATATACTGCGTGGAGTGACTTGCTATACTATCCGCGAAAAGTTATATCCTCTATCTCCGATAATATTTAGTAGATCTTCACCAAAACACATGACATCACCACGTTGGACAAAATATTTCTAATAGTAGATATAAAATTTATAATAAAAAAGAATTATCAAATTCGGATTAGATTTGACGAAGTTATGGAACAAAATCAACAAAAAATTTCATCTCCTGTCCCGGATAAATCTTATTGTTTATCAGAATAAAAAGTAGGCTATATATTGACGCGGAGTATCAGCTACAACTATACCAAATTTTATTCAAATCCGTTTCGTAGTTTTCCCGTGATGCACGTACAGACAGACAGACAGTCAGACAAAAAATTCAAAAAAAAAAAATGTTTTGGGCTCAGTATCGATGATAAAGTATCCTCCGATTAAAATTTTCAAAATATATTTAATGTACAGAATTCGTTCTGTTACAGTTTTATTGTAAGTAGGTATTATTATAAGATATAGATTAGGTACAAAATTGCATGGTGAATATTGTTTTTTTTTATAATTCTATATACCTAAGTTTTACCTAAGTGCCATAACATCTATTCCTAGATTATGTCTTTCACCAATATGAGGAATTAACACTACCTAACAAACCTTGTTTATTGATAGGTAATAAGAATTGTGTACTTTACAAATACGCGTCCCAGAATAAAATATTTTGAGGGTAGTTTTCGAAAAACTCTGTTCAAAGTTTTGTCATTGGCGAATCCAGTTTGTGAAGATGTGAGTAGCTATATATTTGTATTTATCGCCTTTGTAGTCCATTTTGGTATAAATAGTGCGCCGCGCATAGAACTTTCCATTACTCTTGAGTGGCGTAAAGTGGTTTAAGTCGAAACTCGTCATCGGAAAGTTTGATCCTGTATTTGAAAAAAAATCATGGATAATTTTAATTATAATTTCAATAATATGGATGAAGTTAAATCCATATTTACAACGGCAAGTGATAATGATGAAACTACTTCTACGGCAACCGTGAGTATTTCTTTTATTCTTTGGAAAGTTTGTCTTGACCGCAGTCTCCCGATTCGTGACGAGCTGTGAGGAGTATGGCAGTATAAATTAGACCCATACCCTTTTACTATTCAATTTTTTGATTTTTTGAATTCATCCTATTTGTTCTTGAAAGTTCTTATTCTTAAGCTTATGGGAAGGTCAGAAAAAATCAAAGAAACAAAATAAAAACAATATACATTACCTAAGCCATATGGTACGATTATAAATATTCGCCATCGCAAGATTTATTTTTTTTGCTATTTCGTCGGAAGTTTACATGACTAATTGATAAGTTACATATAAAATAATTATATTATTATGATAACAACCCGTATTCTGTGGCGATCATTTCAAGAGAGTTATGTCCAGCGGTGGACATCAACAAGGACTCCGGAAAAATTTATTAGTGTCACCCGTGTTACGAAAGTTGTGAATTTGTTCGAAAATTGTGTATTATTCGTTTACTTGGATTTTATTCGCATTTCGCCACAGTCTTTTAGGTTAGAATTGGTCGCGTGCGAATCCCTGTGCGGAGGTGAACCACGCGGTGAGCGTTGCAGACTTTACAATATGGCGTTTTAAAACTCCTGCCACGTAGTTTGCAATCTGTTATACCAATTTGTAAATACTTTACTTACACTTTTACTTCATATCGGGGGTTACATTTACAATTTTTCAATCTGTTTTTACCGACTTCAATAAAGGAGGTTCTCAATTTGTCGGAATTTTTTTTAATTTACTTTTTATGTATGTTCCCCGATTACTCGAAGACATCTGGACCGATTTGGAAAATTGTTTTATAATTTACTTCCCAGGTGGTCCCATGGTCATCAGGTCAGGATACGATGATAGGATCCTGGAAAACTCTTCAAATTTTATAGGCATACTTGATATACTTTGTAGTGGCGTTTGAAGGCGGTTCTTTTTTTAATTTATGCTTATATTATTGTATCAGGTAGTTTAGAACTTATCGACACCATTCGATTTGTCCTTTTATGCAGCGAAGAGTCAACTGATTTTAGCAATTTTTGCATAGGTATGGTAATTAGGTAGTGTTATAAATAGGTAACTTTTACACGACTGCCAAAAAGGAGTAATGTTTTCAGAGCACTGACTATTTTCAGTTGATATTATTATTTTTTCTTATTATTATTATTATTTTTATTTCATTCTTAATAGTTTATAGGATGTAAGAGACACCGTAACGAAAACAGAAAGCCTTGGAATTTTTCATCGGTCCTTTCGTGATTTCGATATTTTTTTTTTAAATTAATAACAAACTGGAATCGTGTTAATCTATCTCAACTTGGATTTAATTGAAAAAAAAAAGAATGAATGTTATATAGGTAGCTATCTATCCCGGGTGAACATCTTCAAGCGAGCCTACTAATTAAGTATTCTGTGCTACTATACCTTCTCTAAGTAGTAAGTACCTTTGATATTTGAGCAGGAGAGTTTCGCGCCATCGGACAACAGAAGTGTAAAGGGTAGCGTGTTCTCTCCCCTGGCCCCGCCGTTCCAGAGCCGCATCAACGGGGACATCATCTCCATGGTGGCGCCGCAGGAGCCTCAAGTTGGGGACATTGGTATGTCGTAATCCTATTAATATTATAAATAACTGCCTCGTTGGTCTAGTGGTTAGCAAGTTCGACTACGGATGACGAGGTCCCGGTTCGATTCCCGGGTCGGGCCAAAAATGTATTGGGATTTCTGTTAAGAAATTTTCAGTACTAGCCCGGAGTTAGGAAATCACTCCCGTGCCTCAGAGAGCACTTAAAGCCGTCGGTGCTGCGCCTAATTTCTTTTCGGTCGTGTCGGATTTTCCGTCCCATCGGACTATGAGAGTGAGGGAATAGAGAGAGAGATGTAAAGATTGGCCGCCATGGCCGGATTCGGTCGGGAGGACCTTATTATTACGGCGCCAATCTCTGTCACAGAGATTAGCCATCTGCACGGGAGATATTATAGTGCACAAGTGTGTGCGCAAACACAGGTGCTCTGTATTCCCTCACTCTCATAGTCCGATGGGACACAAAGTTCTTTTTATTCAATTAATATAGCCTTAATAGCCCAGTGGTTACTGAAAACAGAAAGGTCGTAGGTTCGATTCCCATCCGTTGCACTATACTCCTACTAGCACAATATACTCGTAATACAAGCTTTCCACTTATTTGCAGGGAAAGCAGAATATTAGTCAAGTTCAATTTGGCTAATATTCTTTTAGAAAAAAAAAAAAAACAAATTTTTTTTGCAGCGCCGTCTAATGTGGAAATCGACATGATGAATCTTCGCATCAGCGATACTGATTCTCTTTTTGAGGGCAGATCGGAACAGAATCCTCGCAACTATTTCATGGGTATGTTGAACATCCTTCTCTTGATATTTTATTGTACCGTATTTAATCTTATAGTTACAATTATGGAATAATGGTAGCTTAGACCATAAAAGTTCCCAAGAAGACACTTCCGCATGAATCGAGTCGATCTAAACGATCCAGGGACCCACAAAAAATTCATCAAAAGCAGTCTAGCGTGTTATTCAATTGATCATGAAGACTCGAATCTAAAGTGGCGAAGAGCCTAATAGTTTGAAGAATCGATAGTCCGATGGTCGTTAGGTCCCAAGCTTTCTGAAAAGCTGCGTTGGCAGACATTCTCTCTAGGTGAACCAACGACATCGGGCGTGTTGCAGGGAGCCGCTGGGTACAGACTGCTCAAGACCGAGGCCTGTGTAAATCTACGCAAGAAACTTTTATCTAGCAGTGAACGTTTATCTGCTTACAAAGCAGAAATATTTTATTTAATGCACCTGCCAAAATAATAAATCTACATATTCCAATTATTGCGAAATTTAAAAAATTCATTAATGGGAAAGTGTGTTTGTTTGTCCTTTAATTACGCTGCAACAGAGCTACGGATCAATGTAATTTTTTGCATGGGTATAGTTGAGGACCTGGAAAGTGACATATAGGTTTCGATCATAGAAAGGAGATTAGGTACTGTTTATCCCGGGAAATCAAAGAGTTCCCGAGGGAAAAACTAAATCCACTCAGACGAAGTCGCGGACATCAAATAATAGATAGTATTATAAAAATTTCCTGGGCAGTTTAAGTATTCTCCGAGATTTTGGCCAGGCTCCAATCATATTTCAGAATTCAGTCATTGCTTTTCCGTTTCGCAAAACTTTCAACAAACAAAGATAAATTGTCCACAATGAAATTTACGAGTTTGTCGAATAATAAATCAAAGTTTTCATTTTTATTAGGTGCTAGGGCGGAGTCGGTTGCATCGACGGCGGCGCCTGGGAATATTTGGTCGGAAAATTCTACTACTAAAAGTAGAGAGATGTTTGAAAACTTTGAGTTTTTCCTTAAAAGTAAGTGTGAGTTGAGACATTTATTTTATTTTATTTATTTGGTCTACTAACGGACACTTACAATAAATACATTGTGACCACTTAAAAGTACCTAAACACAACATTTCTAGAAGTTTTTGTACCGTATAGAGAAAAATGTAATACAAGTGTTTACCTATTAGAAATAATATTATTATAAAATGTGGGCCAACTTAAATGAGGACAATGTACATAGTTATTAGTCGACATGTTTTAACTTTTAACAAACACGTAGAATTCTATTAATAATAATTACTTTATAATTTTTAGCGCGTTCTTAATGCAACAATGCATTTTAGCTGAAACCTAGCGAGTGAGTATTGTGAGCTGTAGCAATATTAAAATTAACTTTTAGAGAATCGCACAGCTGTATCGTGGGCCGCAATTCCCTATTTAACAGTTATAAGATGTATTTTTTTTATCTTTAAAGCATTGTCTTCGGCCAACACGTATGCTTCCATGCTGACCCGTGAGCAAACGATTGTGCTGAAATCCATCCGTCCAGAGCTCCTATTTGAATTCTTGCACGAGATTGCTAGAATTCGCGATGAGAAACGCATGCAGCGCGTACTTTCTCCTGTAAGTATGACTTCCAAATTAGGGATTTTTTTCTTATTCGATGACAAGATAGTCCTTGACTGCGATCTCACCTGGTGGTAAGTGACGATGTAGTCCAAGATGGTAGCGGACCAACTTGGAAGGGATATGGCAGATGTACATTCAACGAATACCCCTAATCTGTTTCTACACGCCATCGTGCCGGAACGCTAAATCACTTGGGCCGCCAAGTGACATCATCTTTGACGGTATAGGGTGGTAACTAGCCACGGCCAAAGTGTCCCACCAGACAAAACCAGATTCTTTGATTCGCGCTTATTCTTTCATTGATTTATTACCGGTGGTCCTTCTCGTGGTTCCTTCCAGAGAGCAAATACAATGCTGCCGAATTGAAATGATATGATTTTATTTTGTCGAGCCATTATTTTAAATGTTTCTACTCTAAGTTCTACTCGGTAGGTATGGAAATATGATGTATTTTAAAAATAATAATAAAATGTTTAATTTTAATAATGTTTGCCTGTTTTTTTTTTTCGGATAGTTAACTTGATCTACCTACTGCTGTAAAAATCAAATCTGCATCTGAAGACTTACCACTAAACGTGCTATTAAGTTAAATTTGTTGTGACAGGAGTGCGCATTCTGCAAAAACAACGGCGAGAACGAGGAGAACTACTCGTCGCACGCCCTGAAGGACTGGAAGGGGCGCGTGCAGTGCCCCGTGCTGCGCGCCTTCCACTGCCCGCGCTGCGGCGCCACGGGCGACCGCGCGCACACCATCAAGTACTGCCCCACCAACGACAACGGTAACACATGAAATTATTGAAGCTTCAATAGCCCAACTTCAATTTGACGACCTCGCTGGCGCAGTGGTGAGCGTTATGGTCTTATCTGGGAGGTCTCGGGTTCGATTCCCGGCGGGGGCAATTTGGGAATTTATAATTTCTAAAAATTTCACGAAAAATGCGAAGTGGTTTTGCCCATGAACATCTTACATCTGTTAACTTTATTGTAACTAATTTGAAATACGTGTCTTGGAAAGCGTGCTGGGTCTGTAACATTAAAATACATTGGACCGGAAAGCGCAGACCCTCAACTAGGTGGACCGTCTGCATCAGACGTATCGCAGGATACAGGCGTAGCAAGACCGAGATCTGTGGAAGTCCCTGCAGGCGATCTTTTACTAGCAGTGGACGTGTATCGGTTGATAAAAAGAGAAGAATAAGACCTCTAGGAATGTACCCAGTACTACCCAGTAGTTTTAAGGGAACACGGCAGATTTTGAATTTGGAAATAAATGTGCAGGCATCGAGCAGCGCCATGGGGTGCGCCGCCGGCTGCCGTCCGCCTCGTTCGGCTTCGGCGAGAGTTCCAGGGCCAGCTACACCGGAGCACCGTCCACCCCGGCGCAGTCTCCCTCCGCTAATTCTGCTTTCAGCACCGCCTCCTTCTGGTCCAACCTTGGCATTAACTAAATTTTACAAATAACAATATTTATCACATTTAAATAAGTAAAGTAGTGAGTAAGGGCCAGCCGCCCTAGCCATATTACAAACGTGTTCTCTTTCCATGATCGCTAACGCTATAGCAGTTCCCAAAGTTTTTTTATCACGCTTCCCGTCTGAAAGGATAGGACGTGCGACAAATAAACTTTGGGAGCCTTTGCTTTAGCGTTAGCGATCTTAGAAAACGATCAAGGAAAGAGGATAGATACGACACGTGTGTTATATGGCTAGGGCTGCAGGGCAGACCGGCAGCTGCGATCGACGTTTTTGCGAATTTTATCGCTTTTCGGAAGCTCAATGCCGCGTTTGAACGCAAAATTGCCGGTCGCCGCTGCTAAAAGCATCGTGTCTGCCCAGTGCATTTATGAATATCGTTAGGTAGGTACCTACTTATAAGATATTTTATTTATTTAATGCTGATAAATATTGTACTTAATAGGTAATCGTCCGCTAACTCGCAAAGTAAAGTTTATTTTACTATTAGAATGGGTAGAAAAGTAAACAGTAGCGATATCGTTAATCGACCTTAGACACTGGTTCATAATGAAGTATGCTGGCCATACTTTCTTTGAAATAAGTCTTATCATCTGGCTTGGACGATTCAACTATTTTGTTTTCATTTTTCAGTAGTTTTTTTATAAGTGGTATATTTTACCAATAAAGGTTTTTCATTGGCTTTTACAAATCATTTGAGTTTATTTAACGAATTAATTTGTTTTTCATTGGCTTTTTATGAATAATTTGAGTCAGAGCAGATAAATTGTTTCATTGGCTTTTTATTTAAATATTTAATAATTTGAGTTAAATATTTCAGGAATTAATTAGATTTTTCACTGGCTTTTTATATATTTTTTGTTAATTTAAAGAATTAATTTGTAATATTTCCCTAAACTTACATAAATACAATCCAATAATTGCAATCAATAAAATTTATAACTTATATAAGTATTCGATTAAATCCGTTTTACCAATGAAAATGTATTTTTCGTTACTCAAGCATGTTATTAATTTTGGGTGAAAACTATTGCTTGTTTCTTTTATAAAACTTTTTTTGCACTTTAATAAAATATTAAGCATCAAATTGTTTTTTTTTATTTACACCTATTTAGGTACCTTACAGAAAACCTTGAAACAACCTAATTTTCGGCTATTAAAATTAAAGAATTTCAATACAAATAGGTATTAATGGGTAGATGACCCATGGACCCACGGGATTCTCCCACTGGTGGATTCAAGGGGAATTAGTCGTGTTTCCACGTGATAACAAGCAATTAAAGAGATTAAAAAACCCGACTGTTTTAGAGGAAATCAACTGAAAATTTACAACTTTAAATTGTCATAGATCATCATTCAAAGTTGGTTCTTTAATACCAAGTCTCTGCACTAGGCCCTGGATAGATTGACGGACTTGGAGTAATTATTATTAGGGTCCCTTGTAGTTTACTACGGAACCCTAAAACGCGCGCGTCAACCCGAGTGGGTTTTTGCACTGAGTCTCGTTTTTATTCATGGTTAGTGAAAAACAAATAAAAATACATATTTCATAATTTTACATGTTTTATTTTTATTCAAAATGCCAGTAATTAATAATGATTAATAATACACAAACATCATAACAGAGTATTGTATACATATAATATAAGCAATAGACACGATTAACATTATATAACAATTTTTTTTATTATTTGTATTACATTAGAACTAGGATTGTAACAAAGAAATATTATACGAATTGTGCGAATGAATAAGTAGGTAGATCAAGATAATATGGAGATGGTTTTTGGCATCAATTTTTAGGGTTCCGTACACAAAGGGTACGAACAGACCTTATTGTTAAGCCTCCGGCGTCTGTTTGTCTGTCTGTGACTTTGTCGAAAAGACTCTGCTAAGGCGAGTCTCAGATAACATCACATAAATTGCATACCCTGCGATATATTATATTTTGCTTACCACCCTTAGAATGGAATGCTCGTTACAACCCTAGTGAAAACTGGTTCAGAATCCTTTCAGTGCCACACAATTCCATTGACAGCACTAAAATTTTTCAACAACTCTTTCCGTTAATTTTCTCTTGTATCAAGAGGGAATAAAATAAGTCTATTTTCATATATTTTTAACGAATGCCACATTAAAATGTTTCAAATTTTTAATCATATCCGAAGGTTTACCTACATTATTTCATGTAAACTACTTTTAAATAGAACTATCCTTAGGGCCGATCTAGACCGGAATGGCAGCGGCCGGCAGCGGCGCGGTGAGCACTTTCAGTGTGAAATAATTTTAAACTTTATCTATATAGTCGCTAAAGACCAGTATCGCATGACGCGCGTGGCCGAGTGACCTTGTTGAGTTTTTCAAGCGATACTGGTCTTTAGCGACTATGTAGATAAAGTTTAAAATTATTTCACACTGAAAATACTCACCGCGCCGCTGCCATTCCGGTGTCGATCGGCCCTTATGGTATACTTTAAAATATCAATATCGTAATCGGTGTGTTTGGCAACATTGTACGAAGTAGAGTATCATCATTAATATTATCATTTGTCTCGTGCAATATCAATATATTTTTGACGCCATATATAATGAAAAAGAAAAAAAATCCAACAGAAATGGAAAATTTTATTAATGGAATATGATTAAAACTCGATACATCAACAATAGGCAAGCGGAAGAAAGGCAAAATGTATTTACAATAAAAACGCTTACAACAACATAAAAATAATAAAAAAGGAATATAAAAAAATATTAGCCACTACATTACATTGAGATTCCATTATATTTTCAATACATAAAAGAATTTTAGGAATTTATTTATAATAAAAAATCGTTGTAAATGAGATTTTGTTTTGGAATGGTTTTGGGATTTACAGCACTTGATTATTTATTATTTTTTAAACTTTGTAGTAGTAGTAATTACGCATAAATAAATTAAAATAAAATTGCATATTATAACGACAATTTTCTATTAGTCTTGCTCGTTATAAGATGCAAGTGGGAGGCAAAGTAATTTCACAGATTTTTCCCATTTCAACTTTGTCCAATTTTCTGCGATTAAGGGTAAATCCCGAATAACGTATCAAATTACGTGAATATGACAGGAATGTGCATTAAATACAAAAAGTAAGGTAAATAAAAAAATGGAAGGCTGAGTTTTTTTTCATTATTTAGATAAATACATACCCATAAATCCATATACCCCCACCCAAAGGCTACCTTCTACCAAGCATATACGAGAATGCATAGTGAGATGTTTAGATTAAGTTTAGCCAATAGCGACTGTGTCGGCCAATCAGAGGAGACTGTGATTGTCACATTATAGCAATCATTAGACAATTCCGTAACTCTAACCAGTACACCTACACACATCGTCATTCTATATCCAACATGGCGGAACACCCAAGATGGCGGACTAGTTGTTATGTGTGATTTCTACACACTTAAATCTCAGCGCATAATAAGACTTTATGAATGTGCTTCGGTGTATTAACTATACGCTATGAATTTTGACGTAAAAGCAATGAACATGTCTTTGGTGAAAAGGCAGCCTTATACTACAAGCCTACTATTTCTGAAAGGGTACGTGAGGTAGCGTGGGTTAATATAAGATTATAATTCGATTGATCGTATTGACATTAACGTCAAAGTAAAATGAACCATAACCGCATTTAATTAGAGCTCAATTTCGTGCATGTATACTTATACGTTTACGCATACGCTCTAAATTAATATCGGTTGCACTGAATTTGTGACTTTATATTGTTATAGTTAAGGTTGATTTTACACTAACGCTAATGTCATCGAATGCGATCAATATAATTAAATCTTATACTAACTCTATTGTAAATATCAGTAACTGTAGAGCCTCAATAGCACAACGGTTCAAGGAACGACTTGAAGCAGAAGGGCCATTGGTTCAAATCCCAGCCGTTTTACTATTGTCGTATCAACTTCTATGGCAAAAAATATACTCCCGAAGCGTACTGCTACCTCAAAAACCGTCAGTTAAAAGTAGGCTTTTAGTTTCTTAGCTATATCTGTATCCATATTATGTCTATAATCTTTGGTTTTAATACAATATAAAAGCACATCACATTAATATGTTCACAATATGGCTTATTTATAAACAATATAATATTACTACATATTCAGGTTATATTATTTTGTGTCGGAAGATATGGTAAATAAGTCTTTATTATAAGGAATTTGGCAGCTTTTGATTTTGATATAATTTCAAGCCTCGAGAATGTGTATAAAGAGATCAATTTCACAGTAAATTTTCGAATAGGATTTCAATATAGCCTAATTTAAACATATTTAAAAATACTTTTTAACATTTAGTTTTCTAGGCCTAGTACAATCGATAAGAAATTCGTCAGATAAAAGTTACAGTATAGGCCGGCCGCATATTGACAAAAATTGTCTGACAGAAAACTTTGTTTCATACAACGCAAATGTCAGAGGGACGTAATCTGACCGAAAATTGATGATAGGCGTGGAACTAATACAAACTGTGTACTTTCCATGGCACGCCCGAATATTTTCTGACAGTAATTTCCGATAATATGCGGCCGGTTTTGTTGTATGAGAAGAAAAAATGTTTTTTCACTTTTTTTGTTTCATTTCAAATCTAGTATGAAATCTGCTATCTATCTCTAATGGTAAATACTAATTCTATGGTACATATTGTGAATAATTTTGTTGTACCCAATCTCTAAACTGAATTGACAGACCTAAATATAGTGCTATCCTTTTCCACACGGAGAATTATGAAAGGAATAGCACGAGCTTTAGACCAGTCAATTTAAAGATTGTGTACAGACGAACTAACCACAATCTCTAAATTGACAGTTCTAAAAATACAGTTATCCTTCTCATAATGTTCTCTGCGGTAAAGGATAGCATTACATTTAGAGCCGTCAATTTAGTTTAGAGACTATCCAGTCTATGATTTAACTAAATTGACAGTTCTAAAAATAGTGCTATCCTTGCCATAATATATTCAGCGGTAAAGGACAGCATTAGTTAAATTAGAGTTGCCAATTTGTTTTAGTTTAGAGACCGTGTGCCGCAGTATTTCTTTTTTTTAATTTTATTACATAAAAATTAAAGTCGCAATAGTAAATTTTATTCGATAAAATGAATACTTAATAGCAGGATAACAAGCACTCGCAGCGTATCATCACGACCCACTAAGCTCCATAATTAATCTATGATCACTAGATAGGCTACTGTCATATTTTTTTTTGGACCTATTAGATTAACGCCATTTTGGCGCTGTAAGCACTAGTAATATTGCAAATGGCGCAACAATTAATGTAATTAATCTATGATTTCATAGATTTACTGTGGAGATCAGTGCGCCATTTGCAATATTATTAATTCCAGAGACACTCGTATGTCAAATGTGGCGCTTGAAATTGATCCATAATAATTTATGCTGTCATTTGTATAGGGGTGTTTTTAGACAACCTCCCTGGCGCAGTCAGTGGTGAGCGTTGTGGTCTTATAACTGGGAGGCCTCGGGTTCGATTCCCGGCGGGGGCAATTTATAATTTCTAAATTGTCTCTAGTCTGGTCTGATTTGGCAGAGGTGAATTACCACTCTACCGTCAAAGACGTGCCGCCAAGCGATTTAGCGTTCCGGCACGATGGCGTGTAGAAACCGATTAGGGGTATGAGTACACTGCCATTCCCCTACCAAGTTAGCCCGCTATCATCTTAGACTGCATCATCACTTACCATCATACTTGACATTGAATAAAAAAAGGGACAGCCAGTCCAGTGTAAATCATAGATTAATTATAAAGATCAGTGTCACCACCACAGCGAGCTTTTCTTCGACAGTCTCTCATTCGTCTCGTCACAGTTGTAGTCGCCGAAACTTTTTCTCGATTCGTCATTCACTGGTTTGTTCGCCTGAAATAGAAATATTTAAGAGAAATTAAGTCCTACGTTTTCATACAGTCATACTCTCACGTCGCGTCGGTCAACCGACTTAAGGCCCAAGAGACGGGTCTGCCCGCGAAATTCAAATTTAATTTGGTTTTTCGCAGTTTGTAAACTAATACGACATAGTAAGCTTATGGTATTTAAATTGCGCCAATGGTAGTATTATCTTCACAGGTTTATATACTAATATTTACGTGAAAGTATCCAGTTTAAGAAATTAATCAAAATAATGAGTTTGACGTGAGCTACTCACAAATTAGTCATTATTTTGATTAATTTCTTAAACTGGATACTTTCACGTAAAGATTAGTATATAAACCTGTGAAGATGATACTGCCATTGGCGCAATTTGAATACCATAAGCCTACTTTGTCGTATTCGTTTATAAATGGCGAAAAACCAAATTAAATTTGAATTTCGCGGGCAGCTCCGTGTCTTGGACCTTAACGTATAGTACCTTCATTGTTGTTATGCCGAGCGTCGCAGAACAATTCGTTGTACGTGTCATCGTTAACAGCTCAGTCCTATGCATTCCATCGATCAACTGACTTAATCTATACTAATATATAAAGCTGAAGAGTTCGTTTGTTTCAACGCGCACATCTCAGAAACTACTGGTTCGAATTAAAAAATTCTTTTTGTGTTGGATAACCCATTTATCGAGGAAGGCTTTAGGCTATATAACATCACGCTGCGACCAATAGGAGCGAAGTATCAGTGAAAAATGTTGCAAAAACGGGGAAAATTATTCATATTTAAAATATATTCTTTTAAAAACTTCTTAATCGCGATCATAATAACAGAAATTGACGTGGACGAAGTCACGCGCAACAGCTAGTCTTAATATATGTGTGTATTATAATACCTTCATTGTTGTTATGCCGGGCGCGCACGAGTCGTTCGGGGTGCGAGTGCGCGAGTTGCGTGTAGTCGCGGAACACTTCGTTGTACGTGTCGTCGTTGGATGACATCTCGCTCTCGCGCATCTCCTCGTTCAGCTTCGTTAATCTTAACCTGTGAAATACAGATTTGTTTATTTCACGAGTGAAGTGAGATGTATAGAGCATACTCTGACATCAGAATTGGGACTCAAAACAGAAGAAGGAGACGAAGAAGAAGACGAAGAAGACGAAGACGAAGACTACGAAGAAGAATAAGACTACGAAGAAGATGAAGAAGTAGAAGACGAAGAAAAAGCAGAAGAAGACGACGACTAAGAAGAAGAATAAGACTACGAAGAAGATGAAGAAGTAGAAGAAGACGAAGAAAAAGAAGAAGAAGACGACGACGACAATGACGACGACGACGACGACAATGACGACGACGACGACGACAATGACGACGACGACGACGACAATGACGACGACGACGAAGAAGGAGAAGAAGAATTTCTATTTTTAAAACTGCTATACAAAATACAGTATACTTACAAAGTAACAATATCCGCATTCGCGTGTCCGACGGCAATGTCAAGCGGAGTCCGACCCTCTTTGTCCACGAGGGTTTGGTCCGCTCGATATCGAAGCAGCAGGCACACCTGTTGAATAAAAAAATTAAAATAAAAAGCGATACATCATTGACCTGTATGTGAAAAATGGCGCTTTAAATTAAACCATAATTTAGTTATTCGAGCAATAAAATAAACATATAGCAATAATAATGACGCATTAGTGGTGCCTCAGGTACTACAAATTTTCATGGGCAGCGGTAATCACTTAACATCAGGTGACCCACCTGCTCGTTTGCTTGCTAAAAATATTAAAAAAAAAATAGCATAGCAAGTCCAGTGTTAATCATAGAGGTCAGTACCTGGCCAGTATGCCCCGCCTCCGTGGCCAGGTGCAGGGGAGTCATGCCGTCATCGTCTTGAGCGTTCAGTTTGCTGCCGTTCAACAGGAGGAATGAACACGCCATCACAGAACCCTGGAATGTCATATTATTAATATACATCGTTAGAAGGTATTTATCAATGGGTATCATTTTTAAATATAAAAATATGAACGACTAGCTGTGCCCGCGACTTCGTTCGCGTGGAATAGTGACTTTTCGGGCAGCATATCGTCGGCTTAATTTTCAAACTTCGTAACTCCAAAATTTCCGATTTTTTTATTTTGACGCCATGTAGTGTAAAATTCGGTAACGAACACGATGGACTCACTCGTATCTCCCACTTGTTTTTAGTTTTTTTGCTATTTACAAAAAATAAAAATACCACGGCATAAGCCGACGCCATTTTGACCTAATACCTAAGTCCAATTATTGAATCATGATAACAGATAATAAATCATAATTACAACAAACATAAGCACAATAATATTTAAATGTAAATAAAGCTGTTTGTCTATGTTTTTATTGTTAGTTAGGTATATAGTAAAAGTTTTTTCTTTCTCCTGTAAAGTTTGACCAAATGGAGTTACGTAGTTTGAAAATTAAGCCGACGATATTTTGAATTACATATACCGTCGACGCTCAGGCGTGAGGCGTGTAGTACGTACTCTGTACGTTAAAAATGTTCGCCGTGATTCTTTAAATTGACATAACTTTTTTGTTTATGAACCGATTGACATGAAATAAACACTAAATGTTAAGTGAAGCTTACTACAATATATTAGTGAAAACCGTATCTAAATCGAATAAGCCGTATCTGATATTAGCGTGCACAAACACACAGACAAACAGACAAAAAAAAAATTAATTACAATTTCGGGTTCGGCATCGATATAATAACAACCCCTGCTACTTTTTTTTATATATTTCCATTGTACAGACACCACTTTTCTACAATTTTATTATATGTATAGATTACGATTTTATTTTTGCAATAAAAAGTTTTTTACAATTTTTTTTATTTGTGGTACCTTTGAATTGAAGCAGTGATATGTCCAACGATGGATAAAATGAAAAGGCTCGCGAAGAAGAAGAATACTACATACGCTAAGCACGGCCGCGTGCAGAGGCGTGCGCTTGTTGGGCGCGGGCTCGTTGGGGTCGGCGCCGGCGGCCATTGCGGCGCGCATCACGCACACGTTGTGCGCGCGCGCGGCCCGGTGCAGCACCGCGCCCGCCGACAGCAGCGACATGTCCTCCGCACCTGTCAGTGAGGCGCTATCGATAATCGACCGAATAACGACAAAGTTTTACTTATTTACTAGCTTTTTCCAGCGGCTTCGCTCACGTTAAGTTCGATTTTTCCAACCCCTATTTTATCCCCTTAGGGGTTTAATTTTCAAAAATCCTTTCTTAGCGGATGCTTAGGTCATAATAGCTATCTGTATGCCAAATTTCAGCCCGATCCGTCCCGAGCTGTGCGTTGATAGATCAATCAGTCAGTCACCTTTGCCTTTAATGTATTTAGATTTATTTATTTATTTAAAGACTTAAAAAAAGTGAACACAATTTACACCATAATTTATAGACCAAAGCATTAGACTAAAATTGTGGCTGGTGACTGCAACTGGCAGCCCAATTAGTTGCATGAAATCAATCGGCTTGGCATCCAGCTACTCACAGGATAGTGTAATAAGTTATTATATTGTAAAATTATGTAGTTTTACATTAATATTATAATATTTTGTTATGAAAAGAGCAACTGCTGAGTTTCTTGCCGGCTCTTCTCAGCAGAATCTGCATTTCGAACCGGTGGTAGTCATGACGTGTCACAAGAGTTTCAAGTGGGTCTACATGAAATAAATAATTTTGAATTTGAATTTGCTGCGGAATTATATACAGATTTTGAAGCACATGGCACGATTTCTGAGAGATGTGGGTTCGATCGCTCGACATCAAGATGTATTAAGAAAGATATTCGGATATTTCAAGTTTCTCTTCTGGAGGACGGATCTATCTCTACGGATATGAGTGTTTTGTTTCTTCAATTATGCAGTAACGTAGCAACGGATCGACGTGATTTTTTGTAAGTATAGTAAAGTGAAAGTCAAAGTCAAAGTGAAATTCAAAGTGAAAGTCAAAGTGAAAGTCAAGTTGATCAGTCAAAAATGGTTTAATATTTTATTTTATTTTATTGTATTACTAGTACAAAGACCAGACCCAGGCTCCATACAATTTTGGACCGTCTCCTTTTTTATAAGTATAGGCGAGTGAAATGGATTAGGCTTAGGTAAAGCTTTCTATAACGGTAAAACAAGCAATCCTTGACATTTCTAAAAACCCAATTCCATGCTAAGGGATTAGGGGACAAGGGCTAGGTTAAATAATTTGCGTATATTACTATTTCTACCTTCAATACCAACCTAGATCGTCATCTTCCCCTTCGGTGGAGTCGTGGTCTGAAGGCAGGCTGAGGTCGACCGCGCGCTCGCTGGCCAGCTCGGTGCCGATCAGGAGCACCGGGCTGCCTTCCGACTTGCTAGAACTTTCCGATACTGAAAATAATTAACAGTCTCGTCAATAAAATGATATATTGGCTGAAATATCCTAATAGATTTATAAATATATGTATATCAAAAATTCCGAGGCCGGCGGGATTCGAACCCACATCTCTCTGGGAATCGCGCCCTGAGTGTGTTAACCGTTACACCACGACCGAACCACACGTCAGCCACGAAATTAGTGATGTATATCTACTTTTCCAATCAGTTTTATAGCAACTATAAGATATTATATAACTATAGGATATTTCCTTTAAGTGTAGGTGAACACTTCAATAAAAATAAAAAATATTGGCTAAAATTTGGCAGAGACAAATATATCTGATAATAATCATAAATTAAAGTCCGGACTAAGACATAGGCTAATTTTTTCCCGGAAAATAAGACAGTTCCCGCGATATTTTAAAAACTAAATCCACGTGGACGAAGTCGCGGGCATCAGCTAGTTATAAATAAATTGCATACCACTGGTATTGCTATTGGCATCACTTTTTTCATCTTTGATGGTTTCCGGCACAGAAGGCGGAGCGCGCACTCTGCAAATAACAAACGGATTGAATGATCCACGTTAGTTAATCACATATAAATATTGCACTAAACGACGAATTTAGCTTTTACCAAAGCTTCAGCGACATAAATCGACCCCTCCGTAGAACAAAGTCTCATCTGCTAAATTCATAATTTGAAATTTGAGTCTTGCAGATGTGACTTTTAAGGCTCAAATTTCAAGTTCTGAATTTAGCAGATGAGACTTTGTTCTACGGAGGGGTCGAAATAATCTTAGATGGTACCTCCGCCTCGCGCGCCGCACGGACCAGCGGCGGCCGTTCCTGAGCGGCGACTGCTGGAACGAGTCGGCCGCCGTGGAGTGGATGATGTTCCGCACGAACGCCAGCTTCACGTACTTGGCGCGCACCCACGCCTCGCGAACAGACCTGCACCCACATTTCAATACTACTCTTAGTGTGTAGGATTCGCAAACACTAGATTGTCTGAATTAATAACGTTTTATTGAGGTTAATTAAGTTGTTAACAATTGTACGTTGCAGTCTTTTTACAAATTCACAAAATTTCAGAGCCGTAACCGCCCATTTTCCTGTGGCTTGATGTAATGTAACTTGTCACAAGTGACAGTTGGCGAGTGTCCCGCTTGTCTATGGGACAGATGACGATGAGAGTCATAGATATTGCATTGTCTATAATGGTGATTCTACACGAACATATACTCAAACTTTGTATAGATAGTTCAACTCATCTTGGCGCGCGGCGTTATGTGTGCATGTGCTTGTAAACATGCAGTTTTAATTTGTGTGGCAATGACGCGGCGGCCGCCTATTCGTCCTTCTATCACGCACACACAGTTACTGACTGTACATAGGCTTTACGCACACATGGCGCCGCGCCCAAGATGAGTTGAACTATCTCTACCTACCCTTTTATTTGTGTGAGCTGAATAAATGTTTATTTATTTAATTATAAGAAAAAATGTATACTTCGGACAGTACTCTAAAACTTCAAAACTTTGTTCCTCCATTTTACCCTTCCGTCCACGTTGGTAACTATTGTTACCACAGAGTTGCGAGATGTGAACTCTGATGTGGTTGAATCGCAAAACTCTCAACGTTTCCAGTATAAATAGGAAAGAATAAATAGACAACTGTCTTTTAGGCAGCAGTGATTGTCTTCAATCTTACAAATCATTTTTTTTTTTGCTTAATCTATCGTTTACCTCTTATCGGAATTTGGTAAGACATTTTATCGTATTTGGGTACACGATTAAACTCGGATTCGCGAACCCAATAATCCTGTTCTTAACACTATGAGCAACAACCGGAATTTGCCGAAGACAGGCGTACTTGAAACGAAACTTGGGAAAGCGAGTAAACGACCAAATATAATTTTGTCATATTAGTATTTAGGAGAATCGGGCAAGCAAGGACATAAAACAGAAAAATTCGTTAGAAAAAAAAAAGTTCGTTAGACGTGCAGGCGAAGTTTCAATGGATAATTCAATCCATTGAAACTTCGCCTTTTAAGAGAAAAATCCAAACATAAGATTCACAAAATGTACAAATAGAAAGATAATAATTATAAAACTTACGTATCACATTCAGGAGTGGCCCTCTTGATTGTGGTCCCATCTGTATTCGCCTCGTATATTAAATTCACTATTTTATTTCCTAGCTCTGCCATTACCTGTTCAAATAATGAGTTAAAATTAATCATTTAATTATTATTACGAACACACTACACTCCGTTTTTTTTTTCGGAAGCCTAAAAACAAACATACCTTAATAATGTCGGGTTCCCAGTCGTCTAATGTGAGTGATCTCACTTTACTAACGTGAACGCCGAGAGAGCGATGTATGCCCGAACATTCTATATGGACAAAGACCTTATTAATCTAGAGTACCTTACAGTAGAGATCTTAAAGTAAAGTTCCGACAGAGAAAACTGATTCTGAAAATCTAAATAATTATATAAAAGGCAAAGGTGACTGACTGACTGACTGACTGATCTATCAACGCACAGCTTTAACCACTGGACCGATCGAGCTGAAATTTGGCATACAGGTAGCTGTTAGGACGTAGGCATCCGCTAAGAAAGAATTTTGGAAAATTCAACCCCGAAGGAGGTAAAATAGGAGTTTAAAAAATTGAACCTAACGTGAGCGAAGCCGCGGGTTAAAGCTAGTAAAGCCATAAAATCATTCTCCCCTATGATCGGATTACGGAACAGATGTGTGTTGACACGATTGAAAAAATCCTACTCCATGCAAACTGGTTTCTATAATTAGCTTGCTTCTTCCTGAGTAATATTCCAGTATTTAAGTGAGATGAGGGGTAAAAGGTTTGCCCAACCCGCAAATATCTGTGGCAACGCTCAACTGTACAAAAAATAATGCCGCCAGACAGCAACACGACGCTTATCAGACTCTAGTAAAATATCGCTCATTTGCGACAAGGGTGACATAATTCAAAATTCACCAATTTTAGTGTCGAAAATTTATACTTTTTGCTACATAAACGACATTACGCTAAGCACAAAAAAATAAGTGCAAGTGAAGTTGTTACTTTATGCTCTGTAGTTCGAGACCGCAGCATCCACAGAACATAACACTCTAACGAGAGAATTATCTCGTCGTCGAATTTTAATTATGTCACCCTTGTCGCAAATGAGCGATATTATATCAATCCATTTATTTCTAAGCGTCTAGATGGAAGACTATGTTTGCATGAAAACTCGAGCTTACATGAGCCTTTGAGTGTAAACTACGGACCATAATTATGAAATACTTAGTATGAATACTATAAAAAATTACCTATGCACAATGTGATACCGAGATTGATACTGGCCCAGCGCGGGTTGGGGCTGCCGCAGTCACAGCAGTAATTATTCCCAGGTATACTCAGTAACTGTTCCCATATCCTGAAAAAAAAAAAAAAGGATTATTGTGAGCAATCTTTCAAATTATTTTCTACGTTTTTATTGATAGATTTAAAATGAATTAGCTTAGGGTTGTATTATGTAATTGCGATTTATAAGTGTCACTCGATTGCATTTTTAAGCAACTTTGACCCAAATGGGTGACCAACTTGGGAATGTTTATTCGCTTTTTTGCGTGTCTCGGTGATAACGTGTAGCTGTCTTTTTTTTTTTTTTTTGAAAAAAGAATATTTTCTTTCTCCTCCAAATAAGCGAAAAGCTCGGCAATATGGAGAGTTTTTTTTTGGAGTCCCGCGGGCACTCTCGTATTTTCCGGGATAACCTATTTTTCTAGCCTATGTTCTATTCCAGTCTATAATCTAACTCTGTGCTAATTTCAGCCAAATTGGTTCAGTCGTTGCAGCGTGATTGAGTAACAAACATCCATACATTCAAACTTTTATATATAATATTAATAGGATCGAAAGATTGGATGCTCTATGCCGCGCGTATTGTGTGTACCTACGTATGCATTTTTGAAGCTTCATTGTTGAAGCACTGTATACATAGCATAGTTTTGTAACCTATTGTAAATTTTTTTTTTTTCTGAAAAGAGCAACTGCCGAGTTTCCTGCCGGCTCTTCTCAGCTGAATCTGCATTCCGAACCGGTGGTAGATTTATGACGTGTCATTAGAGCTACAAGTTGGCCTACATGAAATAATTAAATTTTGAATTTGAATTACCTAATTTTCTTCATAGCCGGAGTGACGTTGAGGCGGTTGGCGGAGGGGCGCGCGTCGTCCGGCACGAGCACCATCTGCGAGTCGGGGTTGTCGCGGCTCTGGCCCTGCTGGATGGCCGAGCGGATGCCGTTCTGCAGCGCCGCCGTCCACGAGTTCAACATCTCCTCCGAGTCCGCTTGGAGCATGTGGCTTCTGGAGACCGATAGTACGATGGACTGTTCAATATTTTATGATTACAAGAAAATAAATTAAAAACTGCAACCCGCTACCTACGGAAAAATGGACATACAGTCGCGGACAGAAAATGTTTACCACCTTAAGATTCATAATTGCATGCACACATCTGTGTCAGAAGGTCGATATGTGATTTGATTAGCCATAGATCATAGACTTTTTAACATGTAGCGGTGTTTAGACAGCCCTTTAGCGGTCTCTTTAGTAGGTGACTGCTAAAGAGTTTACATGTAGAAAACCTTTTTTAGAACAAAAAATCCTTACTAATGTTATAAAATAATGTAAGTGTTTGTTTGTTCGTTGTTGGTTTGTCCTTCCATCACACAGCTACGGAGCAATAGATCCACATGATTTTTTGCATGGATATAGTTGAGGATTTGGATAGCGACATTTATCCCGGAAAAATAGAGGGTTCCCATGGAAATTTTAGAATCCTAACTTCACGCGGACGAAGTCACGGGCAAAAGCTAGTAATTTTAATAAATAGATATCATCTCATAGACACGAGCACAGGACACGAGTTACCAAAATGAGAAAACGGAAGTAATAATCTAATGAAATTTCAAAGAATCTTTATTTCTTAATTTTATTATTGAGAAACTAAATAATATTAGTATAAATAAATAATTAGCTTAATTAGCTTCCATTCGCTGCTATGACAACACGTAGACTCTCTCGCATAGACGCGACAAGGTGATAAGTCAGTTCATATCATCCCATACCCCAGTGCAATGTGATCTAAGACTTTGAGGATTTCTTTGATTCTGACAGTCCCACCTTTGAATCACTAAGCCCCATAAATTTTCACTTTCAAATCAGCAGATCGAGCGGGCTATTGCACGAGATGACTGCCACGGTGCAGATTGAACCATGGAATAGTAGCTCAGCGCATTATCTTGAACTTAGGTTGTCAGAATTTTGCTGCAGAACATCAATGTAAAATGGTGCAGAAACACCACGCATCACCGTTGCTCATCCACCTCCTTTTGACTGTTTTTGACTGTGGATGCTAGCAGCATCATTATGATTCAATGCACAATATGAACTTCACCATTAGAATAATTATGATTAAGCTTGCCATTTATTTTGTATATTTAAATTTCAATTAACAAATATAATATTTTTGATAATTAATTGTCACTTTTACAAGGACAATGATGCTAATGTGTCAAACCCAAGTCAAACTTGAATTTAGGAAATGAGTTTTATTACTAATATTTGTATAGAAAAGTCATTAATATTTTTTTTGATAAAACGATGCATGAAATTTTTATAAAGTAACAAATGCCTTGATATAGCATTATAGACCTTACTGAACGCAGGGTTACGAAGAATCTAATTTGAAAAGTGGTAAACATTTTCTGTCCCCGACCGTACCTATCATCCGTCGTATTGATTTTGTACATGTAAAACGCTAGCCTATGTCACCTAGACCATGATAATGAATTGATCCTTCTACATCAGAATCGACTTAGACGCTACACTGGGACATCGAAAATATATTTTATCTCACGAAGTTACGGTCGTTTCAATTGTGGTTACGTTGCATACATACTCTCACTCTGTCTTATACAGATATGACACACACCATACTATACCAACATAAATAGCTTGCTTAAAACCCTTCCTTTTAGCTTCGCCGTTCTCGGATAAAAAATAGAAATAATTGCGGTATGTTAGTTCTTCTAAAATTTTCTGTAATTTCCCATTATTCCAATGTAAATGAAATGATGTGCAAATATAAAAATAGTTCATGCCAGTATTGAATTGAAACTGACGGCTTTAATATAGTAAATAAATGTGTGGAATACTGCTCACAATATTCCAGCCAGTCAAACCAATGATCGCTAAAATGGAATACCGATGGAATAATAGAAATTATATGTTGGAACTTACTTGGAAGGTGAGAGGACTTCGAAGCAGAATCGCCTTTCGCCGTCGAGTACCGGTTTAACTGTACATAGCCTTAAGTCCTCCTCCATAACTGTCACATTTAACTCGCCGGTTCTCTTCCTGAAAGTGGGAGATAGATATATACTTTCTAGGCAAGGTGTAGGTAGGCTAAACTTTCGGTAGAACACTGAGCTCTATAATTAATCTAAGATTAACACTGGAAAGGCTGCTGTGATATTTTTTGGACCTACTTGATTGACACCATTTGATGCTTTAAGAAGATACAAGTGACCCTGGAAATAATAATGCAAATGGCGCACCAACTTCTGTATCTATGATTTCATAGATTAATTTTTGAGGTCTGTGCGTCATTTGCAATATTATTAGTTTCAGAGACACTTGTTTGTCAAATGTGGCGCTTCGAATCGATCCATGATTAACCAACCAATAGGGACAGCCAATCCAGTGTTCATCATAGATTAATTATATAGATAAGTTCAGCAGAAGCAACGTTCCAAGCCCATAGTAGCTTCATTTTAGAGCTTTCGACTTTCCAATACTAGACGATGTAGGTTTTTGATTGGTTTTCCGGAATAAAAAGTGTGTCCGATTCCCGGAATGCAAACTTTATAATGTATGTCCCTTTGTCAAGATCACTTCAGCCGATAAGCCGTGAAAAGGTAACAGGCAGACAGAAAAACCGAGTTTCTAGTACTTTCTTGTATAAGTATGGATTTGTATTACAATGTTGCTCATAGACATAAAATTGGTATAGCAAAAAAAGATGTACAAAGTTTAGTAAATCATAAATCAATATGCAACAACAATTTGTTTGTCATAATGTAACTAGAAAATCGATATTTACGTAACACGATATTTTTGTAACACGAGTAAGTATATCAAGTTAATAAAGAAAATCATTAAACTTGAGTAAAATAAAACCGTTTTCTAAAGTCACTGGCGTCACCAATTGACTTAGAATTAAGTAGCAGAAATTTTTAATACAATAAAATTATGACAAGGACAGAATGATTTACTCAGAAGTTTCTAAATGCACATAAATAATGAAGTGAGTACCGAGGATCATTTATTTTAATAGCAGATACCTTTTACAATTAATAATTCATTTGAAGCTGCTTTATTCGTTCCAGACTGCGATTAAAGTCAAAATTTTTAGTTTGAGTTCAATTGTCGCTCGAAATAAATATCTCTACTAATATTATAAATACGAAAGTGTGTTTGTTTGTCCTTCAATCACGTAGCAATGGAGAAACAAATCGACGCCTTTTTTGCATTGGATATAGTTGAGCACCTAGAGAGTGACCCGAGGGGGCTACCCGAGGGTTTTTTAATAATTTTGTACGCATCGATCTATTTGAGTCAATAAAAATAACTAAAAAAAAAAAGACTAGTTATTATTATTAAAAATATTATTTGAACAAGTGCATCGATGTTTTATGATAAAATAACAAACACTCGACGCACATCCTTGTTCATATTTATTCAATTTCTTGGAATATAATATAATGCGTAAATTATGTTAATTCGCGAAGCCTTGACCTCTGTTCCCGGCCCACTTAGCCAGCCTTCAAGCTCAAGCGTGACGAGCGCACTCAATGTTAACGAACAGTAAACAAACACACCGATATGCTAGACTATAGTCTTATAAACTGTTACGGTGGTGCCACACGGCGCGGTGCGGACCGCAACATTGTTTCTGCCCCGTGCTGCGGCGTCCTATAGATAAAATATGTAATATACTACACTACATTGTACATTGGCACCAACTTATCTGTTCAGATGGACAAAATTGGAACCAACACTTTCTCACTAGTGACTAAATCACATTGTTGCAGCAAGAATACCATTTTAGCCAATCAACACAATTGAGATGGTGGCAATGTTTGATGCCACTATTACGCTATCGCTCAGCAGATACAATCAACGTACATAAATATATTTGTAACGAAAGGCTTGAAATAGTTACAGTTTTTGAACTTACTTTTTTTACCTTGATTTTTAATCTTATTTGACTAGTTTACAAGATATCAAATTCGTCGATAAGTTAGTTATGTTATACCAATATTGCCACCAACTCTTAACAATTTCATTTGGGACGCACCGGACCGTGTGGGATCGCTCTTATTGGTTCACCATATTAATATGTTAGAAGAATATATGTTTTTGCATCCATATAGCCGACAATACCTGTCTCAATACTACCTTACTTACCTAGATATTGGATCTAACCTAACCGAAAAATATACATTTGTTCACATATTTTAAAGTAACTGTTTATACTATTCAAAATGTGAGCCCGTTTGGAAAAAACAAACTTTGAATACTAATTATTATTTACTAGTTTACTCGGGTGGATTTAGTTTTTATATATCCCGCGGGAACTCTTTGATTTTCCGAAATAAAAAGTAGCCTATGTCACTCTCCAGCTCCTCAACTACAACCTATGTGAAAAATCATGTCAATCCGTTGCTTTATTGCACCGTCATTGAAGGACAAACCAACAAACAAACAAAAACTTTCGTATTTATAATCTTATTAAGGATTCACTTACTTTTAATAATAGTAATAAAGTAAGGACATTAATCTCCCAATAACTGACACACAAATTAATTGTTAAGCGCATATTCAATAAAGATTTGTTTACGTTAGTTGAATTGACGCATTAAAAAAATTAAGACCTAAAAATTAATAGATGTTCCAGTATTCATGGGACATATACCTTTAGTTTAAAAAGAGTAAAAAAAACTCACCTATACACAAGTCGGTTGTCATACAGATAAAACCATCGCCGGTTCCAAGTTTTGAACGCGTTGGACGTCCGTTTGAACAAGTACCCCTGCATCCGAGGCATGTTCTTCAAGCAAGGCGTGCTCAAAAGGCCCTCTTTGTTCTCGCCCTCCGTCGCAATGGATTTACAGCTCGGCAGAACCGTGTCCTTGCTGTTGACGATCGTGTGCCGATTCTCCATCTCTTTGTCGAGCATCTTTGTATCGTTACGCATTGTTGCAATCTGCAATGTGCTAGTTAGTCAACAGTGGCATTAAATTGCTTAGCGTTTAATACTTTCTTAATTGGTTAACGATATCTTGATGCATAATGTTGATAATGATTAATAAGTAGTATTGGACGTCATTCGTGTCATTTTAATTGGAGAAATAAAATGTGTAAAATGTTCGTTTGAATTTGAGATATACAGCGTGTTTTCATGAGACAATAAAATGTCGGTTCCGTAATTTTTATAGCCAAGTAATAAAATAAACCCCGATTAGCAGATAGCACAATCTATAAAAATTTTATTATAAGTTCACAGGGACAGTTTCAGTGGAAATATTTTACGAAGTCGGTTCTAGTTGGTAGGGTAGACTGGGTACGGTTGTAACGGGGTACGGTTGAAACAACTCAAATATTTCCGAAACTATAAACAACACAGGAAGGGGTACAAGGAGAGAGACACGCGGATTTCAAGTGCCAACATGATTCAAAGTGTTGCGTTGCACTCTGCGCACTTATAACGTTTAAACGAAGGCCTATTGTGTTTCGGCAACCAAAAGTAAGTATTTTTGATGAATTTCTTCACGATTTAGCGTGACTACTAATATAATTTTCATATTTGAGTATTAATATATGCAATTGTTGTATTTTACAGATTATAATGAGCTGGTTCATTTTTATATACGTTATTAGGCCTCATGCCTGTGTCCGTTTTATTGCCAAAATAGGTGGTGGGTACGGTTGTAACGATTTTCATGGGTACGGTTGTAACATTAGTATTACTATATTTTTGCATTGCAGATACCTGGGAAACGCGTAAAAAAGACTTCGAGAGGTAAAGCAATGTTGTACAAGAACGCCTATGATGAAATAAAACTTGGGGGCGTCATTGAGGCAAGCTATAAAAAATAAAGTTCTACGAAAAATAAATTTAATTGTTGATTTCATTTTAAACTTAGATTTTATTGATTATTTAGTTTAGTTTTATATAATAATTAGAGATTATGTTCGTTTGGTTGAGTACCGAAGCAGTTATAGCGGAAATATTATATATTTTTGTTATTTTTTTTTACTCAAAAAAAATTACCTAAATAACTGTTAAAAATGTGCTTAAGATATTGTGATACTAGTTAAAGTACATTTAAGTGTTTTTAAATAATAAAACTGGTTTAAATACTTCAACTCTGTATTATTTCTGCTTGTTACAACTGTCCCCCATCACTGTTACAACCGCCCCTGGTATGGGGTCAATTGTAACAATCGCATGCACTCAATAAAATTATTCATATCTGCTAAATTATTTCACCTGTGCATGTGTTCTTGATATTAATTTAAAGAAAAATAACCTGGCTTTCATATCAAGTGCTATAACTGTTCTTTATAGCAATATTGGCAATGCTGTGGGTGTTCAAAGGGAAATTGTTACAACCGTACCCAGTCTACCCTACTTCAAATCAGCTACTGATGTTTAGTTCTGCTTACTCTCTTTACCAATCCTACATTTCGATAGTTTGGTGCAACACGTTTTTATCTAAAAACTACAATCAATCATTTCATCAGTCATTTTTATCTATTACTAGATGATGCCCGCGACTTCGTCCGCGTGGATTAAGAGTTTATATTCCCGCGGTAACTCCGCTACTTTAGCATTCGGTATTTCTTTAGCGATGGTTCTATAAACTGTTTAAGAAACTTTACTCGTATATTGAGAAGAATGCTTGTGGAAAACTCAATCAACAGGTCCTTTTTTAAAGTTGCTTTTCATATTTCAGCTTGTCACTATAGTATTTAGTATTATATATAATAATATTAATTTAACCGGTCTATGTAATGAAACATTAGAATAAAATAACTAAGTACGTTACGTATAAAACCGACTATACTTGTTTGCATGAGATCACGTTTTAATTGGTTTTGGTCCGTCACGTACGTAGGCTCTTTATAATATAATTGCGTGTTAGATGACCCCTAAGCCTTAAAGGTTGAGGAAGTATAATGCGACTTGGGAAACGTATTGCGTATTATAACTGCAAAACTTTCATTTGCCCGACCGTTAGTATGTGTATTTACACATACTAAGACTTATTATTGGCGCTATGTTGTCAACTTATTCCTTATTAACCATTACTATTGATGAATTAATTTTTATTAAGTTGATAAGTGACGCAGTGACGCAATATTTCTCAAATCAATTTTTTTTCATATTATTCTTTCAATCACTAGAACTGAAAAATAAGATGTTACAGATGGATATTCAATTATTCAGCAACAAATAAGTTTAACACGCATTTGCGTTATAAACTTATTTGTTGCAAACACACAAGTGAGTTTTTCAAGATCGATTAAATCGCAATGTTATTACGATATCTTTTTGTACATTTATACGGCAGCAAAGTGGGTTTTCCTAGAAATTGTACTAAATATAAATATAGCAATGACCACACCTGTACTGTGTTTTAAGTTAAATATAAGGGTAATTCTACGATAAGAGGTTCCAAGTCCATAGAGAATACGGCTACGGAGAAAAGTAGCTGTTTTTTCATTAAACACTTATATTACGATTTTTGTCCTATTTATTTATCTTTTCACGTAAGGGCAGGTCACTTTATGCATATTTTATTAAAAAATCAAAAAAGTCAAAAAATTCAAAAAATTCAAAAAAAGTCAAAAAAGACTTTTTTGACATTTTTGACGGTTTTTGACTTTTGACTTTTTTTTTTACTTTTTTGACTTTTTTGACTTTTTTGACTTTTTTGACTTTGTTGACTTTTTTGACTTTATTGACTTTGTTTGTTTGCACTAACCTTATCTCCCCTGGTCAACAAGTTTCTCTCCTGACATTTATCTTGCCAGGTGAAATATGGCAGGTGAGAGACGTTTTCATGATAAATTGTATTGTTTTAATTGACATAAGAAGTTTTTCGGTACATTATGTATCACACTTTCACTAGTCCATCATTATTAAATTAGACCAGTAAATGCAAATAAATTGAATGAATAATATAACTTTTATGACTTGCCAGGTGAGAGACACAATGACCTCGCGAAACGATTACTTCGAATCAACGGTCGCAACAACTAACAAATGACGGCGCTCTTAACGGCTCACGTGTTTTGCATTACTAACTTCACGTCCGTAGATGACTTTGAGCAATTTTTGGAATATGGCCGTTTTATATTAGTGTTTGTAGTAGCGGAATGAAATTTTCTAGAGTAGATACCCAAAAACAGTGGGACAAAAGTAAAGTTTAAAATATATTGCAAATAAATAAATATTTTTCTATTTTTCCTTAACAATACTTAAATACATTTATTGAAATTTGTGTTTAACATACTTTAGTTTAATAACTAATACAAAAAAAGTATGTATCGTTTCAAATTAAACTGAAAACGACAGAGGGACAGGCCAGGTTAGAGACTTTTTTAGACTTTATAAGGAATTTCAGAAAAATATACTTTAATTAGGCATTGAATCGTGATTTTATTTAATAAAGTACATTTAGGTGATGTGTTTCATTGCAAAAAATAACAACATATAAAGTAAATTTTTTATTTTAAACTGATTGCCGCACAAGTTACCTCTTATCGTAGAACTACCCATAAATAAGCTTTATTTAGATAAGATCTAGATCTACTGCTTACCTCGTCAGCGGTCGATTTGAGAAAGGGCTCCAAGTCCTCAGAGAGATCGGCACCCTGATGATGGTAGGTGCAGCACGCTTGCAGATATGACAGGAACTGTAACAATTTAACTCAAGTGAATAAGGGCTGCTGTTGCTGGTCATAAGGAAGAAAAAATAAAATAAACGATGTCATTAAAACACTTGACTGAAATATGAAATCATTGCTAATCTCATGGAGTATGTCATCGATACTCATTTAGTAGTACGCAATTGAACAATAGTCGAGTATATTTACATCGTGAATTATATTTACAATTATCCCAGTGATATGATAGCGGCTTACTGCTCTGGGAGTAGATAAAACGGTAGCATCTTGTACCCTAGTGACAGACAGAGAATACTTTTTATCCCTAAAAGATGCGGGATTTAGGAATTCGATTTGCAATTGTCGCAGTGATATGATGGCAGTTTACTGCTAAGGAACTAATAAAACGATAGCACCTAGTCCATCCTAGTGGCGGAACTAGAATACTTTTTATCCCGAAACATCACGGGATTTAGATATTTTTCCTGGAACAGAAACGGGATGGTTTTCCGGGAACAGAAAATTTTAAAGCCCAATTTCAGGAAGACTACTTGAGTTGTGGGCAAAAGCTTAGCTATGAAAAATGACATAGTATCTTAAAATACATATGTGATATTTAAGCAATAATTAATATTAGGTACTCATGAATTATTTTATAGGATATCACCATAGGTACACTTAAAACTTAATCGATATGAAGAAATAAATATAATAAATAATCATCTTCATAGGCTTTATAAATTAATTGACTTAATTAATTTAGCACTGTAATTAACGTATACATTTACCTTCAAATCATCGCCACAAAGCAAACTGTACAATCCATTAAAAACATTTCAAAAAGCTAGACACTTTTATTTATATTTGTTGACTTTTATTTATGTTAGTCGCAAAACAAAATACGATCCACCTGAAGCGAACTGTCGTCTCAAGATGCCGTAATCAAATTGCGAATTAGTCACTTGGACAACCTTGCGATTGGCGTGCCACGAAATCTATCGAGCATCGGTTCGCTGTAATCAATGACTAATCTCTGATAGATATACCTACTATGTTTTATACTATACATATTATATATTGTTGTAATTCTTCTATACTATAAGTTTATAGTATTTACTACACATCCGCGTGAGGTTAGGTTTTAGGTATCTCACAGCACCCCTTACATTTCCCAGGACAAAAAGGATAGACGAAAAATAACCCATGTCACTCTTTAGGTCTTTCCTCGGTCCCTATACGATCAATCTAATTAAAACATAGACTAACCCTCCAGATATTCGGCTCTCGATGAAAATAATGAGAGTGCTTGCCTTTGATGAGTAGGTAGGTGCTTTGGGTTATTCGCAGACGTAAAAGGCGCTTATATTACTCTTTGATGACTTCTTTAGCAGCACTTCGAATGCCCTACTTAGTTACGGGCTCGATTTCGCGTTTTCAAGATATTCAGTATTCACGCTATCGATAAAAGCTCGATGCTGAACTAGTTCTAACGACATAGCTATAAAAAATTCCATTAAAAGCCGCTCTGGTTTCGGTTCTTTGCCCCGGACAACGTTGTTAATAAAAACAACACACCAAAAATGCACGTCTGTGACAAAAACATTCTGTGTTCGTAACGGTGGTTTCAACGTTTGCTCACAAATATTTCGTAGACAGCTGTATCCAAGCAGACTGCGTAAAAACTATTTAACTAAACGATTGATGAATTTTCACGCATTAGTGGTTTCTCGCAGTTTTTATATTTATGTATTTATTTTTCTACAATTACATCGTAGCATTATAGGAAACCTCCTAATACGCTAGTGTAGTGTAGTAACATAAATTGGTCAAAAAACAAATAAGTTATAAGCTGTTGTATCCGTCTCGTTCTAAAATGAAATTGGATGGAGCTACTACATTATGACTTCATGATTTAATAGCGCTCTAGTTGTCTAACAGGAAACTCAATAGTTAAGATATTAAAAAAAGAAAAAATGGCACTGTGTTTATAATATTTAAAACTTTATTTTATTCATTAAAAAATTAAAAAAATATTAGTCAAAATACCTGAGGTTTCGATATTTTTTATACCTAGCCTAACTAGTTAGCGTCTTCGTTATGCCTTCGCAATAATCGAATAAACTAATCCGATTAGCTTTGGTCTTCAACCGATTGCGAATTTTAAGCACTAAATACTAAAAGCTAATTAAGGGGCGTTAATTCTACTTTTATGTTATCCCTTAACGTAATGTACCTAGTATGAATAATTAAATAGTAAACAAATACCTTTAATTTATCTAATTACGACTAAGTACGTAGTTTATTTTGCCACTGCATTATATTTAAAGTCAAATAAAGCTAGTTAATGCTACTTACGTTGACGACCTTTTGACGACTTCTTGTGAGTTATTTGGAAGCCTCAATAGCTCAATCGATAAAGGACCAACCTTTTTGAGTCGACCGCGAAGGTTCAAAACGTTTTATATATTCATCGTGCCCACTCCAAACACAAGCACTACGTTTAATTTGGACAAGAATTTAAGGGATTCTACATAAAATCCTTCAGAAAATCTTCCTGAGAAATAAATAATATCTCAAAAAAGCGATTCCCTGGACCTATGTCTGCTATGGACGATGGACATATCGATATAGATGGCTATGTTTGGGAAGCCATGGATAGATATTTAATTAGTCGCCCTTGATTCATTTGTACTAAATCTAATGATATTTGAGCTGGGATTTGATTAATCCTTACTTCTTACTAATATTATAAATGCGAAATTGTGTTTGTTTGTTGGTTTGCCCTTCAATAACTCTGTAACAGAGCTACGGATCGACGTGATTTTTCGCATGGGTATAGTTGAGGACCCGAAGAGTGACATGGGTTTTTTTTATCAAGGAAAATCAAAGAGTTCAAATAAAAAAAAAATAAGCTATGAAATACGCCGCTTAATTGTCTATAAATAAGATGAAAGCCGTTGATCCTGCGCCTGATCTCTCTCTCTAACGAAGTATGAGATTTAGGAAATAAAGAGAGCATAATATATATTTTTGCGTACACAATTGTGCACTATAAAATCTACCGCGCAAATAGCCAAGCTCTGAAGAAATCCGCCGAAGCCGTATTCGGTCAGGAGGACATTATTTTAATAAAATATTACTAATAAGAGTATGTTCATGTATCTTAACCCAATGAACGCACCTCCAAAGATCATATCAAGTCAAGTGTAAAAAGCAACAATACACCGGTATAAATTACGCAAGCAGCTGCACATACGTATGAATTGGACGGAAATACGTGACTCAGTAGCAAAACAATGAACATAATTGCCCTTACGACTATCTCGCACAGAAAATGTACCTATATGTTTGTTATTTATTTACAACAAATTGTGACTACGCAAGCAGAAGTAGCAGGTATGCTTAGTTGCAAATTGGGATGTAAAAAACCAGTATAAAAATAGTTGCGTCCCTTTCACGAGGAGTTTTTCTCGAAAAAGAGTTCTTCACAGCCAAGATAAATATCTTTTTTCACAAAGGGCCACAAAGGTACCATTCTCTTCTTCCTCCCCTATTGGAGTTTTTTTTTTTATAATTAAGATGTGGGTTTTGCAATTTTGAATAACTTACACATAATTTGAGCATGAAATTTCGCAATTATAGCTGTCTCTGAAAATCAGAACTCCAGCGAGATTTTTGAAAACGAAATCCACGCGGAAGAATTCGCGGGCATCAGATAGTGAATTATACAAACATATAAACTACTAAAGGAGTGGTCTCCTTTCGGCTTTGCTGAAATCGGGTAATAAAAAAATTATCTCACGGTGGCGAGCACTTCGTGCCGCTTGCGCGCCTGCAGCATGGTGATCTTGTGCACGTGGTCCAGCGCCGTGTGGCGGAAGCACGAGCGCGTCGCCAGCAGCAGATTCATCACCTCCTCGGCGTCCGTGGGCTTGTGGCGAGACACCTGCGTTCAAACCAGCCGACATTTTTTTTTTTTATTGTATGACAAGATAGCCCTTGACTGCGATCTCACCTGATGGTAAGTGACGATGCAGTCTAAGATGGTAGCGGGCTAACATTACATATTAACCAATGTTGTTTTTTTTATTCGATGACAAGATAGTCCTTGACTCGATTTTACCTGATGGTAAGTGACGATGCAGTCTAAGATGCATCGTCTAACTTGGAAGGGATATGGCAATGTAGATTCAACCCATACCTCTAATCGTAATCGATGTAATTCCGTCGCGAAAGTACTGTTGGTAGTAGGTTTTGGCCGCGGCCAGTTACCACCCTGCCGTGAAAGACGTGCCGCCAAGCGATTTAGCGTTCCAGCACGATGGTGTGTAGAAACCGTTTAGGAGTATGAGTACACTCTTTCTGTCAATTTTTTTTAATCCCTCCAAATAAGCGGAAAGCTTGTGCTAGGAGTGGGTACGATAATAGTGCAACGGATGGGATTCGAACCTGCGACCATTCAGTTTTCAGTCTGTACCTTTAACCGTTGGGCTATTGAGGCTTCTGTACATTGTACTCCCTCTGTCTAATACGCGCGTAGCGTGTTAGAAAAGGACAGATAGATAGTTTTTGTCTGATGACAAACACGAGACTGAAGTGCGATTGTATACCTTTTCGCGTTTTGGCTTTCTTTCGGTTCGAACAATTGTAAGCGCTGACCCGAAGTCCATATAGTTATTATATGTCAATGCCTAAGGGCCATAAACACAGAGACAACGATAGTTAAAGGCTCAGAGAGTGACATACCTACTTTTTATTATTGGAAAAACCTAAGGAAAGCGGAAACTTTTTAGTGTATAATTATAATCCTTATTAAGTTTCTTTACCTGAGAATTCCTATTTAAAGCTATGTCCAGATCATTAGAGATTTTGTCGAAGTGGTGTTTGCTTTCTTTCACACCCTTGATATCTCTGAAAAAATACATTTAGTTACACTGTGTCTACAATGTGTTAACAGTTGTTTGAACTTAACCATTATCAATTTATCAGTGTTGAGTGTGAGTTGTGACTCAATGTATTAATTTTACACATAATATAATGAATAATGCTGATAATAGTTTTTATAGACCTACTAATATTATAAATGCGAAAGTTTGGATGTATGGATGTTTGTTGCTCAATCACGTCGCAACGACAGAGCCGATTGGTCTGTTTGGCACAGAGATAGATTATTTATAGTCTGGAATAACACATAGGCTAATTCTTATCCCAGAAAATAAGAGAGCTCCCGCGGGAATTAAAAATCCTCAATCCACGCGAATGAAGTCGCGGGCATCAACTAGTAATAATATATTTTTTAATTTTTTTGAGAATTTTCCCTCCAAATGAACCTAAAACTTATGTTAGGAGTGGCCACAACAATAGTGCAGTAGTTGCGATATTGAGGATTTATGTCCTATGCCTCTTATATACAATAATTCTATTATACCTGGAACATTAGAACACTTCAGCTACAAAAACTTTAAACAAGCATTAAATTACTATACACTTCAATTCAAAATTATTTATTTTAGGTAGACCATTGTGTGCCTCTTATGACACTTCAAGATCCTACGACAGGTTCTACTGAGAAGTGCTGGCAAGAAACTCAGCAGCAACTATTTTCAAAACAAAATATTATACAACTAGCTTTTGTCTGCAGCTTCGCTCACGGTAAGTTTGATATTTCAAACCCCTATTTTACCCCCTTAGGGGTTTAATTGTCAAAAATTCTTTCTTAGCAGATGCCTACGTCATAATAGCAATATGTATACCAAATTTCATTCAGCTTTTAGAGCTATGCGTTGATAGGTCAGTCAGTCACCTTTGCCTTTTATATATTTAGATTAGAAGATTAGATATGTATAAGTACACATCAATGTATACTACATACACTACATGGATATATATTTTCTTTTTAAGCTTTTTAATGAATTTCAACTTCATCATAAGAAGGCACTAAGACTTCATCAGAGGCTAGTCTAACAGCTGATCCACAAGTATAACGGTCAAGGTGCATATCTGTATAATATTTAGGTACCATATTTCTGGTCCAAATATATGAGGATACATCCTTAGTGTCCTAGTGTGGAAGAGATTGCATGAATTTTATTAGTTCAGTGAATGCACTGTAATATCAACAACCACTGTGTAGTAAAATCTAAATTTAAACTGTTCTCCCTAGAATTTACGACACAAAGTTTATTTAAGATGACAGGTAGATTTATAGCATGATACACATATCCTGTAATTTATACTTGACAAAGCGAAACGGTTATGTGGTTAGTATCTAAACATATATTGCATAAGAATTTATGTTTACACCAAACCTAACTATCATTGTAAGAATTTTTTGTTAATAAATATTTATTAATAAACCTTAATAATATTAATACAAATTCAAAAGTGTGTTTATTTATTGGTTTGTCTTTCAATCACACAGCAATGGATCAACATGACTTTTTGCATGGATATAGGGAGTGACATATGCTACCTTTTTATCAGGGACTAACAGAAGATTCCTGCTAGAAGAAAAACTTTAATCCAAGCAGAGGAAGTTGCAGGCAAAAGAATAAACATAAACAAAGAATAAAAGTTTAAAAACTAACCTAATTATGGAAAATTGGATGTAGCATCTTTTATTGATTTAGTTCAGTATAAAATGTATGTCACCTGGACAATCATAAGGAATTGATTGTCACCTCATTTATCAAAATTGGCTCAGTAATTTATTCAAAAAAAGTCACATACATACATGTACAAGACTTCTAAAATAATAACCCTTGCTTTTGATTTTGGTATAGTTGGGTAAAAATTAACTGCTTTATTGGTCCAGTGAGTTTTCTATCTGTGGATCATGAGGTACTAGAGTGTTGAGGTAAAAAATGTATAAATACATACACTTTGATGAAAGCAGTGAGATTCTTGAGTATAGTCCGGGAGGCTTGGTCCAACAATATGGAATGAAACTTTGTCATCTCCTGCAGTGAATGAATCATGCGGTTTAATGCTGACAGCACTGTTGAGTCCTCTGTGAAGTTGCTGCTCATGTCCCATAGTGCATTTGTGAATGTGCTAGAGGAAAACAATGACTATTGTGAAAAGTATTCAAAGTTTAATGGACAAAGACTGAAACATAACTTAGTATTGTTGCACTTAGATTGCTAATTTTTACTTCACCTCCCTGAGTACAGAGTATAAACTTAAAAGTTCACTCTAAGTCAGTCAGTAAGTTTATCAGAGATTTAAATGTTAAATAAAATTAATTAATATTGAATATATTAAATGTAATTGATAGACCCTCCTTTGCTGCAGTTAGACTGTTTTCTGATATTTATTATATGGACAAAATACAATTTCCATCATTGCAACAACAAAACACTAGCAAAGAAGATTACAATAGTAAATTATTCAGAAGTTACAGAGATTTTTTTTTAGTAAAAACCTAAGAAAACTATAACTTATGCATTCTACTTTGGCTATTTCTATCTATTTCATAAGCTTAAGAGCTGGGCTTTGCCCATGAGAATAGCCAAACACGAAATATACACAAACACAATCATGTAAGTAAGGAATATTATAAAAAAATGTTATATGTACAGTAAAAGCTCCTTATTCGCGCTTCCTTCATTCGCGGTTTCACTATTCGCGGATTAAAAAATTGTGACCCAATTCCTTTATTCGCGGCTAAAGATTTCTTTATTTGCGGATTTAGTCGGTACATAGTACATGCATATTAATAAAATAGCCGAAATTGCGAATGAAATAGGGCGAGATGGATTCAAACAGATAGAATCAAGTGACATTCAGGAGTTGCTTGAATCGCAAGATGAAGATTTGACTGAAACCGACTTGAAAGAAATGTTAAATTCACAGCCCATTGAAGAAGAGGCTTCAACAAGCACTGGAAATGTGACATTTAATCTGAAAAATCTTAGTGAAGGTTTAAGAATGGCAAATGAGCTGTGTGATTTCTTTATGAAAATTGATCCATCCATGGAACGAAGTCTTATTTTTAAGAGGAAAATTGCTAATGCCACTGCTGAATATCAGTTTGAACTGAAGGAGCTTTTAAAAACTGCCAAGCAAGAAAAAATTACAAAGTTCTTTAAACCTTTGCCTAAGCCTGACGATAATAATTAATAAGTATGGTCAAAAACTTCAATTAAATTGTTATTTTTTTATATGTTTGTTTTTTATTTTGTCACCTAGGAACGTATCCCCTATAATCCCATACAAATTACCATTCTGTATTCACGGTTTCTGTATTCGCGGCATATTTACGGAACGTATACCCCGCGAATAAGGAACTTTTACTGTAGTTACAAAAGAGACACAATGATGATGATGATAATATATGTATGATAAAATATAACATCTAGATTTGTTAGTGGTATTAAACCACAGGATTATGATAGATGAAATAAACAAGCAAGATTAATGAACAAAAAAAAACAAAACTTACCTTCTATGACTCATGTAAGTTTTTCCTGAGTCTATCATAACAGAACATGCCTTCAAAACTTTATCGAGCTTTTGCTCCAGAGCTTCTATGCTGGCTTCTTCGGTTTCCAGCTGCTCCCTGGAAGTGCATGTTACGCGAATTATCACTTGCTAAACAAAACACGTACTGAATTTCACTTTCTATTTACAATAAACTTTCATTACTGCCTTACCTGAATTTTGGGGAGTCTCTCAGGCACTCGTCAAAATCTATTAAAGGCTTCATGTTTGCACTTTTAGTGTTATTTGTTACAAGGTCTAGGATCAAATTTTCATTGTCTTCTAATAATTTCAGTTGATTAACGACAAATCAAAGAATAATGAAAACCTTTGCAAAAACCTATCCAACCACAGATTACTATAGAGTATAGATCAAAAGTCAAACTCATAAGCAAAGAATGTCAAAAGTCAAAACTAAATTCTACCACAGACAGTGACAATTGAACAATGGCGGAGTTTTTCTCTATACATAGACTATAAAGGTATCAATAAACTATCGGACTAGTCCGAGCCATTTTTATTTGTTTAACAAGTTCATAAAAATGTGGGACCGATCTTCTTGGTTAGATTTAACCCAATAACGGGGAAATATTCTAGTTATTTAATTTATAATCTGTGGCAGTTCAGATTGTCAGCTTGTTGGTTGGCTGCATTGTGATTTTTACATTTTGACATTGACGTTCGATTGTCGTGTCAACAGCTGTCTACGTGATTTATGATTCTGTCTACGTTTGAATCAATTTGAATTTTGAAATAAGTAGGTAATCTGTGAAAAAATTTAAAATAAATCAAAATAAAATCTGTGTTCGTGGTTGTTTGTTGTTTTGTGTATGTTTTGGTTGTTTTCATGGTTGACTGGTTGTTTTCTGAACAAATTCAAAATTTTGAATAGCTACTTATTTCCGAAATAATTTTGTCTTGAAAATGAACTGCAGAACTAGTCCCGCTGATTAAATAGCCAATTAAAAACAATCTATAATTCTATAAAATGGCCGAGGATACGAAGATATGTAACGTTAACTCGGGGGAAAAGAAGGGACTACAAAACAATCATATTCTAACAGTTCTCCTGATTACCCTTGTGATACCTTTATCAATGTCAATGTGGATAATTAATTTAGTTTATTCCAAATTGATATTAAATACTGAAGGGTTTGATGGTAAGAAAACTTCTGTTCCTTAAAATACAATATCCGCTAATAATTACTAGATGTCAGCGACATCATCATCAGCGTAGATTTAGGTCTTTTATAAATCCCAGGTGACTTCCTTGTTCTTTACTTGCCAGTGAAAGGTCATCAAAATCGGTTCAGCCATTCCAAAAATCAACCTGGACGGATAGATTTACAAAAATTATAAAAGCTGCTTTCCATTCCATTCAAATAATCATAAGAGCTTAATGAATTGTTTTTCTAGAGCAGGGCAGAAAGACAGTAGGCATCTTTTTTCTATTTAAATTGGTCTTAGGCTGAAATCTATAGGCCAAACTTTCATTCTGCTCAGACTCAAGGCAGATATAAAACGAGACAGATTTATGTTGGAGCATATTTGTATCTCGTTTTAACTCTTAGCCTGAGTCTGTGCTAAGCCAGAGCACACTCTATAGATCTCAGCATTAGACTTATAGTAGTTACAGTTCCTTTAGTAAGGTACGGAATTGCTCCCTTGCCTCCACCCTAACCATATCCCCTGCTCCCAACTAAAATAGCTATATGCATTCATGAGGCTTCATTCTCTCCCACCATCAACACTATTACCATCTCCCCCATTAGATACCGAGTGATAATCAAAATTAATTTGTATTTTTCAGAGCCAGTAGTAATAGCACCTATGAGGTGGCTGACATCCTGCCTCTTACCAATCACAGTAGCCATATATGGTTACAGGAAGAAAAGCGTTAACATAAGTGGAGCCTTTCTTGGACTATTGGTAGCATTTGTACTTACTCTTGCTAACTACTGCTTTCTGATAGACTTGCTAGTATTTTTCCTATCTTCTTCAAAAGCCACAAAGTTCAAATCACATTTAAAAAGGAAGATTGAAGAGGACTTTAAGGAGGGTATGTTTTATATTATGATTTTGGCCTAAAACTTTTTTAAGTTTGGTGAAACTTTACTTCCTTTGCCAGAATAAAAACTTTTTATAGTATGATCAAAGTATTTTATATGGTGACCTTTTCAAAGTTTGGTTCAAAGATAGCTTGCATTCCTGATACAGACAGTCTATTTTTATCCAGGAATTATCCAGGAAAATAAAAAAGCATTCAAGAAATTAAAATATGTATCTAGATATTCAAATGGATTTATAAATACATATCTGGCTGACATGTGGTTCAATTAGGCCAGGCATGATACCCAAGAGATGTGGCTTTGAATCTAATAAAATAAAAAATAAAAATGTGTCTAAATATTATTAGATATAGAACAGCTGTGAAAAAGCACAATACATAATATCAACATTTTAACACATACATGGGCTATGCCCACCGCCCCTCTATATCTGAGCTTTTTATTATCTTATGTAGACAAAAATTTAATTATTTTCTCAGGTGGACAAAGAAATTGGATTCAAGTTCTTTGCAATGGAGGCATGGCTACCCAACTAGGGCTGTTGTACTTGTTAGATGTTGGTGCATCTGAGAGGCCAATTAACTTTGTAAAAGACTACAGAGCATCCTGGCTCAATATAGGTGTTCTAGGTAATTTTTATTATTTCTATAGGATTATAGTTCATAAATATAAGGACTTGATATAAGGAAAGTTTAGCTATAGCTACAAATATTTAAATAATTATAATAATCATAATAATAATATGCAACAACACCAAAATTAATTATATCAAAATTATCAACAACAAAAGCAACAAGTTTTTTTTTTTTTAACAATATTGTAGGTGTGTTGAGACATTTTTTGCATGTTGTATGAAATTTTGATACTTAGCTCGCTACCATCTTAGACTGCATTATCACTTACCATCAGATGAGATTGCAGTCAAGGACTACCTTGTCAAAGAATTTAAAAAAAAGACGTGTGGGACTCGGGGACTACCGCGGTAAAGCTATTGCATAGCATTTTTTATCAACGCCATCTAGCGGTGAGAGGAGTCCCGTGTCAGGTTATTTTCGTTACGGAATTTCTGGATTCGGTCTCCACGCTCAAGGCCCGCGATAGAAGCTATGCAATAGCTTAAAAACAGTAATACATATACTTATTATTATTGTTTACAGGTGTGTTTGCATGTTGCAATGGAGATACATGGGCCTCAGAACTAGGCACTGTCTTGAGTAAATCTGACCCTTACTTAATAACAACATGGAAAAAAGTGCCTAAAGGAACGAATGGAGGGGTCAGTGCAATTGGCATTTTAGTCAGCACTTTAGGAGGTCTTGTCATTGGGCTGGCTCACTACTTAACAATTTTATATTTTGCTGATCGGACATTACTTATGTATGCACCTCCACAGTGGCCGATTATTTTTTATGGGGCATTAGCGGGCCTTGTTGGAAGTCTTATTGACTCATTATTAGGTGCAACTTTGCAATACTCAGGTGAGCATAAAAAAAAGATTGGTCTCAAATTGAGAATCTCAATATTAACTGTTGTATTTTTTTAATCAAATAAAATTTGAGATGTACTAGCTAACGCCCGCAACTTCGTCCGCGTGTATTTAATTTTTAAAATCCCGCGGGAAATCATTGATTTTCCGGGATAAAAAGTAGCCTGTCACTCTCCCGGTCCTCAACTATGTCCATGCAAAAAATCACGTCAATCCGTAGCTCTGTTGCAGCGTGATTGAAGGACAAACCAATAAACAAAACTAATTTTCGCATTTATAATATTAGTAAGGATGTGTAAGATTTTGAGGATGGATGGATATGTTTGTTACTCCTTCACATCACAACAACTCAATCGCTGGTTGAGGAACAATGATAGCTTATATCCTGAATGAAAATATAGGCTACATTATACTTTTTTCCGAAAAATGAAAGCGTTCCCGCGCGAATCTAAAACTTAAATTCACACATTAAGTTGTGGGCATCATCTAGTTGTTTTAAAGTTCTAAGGAGGCCAAACTAATCTGGGCCTTATGGTGCAGTGAATAAGATGCTTGCATTTGATATGCTGTCATAAGAAACCGGATACAATGTGATGTCACACTTATAAAGTAGTTTTCCAGATCACTTCTCATTAATAATAATAATTGTATTAATTAGATGTTGAAAACAATATTTAAAAGAAACCTGGCTTACTACACAATGGTCCTATTTTCTTATTCTTACTATTATTATAAATGCGAAAGTGTGTTTATTTGTTGGTTTGTCCTTCAATCACGCTGCAACAGAGTTACGGATCGACGTGATTTTTTGCATGGTGACCTATAGTTGAGGACCGGGCGAGTGACATAGGCATAAGCTACTTTTTATCCCGGAAATTAAAGTGTTCCCGCGGGATTTTAAGAACTAAATCCACGCGAGCGAAGCTGCGGCATTAACTAGTATATAATAAATAAATTATAACGATTTGTGTTTTCTATTCCAGGTGTTGATAAAGATGGGAAGATAGTCTCACATTCCAGCTTAAGTGTAAAACATATAAGTGGCAGAAACATTCTGGATAATCATAGTGTGAATCTCTTGTCAACAATTATAATGGGATTACTTATGCCGACAATCATCAAAAACTTATAGCTGTAATAAGTCCAGTTTAACATTTTTATAACATAATATTATATTTTATCAAGAAATGGCATATTAATTATTATGTAACTAGTAGCTTTAAATCATTTTTATGGAATGGATATTAATGTTCTATTTTTAATAAATTATCAAGTGAATAGGTACTTAAACATTAACTTTTTTTTTTTCAAGTATATGTATTCCGCTGACCTTTATATCAATCAATGATTAACACTGGACTTGCTGTCCTTATACTTGCCTTATACAAATGAAAGCTTTGTTACCTACGGATCAATTTGAAGGGCCACATTAGGCTCAGAATACAGAACAGGCTACTTTTTATCCCGGAAAATAAGAGAGTTCCCACGGAAATCAAGAAGCCTCAATCCATGCGAACGAAGTCGCGTGCATTATTTAGTAATATACCTAATACAAATAAGTAAATTATATCCTATTTACGTAGGTAGGTAGTCTGTATACCTACCTATTAGGGTTCCATACTCGAAGGATAACAAACGGGACCCTATTACTAAGATGCGTACGTCCGTCTGTTTGTCGGTGGGTTAATATATCTAGTGATCCGTAATAGGTAGACAGTGGAAATTTTCACAGAATGCATATTTCTGTTGCCGCTATAACAATAAATAATAAAAAAATTAAAGGGAATTATCTGAACCATTTTACGACGTAGTTCCAAGCTATATAGGAAGATGACGCTGTTTTAAATTCATTTGCTATAACATAATTTTCATATAAGTAGTAAACTTTTAAATTGTTTTTGCACGATCTTAATATTAGCTGGTGTTAAACCTTGTACTATGCTACGAAACCCTTTGTGTGCGGATGCGACTCGCACTTTACCGGTTTTTTTTCATTTTTGTTTTAAATTACGTTGACAGATTGATGACGTTGACACTACGGTTGACTGTCAGTGTCAATAGTGATGCAATAGTGCGCTGTGACATGTATTGACTGCAGCTGTCATTGCTGTCACGCAGCTGTCAGTCAAGTCAATTGGAGAGAACGAAACATTTCTTTGTTTACGTGCAAATCCTAATAAAAAATAGTTGCATGAGTCACTTGATCCCTTTTCGCGTGAATTAGTTATATTAGAACTGCATGTTCTTAGTTTTACTTCCAGTGAAATAGAAAGGTGTACCTATTAATTTTTACTTTTGTAACGGGGTTATGTTTTGGATCTGATTCCTGAATCATGGCACAGCCTATGGAAGAAGGTTCAATGTTAAATGATGATATCGAAAATGATGTCACGAGCAGTCACAGAAACTTAGTTATAAACGAGAGAGGTAATAATATTGATAATACTGCATTCATTGTAATAAGCATCCATTGCTGTCTTTGTTTATTAGCTGTACATTAAAATGTAAATAGGGCAACAAGTACTTAGCTGTACCTACCAATAAATTAATTAGTCAGCAGTGATTATGTAGTTGATGTAGGTACCTACAGATTCTTCTATAATAAAATTAGATAATGAGCTTATCTACTACAAGAGCAATGTTTTGTATTTTATTATGTGAATTCGTCAATACATTAACTTATCTACTTTTGATATTGGAGTTAAAAAAATTATTGGTAAACTTCATAACATCTTATAGGTAGTCATAGTATATGTATATTAATCACTAGATTATTAAAGTAAATTTTACCACCAAAAAATTATTCAATAAATAAAATATAAAAAAAAAATTCAATAAATTATCACAATTTTACATCATTGACTTTTAGTAACAAAAGTTTTGAAATACACTGAGTAACTAAATAAATGCATGAAAATTGAAAACACTCATCTCAGCTGTTTAATTAATTTGTATGCATCTTTGTCTAGTTGAAGAAACATCAGGATGGATCAAATGTCGAACTGTACTGGGTATTATGGGCTTCTTAGGCTTTGCCAATGTCTATGCAATGAGGGTTAACCTTTCGGTTGCGATCGTGGCAATGATAAATTCTACAGCACCGTTACCTTCAAATGACTCTACATTGGATGTATGCCCAGCCACTGGACCTAGCAACAGCACTATACCACCTGTGAGTATAAATTGATTTATTACTTTCTCCACTGATTGGTATGGTAGATAGCCTCGATAGCCCAAGGGTTAAAGGTGCAGACTGAAATTTATGAGGTTGCAGGTTCGACCCCCACCCGTTGCACTATTGTCATACCCACTCATAACAAGCTTTTCGCTTATTTAGAGGGGAGAGGAGAATATAAGTCAAGTTCAGCTTGGCTGATATTCTTTATTAAAAAAAAAATATGTAGGGTATTGAAGCAACATGTGTGGCCTAATTAGGTCATTTCAAACTATTACGCTGGTCAAGTTACATTAAGCTTGGTTGGTAACTGGATAGATGACTGACGTTAGGGTCCAAATGGCCTCTTCCCTCTGTGTCTCTTAGAGCACGTTAAACTGTTGGTCCCAGCTATTATGGCCGTAGACTTAAATTGAAATTAAAAAAACGTTGCACAAACAAAAGTAGCTCATGAACTGAACATGAATGCTCATAAAGTTCCATTGTGCATTGTAGTCATTAGGATAGGTTTCAATATAATAGTGAGACAAAGTTGAATGAAATTTTATTTAAGTACTTATGTACTCATTTTATTTTATTTTTTATTTGGTTTACCAACAGCACTAAAAACTAAAATAAAACAATATTTATCTGAAAAATGACCTTTTAACTAGGTATTGCAATTATTTTGCAGAAACAAGGGGAATTCAACTGGACTGCTGAGCAACAAAGTATTATTTTAGGATCATTCTTTTATGGATATGTTTTAACTCAGGTAAGCAATTTATATCTGATTGTCTATTTCTGAGGCATGATGATCAGACATCCAGATAGGTAGTAATTTGTGGTGTTTACACCTCAAAAAATATAATTAGTATGGATAATCCCCCAGGGATTGCGGAATTATGATTCCACATTTATCATTAAGTACTTACAAGATATCTTTTTTATTAATTTTTATTATTTGTTCATTTAATAGAACTTTTATTATTTATTCTGATAATATTCAACGTCTTTAAGATATAAAAATATATATTATATTAGTATACAATCTAGTGGCACGTCCATATTTTGAAAATGTCACAAAATCCCCAAAATTGTATTAACTAATCTGATAATTGATATTGTATTGTGACCTATTGTAATTTCTTTAAATTTTCTTGTAGATTCCAGGTGGTCGAATAGCGGAAATATATGGTGGAAAACTAGTATATGGAGTTGGAGTTTTACTGACTGCGGTTTTCACGATACTCAGCCCGGTAGCGGCGTACATAGATTTTAAGTTATTCATTGCTGTGAGAGTTCTCGAGGGTTTGGGCGAAGGCGTAACATATCCAGCCATGCACGCTATGCTGGCACGATGGATCCCACCTTTGGAAAGATCGAAGTTTGCAGCTTATGTTTATGCAGGTACAAAAAAAACTATATGAACACAAATCCATACTAATATTATAACGCTGAAGAGTTTGTTTGTTTGAACGCGCTAATCTCAGTAACCTTGTTCGAATTGAAAAATTATTTTTGTGTTGGATAGTCCATTTATCGAGGAAAGCGGCTATATAACATCACGCTACGACCAATACGCTACGACCAATAGGAGCGAAGCATCAGTGAAAAATGTTGCAAAAACAGGGAAAATTATCCATATTTAAAATATATTCTTTTAAAAACTTAATCGCGATCATAATAACAGAAATTGACGCGGACGAAGTCGTAGGCAACAGCTAGTATGCAATAAAGTCAATCCACACAACTTATCAATTGAAAAGTTTATTAATTTACATTATGTATGTATTTAATTTGAGAAAGGTTTGTGGGTTGAAATGTTATTGCTTTTGTGCATCCATATATGTCTGTTTACTTATTTATTGGTTCTCTACGTGTTAATTACCATTCCACTGGTTAGATAGTGCATTTATATTTATTTTGCGCACACATTTGAGCACTATATCTCTTACCAGCTAGTTGACCATTCTTTGTTGGGATCTGCTTACATAGTTGGTTAGTCTGTCGAGATTGGCTGAGTTGTCAAAATCAATAATATCGCAATTATTTATACAAATTCCAGGTTCCAGCGGGATTTGTTTATTTATTTAAAAACGAAATTCACCTCGACTAAACCGCCGACAAAAAGTAGTAATGAATATTTTAAAGAGAACTAGCGGCCCGCTCCGGCTTCGCACGGGTATAAAATATATAGCCCATGTCATTCACTGTTAATGGATGTTATTATACATATAAACCTTCCTTTTCAATCACTCTATATTAAAAAAAACTTTAAGATTGCGTAGTTTTAAAGATTTAAGCGTACATAGGGACAGAGAAAGCGACTTTGTTTTATACTATGTAGTGATATTAGTTTAGTAATGAAATGTTTTCAGGTTCCAACATCGGCACAGTCATTTCATTGCCGATATCCGGGTGGCTCTGCACGCTGGATGTGGGAGGCGGCTGGCCGCTCTGCTTCTACTTGTTCGGAGGGCTGGGGGTCATTTGGTTCATTGCGTGGGTGTTCCTGATATATGACACGCCCCAGAGACACCCCAGGATATGCCCCAAAGAAATTGAATTCATCACACAATCTATTGGACAACAGGTAATATCTTTTATTGCTTCATTTTAAATAATTCGTCTTTCTAGTCATTGGTTCTTTGATTTATGTGCTGTTTAGTTCACAAACAGAACATAACTCAAAAGGCGCTATTCGCCTACCGTCTTATTCACCGAGACTTTTCTCTCTTTCTATTACGTAACTCTTATCCCTTCGCACTCGCTGAATTTAGGCCCTTCGAAGAGGTACGCCATGTACTTGCGCCAGGCCCGGTAATAATTTTATTTATTCAAGGCATAAATGCATGTTCTGACGCAGATTTTCTGATAGAGATAATTTTAGAAAACACTGAGTGTAATATTATGATTACATTACATCGCGTGAAGCGTTATCATCAAAATGGGACGCAATAATGACTTACAGTAATCGCGTAACGATTGAGGTCACTGGAGCTTTGTTTTTGAGAGAACAGTTGTTCTTATAAACTTTGTATTACTGATCAAATCATAATAAGTATATTATGAGCATGAATCGAACAGCAAAACATCATGAACCATTTGTAAACTGCGTGAAATGAAATCCGAGGAATTGCAGACGCCTTTATTCTTACAATCTGTAAAAAAAGGATGTCATAAGAACAGCAATAAATCAACTTTGTGATGAGAATAAGACATGTTAACGTGTCAATAAAATTAATGACAACATAAAATAATTATCAATATGTAATAAATCAATTTATGTATTTGTAAGAGTACATATTATATTGATCGTAAAATAATAAATGCAATGCTATCAGCTGGTATTACATTACCAACGATTTTAATGAGAATCACATTTTAATCACATCATGTTTCAAATTTTATTTCCCACTAGCTTTTGGTCGCGACTTCGTCCGCGTGAAGTTAAATGTTTTCAAATCATTATGATAAATGTTTCAACAAAACCAAACAAAAATTCATGTCTATCCGTTGCTCCGTTACTGCGTGGTTGAAGGGTTTAAGGGTTTATATCGTCGGGGATAGCGCAAATCCGCGTAACTAGCATTAGTACATTAAAATCCATTTTCATACGTTTGTGGTCAAATCAAAACCGCGTAAGTGTCGCGGCGACTAAATTAATCACTTTAAAAAATATCTATTTTTATCAATACATCGCTCATTTGCGACAAGACTGACATAATTCAAAATCGACGATGAGAGAATTCTCTCGTTAGAGAGTAATGTTTTGTGGATGCTGCGGTCTCGAAACAACACAGCGGCCAACAAAGCGACAGAGCATTAAGTCACAATTTCTCTCGCTCTTATTTTTTTGTGCTTAGCGAATGTTGTTTTTATAGCAAAAAGTATAAAGTTTCTCCACTAAAATTGGTGAATTTTGAGTTATGTCACTCTTGTCGCAAATGAGCGACATACTATAACACATGAATTAATAATTTTTTTAAAAATTAGCCCAATTGCCGTTGAAATAAGAAAATAAAGTTTTAAGCTTCCCCTGTAAAACTGTGACTAGTGTAGATCCGCGCTTTTTATCAATGGTGCATACGCGGTTTTACACTATCCCCGACGATATGTAGTATAAAATCACAATATAATATATAGTAGTTTTCGGTTTAGGTATACTTAATCGGCAAAGGGACTTTGTTTTATATTAGGTACTCAACTACTCAGTATAAAATATAATAAATGATTCAGAAAATGTGGACACACGCGGTTTTGCACTGTCCCCGACGATATGGTTTTGTTTTTCAGGACGAAGAGCCGTCGATGTCCATACCGTGGTGCAAGTTCGCGACGTGCCTGCCGCTGTGGGCGATCCTCATAGCGCAGTGCGGCCAGTCGTGGCTGTTCTACACGCAGCTCACGGAGCTGCCCACTTACATGAACAACATCCTACACTTTGACATTGTCTCCGTGAGTGCACTTCTATCTTCCGTGTTCCTGGTTTCAAATTCAAATCAATTTATTGCAAATTTGGGTACATGTGGGTATTGGCTTCAGAGCTCTTATGTATAATTCACATATAGAGGAGCGCGACAGACCGTAGTGGAACGCTATTTTTAAATTAATGGAGAAACAGGTCTCTTCTCTGAGAAGGGTTACCCTTCGGGTACGGAACCACAAAAAAAAAAAAGGATTAAGGAATAAAGGCATGTTTCTCAATCGCCAAGTAAACTAACTAACACATAACCATTTTTTTTATAACTGACAGATAAACACGTTAAATACAAAGAAATACTGTCATAAAGTCTTTATTCTTCGGTTAAACATTACTCAGCGATGTTGAAAATTAAAATAGGCAGTAAGTTATTGTATGATTACAATACTGACTCTAAATAAAAGTCTAAAAAAGTTTTTATACCATATTTGTCTGGTGGGAGGCTTTGGACGTGGCTAGTTACCACCCTAAGGTCAAAGACGTGCCGCCAAGCGATTTAGCGTTCCGGCACGATGGCGTGTAGAAACCGATTAGGGTATCGGTTGAAGTACACAGCCATACCCGTTTCAAGTTAGCCCGCTAGCATCGTCACCATCAGGTGAGATCGCAGTCAAGGACTATCTTGTCACTGAATCAAAAAGTACTGTTTGACAGATTTTGAATACAAAAATTGAATGAGTATGTTTGTGCGCGTCAGAACGCGCGCCTGTCCGCGCTGCCATACCTCACGGCGTGGATAGCGGGTATCCTGATCAGTATTTTCGCGGACTGGCTGCTCGCCAAGGGCTGGATTTCGCGACTAAACAGCATGAAACTGTGGAACACTGTCGGTAAGTTGTTATTACTTTAATTATTTCTTTAAATCCATCATAATAATCAAAATTTACAAATATTGTATTGAGTCTATCAAAATTTATCACTTGCAACAAAAACTGAATCCGACAGCTTCAAAAAGTTTCAAATGTGAAAACCATCGCCACATTTTCTATTTATATAAAAATCAATTGATGTTCGTTCGTCTGGCTAAATTAAAAAAACAGCTTTTTGTTGTATGCGCCTTAATGCAGGGGTGGTTTAGAAAAAAAGAACAGCTGAAAAATCGCATAAATTTAAATTGGCAATTTTGTAGCAATTACCACTTCGGATTACTTCTCGATTTCGTTAAAATTACTCGTTTTTTTTTTGGTTTGGTTTCGTTTGGATCACGATTGCGATTGTCACACTGTAGCAATGATTTTTAGACAATCCCACAGCCGTTTCAGGATGTATTCGTATGAAGCCGGTTTTAATGTGAATATGTCGTTCCAGCGGCGTTCATGCCCGCGTTCGGGCTGCTGGGCATCGCGTGGGCGGGCTGCGACCGCATCGCCGTCATGGTGCTGCTCTCGGTCACTTCCGCCTTTGGCGGCGCTGCTTACGCGGGTAAGTGTAGCGTTTTGAATATTCATTTCAGAGCCTTTCAAAGTGCCATGTGGCACACGAGGGACTTAAAAACTTAACCAGAAAAAAATATAGAGATCTTTCTGTATTTTCATAACAAAATAAATTGAAAAACTTCTCACTCCATTATATTTGTAAAGTTTTCATATAATTTTTTAATTAAAATAAAAGTTTGTGTGGAAACTCGACTTTACTTGAACTTACAGGAGATGCATAACTTCGTTGGTTATTATATTTGCGTTTGGCAAAATGATTTAAATAAATAGCAACTCTTGTTACCACACAATAAAGTGCAATTCAGGTTGACAAAGCGCTACTTACATACCGTCTTATTCACCTAGAAATTTCACTCTTTCTATCAGGTAGCTCTTATTCCTTCGCACTCTCTGAAAGCAGGCCTTTGGAAGAGGTACGCCATGTACTTGCAGCTCCGCAATTGACTGCGGAGTGCGCCAGGCCTGGTATTAGTAAGGATTATTAAGTTTAGTGGGGTTAGATCTGTTACTAAGGTGGTTTGATCCGGTCAGCTAAGCCATCAGATCACATCAGCGCCAATAGATGGCGTAGATTTTGTAATTAGACTTATTTTATTTTTTTATGAATGAAAATGTGAATATTTTTATAATAATATGGTTCCCGGTTGTAGCGGTATATTTGTAATATATCCAGTTGGATACGTTTCAGATGTATTTTATTTTTCAAAATACTTTCATTTGTACTGATAATCACGCGGTGGTAGCAGCAGACCTGCTGCTCAAACCACCATTTCCTGAATATATCTGAATGTTTTGTTTCACCAGGTAACCAAATGAACCACATCGACCTGTCGCCGCAATTCGCGGGCACAATGTACGGCATTACGAACGCTGCCAGTAACATTTGCGGCTTCATGGCGCCCTACGTCATTGGCCTCATCATTAGCGATACGCAGGTTAGTTTCGTCAAAATCATCAGCAACTCATGAACTGCTCAGTACTGAGCGCACAGCGCTACTTACCTACCGTTTTATTCACCTAGACTTTTCTCTTTCTATCGCGTAACTCTTATCAAATTCAAATTTATTTATTTTATGTAGGCCTTATGACACGTCATGAATCTACCACCGGTTCGGAATGCAGATTCTGCCGAGAAGAGCCGGCAAGAAACTAAGCAGTTGCTCTTTTCTTAACAAAATATTACAATGTATAGCTACATAATATTATATTAGAATATAGTATTATGTAGTAATAACTTATTACACATCTTGTGGGTAGCTGGATGCCAAGCCGATTGATACCATGCAATTTTATCATTAAGAAAGTCACTAACTTTGTAATCATCACGACTTAACAAATGTTTCTTTACGCATTGTTTAAAATATCCATCATCAAATACGTGAAATCATGCGTCGTGATCGTGAACGGGTGCCACCAACGGGAATGGGTTTGCTTTGTGTCTACCCATCTTAACATGTGTTAGGTTGTGGTAGGTGTGCATTTTTGAAACTTCTTTGTGGAAACACTGTGGGCATAGCATATTTTGTTAGCCATTGTAAAAAAAAAAAATTTTTTTTGAAAAGAGCAACTGCTGCGTTTCTTGTCGGCTCTTCTCAGCAGAATCTGCATTCCGAACCAGTGGTAGATTTTTGACGTGTCATAAGAGCTACAAGTTGTCCTACATGAAATAAATAAATTTTGATTTTTTTTTTATTTATCCATTCGCACTCTCTGAATTTAGGCCCTCGGAAGAGTTACACCATGTACTTGTAGCTCCGCAGCTTACTGCGTAGTGCGCCAGGCCTGCCAATATATTAATTGTTTTTTTTTTCTTTATAGCAAACTTTAGGCCAATGGCGGGAGGTGTTCTACTTGGCCGCCGCTATCGACCTCGGCGCCAATCTCTTCTACTTATTCTTTGCTAGCACAGAAGAACAGGTGAACACATTATTATATTATATTTATAATCCACTAGCTTTAACCCGCGGCTTCGCTCACGTTAGATTCGATTTTTTAACCCCCTATTTAACCCTCTTGGGGTTGAAATTTTCCAAAATCCTTTCTTAGCGGATGTCTACGTTCTAACAGCTACTTGTATGCCAAATTTCAGCTCGATCGGTCCAGAGCTGTGCGTTGATAGATCAGTCAGTCAGTCAGTCAGTCACCTTTGCCTTTTATATATTTAGACTAGCTGCTGCCCGCGACTTCGTTCGCATGGATTTAGTTTTTAAGAACCATGGAGAACCCTTTATCTTTTTAGTAAGTAGCCTATGTCACTCTTTATGTCGTCAACTATACCTATAGAAAAATCACGTCTGTCATCTGTAGATACGCTGCGGCGTGATTGGCGGACAAACCAATAAACCAACAAACACTTTCGCATTTATAGTCTGATTTTTAATTGCGTGGAATTCTGACGTATCTTAATATTACCAGAGATTAAAAAAATCCCACAAAAAAGATAATAAATTGAAACTTATACAAATAAAAATCAATTGCCGCACATAGATATACCTATGACAAATGCCTGACAGATAGATTGGGGTAAAATCGAACTGCAGGTGGTAATACTGTTTTTCATACAAATAACTCGCTCTATTTATAAAATGACAACTGTCAGAATTCCACCGAATTAAAAATCAGACTATATAATACATATTAGGATAAAAATAAATAAAATTGTGTGATTTCGAAATAACTTATGCGATATTTAAAAGATAGCATTAGATATTTAAAATAGTACATTATGGTACAAGTGTCAAAGTTGGTGATTACCGCTGAGGCGCTATTGAGACCCGAGCCGTTAGGTGAGGGTCTTAAGGTAGCCGAGGACGGTAATCATCAATGTACACGTGTATCATACGACGTTTTTCAACACACTTGTGAAGAAAATAATACTAAAATAGTACATTATGGTACAAAACAGTGAAAACGAGTTGTGAAAATTTTTTCGCAATGGCGGGAAAAATTAATGTTGTTCTTTTGTTCGCCCTCTTGATGCTCTTAAGGGCAGACAAAGATCGACAACCATACAGCCTATTATATAGACTATTCAGGTGTTTATTTGATTTCATTAGTTTTCCGGAATGCGCGCGCAACTTTAATGGCCATAGACTAAAAGAATGAGGTTTCTTTTTTTTTGGCTTTTCTCTTATAGCCACGTACAAAATGGGGAATTTCCAGTTTTCTTTATTACAGAAAAAACAAAAGTTATATTTGAGTGACAGTTTTATTTATTAAACACGTACAAGTTGAAATTATCTATTTAAATACGAAGTTGTATGAAATGAGCAAGCCATAGGTATCTTGGCAATAGGTAGGATCTTTTTTGTAATAGAAACTTTTTTAAGAACAAAGCAACTCAACCAATAAAATTTAAAAAAAAATTCTATAATTCACATTGTGAATAATAGTAATCAAAAGTCACAGTTTGAGTTAAAGGTGTCATTGTGTGCCTAATTGCGGTGAACCGGGAGCCACTTTATGAGCAAGTGTGTTGAAAAATATATTATAATACTTGAATTTTGTTTCAGGACTGGTCCCGTCCGGAAATCGACGATATGATGGTGTCGGCGCCTGTGGAAAGCCTGCTCTTCCCGGAGTCGTAGGGTCGGGCCACACGCGGCGCGGACACCGCGCTCTAGCTTAGGGCCGGACTGTACTGAGACTGTGCTTCGTGCTTAATACCAATGTGATATAAATTCCTCTTATGCTATTTTAGTTTGCGGTCAAATTGTTTTTAACTAGATAGATCAAAATTCATAAAGTCAACACAATATAGAGCCTTGAGTGAAGAAAATGTAAAAACTTTTGTCACGGTTTGGTTGCTGAATTGGCGACCCTGCATTGGTAAGTGTACGCGGGGGTCGCAGGTTCAATCCCGGGCACTTTACGCGAGCACCTTTGACTTTTCAGTATTATGTGCGTTTAAGCAATTAAATATCACATGCTTCAATGGTTAAGGAAAACATCGTGAGGAATTTGCACGACTAAGAGTTCTCCATAATGTTCTGAAAGGTATGTGTGTAAAGGTAGATCTTAATCCATCTTCAAAATTGGAAAAAACCTTTGTTACATTCTAATTCCTATTTTTTACTTTTTCTTCCTTTCCTTACTATAATTATTGTCAAGACCACGCATATAGATTGCAGGGATATACATAGGTATATCCCTGGGATAAAACATTCAATATTGCAGGGATATACATAGGTATATTCCTGGGGTAAAACATTCAATATTGCAGGGTTGTTTATATATTTTACCCCATTTAATGCCCTTATTTTAAAATGAAAAAAATTACAACATTAGAATCATGAACCATACCACAATCATCATCATAAACCATAGTTTTAATTTTAATAGGTACATAAATTGTTTTGATGGTGCTTTATGAACACAAAATAAACACGGCCAAATTGTTATATTTATTACAAAAGCGAGAGATTTAAAAGACTACTTAGAGGATCTTGTCGCCAAATGTAATGTTATTTTTGCACATGATAGATTAATCTGTTTTATAAGAATAGGCAAACAAACCTTAGAATAACAAAGAAATACTTAATTGCTGTTTTTAGCTGTGATGTAAGCCAATCAAAGAACATAAAGCTAAAATTAATTTTATTTATTGATGCAATGCGTAAATTGAGCTGTGACGTTGATAGAGTATGCTTATTAATATATCAAATCTTTATTGATTCTACCCTCATTTATCGTTTGCACTTTATTTATTTATTTTCTAATAAATAAATGAAAATTTATTGAGCTTAGCACGAATATTGTTTTTCGTTTTAAACTGAATAAATAACAACAGTAATATAATATACATAAGTATAGGAGAATAAAATAAAATTAAATAATGAATTAAAAGAGAATGTATTAAAATGAATTAATTGATTAAAATTAAACTGTATAAAATTGTAATTCAATCTTAGGCTAATAGATTTATGTTACAAAAAATCAGTGTTTAAGCTGAAAATGGCATTGCCTCAGCATAATGCATTGATACTGCAGTATGTGAATATTGCAGTGCTGATTTTCAAGCACAGCATTGACTGTAGACTGCAAGTTTTTTGCTATTGAAAAATAAGTCTCAAAAAATAAATGCAGTTAGTAAGTATGTAATATGAAACTTACGGCTATGTCTAATTCTTATGTTCCTGCGTGATATTATTTTATTATAGATATTACAGGGTGTCCCAAAACTCAGGGGCAACAGTAGGAAGCTGGCTCTATGGCTGAAATCTAAAGACCTCACTCTACCTTTTCTCAGACTCAAAACAGAGATAAAACGAGACAGATTTATGTCAGATCATATTTGTGTCTCGTTTTAACTCTTAAGTCCAAGCTAAGTCAGAGCACCCTCTATAGATCTCAGCATATGACTACCCACATAATATTTCAATAATCTAAGTCTCTTATTTTCTGACATGGGCATTTTATATGAAAATCTAAAAATCGACACACTGTTTAAAACAACAATATCATTTACAGGTATTATAATTTCTGTTTTTTTTTTTTTTTTATTTGCACTCGCAGAATAAGTCTTGTTCCTCGCTTTACTTTGGTAAAGTTTGTTGAGTTTTGGGAAACTCTGTAAGTAGTATAAATAGATTAAGAAATTTTGTACAACAGTGAAAAATATTATTATCAAAATTAAAAATATCTTATTTCGAACAATATCGGACTTACTACTACTTTAATTGATCTTTAATAAAGATAAACCTTTAGTATTTTTGTGTAGGAAATAATAATTTTGTACAGGAAATCTGTAAGTTTTAAAATAAATATGTTTATCGCATGTCTTTTTTTGCAAAAAAAACGAAAGAGTTTTTGAAATTATCTTCTATTTTTATACAGTGAAACGACAAAAGCCCAATGAATTCAGATGTAATCAAATTATTATAACCAAAACCGAAATCTATAGTGAAATACAGTAATTTATTTATGATATTTTTATAATACATAGGTTAAATTAATAAAATTAACGAGTTTAACTCGTTCATTAAGGGTGACGTGTCAAAAACTGTTTCTAATTACACGTAAAATAAATACTCCTTAGTATATTTTATTTTGGACTCAAGGAAGTTATTCCATGCACACAGGTCAATAGAAGGGAACTTATTTTGCAATATGTTGTTGCAATCATAAGGTTTAAGTTCACACCTTTAAATTTTATGAGGACTATTCAGTTTCAGAAAATCTGTTTTCGTAATTTGATCCTTATGTTCACAGCTATATGGTACAAAATAGGTAACATAAAAACTGTAATTTATTTTTGATACGGAACCCTGAATACGCGGTTGTACCCGCGTCGGTCCAAAGGGCCATAGCAAATGTTATAATTATAATGTTATATAGTAAATGATAAATAATATAAAATCATTCCATAAATTAAATAAATTATTTTTTAAGTTTATCATGAAATCAGTTAACAGTATTTACTTGTGATCACTCATCTTTTTTTAAAAATAAATAAATATGTAATTCTTTTTACATAGTATTTTTCCTGTAATTTAGTGTGAATCCCACTAAAAATCTATTTAGAAATCGAAGCAAGTTATCTATGTTAGGTATCATTTTCATTTTACACAAGTTCAGAATTGAATACTAGAAATAAAAAAGGCTCTAAGTACCAAAACAAAAAAGAGCAGAATTTGTGTTTCAAATAATTAATAAATCATTTAAACATATTTCTTTTTTTTTAAACTTCACATGGTTATTATTACAATAAAATTCTTTACAACGCTAGTCGTTTAGTTCTTATTTTAGGTTATTGGCGAGGGAACATACAAAATAATAAAGAAATAAAAACCGAAACGAAATTTTTGGCACTTAGACCCTTTTTTATTTCTAGTATTCAATTATTATGTTATATTAATAATATTTTTTCATATTTTTTCATATATTTTTTTTATTCATCGTGATAAGTTTTTTCAAAGTTATGTCCTGATGAACGTATTCATTGAATTAATCAGGTAATCATTATCTATTTACTTTTAAAATCAATGTTTACTACGTTTTATAAGATTTTTCAGAATCTCCTTAACAGCTGTCTATTTTATTTTATTCAAAATATATTAAATCTAATTTTTAACCGATAGAACGATTAGATAGAATGCAAATTATATCCTTAAACACGGCACTAAGGAATACTATGTTTATGGCTAAAACACATTGTGGAAACTAAGAAAGTGCAATGCTAAACTTTTTTTGTATAATTTTAAGCTTATATAAAATCTTAAAAAAATATTGTTTTAGTAAGTATATTATTTACGTATAATAACTCTTTTCTTATCATAATACGTATTTAAATATTCTCTACTAAGGACATAGTGAATATATATTTTATTAATCCTTAAGATAGTACCTATAGGTATAAATATAAGGTGGAAACTGAGTGTGCTCAAGCGATTATTTATTTAATGTAAGAGGCATTAAATTCTGACTACCGATATTCTACCTATAACCTCCTTTTTTGGAATTCGATTAAAATATTTATGAGACACTCAAAGGCGTTTGCGTTGCGGCAAAAAAAATATCATTAACAGATAGTAAAGGATATCAAGAGAAACCGGTTTTACTCCACCCGTTCCCTATTGTCGTGCTCACTCCAACAAAAAAATGGCTTATTGCCATTATTATAAAATTGCGCACACGTATCGTCACCACCCTGTATAAGATTTTAGAAAATTTTCAAAGTATTGAATACTGAGCAAATAGGAAGATGTAACAATGTATTTTTGTAGAAGGCATACGAAAATAAATTTTTTCAACCAAATTATCGTAATTTCATTTTCACCTGACGCGAGCGCGCAGATTAAAAATTCGTTTCGTAAAACGCAGTGGTGTAATAATCGCACGTTAGTTTTTTGCTCCTAACATTCGCTTCGCTTTGAGGAAATTATATGTTGCGTGTATGAAATAAGGGTTTGAGCGAATTTTTCGGCGGCAATCTTTACACTATAGCCGTCATACGCCCGTGGCCATCGTGATTGCTGAGTGTGAACGACCGCGAAAATACTAATATTTGTTTTCGGCCCCCAAGTAAATACTTCTCCCGATGGAAGTAACCATCAGTAACAAGATGCAGTGCCATATAATTACACCAGGTTCTGATTTTGAGTGCTTCTCGCTAAAATTGCAATCGGCAGGTGCGACATTTTTATATCTCGCGTCTAAGCTTCAGGGCACAAAGGTGCGGAGATGTGGAGTCTTTTAATGATAATAATTCAGCTCATCTTTATTGACTTGGAGATACAGTTGAAAATGGAATAACATATAAATTGAGTTTTGTTTTTCATTACAGAAATATAATATCAAGATAGAACGGAAAAGTTGACGGGTCCGCGTGCCAACAATTTGCAATATAAGTAGTTCAACTTTTTAATTTAAAAAAACAACCGTAGAAATGCACGTAAAACTATGGTGTTTAGGGAGTCTATTTTCTAATTAAGTATAGAAATATTTAGTTAATTAGGCTAAGAACATTTATGAGACGCCGTTCATGTTTAAAAATAATATGTTTTTTGAATTTCAACAAAAAACACATTTTCAAACAACATGAGCGGCGTGGTTTTGTCCATAAATAGGCATCAATCCTTGGTTACCTACCAAGTTCTCTAATAGTATCTAATAAACGTTCTAATAAACGTTTCTCGAAAATTTTTCCGCCAAATTTTCAAATTTTTCTTTCCATAAAAAGAAAAACCCAATTCGGACTATGAACATTTTAAAACAGATAGCCTTTGTCTAGCCGTTCTCATGTGATACGCTTACAAAACGAACACCCTAAAATCTATCTAGATTTCAGGTATATATAATGGATGGTAAAGTTTGTATCGAAATTATTTTTGCATAAATCTAAGTTGTGGTCATCAGGAAAGTACTTACATAAATTAGTTAAAACATGAGTTCCCTTGGATTATGTTGGGCGTTTTTAGCAAAAATCTTGCAAATTTTTCTTATTTTTCAATGAATGTCGTCAAAATATTTCTAAGGGTTTTATAGCTTTCTTCATAACACCAACTTACAACTTTCTACATATACAGCATAAAATGTCATTATAAGTAGGTAGGTACTTCCATGGTCTTAAAACTTTCAACTCGATGTTTTAAACCTTTATGCAACATTGTAAAGTTAAATAAAAAGTTCCTTAACAAAGGCGGTTATTGCGGAACCCTTGCATTTCACCATTAACAATGTCTGTAAGAACATTATTTATTTTCGCCAGCGCGTGTTGGCAAATATTTAGGCTTTTATTGTCCTTTTGTCGATTGCCTTCAACCCGTCAATTTTACTCAATACTAATTAGCTGAAGCCCGCGACTTCGTCTACGTGTTTTCAAATTGTTTAAAAAATCCCTTGTGAACACTGATATCCCGGGATTAAAATTACCTACTACTCGTAAAATTAAAGAATGGTTTTATAAATGGCGTCGCTTCTGTTCACCTCTCACTCGCACACTGTCGCTATCTATACTCACACTCGCCGGTACGGACAACAACAATAAACTGATAAAATGACCGTCTTTATTTATTTATTTATTGGTAATCAACAGCGTGTACAACATAATTTTACAAGATTATTTTAATCACAACACACTAATATTATAAAGGTGAAAGTTTGTACGTGTATGTGTGTGTGTATATCGACGGTCCCTACGTACATAAAGACATGTCGAAAATGGCATTTTTTTTTTATTGCACAATTGGCTTTAGATTTTCCATATGCACATACCTGTATATTTTTCTTTTTTTAATATTACGTATTTAACGTCATTTACAAATCGTATATGAGAACAAGTATTATATTTACAACGAATAAGTGTCGTAGATGCGGATATCTATACGTATCGTTTTGTACGGTGTTTTAAAATGCGCGCCACTCGGTGCGGACGCGGCCTTGTCTGACATAACGTCATACACGGCGGGAGTTCCCCAATAAGATGCTTGTTCGCGTGGTGACATATTAATGTTTTGATACAGTTTAGATAGATTCAGTGGTGTGTTTTTTAGTTATAAATATTCATAAGACCTGCAACAATACTCTCTAATAAAATAATTATATCTATAAATTAAATTAATATTAAATTACTTCTTAAATTAAAACTAACTAATTTAATATATACTAGGACAAAATATTAACCTAAAACTAAAAACCTTAAAAAATATATAATATAATAAATTAAAATAAATTATTAAAAGGAGTCCCTTTAGGCAACGTTCCGATGATACTGGCAGCGTTCCCCCTTTGGATAGCGAGACTAATTCGTTGTCCGAGGTAGCTGCCAGCTCTTCGGTCACCTGTGACGTCGACTAACCTTTTTGATATTTCTTTAAAAAGTCTTATAGCGCTAGGACCCCACGGACCAAGGGTCTCGACATCGAATGGGACAAAATCATATTCGGTGCTTAGACCCCTGTATTTGCATGCTTTCGTTTTTTCAGCCGCTTCACAAGCCGCACCAACTCTGTTGTTGGTTCCATGTAGATGGGAAGAGGCCAGCGTGTCTGAACAGGTTGCATCCTATACCAGCACCCGACCCATCTTCCATGGAATCAAACTCATACCGTCCGGTCTCTTGCCATCGTCTCTTGCAATACCAGTCGGCTCAAGTAGACTTGGCACGTTGACGGTGGCAAGGGACCGGCGTATGATATCGTTAAGTGCGGCATGTCTCGAGAAGCGGCCTGCACTTTTTTGGCATGACAGTCCGTGATGTCCTAGCTTGTCGACATCACTGCTACAGGGACATTTATGCGAAGCGCAGACCGGAACCCCAAGGCGTAGACAGGTTGCGATTCGGAGCGTGTCAGGCACAAGAAATGTTCCTGTATTGGACGAAGGGTACGCGTGAAGCCAGTAGCCGGCCTCATGTGCACCCACGGCCAAAAGCCTAGCACGCGCCGAACCTGTACTACGGCTCAAAAGATTATTATACGTCAATTTACAGTTTATGTCGTCCCAGCTCCTTTGTGAATTTGGAGAAACTGGAAAATTTTGACCTGAGCATGCAATTAAGAAAGCGTTTCTAGCTTCTTCCAAGCCAGCAATCTCAAAGTTTGAAGGGGGTGCCCTTAAAATTTTACTCATGCTCATTTGCTGAACTATGGACAGAAGATAGGAAGGCTGGTAAAGCGACACTGGAAATTTTGCGAATCCCTAAACCACCATAACGGATGGGTAGGGATGCTTGGGACCAAGATTGCTCGTTCAGCTGCATATTTAGAATCGATTCTAAGCTAATTTTGATTAAGTCATCTACTTGTGTCAAAAGATCTGGGTGATTCCAAAAGGAGCAGCAACGGAGCACATACGTAAATTTTGGGACGAAAAGTCAGAATTTTAAGATGCAAAGTGCATAATGTGGACTAATTTCAATGAGACGGTCAGCAGAATTTTGAAATTTAATTAAATTTACTTTCATTTACAATAAATTATTTTCAATTATAAACCTTGTTTAATTAATAAAACACAATCCTGATTATTTTATTTAAGGACATGTCTTTATTTACATTACAAGAAATATAGTCCTACCCCGAATGAATGAAACCGCGTATAAAGCGATATGTCTTCATTGATGTATTTTTTATATCCATGGGTGGCGATCTTAGGATGTTTAACATATCCGTTTGAAAACTATAACATAATTCTACGTTTTAATAAATCATTTTATTTAAATTACATTTTATTAACTGTTTTCTTCTTTCCTGCGTATAAAAAGGTATCATAGACATGTCTGACATGCTTTTATTTTAATATCAGCGTAGAAACAGTCATCTATCAGTTTTTCCAAGAAAATATAAAAAAAGAAAATATGTAGAAATACCATTATAAAGGTCCTAAAGCTAATAAAACATTATAGAAAAATAATAATTATAATTGTACATAGAATTATTTCTAGAGCGGTTTGAACCTAAATAACGCTCTCCTGTAAACCTCGGTTTTTGACATGTCTTTATGTACGTAGGGACCGTCGATATGTGTGTGTATGTGTGTATGTTTGTTACTCCTTTGCGCCACAACGCATGAACCGATTTGGCTGAAATTTGGAATGGAGATAGCTCATTCCCAGGATTAAAACATATGCTACTTTTTATCCCGGAAAATTAAAGAGTTCCCGCGGGAATCAAAAAACCTTTATCCGCGCGGACGAAGTCGCGGGCATCATCTAGTTCTTAAATAAAACCAAAAATGATTATTTGAATTAAAAAATATATATAACGTTTATATTATTTACTAGTATATTATAATTTATTGATTATTAGCAGATTATCGCTCGCTATAGATCCCGTGTATGCTGACAGTACCGGCATAATGAGCCGCCATTTCTAAAACCATTCTTTAATTTTACGGATAGTACTTACCTCAGTCTCCTAGAGGCCTGCTCTTTTCGTCAAGAATCTGTTCAGTAGTTAGCCGTGAAAGTAGGTACCCTATACCCATTAATCAGTACAGTACAGTAGATACCAATTTCCAGATTCAAAAAGTAACCTAGATTATTCCATGTATAATCCGGCCTGTGAAAGTCCTTTCATTATGGTAGCTACGGCCATTCTGAAAATTATCACGGACAGATAGACAAACAACAAAAAATTTTTTAAAAAATATGTTTGGGTCTCGTTTGGATGATCTACCTTTTTAAGCTATCGTTCATTATATAATCAAGAGCTTAATATGAGCCAAGCAGTTACTGTTATTTAGAAATTATAGACAGAAACTTCAATTTCATTTCTTTATATCGATTTTGAGACGAACGCAGCGTCGTCGGGTGAAAAAGTTTACGAGTACGCTAAAGGCTACTATAATAACAAAGCTTAACGAGCAGAGTGTTTATGACTGTATTTATGTTTCAGTATAAATGTACCTCGGCCTCGTCCTTTCGCCGCACTGTACTGTAAGATGCACGAAAAATAACGGTTAGTCTTTGGTCAAATACAAAATAATGTCTCACAAAGACAGAAGATTGAACGATCAGTCGGCGTCGGCGAAATCTTTTGTGCACTTCAAAGAATGAAACCTTTGGGGATTGTCCTTATATTATCTTGTATAATTTTGGTTTGCTGCAGGCCGACAAACGATTATTATTTATATTTACCTACCTATTATGGCTTGGTTAAGCAAGGCAAGTAGATTTTTGAAAACTTTCGTTCAAAGACGTTTTTATTTAAAATTTTATAAAATAATAAAACTCAAACAAATCATAATAATATTTATTTATGTTATATTACAATACTTTTAGAAATCATAAAAAGCATGGTAGGCATTGACTATAGTATCTACCATAGATAAGTATTTGGTAAAAAGACAGTAGTGTAGACTAACTAGCTACATACGTGTACGTCGTAGACAGTAGGTAGGTAGATATTTTTCGTAGCGTTGCGATATGATCGAGAGCGCACAGAGCTATTTCATAAAATCTATCGGAAAATCTTCAAGCTTAACCATTTATTGTTTACCTACATTTATAATTTTTAAATGTTAGGTACTTAGTATTGGCATATGCCAATGTTAAATATAGGTAATTCAGGTTTACTTTTATCGCTTTCATTATTTATGTCGTTCACCAACATCTGGTTTCAAAATGTAGTCTCATAAGTCGGGACAGCCTTAAGTTTAGTATCTTTTACGACGATTAATAATTTATTAGTCTCGCAAACTATACGTTTTGTGTAATGTAGTCTGCGTGTAACATTGTTTCCTGCGGTGTCGTAAAGTCTCATTGTTCCAAGCTCCGCTCCAGGTCGTCGGTGTCCCACTAACGAGCAGAGCTACTATCAATAAACAAAACTATATTTTACTCTTAATAACCTACGGAACCCTCCAAATTGAATTTAAATGTTTCTCTCACGTTATGTGTGTTTAACTATTAAATATCACTTTGCTTCAACGGTGAAGGAAAACATCGTGAGGATACCTCCATGTCTGAGAGTTCTCCATAATTTTCTCAACGGTGTTTGAAGTCTGCCAATACGCATTGGGCCAGTATGGTGGACCTGCGCTCAGTAGTAGTAAAAAAAAAAAAAAAAATTTAATAGTAGTGAGTCGCTGATGGGTTGCTGATGATGATGATTTATCTTGCGTAGGCCAATTTGGAAAGTCAAGACTCTACCACTTTCGATCGCAGGAAAGGTTTAGATACCACCGGAAAGCATGTTCTTCTGAAAGAACCGAGAGCGGAACAGCTCGGAGATTGGCCGTTAATTTTTTATATTACACTACACGCTACACTACTTATACTTAGCTGATGCCCGCGACATTATCGACAGATTACAGATAGATAAAATATGGATTGAATATAGGAACTGGGCGATGGGAAATGCTAAGAATCACTGTCGTGATCTATACCTAGTAATGATGTCCTCCCGACCGGATCCGGCCACGGCGGCCAATCTCCACAGAGATCAGCCATCTGCGCGGGAGATATTATAGTGCACAAGTGTATGCGCAAACACAGGTGCACTCTCTATTCCCTCACTCTCATAGCCCGATGGGACGGAAAATCCGACACGACCGGAAAGAGATCAGGCGCAGGACCGACGGCTTTACGTGCTCTCCGAGGCACGGGGGTGACTCACCGCCGACTTCCTAACTCCGGGCTAGTACTGAATATTTCTTAACAGAAAACCCAATACATTTTTGGCCCGACCCGGGAATCGAACCCGGGACCTCGTCATCCGTAGTCGAACTTGCTAACCACTAGACTAACGAGGCAACGAGGTAGAGAGGAGGTAGAGGCAACGAGGCCTAGTAATATGTAGTAGGTTAACCACAGATGCAAGCAAAGGCATTATAATATTCATTACTGTTTATTTTATTTTTCTCGGCACAGCTTTCTTCGTTTACATCGGTCTTACCTCACTCATTGACTATTCATCCTCAATTTATTCAGTTACTGCGGTTCTGTGGTATTTCAAAGAATTCAAAAGTAAACCCTTTTTGTCTTTTAACTTTTATTGCTACCGCTACGAATACATGATTCTACTATGTTTGTACTTTTGAAAAGAAATTCTTTTGTTGTCCATGTTTAGTTTAGTGGCGGACGGCGCGGCGCAGCGGCTGCATAATGAATACCTACCTAGGTAATAGAAAAGTGTTGAAGCAAAAATACCACAAACTTACTTGTCTTATTTAGTCACGGTCAACCTATTCTGTTAAGACAATTAATTCTATGGAGAGAAATGGTCACATTCTTTTATTGACGAAGTTTTGGCTTTACGTAGGTACCTAACTACGCTCTACCTTTATGGACAGTTTTAGAAAACACGAAAGACATTTTGTAATTAAACCTTTAATGGGAAAAATGTTTCGTTTTGCGTCCAGTTCTATGTATAAATAAAACGTAAAAGAATAACCCAATTCAACCGTAGAGAAAATTCTTTACGGAAAAACATCATACTGTTTATATTTTTCCTAAGGCCACAATATACCAATATTTCTTGCACAAAAAGTTTGCAATCCTATGTGAAAGACCTTTATTTCTCGCTTTCTTTGTATTTTGTATGGTACGTATAGAATCCAATACGGTACCCTGTGATGGTAGGTAAAGTTAATTTTAACGTTTCTGTGGCCTCTGCTTTGTTTTTGTTTAAAAATTGCTGTGCATCAAACAAAGATATTATCTATCCACAATGGACTTAACAGTATTGCTCTAAATTTTTTTATAAAAATATTTAAAATAGGGCACATTTTATTGTTTAGAAGACCGGCGGCTAATAAAACGTGAAGGTTTTTAACTAGCCCAAAAAATTGTAACAGTACTAGTTTAACTTAACTGTTGTAAACACAAAAGAGTAACGGTTCACCATAATTCATCAATAGCTAATAAGTATTTCACTTTACGGCAGCAAATTTTTTTTTTCAAATAATTATAACAAAGATAAAGCGTTAAAAACTATTACTCGACCACGGAAAATTGGATGTAACATCCGTCATAATGAGTTATAAAATGTAGCCTATGTCACTCGGACAATCACAATGACTTGATTGACATCTCATTCATCAAAATCGGCTCAGTAGTTTATTTGCTACGGTGGAACATTCGTAAATAGTCATATACATATATATAATTATATATATAGCCTGCTAAAATAAGCTGCAATAATATTCTGGCACAGTCGGATAGCCTGAAGCCTCTGCGTGTATCTGTGCTTTACCTACTTTTATATTTTTAAGAGATTTGTTTTTATGTTATTCATCTTTATGCTAATTTTTAACATTAAATTACTTTTTAAGAGATAATTTTCTCATTCTAAGGCAACTTCACCAGAATACTGTAGCCGTCAATCTATTCAGTTTATTCCTTATCTGCTTAGCCTGACTGTCTCGTTGGCCTAGTGGTTAGCATGTTCGACGGCAGATGACGAGGTTCCAGGTTCGATTCTTGGGTTGGCCCAATAAATTTATTGGGTTTCTGTGTGAAAAAATCCTCAGTACTACTACAGTTAGAAAATTGGCGGTGTATCATTCCTTGTGCCTCGGATAGCACGTAAAGCCGTCAGTCCTGCGCCCACGTAAATTTATTATAGGTATCTAAAATTATAATTATTAAGATTTGTATTTATTTAGGAGTCACTTTGGATAATAGTAAGGTCAGATTATGTGGCTCTATCTATATATTGTGATTTGTGAGGCTTTATAACTTTGTGTTACTTTTTGTTTTTATGTTAACTACGAGAGCGTTAGGGAAAACCTGGCATTTAATTGAAGCTCGGTTGTCACGATTTTTAATTGACAACTTTTTAATTGACAATTTTGTGATCGAAGTATTGTGTTTGTGACAACATTATAATTATGATAATAAATAATAACGAAGACCATTTTTATTGCTCACACTTGTAATAAATTATTGAAACGCCTTGAGACAACGGAGAAATCTGTTAGCATAGAAAATTTGAATAAAAACCCAGGCGTGGCGGACACAATATAACGAGAGCTGACGTCTGTGGCAGCGCTTAGCAGCGTTTGCATATGCAAAGCGGTGTCTGGGGGCTTTGATGTTGCCGACAGATTTATGCCTAACGTTAGAATTTAGAACTGGTGGCCACACCACTTATGCCAGCGTTCGGTGATACTTGAGGCTGACAGATAAAGCCTATATTTTTATCTTTTATCTCCACTATTATAAACTAGATGCGTGTCTAGTTTATAATAGTGGAGGGTCATCCGCGTGGATTAAGGTTTTTTAATTCCCGCGGGAACAAGAATATACCGCGTCAGATTTAAAAACTGCTCCAATTATGACCAAAATCAGTTCAGTAGAGTCTCATATAGCTTGATGATGTTCGCTTGCAGAAGTAGACTGCAAGCAAACAAAAGCTATTTCGATCCGGAAAATGAGTAGGACGTACAATAACGTTGCTTTGTGGTGTTGGTGGTACGACTTGTAATTTAGGTAAGTAGGTGTACCTCCGACCTAATAATTTAATTGGTACTGGCAAAATATCAAATTGAATTGAACATAATCCGGTCTCGTCCAATTACTCTAAATAGTGCTCAAATTTTCGAAAAAATAAAACTGTGGTAGACTTTAGTCGTAGCATGGAATACTTAATAGTTTCGTAGGTCGTGATATAGAGCTTAGTGTAGGAAAGGAGGCCGCCTACAGCAGATTATATCGCTATGGCATTCGCGATCTGCCGCACGATTTTCCTTTTTAATATAAATCTACATACCTTAACTTATAAGGAACAATAAAAGGTTATTTTATTAACAAGGTCATTTTCCACACAAACCTGAGAGATTTAGGTCATCCAACTAGTTGTGAGGACAATCATTGGTACATAAGTAGACACTTACCGATAGACTCATCTTCTGGGGGGAGCGAAGGTATCTCATACCTACTGATTGCACGGATTGTACCACAGGAATATATTTTGAAAATTTTAATAGAACGGAAAAGTCGCCCACTGCCCCGCCCGGGCACGCGTGTTAACAATTTTCAATAGACAACAGGTACAAACCTATAGGTAGTGAACAAATAATAATAAAAGGTCAAAATGCGAGTCAGACGCAGGATTTCGTACTAAAAAACGCCGAAAACACGTTTCTAGAAGGGGAGATCCCTTTAATTTTTATTTTATTATTATTTGTTGTTATAGCGGCAACAGAAATACACATTCTCTGAAAATTTCAACTCTCTACCCATTACGGATCATAAGATACAGCCCGCTGACAGACAGAAGGACGGACGGATAGTGGAGGGTTAGTAATAGGGTCCCGTTGGTTACCATTCGGGTACGGAACCCTAAAAATGAAAACATGAAAAAACACGGACGGCGTAGTTTTGTCTAGGAATAGGCACGCATGAATCCTCAGTAAATCGTGGTAAAACAATAAGTTCTGTCTCGATATATTTTTCTTGATTGTACGGACTACGGACGGGAAAGAATGTTTCGTCTAGCGAGATGTCGCCAACGTGACCTCAAGTTTAGGCAGACACGCAGGCAGAGGCAGGGCACGCGTCCGGCTCCAGATCACAGATGCAGTCGCGTGCCCCAGCCTCCGCCGATCGCTCCCGACGCGCGTCTCATCTCGCGCCAGTCGTGCGTCGACCATCGCGAGCGCCGCACGTGTCTCCCGCTATGCTATGACAGTTCTGAAATACGCGCGTGTTTAGTGTTTGTACCATGGTGACGGGTATTGGCAGCCCTCAACAAGGGGTGTCCAACCCCGTGGCCAGCCCAGGGATGCAGGACCAAAAGAAGACTACTGATAATAGACGGGTTAGTCTCTATCGTTTGTTATTATCGTTTAATCTTTTATAGCCAAGCAGAAAATAATATTAGCTCTTCATTAAACCTACTAATTTATATTTTTTGCTCATATTATATTTCTAAAATTTTTCTAGCCATAATTAGCTCTTATTTATAATAATTTAACTGCCTTCTATAATAATATAATACAAAACATATAAAGCTGCTATATATTTATTATGACATATATATAGACTATGGCATGTAATATTTAGGAGGCTTTGGAGCGCACCTAAATTAATCACATACAAAAGACATCAACGCGTTATTAAATTTTTAATTACGTTAAAAATTAGTTTTACGTGATAAGTAAAGTAAGTAGTGTTTATGAACTACATAGCTTAATACATTTATTAAAGTGGTTTTTAAATATTAAATCTAGATTTAAACAGCATAAGTAGGGAGTTATCACGAATTTGGTATATAAATTACAATGGATCTGTTTAAATATTATAAAAATACAATCAAGCAAATTTTATGCATCGTTTAGTTTCATATTTTTTTTCTTCTTTCTTTATCAACTGAAAGACGCCCATTGCTGGACAAAGGTCTCTTCTACCGGCCTCGGCCTTGCTCCGTCTGAAACCTGACTTTGTTGAAATACCCACCTAACTTTTATCTTATTTCCTACAACGACATAATCATGTGACAAAACATTGACAAAACATATAATACCCGCTGTTAAGCAAATCGATGCAAGCAAAGTAGGTACAATTCTACATCAATAAGCAACACTCAGTACACACCTATTACCTATAATTGATGTAAAATATTAATATACCACAGAAAATGATGCCTGCGACTTCATTCACGTGGATTAAGGTTTTTAATTCCCGCAGGAACTCCCGTATTTTCCAGAATAAATAGTAGCCTATGTGTTAGTCCAGACTATAATCTATCTTTGTGCCAAATTTCAGTCAAATCGGTTCAGTCGTTGCGGCGCGATTGAATTACAAATATCCATTTATCCATCCACCCATATTCGATATAATCCAAACCAAAGACTACTACAGTGTATGTTTCAAATACACTTGTTTATTTTGATATAGATTAATAGATGAATGGACTCTTTTTAAAAATAAATTAAAAATACGAAATTCACTTTCAAAGATTTATTTTGTTCACTGAATTTCATAAAAGTTTATTTCTAATTTATTACAATACTTTAAAAATAACTTAATATTATATTTCTTTTTAAATATAATTTATTTGTAATGCCCATATACAAGTTAAGACTTTGCACACAATGATTAACTGCGGTTTAACTTCTGGTTTGTTAAAATGGCTGTAACAAGGAATTTAGTTCGTCAAACTGGCGCCATGAATCATGGCAGTGGGAGTGGGAAGGTAGTGGGAAAATGCGGGCTAATTGTATCGTGGGAATCAACGTTTACCGACGCCCACGATAGTCTCATACAGCTACCTACTCCTTATAAAGTTAAATTCAGACCTGACGAAACGTGTCGAACCGGCAATTTTACACAAAGTAAATCGAAATGCATAATTTGACAATTGAAGCTCTTTGGTATCCTCACGACTGCTTTATTTGAATGGCTGCACGCCTACATACCTACCTATGTCAAGTCAATCTGAACTTTTATTAAGTAAAACAAAAATATTACGCAGAACGGTTATTTATATCTTAGATTAAACTTTTGTTGTCAAAGTTCCATTTCAATTTTCTTTATTGCATTGCCGCTGCAATCTGACGCGCTCCGTCAAATCTGAATCGGTTTTATGTAAATCTGCCAACCGCAGTTTGCCGACCGCCATCCAAAAAAGTCGGTTATATGTACAAAGTTGATTTAAATATTTTTTTTCATGTTGTACACATAACAGTACTCCATGCCATATTTATTTTGCTAAACCAATGCTGTAGAAAATTCATGAATACATTCATTATAGAATTTTTTATACAAATAAACGTAAGTTTTGCGTAAGTTCTTTTGAATCGTCAAGTGAATCTACCACTGCTAGTTGGGAAGTGGTATGGAAAACTATTAATTAGGTGTCCGCGTGGAATTTCATGACGTTCGCACTTGTCCATCACGATTTTTTTTACGACGGAAGTAGAAACTGTGTTACGGAGATTTAGGCTGAAATCTGTAGACCGCACTTAAACTCTGCTCAGATTCAAGACAGCGTTATAACAAGACAGATTTATGTCGGAGCATATTTATGTCTCGTTTTAACTCTATCTTAAGTCCGAACTAAGTCAGTGCACGCTCTATAGATCTCAGCATGAGTCTTACCTTTTATATAGGAACAACAACTTTTTACAAATACAATTTGTGCTATAATGTGCAGTGTGCACCCATCGTTCACCATCACCATCAAGCAGTTAAGACTTCGCTATGTGCGCGGTCATAGTCATTATTTATAGTTTATACCATATATAATAATTTAAATAAGACTGGTAGTAGCTGATGATCAAATTCTATGGTCGTTGGCTCTTTTAAAGTAGTCAGCCCTGCACGCCAGACGGTCGCCGTGAGTCATTCGCGTGGGCGGCCAGTGGGCACTCGTGGGCTAATTGTCGTGGGAACATAAGCGCGCCTGCGCCCACGGAAACATACCTACACATCGCGACACCTTTTTTTTATCACGAGACAGGCTTGCGCTTGCCGATAATAATAATAAATGATGGAAACAACTGATGAGGTTTAGGTTGGTGCGCGTTTGCCTAGAAGATGGCTATTCAGTCTTGCATTGAAGGTACTGAAGTTATAGGTGGCAGCCGGCAGGTAACACGGATTCTGGAAGGATGGTCTACACCTTAGCGGTTGGTTTTCGGAAACGTTGAACTAAAGCGTTCGTGCATCTTATTTATAAGACTATTAATTAGCTTTTTTCCGTGGTTTTTCATTCCCGTAGGGTTAGATTTAAAAAATCCCGCGAGAATCCTCGGGTTTTCCGGAACAAAAGGTAGATTATGTTATTCCCCAAGTCCTCAACTATACCCATGCAAAAGTCACGTCGAATAGTTACTCCATAGCTGCGTATTGTGTGGGTATGTATGTATGTGTTATATAAAACAATGTAGAGTTTGTGGCTGGACCGATTTTCATGGTTTTTGATTTGTTGTATTTATCTCCGTCCTGTATAGCAGAATAACTATTAAAAACATTGGCAAATTGACGGAAAAAAAATTATGAAAAAATTTCATTCTTTCATACATTTTGTATTTAACGGGTTTTTTGATGGCAAGGAAGCAAGGAACAGTAACCTAAGTAACGCGAATGCAGTCGCGGGCAAAAGCTAGTAATTTGATAGATTTTAGGAAGGTACATACCTACATAGGTGCATATATCTACCTGCCAACTAGATACCTAACTGAAATCCTTTGATAACATTCACATTTATATCACATTTCTCTTGTACCTACACACCGAGCCCAACCTAAAAATGCATAGGCCTGTGGTAAATAAACAGGTACAATTTAAATCACTCTCGCAAGTAATAGGTATCTCACAATAGATTGAAATTTAATTTACACATTATGAGAGAAATAGATCAAAAATGCTCATATTAATAACGAACAATAAATAATTCCTAGGAATATACGGGAGTGTATCACTGGCGGCGACGGCGGTAGCTCGTAAACAAGGCGCGTGGAGGAGGAAGCTATTAGGAGTAGGCGAACGATCCATCATCGGGCGGTAAAGGCTAGACCGATAAAACGCGGCATGACGTCACACCACAGATCTCTATCGTTAATCTATGATTAACATTGGACTTGATATACAAATCGTCACACCACAGATCTCTATCGTTAATCTATGATTAACATTGGATTTGGTATACAAATGACAGCTTAATTATGGGTCAATTTGAAGCGCCACATATTTTGACATACGAAACTCTGAAACTAATATTGCAAATTGCGCAGCGACTCTATAATTAATCTAAGAAATCATACATTAACAACGATGAAATCATAGATTAATTATAGAGGTACTTGTATCTGTTTAGTGCTTACAGCGCACATTGTGAAATTTTTCTCAAAATCGGACATCCCTTTTTTATGATACCAATCGAAACTTTAAGCTTTTTTTAATGCTAGAGTAGAACACCCAGAAGTTAATTCTGTTTAGAACCGGAGTTATAATTTTTTAAAATTTTTTTTATGGTTACCAGAAAAAAACTAAGAAATGCTGTAACTTTCTACGTAACGAAAGTTTTCAAGTTTCAATTATAGCATGCTATAAAATCAATTAAGTGCTATTTTTGGAAACATATAATTAATTTTATAAGTGAACAATAAAGGAAGATATGCTTTTTTAAAACTAATTTTGAAATTAATTTTTTTCTCATCTTTGTATAGATATTAGCATCTAATTTTCACATATTGTATTTATTAGTGTTATGTTAACCCGCCTGTATAATATCAGATACGTAACACTAAGGACCTCGGAGTTATTGAATTTTAAAAATTTCATTTTATGCAACTCAATAATAATCCCTGAAAAACATAACCCTCCGTTTTTACAGTCGGATAAAAATTCTTTCTTTCAGCCACTTTTTTAGAATTTTCTCTCGTACATTTGTAATTAAGATCTTTGTGACAACCCTAATATCATAGAAATTGTAAAATCTCATATCTCCAATGTCCTCATAGATTTCTGTGTGATTTTTTTTACTAGTAACAATACAGTTACGAGGTATGTTTTCAGATAAATATCTACTGCTAATCGTAAATGGTTTATGAGAAAAAAAATAAAATGTAAAAATCACAAAATTAAGAATAATTACTTTATTATTAATACTAAAATTATTTTGTTTAGCTTATAAAATGCCCTGTATATAATGCCACTTTGTCCTGTAAATAATTGTATAAATATCATATGCAATTCTTTTATTTCGCCTTTTTCTGAAAATACAGAATTTTCTAAAAAAAAATATTACTCCGAGGTCCTAAGAGTTACGTATCTGATATTATACAGGCGGGTTAGCATAACACTAATAAATACAATATGTGAAAATTAGATGCTAATATCTATACAAAGATGAGAAAAAAATTAATTTCAAAATTAGTTTTAAAAAAGCATATCTTCCTTTATTGTTCACTTAGAAATTAATTATATGTTTCCAAAAATAGCACTTAATTGATTTTATAGCATGCTATAATTGAAACTTGAAAACTTTCGTTACGTAGAAAGTTACAGCATTTCTTAGTTTTTTCTGGTAACCATAAAAAAAATTTTAAAAAATTATAACTCCGGTTCTAAACAGAATTAACTTCTGGGTGTTCTACTCTAGCATTAAAAAAAGCTTAAAGTTTCGATTGGTATCATAAAAAAGGGATGTCCGATTTTGGGAAAAATTTCACAATGTGCAGCGCCAAAATGACGTCAATCAAGTCCAAAATTGCGTAGGTAAATCAATTAGGACCAAACGAGGTAGGTCTGAGCCTCACAGGAGGTGCCCTTAGGAGGACGTTGCTCCCCGATGTCATCGAGCTCACACCCTGGCGACGCTTCGCGCTCGCCCAGTCGTCCGGTGACGCTGTAGCGGCCATTAGGTCCAACAGCACACTCCATCCGAAAAAAAAAAGAGGTAGTAAAAGGAGGAAAAGAGGTAGGGTAGCCTCTCCCGTGTTAATCATAAAATAACGCGCTGCGGTTCTTAGACAGGGGCAGGAGATCCGTATCATTTTGGGAGCCGCAGTTGACACGATGCCGTATCGCGTCGTATTTGTACAAATCTTTAGAAGTAGGCGAACGATCCATCATCAGGCGATAAATATCACTATGGTCCGTGAGATTAGACGGCGCGATGCGTGCTCGCGCCCACGCGTGCCGCTTCACATATACGCCGCCGCCAGCCGCCCGTCCGCGCCGCCCCGCGCCGCCCGTCGCCCGCCTACGACCAACATTTCGTTGGTCGAACACAGTCCACAGATTAAATAAAGACTTGTTGATAGACAAACTAAGTCGACGAAAGGGAAACTAAAATGCTAGGCGTCTAGACTTTTCTTTTTAAAAATGACGTGTTTTATTTTTGTTTGAAACACTGGAAACATGGACATGTTCGTATTGTTAGTTAAACTTTTCATCACATCCGTCATATTAATTACTAGACGATGCCCGCGACTTCGTCCGCGTGGATCAAGGTTTTCCTTTTCAATTCCCATGGGAACTCTGTAATTTTCCGGGATAAAATGTAGCCTATGTTTTAATCCTGGGTATGAGCTATCGCCATTTCAAATTTCAGCCAAATCGGTTCATACGTTGTGGCGTGAAGGAGTAACAAACATACACACACACACACACACACACACATACAAACTTTCGGCTTTATAATATTAGTGTGAAGTGTGATGTGATGTGATGTGATGTGATGTGATCAACCGTAACGAATCCATGGACGCCTCATTCATCAAAATTGGTTCAGTACTTTAGACATACACATAGACTGCTAAAAATCATCCTTCCTTTTGTCTTTGGCGTAGTCGGGTAAAAATATGTGAACTTTACCTACAGATGATAAAAACCTATCGTACCTAGACTAATTCTATAGGTGATAAAAAGTGCACTCGGCATATAAAATTTTCTATCGTTAAAACGTCGTCGGTAGTGGCACTGCATGCCGCAGCACAAACGATGCGAGCGACGGACGCGTGCCGGAAGCGGGCCGGCGTCCGCTCCCACGCCTTGGCACGCGTCGGCGCGCCGCGTGCCAGCGCGCGCCGCCGCAGCCCGCCGACTCACCGCACGCCCGCGCCGTGCCAACACTGCCGACTAATGCTTTTGCGTTCCACTGACGATATTTCGGTCCATAAGGCCGTCTGCACTCACGAAGTATTTTTGTTTTGCGACTTCTATTTTTAGGCACTGCAAATACCGACCCGCGGATCTTGGAAGTTTAGGGCAAAGACGATTAGCATTCCCACGCTCATATTATAATGCAAAACCGGCGCAGGTAGCTTCTTACTGGATGCTTGCCAGTTACCAGTGTCACAGAGTACTTAATAGCCTGTGCAAAAAATAGCTGGAGGCAGGACCTGCTACAAATTGTGACGACAATCTATGAATGATTATAATCAATACAGATTGAAATTATTTTTAAATTCAAATCCAAAATTATTCCGGTAGGTATTTCTAATTTCACGTAGGTCAGCCTGCGGCTCTTATGACAATTCAAGACTCTATCACCGGTTCGGAATGCCGAGTCTGCTGAGAAAATAACGTCAAAGATCTTCATTTTAATTTTAGATTTCAATTGCAAATTTTTATTTGAAACAGAGTGGGAAATTTCCACAAAATTGTTATACGAAAATTCTGTAAACTGCAGAACAACTAAAATTGCTTAAATTGATTGAAAGTAGGAATGCAAAGTAGCCGTGGTGTAAAATGGTTAACATAATAATTAGGGTGCGATTTCCGAGAGATGCGGGTGTAATCCACGCCGTTCCCGCAATTTTCGATAAATATTCGGTTTTCTTCAAGCTCAGATGTAAACACTTCAGTCAAAATATAAAATCTGTATGTACCTACACTAAAAAAGATAATCGACTAATTTAGAAACAATAACAAGCATTCCATGTCGACGCAACTATTCCTGGACAAACGGTAAATGATTAAATCTGTCCCACAGACACACGTGCGTCGGTGCGGTGACGCGGCGCGACGCCGACCGGCGGCGCCTCGGTCTAATTCCGTGCCTTGTGACTCCGCGTTACGTAAACCTCACGTTTCTGTCTGGGATCGAGATAGCTTCTGACTAGACATAATATAGCTGTAACGAAGTAGGTATCTTCCTCGTCGTCGCAACCGATAAATGTTCAATGCTGGACTTAGGTCTCTTACAAGGTTAGAACACCTACGACAGAATGAGGATAGTCCAGCTTGGCGACTCGCTTGAAGTCATGTCTATCCGCTTAGTGGGGGTACTTCTTGTGCTGCGTTTTCCACTGTCGCCAATTGAGCATCCTGGGACTCCAAACTCTATCGGTCCTTCCCCTCCTCCTTTTTGAAAGTCGGTTAAAAAGAGGTAACCTGAATTTTAGCAAAAATGTTTAATTTGTTCGTACCGAACCATGAATGACGCCTCACTAGAACTGTGGCATAGGTACAATTCGACAAATTAACTAGGTAGGGCGGTAGGGCGCAACGCGGCCGGTGGCATCCTTCTCGAATTACACGTACCTATATGTTAATTATTGTTATACTTGCTACTTTTTGTCCGCGACACGTGGAGTTAGGATAGTTAGTTAGGCAGAGGTATTTATATCCTGTGATATAAATACCTTTGTACGTCTGTGCATATAACATACCAGCTGTTGCGCGCGACTACGTCCGCCTCAATTTCTGTTATTATGATCACGATTAAGAAGTTTTTAAAAATGGATAATTATCCCCGTTTTTGCAACATTTTTCACTGATGCTTCGCTCCTATTGGTTGCAGCGTGATGTAATATAGCCTAAAGCCTTCCTCGATAAATGGACTATCCAACACGAAAAGAATATTTCAATTCGAACCAGTAGTTTCTGAGATTAGCGCGTTCAAACAAACAAACTCTTCAGCTTTATAATATTAAGTATAGATATACCAGATACCTACCTACTTATATTTCTCAACTATCCGTCACTAACACGCATAAGTCCTTCATTTGCGCTCTACATAAGACAACTTAAAACAAGGCACCGCGTTTTGCTAATCTTCATTGTATTCAAAATCGCATTGTTCTGTCAGCCGCGTACACGAGCTGACATCAGCCAGATAACACCGTGAGATGGCAACCGCACCTACCTACTTTCCAAATGCGATAGCAACACCATATTTGTTTCTGCTTAAAATAGCCATAGATAATAGTCAATTTGAATAGGACGTACTATTTCAGGGGCTAAAGAAGACATCTTCAGGATTTATGCCATAACTTGAAAATTTTATGAGACAGAAAATAGATGGGAATCAATTTTCAAAGTTATTCCATACACTGTTCTGAACTTTTTTTTAATTTTTATTTGATGACAAGATAGTCCTTGACTGCGTTCTTACCTGATGGTAAGTGACGATGCAGTCTAAACTGGTAGCGGGCTAACTTGGAAGGGATATGACAGTGTACATTCAACCCATACCCCTAATCGGTTTCTACACGCCATCTACACTTTGCTCTTCATTTTAGTTTAAACTTTTCCGAGTAACTAATTTTTGTGTATTTTGTCAATTAATTACAATTTCCAATATCGATATGGTCATTTTAATCATTTAAGGTCTGCTTGATGGTTAAAAAAATCATTATGGTGATTGGCTTAATTAATAATTTTCTTACCGCAACTATACATTTAAGCCAATAGCGAGGTTGTATCACTGTACCTGTCGTTACGCAATCATAATCGTGCTAAATCAAGCCACAGCTTCAATCAAGCTGTGGCTTTGCGTTTATGATTGTAACTGGTCACTGATAAGCTATGTAAAATCAATTAAGTACACTTAACTTCATAAGTCGCTTAGTAGCGACCGAGTATAAGTTCTTTCAAATACTTTCAATTCACGAGGGTACACGGCTCATGGTTGTGTGTGTGTGTCGTATCTATATAAGTGGGAACGATAGCTTGCTCGCGCCTGACCGCTCTCTTCTAGCCTCCTGACAGGCACACACACTTACGCAATGTGCATACGTTACAACAAGTAAAGCGCCCGTAACTTAGTGAGATAAACGTACATTTATACTTGAAATTAGGTAGGTACTCAACAGGTACCTACTTATAATATCAAGATAACATCGCACGATAATTTTATTTTATCCAAAAGGTCATTAGTTAGTCATTACACATACATTATTCTGAATAATTTTCTTGTCATGTTCAGTCACGTATATTAAAGAAGAACACGCAAAACATACAAATAAAGATGGCAGGTGACAAGATGACAATTCAAATGAAAAGAAAAACAGCGCAAATTAAACAGATAGTCCAAGAGAAGGGCATTAGTTTTAATTCGGCTGTCTGATTTTAAGTATAATACCTACTGGTTTAAGTGTGATAATATTGCTACCCATGACACTGTTGTTACTCGTTAGTTGTATAATAGCTTTTTAGCTAATTTATTTGGATTATTTTTAAAATGATGTTTGAAAATTTTGACAATTAAAAAAAAAACAAGTATAAGAGTTTCAAAATCGCGGTATACTATGATTTGAACCACACTCACAAAATAGGAGTAGCCTACTATGGATGTTTCTTAAAACAATAAGACAAGCGAACAATGTCATAGTGAGTCACGTGCGGCGCGTGACGCGGTGTCACGTCGCGCGCCAATCGCGGCCTTCACCTTGAGCGCATGCTCATTATCGTGGATTAATAGACACTTTAGTCACGCGTTTTGCTTGCTGACAACAATAGAGATGCGTTGTGGATGGCCGGTGGCTTTGCTTTATTTGATTGCTTTGGTAAACAGAAATATTTTTTAAATTACATCTGAAACTCAAGAAAATACTGAACAATGTTTTAAGGCTATTAAAAGAACAATGAAATTATTACAATTAATTGATAAAAATCTACTTCTAGAATATTTTATCCCATGTTCAATTCAATAGCAACTACTTATTATTTATTCGTAGATAGTAACATACATATAAAAATAACCACATCACTCACGATTAAAATATTGAAACATAATTGCAAAAGTTGAAGTTTTACACATACATATTATGTAAAGGCTAAAAATATTTATTTGTGCATTATTAAGAAATGCCATTTTAACCTAAGATATAATTTATTTTTTATGGATATCATCTGTTGCACGCATTTTTTTAATTTTTTTTATTAAGTGGTGGTTACACCATAACCAAACCAATGCGTAATGACTTAGACAGGATAATAGGATTAATAATATTATAGCGTTAAAATGCACGTGCATAAAATATGTAGATAGTTTCTGATTACTGTGAACTTGGTTATACTTGTAAATTATTTATATGTTACTACTTAAGCATGTGATGTTCTTTTTATCCTCGTTGGAAAAGTTTTCCTTGTTAAGGCCCAAGACACGGAGCTGCCCGCGAAATTCAAATTTAATTTGGTTTTTCGCCATTTATAAACGAATACGACAAAGTAGGCTTATGGTATTCAAATTGCGATAATGGCAGTATCATCTTCACAGGTTTATATACTAATCTTTACGTAAAAGTATCCAGTTTAAGAAATTAATCAAAATAATGACTACTTTGTGAGTAGCTCACGTCAAACTCATTATTTTGACTAATTTCTTAAACTGGATACTTTCACGTTAAGATTAGTATGTAAACCTGTGAAGATGATACTGCCATTATCGCAATTTGAATACCATAAGCCTACTTTGTCGTATTAGTTTACAAATTGCGAAAAACCAAATTAAATTTGAATTTCGCGGGCAGCTCCGTATCTTGGGCCTTAAAAGATTGCAGCCATCGAACTATTGTAGCTTTAAATATCTGATTTTGTTACAGAGCAACAAACCAATAATGGAAAAACGGCGTCGAGCACGCATCAATAACTGCTTGAACGAACTGAAGGCTCTTATCCTTGACGCTATGAAAAAAGACGTAAGTACATAGTTACAATTCATATTTTTACCACTATGATATAGTATATTTATAAACAGAGGTGGATATGTTACAACCGTGCGGTAAATGAAGCGCGTAATATTTGTCGTAATTTTTCATGTTCTCTATTATACTCTTCGTCGTTTGGAACAATTTTTTCGCTTGTTTTGCGAGTATATAACTCATCCCTAGTAGAATATCATAGCTATTATCTAAAAATTAATTTTTCATAAAAATGTTTGCAATTTTTGTTCTTCACAAGAATATTTTTGTTTTAGCCAGCACGTCATTCAAAACTGGAAAAAGCAGATATTTTAGAAATGACTGTAAAACACTTGGAAGGCTTGCGCTCTGAAGGCGCTGGTTCACCAGATAGATTCAAAGCTGGATACAGACATTGCTTGTCAGAGGTTGCCAAATTTCCTGGACTCGAAGGAGGACTAAAAAGACGTCTGGTACGTCATTTGGAAGGCTGCGTCAGTACACCTGGTGCACGACCGTTTGCAGCACCAACTCCACCCTCAGATACTGAAGATGCCGTGTCTCCTTCACAGCATTCTACAATATTTATATCAGGTAAAATACGAGTATGATGCATTTGTTATCAGTTCCTTTCACTTAATCGTTGTATAGAGGGTCTTATTTTAAGAACGGTCAGTGAGATGGAAACTTGAAATATTAGAAATAGAGAAATAATATGGTCTTAGAATTCATGATGTTGATTTCAAAAATATTTCATTCAATATTAAAAAAGATCTCATAGGTACAATGATAAGCATCGATTTCATACTTTTAGACTCTACCTCTAATAGATAGTAAGTTTTTTACATATTACATACGTTCATAATATGTACGATATGTACGACTTTCGAGTGACGATAAATATTTGTTATTAACGGTAATTATTCAGAAAAAATATTTCAATTTGTGCATTTTTACAGCTGGACCTGGGTCTGGCGTACGTCTCGTTCCAACGAGATTATCAAATGGAGACATCGCACTTCTCTTGCCTGCTGGGGTTAGCGCCAGTACATTAGGCACCGTACCGACTCTAGTGCCCCTCTCGCCACGAGACGTCTCCTCTTCATCTTCAGAACCCCGATGTTTCTCTCCAGCCAGTTCAGGATGGGGAACACCTCCTCCCCCAACGGAAGAACCTGCCCCCTTAGCCCTCGTGACAAGAAGACAACCACCCGAAGAAAAGCCTTGGCGACCTTGGTGACAATTCATTCCCCTTTGTTTAAACTTGTAATCTGTGATATTTGTTTGTAGTTGTACGATATTATGACAGAGTGATAGATTGTAAAAGTTCCTATAAATATTTTGAATTGTTTAAAGAAGTATGAGGTGAAATTACTTGCTTGGTCAGTATACGTTGTGTGATAATATAGCATATAATTTATTATACTTAAGTAATTGTGTGTGAATTAGGCCATTATAAAACTGATTATACTTTTCTAGTTTTAGTCTTCCTTCAAGTAAGTTAGAAGTTAGGATAAGAACGATTGTAAATTTTTTGAAGACATCTAAGGCAGTATTTCATGAAAAGGGACGTTTGTCCAATATATTAACAGAATTAAATATATTTTATATTAATCATTAAAATCATCAAACTCATTTAAGTACATAGTACTAGCTTATTATTATAAATCATCTTCAAGCATCGCAGTTTTATACAAATATATTTTATCAGATATGTTTTGCTTTTCGCTTTTAAGTACGTTTTAAGAATTAAGTAGATAGGTTTAAAGAGTTTCTCACGTACATAAGTTCTATCAAACTTGTCAAGAACTTGTCAAAATGTTGCTTGCAACCGAAACATCAGAGCAAAAAAATTATTATATTTCTTGATTTTATGATAAATTGCTGTTTGAAAACAGAAAAATCTCTATTTTCAAACATGTATTACAGTGTGTTAGTAATAATATGTAAGGTTATTTAAAATAAGGATAAAATTATAGAATTCTGCGTGCCTTATACAGCAAAATCGTATAGTCTTCCAATTCTTAGCTATAAGTTAACTTGCTTATTAAGATGTTACAAAGTTAAACCAGTACATAAATATTAAAATATATACGAAGATATTAATAAACTTAAAAAATATAATATGTTACCATAACTTAAATATTCATGTCTTCCTTTGCCAGTTACCGACTTATGGACAGTGAACACATGGTATTCTTTAAAATATATTACATAATATTATATTTAAGTATTTGTTAGATAAAGTTGTATATAACATTATTTTCACATAGCCTGCCCAATAGACTGGGCGTTCAGTTTAACAAGTGTAGTGTACATAATATATCTGGGTGTAATATGTGAATGTCATCTCTCATAATACCTGCAAGTACAAACTCCATCAACATTTTTCCCAGACACTCACTATATGTACACAAAAATTCTTTGTTCATTGTTATACCTTGTACTTTATTGTATGACTATAGCTTTTAACTGTATTGATCGAAGCAAAAATTTTTAACCCATCTCTCTGACTATAATATAAACGCCGTTAAATCAGTAGGTACGTATGAAAAAAAAAACAACTGCAACTGTTGCAAAAATCTAACTTTTAAAACCTATTTCTATAAAATTATTTTGCAATTTAGTTTACAAGATTTAATTTAAATGGCGTTTAAGTTAAGAGTAGATGCGTCTTATAAACAGTGACGTAACTAAATCTAAATTATGTTTAAGTAAATAGATTTTATAGTAACGTGATATTATTTTAAGATTAAAATTTAAGTTGATTGTACCTAAAAGACAAAACAATAAATATGACATAAATGACGTGGCTTGAGTTTTATTTTATCTTTAAAAACCTAACTTCACGCAAAGCCGTGCGCAGAAGCTAGTACCTGCTAAGTATATAAGAAATATTTATATTGGCCTGCTTATTGGGTTCAGTAGCAGGTAGGTACTGCGAGAACATTTACTATGACATGACAGTGGTTTAAAGCCTAACTCAGGAGAGTGTTTCGGGGTGTATAGGTACGTCTGGGTGTCGAAATGTAGGTATATTGACTACTGAGTATATTGTCTATGTATATAATGTTACTGTAAAAGCTAGAACTACGGTAAATCCTAAGATTCCAGTAGAATCAAAGAGCCAAATGATGATCCAAGCTGTTCTTGGATCGCAATTCATCATCATCGAACTTTTACCAGCATTCACTCATACAACTCTATTAGATAATAATTACTTTAAAATAATAATATGTATATGCATCGTTCCTAAAAATTAGGTTTTTTCTAATATCTTAATGGCATCATTCGTTAAATTGATCATGCGAATTGAACATTCTTCGTGTAGACGACCATTAACTTCTATCAGATTACTTCGTTTGATTAAAAAAATGTACCTAAATGGGTTGAATGGTTTAAGAAAGATTTTTTTTGTAAAGAATATTAGCCAAATAAGCGAAAAACTTGTGTTAGGAGTAAGTACGACAATAGTGCAAGGGGAGGGGCTCGAACCTGTCACCTTTCAGTTTTCAGTCCGCACCTTTAACCGTTGGGCTATTCAGGCTTTAGGTTTAAGAAAGATAACTAAATGTATATAGAAAAATACCTAAATGAATATAGTTATATGTTTGATTTTTAAAAATAAACATAGGTAAGTGTATAGGTGTGGGCGAACAGCGATGGTGGTCGGAAAACATTGTCAAAAGCCGTTTAATTACATAAGTATATCCGTTTGTTTGCACTGCCCCGACACTAATAGCTGCTATTGAGTTATTGCACTGCAATTTGTTTGAACCACCGCACCGCGCGTCGCGATATTTATTATTTTTGAGCAAACATGCCACCCTGGTCGCAGCCTAAATTACAACCCTTTTGCTTGGAAACGCACATTTAGCTGTATTTATTGAAAGTAATTTCGGGACGCCCTGCAATAAAAGAGAAGAATTAAAAGTAAAGAATCTCCTTATTTCTGATAATTGCGCATCGGCGAGATATATAAAAACTAATAAGTATACCAGAGTATATCTGCTATTCTCCCCACACAATTAGAAACCAACATCTAAAGAAGACTTTTAAAGAAGAAAATATTTAGCAGACAGAGAAACTTACCTACAGAATAGATAATTACAAAAGTCTGTTAACTATCTATTTCTATAAAATAGTGGTTAACTATCTATTTCTATCGATATTAACTCGTAAGTATATCTATTTGATTGTTTCTGAATCTAGGCTTCGCCATAATTTCTAATGAAATTAGGTGTCAGTTAAGTTTAGAAAGAAAATTTTCATCTAAATTGACCGATGTTTACGTATTAGTATTCCATACGGGTTGATCTAATTATCCGCTTATTATTAAGTCCTCCATTAAAATTCATAAGATGTGTAATGAATACAAAATCGCTTCTCTAACGACCGAACGCATAATTGAAATGTAATTTTTTATGAATTTGAGGAGCATCTGTCGAACCACCCAAGTGGACGCTACGGGCATCGAAACCTACCGTTTTTGGAAGCAATTTTAAAACTCGTAATTTCCCTAATAGTATATGATTTGGCGATTTTAATTGTTTCCAAAATCCCGCCTGGATTGAGAAATAAGTTTTAGGGCTGTTCCACATGGCGTTGTGCGGCGTCGGTGAGGTGCCTCGGCGTCCCCGCTGCGTAATCCTAAATAGTGAAATCAATGGTATGTATAAATTATGTTTTTTTGTAATTTACTAACAAGATATATTCAACCCGTACCCCTAATCGGTTTCTAAACGCCATCGTGCCGGAACGCTAAATCGCTTGGCGGCACGTCTTTAACAGTAGGGTGGTAATTAGCCACGACCAAAGCTTCCCACCAGACAAATAGTAGATGTAGTAGTAATCATAGAATCTGTGATGCGCCCTGAAGTCGCAGCGCTAATTCATTCTACAGAAGCGTACAAGAGCCAACGTACCTACACCAGCTACGAAGCGTAAGAGATTCTGTACTGAATGTGTGATGAACCGTAATAGGTAAATTCTTAATTATTTTTTTCAAGAATGTGTATTTCTATAGACGCTATAACAACAAACAATAAAAAAACTTAAAAACTCAAAAATGAAAGAGGGCCTCAACAATTATAGAGGGAGGGTCTGTTATTTCTTGTACACGATGGTACGGAACCCTTCGTGTCCGGATTCGACTCATACTGGGTCGGTTTTTTTGGTACCATATGCATCCGCATATGCATATGTATCCGCGTGGACTTAGGATTTTAAAAATTTGCGGAAACCCTTTGTTTTCCAGAGATAAAAAATACCTTACTCTATCACTATCCAGGTTTTACAAATCCCGTCGATTCGTTAATGTGGGATTGAACTGATTGAGGATTAACTTTATTTATTAATAGCTCTTGGCTTGCAGCCCACGTAAAAAAGGGAAGGTAAGTGGGTGCTATACCAAACGGAATAATTAGCTTCACTTTCGGTTTTTTGAAACGAACCTTGTGACTTATGCGATAACTAGATGACGCCCGCGACTTCCGCATGGTTAAAGATTTTAATTCCCGCGGGAACTCATTAATTTTCCGGAATAAAAAGTAGCCTATGTGTTAATCCTGGGTATGAGCTATCTTCATTCCTTTCAGCCAAATCGGATCATTATTGGTGGTGGCGTGAACACTCATACATACATACACACACACCCATACATACATACATACACATACAAATTTTCGCCGCCCTTTATAATATTAGTGTGATTTGAAATTCCGTGTATTTCAGTGCGACTTTAGTGCTACTGGCTCCCGGACGGAGGCATCGAGTTGCATATAAATTGAAGTTGTCAAGCGAATCGGCGGCCCTCATGCGGTTCTGAGTGACGGCTCCTCGTTACCGAAAGGTCGTTGCTTGCTCGGTGCCATTCTTTTTTCTTGTCTGTCCGTATCAGTGACGGAGGCCAATTAATCAGTGTTATGACGCGTGACACGACGTAATGAGAGTTCGGAATGGACTTTTATGTGGCGTCGTACAGACCGTCTATTATGATCGTAAGATCTGTTCGTAATTACAATGATCGATTTGTTTCTGCAGCTGTAAACAAGTATACTAGATTGAAAAATTTTACGAGTATAGTTTAAATACCTACGGATACCGTCAGTAGTTCTAGTACATGTATATTGTATAGTATATATTATTGTATCGGTAATTTAATGACGAGGGTTTTATAAGTTTGTTGGGTTGAATGGCCTAAGGTTTTTACAGAAAAAATCTACATACCTATATTCTGAAACCTCAATATAACTCAAAATCGCTGTTAAATTTTGCAAAATTTTGTATACTGTTGAAAATCATGTGTGATATATTTTAAACTGAAATTTTCCAATAAACTACTTGGAAAAATAAAAAAATATATTATTTTATACCCAATTATGTTAACCTACTAATGATTATAAAATCTATTCACAGTAACATGGATCTTAGAATCATTATCATTCTCTGCACTAGCGGTGGTCTGAATTACGCGAGTTCCAAGTTTTTGTACTGCACTTTTTAGTCCATCCAAGTTATAATAGTCTAAGGTGGTCGCTGAGGACGACCGGCCAAACTTTTTAAGACCACCTTAGGCGAATTTGCGATACCTACATCGACGCTTTTCTTAAAATACGCCTTATTCCACCGTCTTTTTTCTGCAACTGCAACGCTGGCCACCGAATAAAATTTCACCCTCACCACTTGGATTCCTGGATCACTTCGACCATTCGATGTGCCAGATCTTTTTTTCCCCGTACTTTGAAACTGTGGAACTAACTTCCTGCGACGGTGTTCTCACTGAATTACAACAAGGGGTTATTCAAGGGGCGGACCAACAAATTCTTAAAAAGCTGGCAACTCAAATCTCCATAGAGATTAGCCATTTGCGCGGAAGATATTATGGTCCACAAATGTCTGCGCAAATACATGTGCACTTTCTATTCCCTCATTCTCAAAGTCCGATGGCACGGAAATCCGACACGATCGAAGAGAAATTAGGCGCAGGACCAACGAGGGGTTTAAGTGGTCTCCAAGGCACTAGTAGGTAATATGAATTTCAAAACGTTGAGAAAACGTCTTGCATTGTTTTTCTTACATGTACTGTGATAAAAACGAGAGTAAGGGAACCCGAGATGTGGCACGTCAGCCCGCACGTGCGGCCAGCACGCCGTGGGTGGTGAATCTGTTGTATTACTTTTTTTTCTCGTCTAAGTTGACACGTGATCGCCATGTAAACAACTTCGCCAGTTCGGTTTTATAGGACAACCCTAATAATCCGATCCTTTTTTACGCAGACTGGCTGAGTTCGCCAGTTCCCTTCCCATCTTTGGATGGCGATGGAATAATATTTAATACTAGCTGATGCCCGCGACTTCGTTCGCGTGGATTAAGATTTTTCCCTTTAATTTTCCGGGATAAAAAGTAGCCACTCAACATTATACTAAGTAGGTAATACCTATTATCCTTGCAAAAAATTACGTCGTCGATGAAGTCGCGGATAAAAACTAGTTTTCTATAATAATTATGTTTAGATATTATTTTATACCTACCATATGCGATCAATCCACAGGATGATAGATTTTTTTGTGAGTAGGCATTAGATGCGCGCGAGTAGGTATTTACTTTCTTTTTTCAATAGTTTTGTTTGCTCAGAAAGATTGATCGGTTACCCAAAGGCAGAAGAGTTTGTAAGCTAAAAGAATTTATGTACTTAGTTTACAAGCCCTTGCACCCTTGCATAGAGGCATCTGCAAATCGCTGTTCAATAGAAATGACGCGTCTCCAAATCCAGACTTACATACATTAAAATAGGACTTCAATACAGGACTTAACCTCAAAATACTTCGAAAATTAAACGTCAGTTATTACAAATTCCCATTATTTATCTTAATAATTTTTTATTTTGTTAAATTCAGAGTTTATTTCCCATGTATTGCCGTTAATTTAGGTAAGACGCAAGAATAGGCGAATTCTTATACGAATTTCGTCATTCTCCTTTAAAATTGGTTGGAGAATTTCATCTCTTCTATGATACACAATAATTACTATCATCAAGTAAGGTTGCAGTCATGCGCAAGATTGTTGTATAAAAAGATATTCAAGCAAAAAAAGCTTGATTCCAGAAAGCTCGGGCCCTTTTTCTGCAAGTAAACAGCTCTTATAATAAGGTATTTACTCGAACTACTTGCCTAATTGCCTTTTAAGTTCTTTATAAGAAAACATAATTGGTACGAATATTTTATAAGGCACCAGAAAAAATTAAACCATATAAGTAGATACTTTAACAACGGAATTTTTATAAGCTCCTCTAATATGCGAGATATTTGTTTGGCTGCGTTCATTAAAGATTTTATCTCTATTTTGCCAAGCGTAGGTAGTTAAGTCCAGCCCCCGATTCATTCCAAACATGCCTTCAATATGTTCGATGGCGATACAAAGAAAGAATCGACTTTCGTAGCATGCATTAATCGTACCAATTACGATCGCGTTCCGTCGATGGAAGGTAAGCTATCCTTTCAAATTAATTGAATTGATTAACCAATTGAATTTAACGTTATTTAGTTTTTATTTGCGTTACCTGTAGCCAGAGTAGCGATGCGAGAATCATCGGTGAACACCTAAGTAGGTACCAATAAGTTTAATTAAGATTGTTTCAATTGTTCAAATCGCAAGCTTTTAATTCAGAACTACATAGTTGATGAACCGTGTAGTCCGCGTGGACTAATGAAATGCGATCTTTTGATTTTTCTATAAGTAAACTGTACCTAGCCAAAAAATCAAAATCCACCAAAATTAAGATTATACATCAAATTTTCCAATTTTTATGAAATATAGCCTAATTTAGGCTTGTAGGCCCAAAGCTACGCTCAAGTTAGTTAGAAACCCCATGAAAATTCATCTCACAGTTTTGGAGAGCGTATTCAAACGGATAGATATTGACATCTATTAAAATACAAATATATCTAATTCACATAATTATAAATCTTGATATATTTTATTTCTATGTTAGGTACCAAGTGGGCTAGGTACATTTCCTCTGTGGGTACACATCACACTACATAATACTCTTATAATTTTGAAATATCATTTTGGGCACTCTATCCGAAAAATATTCAATAATAGGTATGATGTGAAATGTTGAAAATTATTCCGGTCGGTGGCTAGTAAGTAGGTAGGTACTATGCCGAGATAAATTACTCTACACATGAAATAAAATTATGTAGTACGTGTTCACCTTTAACCGGTAGACGTGTTCGGTCATCTGTCTTCTGTAAATTAGTCAAACCTATTCTTAGGCCAGAACCGCACTTGTTGAACGACGCGATATAACTACCTACCATCAGGTGAGATCGCAGCCAAGCGTTAGTCTATATATTTATAATAAAAATAAAAATTATCATGTGTTCGCATTGCAATGTAATTAAAATTAACTAATTTTTTCAATGCGGACTCTTTCTTTAGACTAAGGGCCTAGTTTGTCGAAGTTGACGTTTTAAAAGTTTTTGTATGGGCAATCTGTCAAAACGTCAAATTTATTCGTCAGTTCAAGTTTACTTTATGGTGGTGAAACAGGCCCTATGTACAATTATTAAATACCTAACAATATCTTATCCATTTTAGATTAGTGTGACGTGTTGGTGCGGATCACTTACCATCAGCTGAGATTGCGATCAAGGGCTATCTTGTCAATGAATACAAAAAATATTATGAACGTTTTTAACAAATTCGCACAAGATGCGGCGACCGTCATTATGATTATTATTATTATTGGTCGGGTTTTACAGAAACAGATTCAGTTTTCTTTAATTTTGATCTCTCACAGGGCGCAAAAAAATCTGTGGGTACGACAATTACCTATGCATAAAAACTTGATTTTGTTTTGATTGTAATCACCAAATTCCGTCAGAGATTCGAACCTGAAAAATTAAATTAGGCAAAAAAAATGTTGCTTCGGCAGCGTGGTGGCGAGCTGGTCGACATCGCCGCTCGATAAAATTCCGGCTGGCCATTTTATTTTAAGGCGCGCATTAACAGAGAGGTAATTAAGCATCGAAATGTCGCCGCCGTTCTGTACGGAGGCGTCGCCCTAAGTAATGGCCTCTACACAGGCTATATTAACGCGATTACACCGATAACTGCGAAATGTAAAAATACGAAATTCGTCGAAGCCTGCCCACCTGAATTACTTCAAGAAAAACTCTTATTCCTTATTTGGTAAAAGAATAAACAAATTTGCGGTAAACGTGGTTTATATATATATGTGGTTTTCAAAGGTCAATTGTCTGCTATACCTACTTATCGATCACTTGGGCTGACTGGGAGTTTGTACGGAGCTATGGAAAATTAAATGCAAATACTGAAGTCTGTAGAACATCAACTAATACAAGTTTAATAGAAGAAGCACTCAGTGATTGATGATGATGTAAAGTATTTAGATTTTAATAATTCATTAGGTGCTCAGGTTTAAATAAAGCGCTGAATTCTAAACCATCATTTTTTAAAATTTGATTTACAATTATAAATTGCATAATTGAATGAACTGGAGCTCAAATTATGTGTGGGATTTGCAAAATGTACCGAATTGGTTAGAAAGAAATATGACGTCAACACCCTGTAAACAATAGTTGTCAGACAATCACAAACACTGATCTCTATAGTTAATCTATGATTAACAAAAAATTAAAAAAAAAATTTAATTGTAATCCACCAAACCAGAAAAAATCTGTACCTACGACAACATGCGCCGCCCGCGCCGTACGAACGTCGTTTATACGTCGTCGTTTTTCAAGAATAGATGAAACACAGCAACAACAACATCAACACCTAGCGCCATTATACAAATTCTTTAAAAACATACTCGACCTACGTTTCGCTCCGACACCGGAGCATCATCAGTGTCGAATTATCATGGAATTCCGCAAAGTAACGCCTGCTTCCATCCGATAATGATGTAGTCGGCAGTGGATACAACAATATGTAGTTAAATTCAAATTGGCTGCATGTCCCACGACCTCTCGCGTGCCGTACGCGCGTGACGCCGCCGCGGAGGATGGAACCGTCACGAAACGCGCTGGCCTTCTCCGTACTCGCGACTGCCTATAGTTTGAACAATTATAGGCAATTGCATGACGGGCAGATAAGGTTCGTGGAATAGATAAGTATTTCTAAAGATTTTTTGCGTCACACGTTGTACTCGTACGGTAGACGTCAAAGTTGGTTGTAAAATTTTGGCTTGGCTTTGCACAAGTTGTCCCGTTCTGAATGACAGAATGAAAAATCCTCCGTAACTCCTTAAGTAAGGTCATACCTACCCCCTGCCTTGAGGAGGTCGGAAGTGATTCCGTCTTCTCCAGCACACAACACAAGTATTTAAGTAAGTAGGTATTTAGATTTTTATTTCAAAATGAGGATTGTTTAGGTCATAGTCTACCAGCCTGGCCGAACTGGTCAAGTGAGGATTCGAAGACTTCGCTTTTTCTTTTACAGCTCCAAAATATTTAAAAAATATTGGTCATGGTGAACGTAGCTAAATATATTCCATATGTGTATGTACGTATGTATGTAGGTACCGACTTATTGTATCCTCAACATCCTTTTCTTAGCTAAACTACGTACTTAAGTAAGTACATAAAGTCTTTGTTTAGCACGGATAATTAATCTTGAAGATAAGACGCGTAAAATTCACTTACACTATTTAAAAGATGGACACGATCTGTTTTAAATTTAAAAAAAAGTTCAGATCCAGATAGTGAGGTATCGTAGGTGCTATTTAGCTCTCGAGCCCCGACTTCGTGACTTACCGCTGCAATAAGAAATAAAACGCCCACGCGGCTTTAAAAATGTTAAGGGCCTGGAGAGACACGATATGTGACGGCAGTAACGCACGTTACGCATTGTAAATGCCTTCCTACCTTTATTCCTATTTCCTACTGATTTCAGTCCAGTACACAAAAAAAATTGGATCTACGACGGTCAACCGTGCGCCCATGTAACGCCACGAACGGACTGCGCGTTCTAGTGTACGCTTAGTCCAACAGTATTGAACACGCGTACAGGTGGATACGCGACGAAGTGCGAATCAAAGTATCAACTGGCGATGAATGGTTCATTATGGATGAGTACGCGTGGCCGCAGGTAAAAAGTGATCCAGGCACACTTGATACTAAGTAATATCACATTGCGACGCTATAAGTGCTAATAGCCTCGAAGTGAGATAATATAAGTATCTCATTGCGACGCTATAAGTGCTAATAGCCTCGAAGTGAGAATATAGGATACGTACGATTGTCAAAAGCATAGGATGAGATTCAAGCCTAAATTGAAAATTCATTTCCATCTTGCTTTTCTTTCCAAGCCTTGTACGTCTGTATTATTAATGTGTAATAGCTAAGTGGGTCTATATGGCAAACACCGCACTGCGGAACACAATAGAACGGGACGAATCGCACATCTTCATACTGTTCCTTAAAGTTTCCATAACCAGGAATCGCTAGGCGTCACATCTGTCCAACCCTTAAAAAAGTTAAAATAAATAAAATGCACACGTCTCGGCTTATCTGCGCTTGCGCATAGCGAGGACAGTGCAGGACGCACGTGCAGCCCTGTTTTTTTTTCTCTCTGTGAATAGGAGGGCTAGGTATTATAGACTATATACCTTAAATACAGCCTCGCCTATTTCTATAAGGTCTGTGCCACACACAATAGAAAATTGCATGTAATGTAAATTACATTAGAATTGGATCCTTTCGATCAAATAGTAATGGAGCTACGAATGATTTTTTGCACGGGTAGGTAGGTATAATTAAGTGTGACAAAGGCTGTCTTTTATCCCAAAACCAAAAGTCTTTTCGAAATTTTTAAAAATCTAACTCCATGTGGACGAAGTCGTGGGTAAAAGCGAATCACCTCACACTATCACACTAATATTATAAAAGCGAAAGTTTGTATGTGTGTGTGTGTGTATATTTGTTACTTCTTTACACCACAGCGAATGAACCGATTTAACTGAAAGAAATGGAGATAGCTCATACCTAGGATTAACACATAGGCTACGTTTTATCCTGAAAATTAACGAGTTTATCACGTCATGTTTCGAAACTACCATTAGTCCACCCAACACATCTCCGCACCGCTCCGCTTCAGTATGAGCGTCTCCTTAGTGGCGTGTGCCCGCGGCAGGTGCGAGCGAGCGGCGACCGGCCGGTGTGCGCGCGGTGCCCACGATGTGGCACGCATACACCCATATAGCACGGAACAAGTTACACTACACGCTACCATCAGTATATTCACTATTGTTCTATATACAATGTTGCACGTCTCTGGCAAGGACGTGAAAGAAGATATGTGGAAACATATCTCCCGTTTTCATTAACTCTGTTCAGCGGCTCCTTGCCGAAGACCGATGGTGCGAAGTCGCCGTGGTGGGAAAGCGTAGTATTAGCAGATTCTCACTAGGTGGATCGACAACATCAGACGAGTTATTTTATGTCTACTAAAATCTTTAGAAAGAACTTAAAATTCTTAGATAATCCATATATTATTTATTCATTTCTTTGTTTCCTCAAAACAACGTTCAAGACCCTTCAGTGTCCGCGTCACCTAAGAATGCCTGTATTTGAAGCGAAGCGGAGCGGAGACGCGCTGCGCAAACTAATCAAGGCATTGATACAAATAACGCGATAATTTTATCACGTCATGTTTCAAAACTACAGTTAATCCATCGAACACATCTCCGCACCGCTCTGCTTCAGTGTGAGCGTCTCCTTAGTGGCGTGTGCCCGCGGCAGGTGCGAGCGGCCGGCGACCAGCCGGTGTGCGCGCGGTGCCCACGATGTGGCACGCATACACCCATATAGCACGGAACAAGTTACACTACACGCTACCATCAGTATACTCACTATTGTTCTATATACAATGTTGCACGTCTCTGGCAACACATATCTCCCGTCATTAACTCTGTTCAGCGGCTCCTTGCCGAAGAGCGATGGTGCGAAGTCGCCGTGGTGGGAAAGCGTAGTATTAACAGATTCTCACTAGGTGGATCGACAACATCAGACGAGTTAAAAATTTATGTCTACTAAAATCTTTAGAAAGCACCTAAAATTCTTAGATGGTCCGTAAATTATTTATTCATTTCTTTGTTGCCTCAAAACAACATTCAAGACACTTCAGTGTCCGCGTCACCTGAGGATGCCTGTATTTGAAGCGAAGCGGAGCGGAGATGCGCTGCGCAAACTAATCAAGTCATTGATACAAATAACGCGATAATTTTATCACGTCATGTTTCAAAACTACAATTAATCCACCGAACACATCGCCGCACCGCTCCGCTTCAGTGTGAGCGTCTCCTTAGTGGCGTGTGCCCGCGGCAGGTGCGAGCGGCCGGCGACCAGCCGGTGTGCGCGCGGTGCCCACGATGTGGCACGCATACACCCATATAGCACGGAACAAGTTACACTACACGCCACCATCAGTATACTCGCTATTGTTCTATACAATGTAGCCACGACACATAAATAACCTGCACATGAGATCATAATTCCAAGACGGCTTAAGAGAAGCCGCCTTTATAGCCGTGCGGAAGATATTTTAACGATTAAACATTCGTACAACACAGTATAGGTACAAAATTTGTAGCTGCTTACCTACTTTGACTCCTTAGTAATATTATAAACGTGAAGGTATGTATGTTTGTCACACGTAAAAAGTCGCAAGCATAACAATTATGATCAATGTGGGTTATTTTAAAAATTAGAACGTTTGTATGGAGAAGAGGAACTAAATTGGGCAGATTCGTAACACTCAAACAATCTCTGACGCAAATCAAAAATTCCATAACATTTATTTCTTACTGCTGATGAAAGCTAGCTGATGCCCGCGACTTCGTCCGCGTGGATTTAGTTTTTAAAATCCCGCGGGAACTCTTTAATTTTCCGGAATAAAAAGCCGGGTAGTCTATGTCACTCTTCAGGTCCCCAACTATACCCATGCAAAAAATTGCGTCGATCCGTAGTTCTGTTGCAGCGTGATTTAAGAACAACCAACAAAGCAACAAACAAAGCCGTTCCGACAACGCAGAATAGGCTACCCGCTCAAACGCTGCCTGGGCAGAAAACCTCGTGGCGAAAAGCAGATCCGAAGTAAGCAAGGCACCGAGCTTGGATTATGCCAGCTCGGATTCCTGATTAAAATAAGTACTTAAGTAAAAGATAAGTCATTAATAAACAACTAGTAAACATCATTATACATTAGGGGGCAGGAAGAGCTTTTCACAAGGCTCTACCGGTGTATCGTCTCGACTCTCGTCACGCGAATTCACGGTTGGCCTGCACCGGTAACTGCATCCTGCGCGAAACAAGTCAGCTCTACAGATAATAGTGTTTTGCATTCAATGAAAATTATTTTATTAATTACTTATCAACCTCTTTTGAGACGTTCATTAATGTACGTTTCAGTTAGTTAATTCATTCTATTTGCAATCTGTCGAAAAGTTATTAGGGTTTCGATCCAAAGGGTGCCAGCGGGTCCCTATTACTAAGCTTCCGCTCCGTCCGTCCGTCTGTTAGCGGGCCGTATCTCACGAACCGTAGGTTGAAATTTTCACATAATTTGTACGTATTTCTATTGCCACTGTAAGTTGTAACAATAAATTATAAAAAAATTAAGTTAAAAATTAAAGAGCGTCTCTATACAATAAAGTTTTATTTTTGCTCGTCTGGTGTTAAATCTTGTAATGATGGTACGGAACCCTTCGTGTGTACTTCAAACTCGTACTTTTATGTAACTAGGAACGGACAGGATCTGTATGGACTGTGGAAACCAAGAAAATGATATTCCTCTAATCTAATAGTTAGGGGGCAACTACAAAGCAGTCTTGATGCCTGAACCCGTGATCTTACGGTGCACTTTAGGTTTAAGAATGCTGCATTTATTACATCATGCAAAAGGTGTGAATTTTCGCACTGTGCAGTGCAAGGCATAATTTTCACAGGTTTTATCACACCTGCGCAGTGATTTATATAAACGATCTGCAACTCGCAACATTCGCACAAAAGAAATTCCAAGATTATTATTACGCTTATGAGGGACTTAAAATTATTATTGATGCTTCCGCAATTCATCGCGAAATCCACGAAATGCCGTCATTTTAACGATTATTAACGTCTTGATAAAAACCCTCATTAAAAATAAATGTGGCATAAAGTGTGCACTAAGACGCATGCCGAAGACACTTCAATCCAATCCGGTTCGTACGAAACGACGACCTCCCGATGGTTTTTTTTCTCTGCGCAAAACTGTCTTATTTACGTTAATTAAGTGAAGTATAAGTTCGTGACTAGTTCGGTGGGAGAGCTGGCAATATCGAACAGAATCGTGACGGGCGTTTCTCCTGTTGTTCTGTCAGTCATCGGATCATATTTAGCTTCGCATTCTTGTAAGACGCGAATAATGAGTCTGTTTTGAGCTTTTTGCGCGATAAAAGCAATAACGTTATTATGTCAACGCGAAAGCTAACCACAAGAGGAATGATACACAAGAGCATTGTCACATTTAAAGTCGATATACAGTCCGTAAATCGACGCGTATATTTTTCTGACTTACATCGGGATTTACTTAGCTACCTACCTAGTTAGAGTATAGTACGCAGTAAGTACCTAACTACCTACTTACTAAGGTGGATCTTTAAGGTTTTTTATTATAAAATTATTTATTGCACTAATGGCTTCACGTGTGCTTAAGTAACGACATGTAATACACAAACAGGTAATTGCCATCTGAGTAGTTATAGGCAGTTGTTGATTTGTATTTCATTACATTGGTGGTTGGAAAAGTGCACGATGGTAACTGACGATGCAGTCTAAGATTCTTAGAGTCTTTTCATTTCGATTCGTAGATTCTTTTTAGTCTAAGGTTGTTCTTGTCATTGAATAAAAAAATATATCAGCAGCTTCTTTCAATAATCTCCAAAGAACTGTTAAATTAAATTACAGATAATAATGCTTCGAAAAATCGTTCAGTCAGCTTGCCCCTGCGATCATATTGCCATAATGGGAACATAGGCCTGTGCGGGGCAATATGTGACTTATGGGCGGCGGTACTCGTTCTTTATTACGGTTATTATTCGCCCGAAGCCCACACGAATTATGGAATAACGTACAGCAACTCTGAGAAACGAATAAACCTTTTTTATCCGCGCCATTTCACAGCGCGGCGTTACAATGATTGCTACATGTTTTATACCGTACTAGCTGTTGCCCGCGAGTACGACCGTATGGAGTTAGGTTTTTAAAATTCTCGTATGTTTTTCCGGCCTATGTTATTCTCCAGGTCCTCAACTATACCCATACTAAAATCACTTCGATCCGTTGCTACGTTGCTATGTTTCGAGCTCTGCTCTTAGTTGCTGCGTGATTGAAGGGCAATCCAACAAACAAATACACACAAATACTAATATTAAAAAATTTCACATATTTTAAAATATTAGTAAGAATGCGAAAGTGTATTTGTTTATTGGTGAAAATCAAACTCCAAACATACAGAAAACCAGTAACATTTGCGAAACAAGAAATGATTGGTGTATTTGCAAGCACGTAGCTAAGAGGTACAGATAGAGAGAACAAAAGTAAAGATAGAGAAAGATTTCACATTTTGACCCTAATTTTCTAATAAATTTAATTAAAATTGGGAGATGTAGAAGAGTGGGGGAGGGGGGAGCGTGACGTCAAAGATTCGAAAGGGATATTAGGTTTGTATGTGCGTAAATTCAATCGCAATTCTATTGTGAGCTAATGAGCTATTCAGGCTTCAAAATGAAGCACCTAGAAACATAAAACTTTTATAGCATTTTGTAATAAGTATTAATTTTTTATACTTAAAGCCTTAAGGGTGAGCAGTATCTATTGTTCAGCTTCATATGTACCAATTACTTTCATAATAAATTACGAGTATAATGTATAAAATAGTTTTGCTAATGTCAGATATAATGTATAATGACTTCTCTACACGATACCAACAAAGGTGAAGGATAGATTTGATCAGTTAAAAAACAAATAAAGGCAAATGCGAAAATAAGAAAAAGTACAGTACAGTAGAAAGTACACATTCATTATCAACTTACAAGCATATATACTACTACTTTCTTTACTTACGTACTTTCCGCTTATTATTTGGATGGGGAGAGGCAAGTATTAGTTCAGTTCAGCTTGACTAATATTCTTTAAAAAAAAGAAGATAAAAGAAAAGCCGAAACACATATTAAGCCTTCTTATTTAAAGAATCTGTGTATTTTGTTATTAAATAAAGCTTTTGTGTTGCAGAGTCGAGGTAGTAGATGTGTCAGAATAACTAATTCATACGTAGATAGCTATACCATTTAAATCGATTATATCCTTCTTTATATCCGTTTTTAGGATGCAAGATGGACATAATTACTACACAGTTAGATATTATTAGAGACCGGATTATATGCATTTGCATATTCGCATATGCATTTGCATATTTTAGCCATTTTCAGCGGTAATAGCATATTTTACCTAAGATCTAGTTATGATGCATATTATCGGTACATTTACAATATTTTTCACTCACTCTGCGTTCCGCCGCCGCCGCATTACCCCATAAACTTAAAGAAAAGTTTGAAAACATATTGAGCAATAACCCAGGTTTTCAAAGCTTGTGTCAAATTGATAGTTTCATTAATGGGACGGCAGAAATTTTGCCGGAAACTATAAGTGCCATAGCACCCAAGTTCAAATTCTGCCCAGTTACTTCAATGGATATGGAGCGAACCTTTTCTACTTACAAAAATATTCTAAATGACCATAGATACAATCTTACCACTGAAAATTTAGAAAAATATTTGATTGTTTACGTTTGCACAAATTCTAAATCATTTTAATATCATATAATGTTACTTACTGTACCTATTATCGCCTATCAAAAAATAATTTACTAATTGTATTCTGATTTTGAAATAAAAAAAATGAATACTTACTTTTCTATTTTTTAGGGATTCCTAAAATTTATCATTTAATTTTGCATATTCTGCCAGTTTTCGTGCATATTTCAAGCATTTTTCATGCATATTTGCATGCATATAACAAGCTTTTTATGTTGCATATAATCCGGTCTCTAGATATTATAATAGCTTATATATTTTTCCGGCTGAATCAAAAATCTTCTGTAGTTCCGTTGGTTGTAAAAATTGAAGGTAAGTATATTTTTGATATTAAACTAAGATCTGATTATTAAGTGTCTAGAGGAAGCATAATAAAATGTGAGTAGCCGCGAGCGAATATAAGAATAAGTACTTAAAGCATCTTGGCAGGAGTTCTGACTTTTTATAGTTTATACAAACTTTATGTCTGTAGTTTACGACTCTTTTAAAATTATTTTTCTTTATTATTAACTAACCGTAGGCCGTACCTATTACGAATATCTTCATACAACTCCTATAAGACTATGATTTTTTTGCAGGCTACTTGAAGGAGTAATAATACAATACCACATACCTATTTACCAATTTCGTTATAGCAACAAATATCCAGATATAGCGATATATTTTAATTATCTGCTATATAAACGATGCGTCTAACAATTTAATCTTACCTACCTAAGTAGATATATTTTCTCGTGAAGTCCTTCATATTTTATAAATTGTTTCCCCAGGATTTAAAACCTAAATTAACGCGGACTAGTACGGGAAAAAGCTGGTAATATTTATTTTCAGCCCTTTCTGGGTTTCCAGAAATCCAAATATCGACACCTTTCTAAAATCAGTGTAGGCGGTAATCTGTAGTCTGTACCATACAGAGAGTAGGTAGAGAATTAATATTAGCATAAAATACAGGCTACTCATGATTAACATGCAAGGCCTGTAATCCGATACAACCATTGCAGTATTTGTCGGCGCTAACGTGAAGCGGCGTGAAAGACGAACGTGACAGGCGGCGTGACGAGCGCGCGGCCGCGGACGTCACACGTGCATCGGACACGCCTCTCTGCGCACAGCGCTCTCGCCTCGCCGTGCGGACCTTAGTCATTTACAGTAACATTCATACAGAACAATAAATAATTAAGAAAAAATTATACCTACCTTATTGTCTGTAACTTGGTCTGTTTTCGAGGGGTTCTGGGTTCGAATCCAGGCACGTTTTTTGATATCACTTGCTTTAACGATGAAGGAAAATGTTGTGAGGAAATTGCGTCACACTTCTGCATAATGTTCTCAAAAACGTGTTGAACTGTGAAGTCTTCCAATTTGTATTGGCCAGCACGGCGTGGTAAACATGAGAGGTTTCTCACTAATATAAGTTAGTAATTTTATATATGACTAGCTTTTCCCCGCGGCTTCGCTCACGTTAAGTTCGATTTTTCAAACCCCTATTTTATCCCCTTAGGGCTGAAATTTTCAAAAATCCTTTCTTAGCGGTCACCTACATTATAATAGCTATCTGCATGCCAAATTGCAGCCTGATCCTTCTAGTGGTTTGAGCTATGCGTTGATAGATCAGTCAGTCAATCAGTCAGTCAATCAGTCAGTCACCTTTTACAATTCAGATTTTTTTAACCTTAAACGTGCTTCATCTGCGATAACCTTAAAAGTAGTAAAGTAAGTAAATATGTACCTATCAATAAAGAAGCGAAATAGAGCGATGCATTACCTTATTCAAAGCTTATGCCTACCACAAACAAATCAATCAGCATCGGCTGACTAGTAAAGTACCGTGAAAGGACTTTCACGGTACTTTACTTTACCTTACCTACCTTGAGTTGTTACCAACTTCGTTAATCATTCTTGTTGCGGTTTATATAGTTTTTTGACGACCTTCCTAGTGCCCCGGGCGGTGTGATAATAAATTATCAGCTAATCTGTTGTGGTCATATAATTGGACTTCGAGTTTGATCCCTGCATGGTAAGGACAAATTGGAATTTCTAATTTCTAAATAGAGATGTTGCCAACTAAATCAAACCAGCAACTCTTTATCAAAACGTGCGCATAGTAAGTAGAGCGCACGTGGAAGCTTGTTCAAAGAAGCCTAATTATCAATATGACGTCATACTGATTGCACATTTTAACCCCCGATGGAAAAATAGAGGTGGTGTTTGATGAGTGTATCTGTGTGTCTGTCTGTTTTCTCGTAGCTCCTTAACGAATGGTACTGCTTAGGTTACAGGATCTCGGGTACATCATACATAGTCCGGCCATACATTCACATGTCGGGGGTGTTTTTTACACTTGTATATTAATTAGTAGTAGTAGCAATAAAGAAGATGATAGTAAGTAGCTGATAGAATCGAAAAACACACATAAAACCTACATAAAGTCATAACTACGAAGTAGTTTAGTTTGATTACAAATTACAAATAATTAAAATCAGCCCGCAGGGCGGCTTTATTTCCACTGGACGCCTGACTTAGGCTGAAATCTATAGACTGCATTCAGCTCCGACTCAAGACAGAATTAAAACGAGACAGATATATATTATGTGTATTCGTATCTCGTTTTAACTGTATCTTAAGTCCAAGCTAAGTCAGAGCTCTATAGATCTCACCATAAGAGTCCTCAGGCACAACTCTACCTCGCGCACGATTATCCGAATAATTTTGACCACTTTATGTAGAACCCTGGCTTAAAGGACTTAAAGGGTCACCGCACACGGCGTTTAGACGCTTGAGTGGTTTGGCTTTTACAAGGCTTTTACTCGTTTTTGTGTACACTTCGCAGTTCGCCCACGAGGGAATGCGGCTGCCGTCTTTAGAGAGACAAGATTATTATTAACATAATGTTGGTGGCTTGAAGACTTTACTCCAATTAATTCTTCTAACTTTACTTTGTTCTCTTATCGTTTCTTCTACTATTCTAGCACTTGATTACGATCTTACCTGATGATAAGTAAAGATGCAGCCTAAGATGGTGCGCACTTGCCTAGAAGATGCCTATTCACTCTCGATTTAAAGATATCCAAGAAGGTAGTTGGAAAAACGGAAGTCGGAAGGGCATTCCAAAGACAACTCTCCGTCGCGGCGGCAATCCGGATGCTGTAGATCGCACTGTAATCCATTTAATCTCTTAAATTACATGCTTATTTATTCTTATAATGATATCTATAAGTATATTAGAATTATCTAACCACAAAAGAATCTTGCCTCTATTTCTATTACATATTCTGAAGACCTCCCTGGCGCAGTGGTGAGCGCTGTGGTCTTATAACTGGGAGGTCTCGGGTTCGATTCCCGGCGGTGGCAATTTAGGAATTTATAATTTCTAAATTGTATCTGGTCTGGTCTGGAGGCTTTGGCCATGGCTAGTTACCACCCTACCGTCAAAGACGTGCCGCCAAGCGATTTAGCGTTCCGGCACGATGGCGTGTAGAAACCAATTAGGGGTATGGGTTGAATTTACACTGCTATACTTACCCCTTCCAAGTTAGCTCGCTACCATCTTAGACTGCACGTCACTTACCATCAGGTGAGATCGCAGTCAAGGGCTATCTTGTCATCGAATAAAAAAAAAAACATTCGAATGTGTGGTCTGGCGTTTAAGCTAGATATACATTATATGCGATGCGTATTGCGGACGACGCGATGTAGAGCCGTGAACGTTTACCTCTAAAATTCAATAGCCCTCAAAATACTGGGCTTGATTGTGTTGTTTTAGACTCTTTGTATTGTTGCGAAGGACGAAGGCAACCAGTTCGGTTCGGTGTAATTTATGCGGGGTCGTGTGCGCCTCGCCTACCGCGTCGCGGATGAGTCGTGACGCGTTCTCTCGGTAATCAGATCCAGCCTTATTCACACCAGACCACGGTTTTTCATTTGCATTTTTTTTATTGGGTGTTAAGACAGTCCTTGACGGCGATCTCACGATGGCAAGTGACGATGCAGTTAAGTTGCTAGCGGCCTAACATGGAAGAGGTATTGCAGTGTACATTCAACCCGTACCCCTAATCTGTTTCTACACGCGATTGTGCTGGAACGCTAGATCGCTTGGCGGCTCTTTAATGGTAGAGTGGTAACTAGGCACGGCCAAAGCCTCCCACCAGATACATTTTAGAAGTTATAAATTTCCTAATTGCCCCTGCTAGGAATCGAACCCGAAACCTCCCAGTTACAACAACGATGACAACAATATAAGTATACGATGAACTTGAAAAACACTACCATACCATCTTCCAAGTTACCGTGTTACCGTCTTAGACGGTATCATCATTCATCACTTATCTTCAAGTGAGATCACCAGTCAAGGGTTATCTTGTTGTTATAGGGTTAAAAAAAGCCATATTCAGTACCGAGTATGTGTGTATGTGTGTGTGTGTGTCTGTGAGGACGAAGTCGCGGGCATCATTTAGTAGAATAATAAAAATAAATCTTCAAAAAATACATATCAACTGAAAACCATTGTTCTGTTCAGGAATTTAGGATTTATGGTGGAATAAAAAACTCCCATACATACAGGACCCTGAAAACATTAAGTACTTACCTACTCTTTTTTGGGCAGTTGTGTAAAATAAGGAAATAGATCTCTTTCAGAATAAATACTTTGTACGTGGAAGAGCATCCATAAGTGTTCTGATAAGAATGTTAAACATAAGGCTAGGTTGGTTGGAATTATTATCGGCGATTGCTCTCGTGTTATTAAACAGTAATGAATCAAGTCAAGTGATAATAAATTAATAATAAATAAAGCAAGCAGCACTAAGAGCGTAGGCTGTGTATTACTCTGGAGGCTGCAAGCTAAACTACGGATATTAATCAACACCATTTCGAATGGAAATGGAGCCGCAATGGCTTCGTGCGTAGAACAAACAAATTAATTTGGAATGTTTATTTATAGAATTACCTCATAAAAAAAGCTTTTATTTTTTCACCATATAATAATAGTGTTCTTGTTTATAAAATCTAAGGCATAAACATATAGCGTACCTTATTTTTATGACTTTCTCATATCTGAATATATAAAAGGTAAAGGTGACTGATTGACTGACTGACTGACTGATCTATCAACGTACAGCTCAAACCACTAGACGGATCGGGCTGAAATTTGACACAAATATAGGCAGCTACACAAGCAATCGCTAAGAAAGGATTTTTGAAAATTCAGCTGCTAAGGGGGTAAAATATGGGTTTGAAAAATCAAAGTTAACGTGAGCGAAGCCGTGGGCAAAAGCTAGTTTCCCAGTAACTCAGAAAAGTTACTGGGATCGAATCCTGGATCCTCCAAAAGGACCTGAAGTCTTTTAACCACTAGGCGACATAGCTTCACGTACAATCGTCCTTTCACGAGATACCTACTCAGGTGCAACTAACTCAATGCGTTCGGATTTTATTTTAACCAATGCACAACAATACAGCGGCTTGTGTGTGTTCTCAATGTTGGTCTACAAGTTATGTTAAGTTCCGAGTCACGAGAGTGCTGCGTGATGTCTAATGTCTGCGCTAATCGCGCGGCGGCACCGTCCCACGATTGGAAGCGGCGCGCGACCGCAACGACCTCGGCTGCGCGCCGCTTTTCTGACGCACACCTACAAGGGATACTCGGTCGACGAATATAATATTTTACTTGCTTGTTAGGTTTTTAAAAATCCCGCGGGAACTTCCCTTTTTCCGGGATAAAAGCTTACGTCACTCTTCAGGTCCTTAACTATACCTTATAAAAAACTCTTCAATTGATTGCTCGTTGCTGCGTGATTGATGGACAAACCAACATCTGAAGTTCTTTGGCCACATCTCCAGAAATGAAGGATCAATTGACCGGTTGGTAGTGCAGGGCCTGGTGGAGGGGAAAAGAGCGAGAGGACGAAGTCTGTCCATCGTGTGGGGGACCACACGATGGACAGACTTAATTAAAGCGGTGACCCAGACAACTGTGGTGGCGTGCTCCCGCAATGCCACAAACCGCCAAAAGTGGAGGAACATCGCGCGGGAGGCGGTGCGACACAAAAATAAGGAGACCGACGACGACTAATGTCGCATCATCTTAGCGGCCACGATCACTCTGTCAAGAGTGACAGATTGAGAAGAAGAAGAACTTATTCTACCTACTACAGAAGATTCCTCCTCTGTTACAAAACAAAGCTGTAAGTTATGCAGGTAGATTAGTGTGTAGTATAGCTTGTAGGCCTTGCAGCTTCCCTCGTGTATCGGAGAACTTTCGGTTCTGCGCTCGATCTCTTTCCGGTCGTGTCCAATTGCCGTCCAATATGTGTGAATGAATACAATTGTGTTTACGAACACACTTGTACAGTATGTATTAATATCACCAGTGCAGTTGGCCATTCTCCGCTTAATCGCTTTCGCCTTGGCCGAAATTCGGTCCGGAGGATTATTAATCGTGTATCTCCTGTGGCTGTGCTTCCGCTGGGCGCGGGCGGCGCGTGGCTGGGAACCGGCGGCGCGCGCGCGTTCTCACGGCCGGCCTGACCTGCCCCCACGCCCCGCGTCCCTCCGCCCGCGCCGCTGCATCGCGCGTTTCTCTCACCTTTGCCAGGGCTGCCTGCCCAGACTAGCGTTAGGTACCCTTTATTTCTCGTGAACTAGTGGGACTAGGGTAATTAGTGTCATAAATGGGTCATACAGAATTTTTCCGTCTCTTTTTGTTCCGTAATTTTATTTCACAAACTTTTACTTTTTTTTTCACAAGTCATTTTACTTTGTTTTCCTCAAGCCTTGCGCCGCCTGATGCCAGTAAGTAGACATAGCTAACGCGGCAACTTTAGAAAAGTTTCAGGGTGGAGTTTGCGTGCAAGAAATCGCAATGTATGGCTCACGTTTAGCATGTATTTCTCCAAATACCTACGCACTTGACTGTTTAACCTGTTGTCCGTGGAGTGATCGTCCAGAAGGCTAAAAGGCCAAGGACGTCTAGAAGTAAGCCTGGGATCCTAGATATTTGCTCGATTGGCTACGTTGGTCTGTCACGCCAGTGCACTCCAATATCTAGCACATGTCAATGCAATTAGTTTTTGTCTGTCTGTGATGTACATTCCGGACCTTATTCGTAAACAAAAGTTTACGGATATTCCCGTGATAGAGATAATCTGCTTCGCCCACAGATTTTACGAATTGGTTCAAAGATAACTGTCATGTTTATCTAATGAAGATGACAGAAAAGAGTGAGAAAAGATGGTAGGAATTGTGAGTTTCTTTCTTTACTCTACGCGGACGGAGTTGCGGGAAAAAGCTAGTTATATTATAAAGAGAATTATGACTCAAAAATCGGAATGTTTTTTATGTGCAGATGTTATTTTATATTAGTCAGCCCTGCAGTAAGTTCTAAACAACCGCCTCGGTGATTTATAGAGTCGCTGAATTCCGCTTCAATTAGCGGTAGATTAGTCGAATGCAGATAATACCTGCGTTATTAGAAAGCCTGACTGCCTCTAGACACGCTATTGAGGTAATATAAGAAGGAAAATTTTAAGACAAGTGCAATTTTAACTTGTAGTTACCAAGCTAATATCTTATATTCTTCTACAAAGTTAGCATTTATACCTACCTGTGCTTTTACTTAAGGTTAGATGGAAGTAATAGCTTGAAAGGGGTATCGCAGTTTTAATCAAATCCAAATCCCTATAGCGGTATAATAACCTTCTATACTAATAATCTTCTTCAATAATGCTTTGGTTTCCTTTTCGGGAACCTCCAACCTGATTAAAATTATTCGAAATTACCTACCCCTGCCGGGAATTGAAGCTGGTACCTCCCGTTTATATAAAGACTACGGCAGCAAGGAGGTATGCTTCAAAAGTATAAAATTTACCTACTTATGTTGTCAGAGTCATAATTAGCGATTAAGTCTCAAGAAGGGTGTTATCACTAGCAACACGCACTATATGAAAGTCTTCAAGCCCTCAGGGTCCTTAGGGATTTTATGAATTTATCTTAACGTTTCCCGAACTCTGCCTAGCCGAATATATCTAGTGGCGGATTTACACTTTTGCAGCCGGTAGGTTATTCAAAGCCGCCCCTACCGATATACCTACCTACTAAATTCACATATTTTATGCAAGATAAATTCTCAGACGAAGAATTTCTCGCTGGTGTCCAAAGAGCCATGCGAATTGCTATTCCAAGTTTGGTTAAACGATGCATGGCGGTCATGTCATATTTTATATGTCATCTGTCTTATACATTTTTTTGATCCCCTTGCCGCCCCTAAAATCTGCTACCCTAGGCTCCAGCCTAATACTGAGCCTGCTGGTAAATCTACAACTGTATATACCTACCTCCACAGATACTCTCTAAATCTGTGCCTACCTCACTTTCTTTCTTTCTATATATACAACTTATAGGTACTTGCAACTACAAACCTTTAGATAGTTGGTAGGTATATTACACCTACTTATTCCTTTACAAGTAGGTACGAGCAGCATGGAACATAATCTCCGCCGGCACAGCGCGATGCAATCTGTGTGCTTTACGAGGCGAGCCGCCGCGCGCCCAGCCTCTTACGATTATAACATAAAACACCCACAGAATGCGCATATCTGAACGTTTCAGTAATTTTATGCCGATTCCATTATACATGCTTATCTAAAACTTACGGCGCGCTTCATCGGCCTATGGCCTGCGTATACATACAGCGAATTTTGTCGTGCGTACTTTAAGTTGGTATGTTATTCACCTTAATCCCAACGTGTTCCGTATTTTAAATTGCAGTCTCGTCTTTCGACCAATGACTTGCAAGATCTTTACAGTACACGATCTTGTGCCGCTGGTATCCAGAGGCTGCTTGACTTATAGAATAGAATAAAATTGTTTATTATTTAAATAAACTTTTACAAAGTGCTTTTGAATTGTTAAATGAATCTACCAATAGGATACTAGGTGCTTACTACGAGTATTAGCTTATCAATGCAAATCAGTCTGAAATTTAAAAATTCCCTACTGAACATAGACCTTTTGGGAATTGGACACCCTATCACACGGTCCTCCACCCACCTACTTTATCTACTCACTATCAACTACCCCTTTTTTTAACCCCTGAAAATAAATGACCGTTGGATTTTCAAAAATCTTTTCTTAGCGCATGCTTAAATATCATAATAGCTAATGTACCTATACATTTCAGCCTGATCCGTCCCGTGGTTTGAACTGTGCGTTGATAGTCAGTCAGTCAGTCACCTTTTCATTTTATATACCTACCTATATTTAGATTAGGTTTAAATAATTTTTAACTACATATTTATAAGAGCTTAGGTTAATAATGACACTAGTTATTATGAGGAATTTCGAAGATACACTGGTGAAGATGCGGATGTTCAAGCTGGATGAGTTGGCGCGGACCCCTAAAACTTACTTTCGCCCTTTTATCGCACATCACCCGATGTGGGCTGTTTTACGATCTATCCGAGGAGAACTTTATTTCCAAGCTTTAATATTTTTCAAGTCGAAAAAAGGATTTATATTTTAAAGCAAGCATAATCTGTGGGATTTATTTGCGTTGGCATTTACGATACAACCTTTACAACTTTATTTGCTCTCGTTATTGTTGACGAGTGTGTTGATTGCTGTACCACGAGTTTATTCATACTTTGCAACATAGTGCCTATTTTAATTTAGAACAATTGAATAATATGAATGAAACTATAAGAAAAACAAGATAACTATAATAAGAAGGTTCTTTATACGCTGAGTAGAAACGTCAATAAATCATTTGTTGAACGCCGACCAAATCATAACTCTTGCATCCATGTCGTTGAATTACCATAGATAGAAGACTACAAGATTAAAATGTTAAACCTTTGCAACCTTCTAAGATTAATTATGTTTGAGCGTACGCTCGCGCTGTACCTAACCTTAGTTAGCGACCGCATTATCTGCTTTGCATATCCCGCCAGGCTCGTGCGCTCACACAAAAGATAAACAAAACAACAACGCCTCAAATTAAGCGAGATAACTCCGCAAAAACACGCTACCTGCGTGTGCCTTCCCTTCGGCCTTCGTTGAGAGGACACTCCGTGTGCATCTAACGAAAATGACGACGTCACCGACAGAGACAGCCTACAGCGATCACCAACGAAAAAGAGGAAGGGCAGAACAAATCCTCGCCAAGGAAAATAAGGGTTATGTCAAAAGCGGTCGGTAGCCGAAACAAGTTATTCAAATTCGGTGGCCGCCGGGACGCTACGCCTACGTGTGCCGGGAACGAGTCCCCATGCGAACGAAGAACTTTTTTTTCCATAAAATCAGTATCATTATAATACCGGTGAATTGAAATTAAAATGCCTGCACATATCATGCAAATCTTACACAATACGTATCGTGCTAATGTATGCGTGCGACCAATAAAGCAATCATCGAGATGGTCTGGCCAATTACGGCGTCGGCGGCTTATATTGGTTGGGTTCGAATTTTTATATTTAATTGATAATAACTCGCGACCCGGTGGCTCACAGCGTTTATGCAAAGGAGATGCTAATTCAATTTGCGCTGCGAGATAACTTCAACTTTACAACTACGCCGAGTTGCGAAAGGCTCGATAACTAACAATATTATTAATATTTTGAACTACTGCGAAAGGGATGAGTACTCGTACACGTACACTAGAATGCACCATGAGGACTTTACGTTCCTCGTAAGTTTTGAATCAAGAATAGGGAAACAGATTGAACTCACGTCAACGTCACGCTCGGTTTCCTGCATCGACGTAGTAAGCACTTCAATATTGCACATATTGAAGTGAATAAAAATATTATTTTGAGAAAACTTCATGCATAATATATCTACCTAGTCCCAAGAAAACTACTAACATTATTTCCTGAAGATGCGTCAAAAATAAAGTAAAGGCCTGTCGCAACAACCCTACTATCATTCTGACTCAGACGGTCTACTTAAAATAATAAAGAAAATATTATTCGGTCCGAAATAAGGTCGTCTCGGTCTATTTCGAAGCAGGTAGGTTATGGCAACTTCATTATGATGGTGGGCTCAACTCTCGGATGAATGAGTGCCGCGGCGAGCCACGCTGTGCATATAAATGAGCTGCTACAAAAACCCGAACCTACTAGGAACATGAGAAAATATTTATATTATGTATGTATGCATATTATTATATTATGTCTCTTCCTATAGGTAACGATCTTTGTTCTCGTAGAGGACTCATCCCCTAGCACTATTACTAATTGTGCAATATGTTAGAACGTTATGGTAGGTACATTATATACCTAGTTTAGTTACCATATGAGTTCAGTAACTGTAGCTGTCAGTTTGTGGAAGTGAAAGGAACAGTGTAAATTAAAACTTTAAAACACCCCCGACATGTGAATCTATGGCCGGAATATGAACCTAAGTATGATATACCCACATCCTGCTACCAGTTTGCTGCTCCATCATTAGATCCTCCTCCTCGATTCTCGATCATCATCTATCTAACACCTATTCATTTAGACCATTCTAAATTAGAATTTCTAATGAGCCCAAACACACTATATCTGCTGTAAGTTGCTGAGGAGTTGGGACCCTGCAGACTACTTGATGCTACAGCATCAGCTCAAAGTTGCCATGTCTTAGAAATAATCTGAAGTAATAGTACACCTAGAAATGAGCCGATGGTCTTCAAACGCCTGAACAGATCTTCATAAATTATAGCTCAATCACGTCAGCTTTCAAACAGAAAATGCCGCATCTATTCATTGGAGAGCTATAAGGGAACAGACTGACACACAGATACAAAAAAATTCACGTCAATCTTTTAACACCCGTCTATTTTTGTCGGGGTTTATTAAAAATAATCTCAATTGGACCATGTAGAGTCAATGTCAACAACTGATGCGATGTTCCGGTGTCAAACAGAAACATCTAGTGTCTTTTGGAGCAATATTGCATGTTGTAGCATAACAGATTTATGTATCTGATATTAGTGGGTTTTTCTTTCTGTTTGTCGAAACGATGTGTGATTTTTATAGGTAGTTAGACACTCCAGATTTCTGCTGATTTTCAAACATCAACAAAATTTTTAGTATAAAGGTGTAAGTAAAACATATTGCCAGCTGGAGTGCATACTCGACCTTTATGATATTATGTTCTTTTAGATCAATCTTTTCTACACTTTACCGTAATTTTAAATGAAGCAGGAGCAAATTATTACAGGATAGAAAAACCATCCATAAACTAAATAATGATTCTTGTATTTTACACGATGAAATTCGCAATTTACCCTCTGCTATCGGTATCAACGTTATTTAATGCGGCCGGCCAAAGTGAGAGGTGAAAAAAATAAGTGCCTCAAGAGCATTTTCGAAAATCGATTAAGGTAGACATGATTGAGGAGCTACGTTTTTGTACCTCTACGGGGTCTCTGTAACACTTTAAGTTAAAATGTTAGCATACAACGCCATAAAGCAATCGGCTGGTGAATAATTACATTAGCCCTGGTCCCTCCCATTGTACGCCATAACACCATAATTATTCCAATTCATATGAACTGTCATCTGACGTATAACATGCGTACATATTTTCGTAGTACAATGGAGTGTAGCGTCAACGTAGCGTAAAATTAATGCTGCGAATAATTCTGTATGTATGATTAATTGCGAGTTTTGGTCTGATAAAAATAAATTGGAATCGATTCATTTGCTTCTTTTATCAATGAGATGAGTTATTCTTTATTTTTAAATTCCAACCTCCACGCGTGATTCAAAGCCAGCATAATATTGGTACCTACTTAAGTATCCTCATACCACCAACGAAGGTCATACTGTTCAAGATTCTCATTTAAAAGTCAGTCTCAAAGAACTGGGGCGTATTTATGGGTAGAGCGGGTAGAGCTTTTGGGACATGACCGCAGGCTGTGGCAGTGGCAGCCTTTCAGACAGCTAAAATAAAAATCATTATATTTTCATAATCATCTGTCTCGAAGAATCCAACTTTCAGATTTGTTGTAAGTAACTTCATATAACATGAGTTAATTAATGGTCATGAAAGAGACACGTCAAATTGGACCTTTTACTTTGTGGCAACCAGTTCAACTTCTTTTAGTTGATTTTTTTTTTCTGTAAAAACTTCACTTTTAACTTTTTAACCTTCAGTTTGGTAGAACTTCATTTTATTACATACAGCCATCATACAGCATACATAAATGGAAACCTGATAGTAGGTAGGATAGGATATTCATGAAATAAAAGAAAAACAATAGAGCATCGTAAAGCAATTTGGTAGATAACATAAGTAATATTTATTTCATCCAATAAATTAAGCCTCCTGGTAGATCCCATTTATTAATATGACGACTTTATTAGAGTACATAAATTGGAATTTTTGCCATGTTATTTATAGCTCTCGTATGTTTTCAGTGCGTTTTAATTACGAAATCAATAATCGAATTGCGAATGCAATAAAATTGATTGTACCTCGATAAGGGAGTATCGGAACACTTGCATCGCAGCGTTCAATTTTAATTATAATTAATTCTATTAGGTTTTAAACGTGTTTCTTTCAAGTAAGATTTCATGTTATTAATCGCGATGCGAATGTCTATTTATATGAATGAAAAAAATAAATGTACTATTAGTTGATTAATTTACACCTACCCGTACAGGTACAACACAAAGTTTTAACAGCTGTTTATGTATTTAGTTTACATGACAATGTTTCCTTTGCAACTAAGTTAAAAAACGAAACCATAAATTCACCAAGTTTGTTAACAATTAAAAGAACGTAGTTACTTAAGTACTTTTGCTTTATAAGTACACGAGTACATAATTTGTAGAGCAGTAAAAATGCGATGGGCGTCCATTTATGTTTGTTTATAATTGTACGCAAAATTAATTATCCTATAAGTATTTCCTTAGCACATGCTCGAGGTTGACAACACGTTTTACTGCTCATATTCATGCAAAGTAACTGTTTGGCGACTATTATATTGCAGTTGTCGTCGCGTAACAAAAAGACTGCCGTTGGTCGTTCGCCTCGCGGTCATTAAAAACGCATCAGCATCCGATAAATAATTTTATTAAATGTCGATTCACACCTTTGCTTCGGCCCGAGCGTGCCTAATGGAGCGGACCTTGGACATGTTTTACGACTGCTTAGTTTGTCGTTGTTATTGTAAGAATTTGTATGTTTAGAAAATAAAAACTCGCCGCCCCGGCTAAGCGGTAGGTAGGTGCCTTTTTATGGTCGGCCATTTGAGATGTGCCGCCGTGATTATTATTTATTTTTGGATCCAATAGAGCCTCAGTCGGTCTATGGAGTTTCATTTTTTTTTTTTTTAATAAAGAATATTAGTCAAGCTGGAGTTGATTAATATCCTCCCATCCCCTCCAAATAAGCAGAAAGCTTGTGGAGTGGGTACGACAATAGTGCAATGGTGTGGGGTATAAACCTGCGACCTTTCAGTTTTCAGTCCGCACCTTTAACCGTTGGGCTATTGAGGCTTAAAATTTGTGTTTTTCATTTTTATTAGACATACCTACGAATTAAGAACCCCAGATCTGCAGTTCACGAACTGATTGCAGATGGATGAGAATAGAAAATAATAAAAAAAAATATAATTTCATCAAAAGTGTTTAAATATCTACATTTGAAGAGCGAAACAATTGTTGGGCGATTTCCGAGAAATGTGAGTCGGATTAAAAAATGAAAAAAAAAAAATTGCATTTGGTAAGTATGAATCTACCTAAGATTCAAGTACTTCCAGTAGGCGTATTTCGTCTGAGTGGATTTGTGGTCACGATCCATCATTCCAATTTGATTGAAAAATCGTGACCAGCAGCCGTCATTAGCGCAGTCTTTATAAACGCGAAACAAAAAACAGTGAATTAGACAGTCAATCAAAGATGTAAACTTTTCTTTATCAGTAGCAAGCTTGGATGTAGCAAGATTAAAATCCCTACTGATCCCTAGTTAATATTAAAAATGTGACAGTGTGTTTCTTCTACGTTGGTTTGTTCTTCAATTATGCAGCATCGGAGTTGATTTTTCAAACGGGTATATAGCTGAAAACCTGGAAATGTGTCATAGGCCGTAGGGCATAGTTTTATTCTGGAAAAACATGAGATTCTGGCGGGATTTCCACGCGGTTGACTGCGGATGACGAGGTCCCGGATTCGATTCCCGCGTCGGGCCAAAAGTATGTATTGGGTTTTTCTGTCAAGAAATTCTCAGTAGGTACCTACTAGCCTGGAGTTAAAAAGTCGGCGGTTAGTCACAGTTACGAGGGTGACCCCAGTATCTCGAGGAGCACGCAAAGCCTTCGGTCCTGCGCCTGATCTCTCTCCGGTCGTGTCGAATTTGACGTCCCATCGGACTATGAGAGTAAGGAATAGAGAGTGCACCTGTGTTTGCGCACACACTTGTGCACTATAACAACTCCAGCGCAGAAGGCTTATCTCTGTGGAGACCGGATTCGGTCGGGAGGACATATTTATATTATTTTATGTTCATAATCTTCAAACTGCACTTAAGAGATCAGTGAATCATAAAAACAAACAACCGGTGGATGATCTCCCACGAAAAAACTCAGCCGACGCAAGTGGCATCAATGTTAAATATTTGACAACCGCTTAGTGCTGTAGCCCGAGTAGTGCTTCGCTTACACAAAGCCACATTGAGCTGTCGGCGTAAATCTCTGAGCCGTCAAGGTTCTCGCCGCGGTGGTCCCATCCTGCCTCGTGGCTGCCTCACGATAAGGGTATGGACAAAACCAACGCGTGACCGCTGCGACGCGAAAAGACTACAGCGCGGCGACACTTCTAAAGCCACATTGAGCTGTCGTCGTACCTAAATCTCTGAGCCGTTAAGGTTCTCGCCGCGGTGGTCCCATCTTGCCTCGTGGCTGCCTCACGGTACGGGTATGGACAAAACCAACGCGTGACCGCTGCGACGCGAAAAGACTACAGCGCGGCGACACTTCTAAAGCCACATTGAGCTGTCGTCGTACCTAAATCTCTGAGCCGTCAAGGTTCTCGCCGCGGTGGTCCCATCCTGCCTCGTGGCTGTCTCACGGTAAGGGTATGGACAAACGGCGACACGTCTAAAGCCACATTGAACTGACGCCGGCGGCATTAAGTAATTTGTTCGTTATAAGAGTCATCGATAACGCTTACGTCATCATTAATACATTTGTATGTTGTAACGTTCGTATAGATGCTTTACGGTGTCGAATTGGTGACTGCTACATAGTTACATGTTACTGGTTAGTGCGGCGGCAACTACGCTCTATCCCTGCAATGAACAGGTACGCTCTGCAGAAATCACAATGAAGTTCTTTAACTGTAGGTACCTTATAGGTACGTGATATTGCAGTCGCGCGTCGCTTCGGTCACGCGTTGTTTCTGTCCAGGGCCTTAAAGTAGGTAGATACCTGTAGGATTGTAGATACGTACGTCAACGATGTATGAGGTTTGAAATAAGAACAGATAACAATCTCGTCTGAACAAGCGGTTCCTGATCACTGTAATGAAGGGTTGAAAAAACTTTAGTAATTGCAATGAAATGATGACATTTTAATAATTATCTACTCGTATTAATAGAAGCGGTGATAACCAAGTGAATAAGACTACTTTCTCCAAGAAAGGTTGAGCTATGGATGTTACTCTACCTACAAAATTACAAAGTTTTTTTTAAGAATAATTTATAGGTATAAATAGCCAAGCTGAAGTTGACTAATATCCTGCTATCCCCTCCAAATAAGCGTAAAGCTTGTCCTAGGAGTGGGTATGACAATAGTGCACCCCCACCCGGGTTCGAACCTGCAACCTTTCAGTTTTCAGTCCGCACTTTGGGCTATTGAGGATTAATTTATGTTCTACAAAGACGTAGCAATGAGAGAGAGACCTAGTATTAAATAACATCTCAATTAAGTTCGGCCATAACTCTTTACATGCCAATTCAGAACTCATTCGGTTGAATAGCCAGTAATTAAAGTAGTAATTACAGTTCAAAATTACGTTATTATAAACGCAATGAGTGTTTGTAACGTTCGGACACCGACGTGAAGTAATTAAATGGTAATAAACTAAAGTAATAGCGTATTGAGCATCTTCATTAGACGCGTTTACACGCTACGAAAGCTTTACCTTCACCGTACTTGTTGCGCAATTACGCAATCAACAGATCAACGTGTAATCAGTGCCATAGACAATTATCTGGATAGTCAGTATTATTATCACTTTTTAGGATTTCGTACCCAAAGAGTGTCAACGGGACCCATTAATAAGCCTCCTCTGTCCGTCTGTCCATCTGCCAGCTGGCTGTATCTCATGAACCGTAATTGTTAGATGCTTGAAATTTTCAGTCACAGAATCTGTGAGAAAGAGAGAGACTTTTTCGGTGTTTTTTGCTCGACCTTACCAATCGCTGATACGATTGTATGGAACCCTACATGTGCGAGTCCGAGTCGCACTTGGCCGCTTTTTTTAACAATCACATATCACCTGGAGTTTGCCTAAGAAGCCTAAATTCAGTGGTAACTAGGGAAATGCAATGAACCAAACACTCTGTAATTTGAACCTTACTGTACATTTTGTGCGATAAAAGCTTCAAACAAAAGCTATTTTACAATAATAAGTGGTCGAGGCGAAAGTAGACAATCTATGATACGGTAGAAGTAGAAAATCTATGACACGGTCTGTGTGCAGCGTCCGCATAGATTGCGATACGGTCAGTGGTGCGCGGGCGCTAAGACAGATTCGATTTGTACGTTTTATGTAGCGCTAACAATTTGTTGTGAGGAGGCCCACGCTATGGCCCGGGTTCACCATACTTTTTTAATCTTTGATTAGGTTTTTTTTTATAAAATTCATTTGTATATATCCACGATTTAATGATCATTAATCTCAATATACAACTCTCAGGCATGCAGATTTCCTCACGATGTTTTATTTCACGATTGTTGCATCTAAGCTTATTAAACGGCCTGACGTGATTTATTTTTTTGAAAACGACTGTGACAACGGTTACAAAAGATAGTGACGGTTTTAAACATTATACTACATGACATAATGGTTTAGAATTCCGAATTACAGCTTTATGCTCAATTACCACTGCGCTTTATGGTCACACTTTATGAAGGTATATTTTCTTATTTTATGTTAAACTCGATGTTAACAAGCGGTTAACAGTGTGCTGTGTGACCGTGTGCGTTAACAGGACACAATCTATCAGTGGCATCGATTCAATTAGCAGTAGAACAATGGAAACGCCGCGGCGGGAAACGTTCCCGCGAAGAGCCGCTCGACCGTGCCACGGCGCCCACGGCATCGCATCAAACCAATTAGAAAATGGGAACAAAAGCCTTTTTTTGTCTATAGAAATTTAAGCTACCTAAAAACAATAGCTTAAATTAATAATAGCTTTTCTTACGCTCGAATTGTGAAAATAATAATTTTAATTATTTGTAAACAAAGCTCGCAAACGTAGAAGTATACCTCTAGATAATTCCACAAAGTCAAGAAAATCTACACTGTTATAAATCCGATATAGGCCCTTTGGCGGATACAGTTATTAATGATTAGGTTTCGAATGGCCATATATTATTCAGGGCTGAAATAAATTGAGATATCTGACTGGGCATTGATTGAGAATGACGCAGTTTGATTAATTATAGACTAATAATAACTTGCAATAAATTGTTTCACACCTATACCCACTCACTATGGCCGGTCTACAATCATCTGTCGATTGCTTCAGTGTACCGGCCTCTGATTGGCTGAATTTATGGCGTTCTTGCTGCATCATCAAATATGGTTGAGCGAAGCAATGGTTGGATCATGCGTCATGCTCGTGAACGGGTGCCACCAACGGGAATGGGTCTGCTTTGACTGCCCGTCTTGACATGCGTTGGATTGGTGTACCTACGTATGTATTTTTGCATTTTTGAAGCTTTATTGTGGAAGCACTGTATACATAGCATAGCTTTGTAAAAAAAAAAATTTTTTTTTGAAAAGAGCAACTGCTGAGTTTCTTGCCGGCTCTTCTCAGCAGAATCTGCATTCCGAACCGGTGGTAGATTTGTGACTTATCATAAGAGCTATGAGTTAGCCTATATGAAATAAATAAATTTTGAATTTGAATTTGAATCAATGCATTTTAACCAATAGCGGGAGGGTACCAGCCAATCAGAGGCCATTGCGATTATTACACTGATGTAATAATTTTTAGAGAATCAACACACTGAGCTTTAGGTTCCTAATACAGAATATTTGCTGGCAAGTCTTTTAGAAGTCAAATGATACTACTTGCACCAACCTGCTTAATTTGCTTCTTTCTAAACCTGTCCTTATCTTGTTAACTCTGAAATATTTTTTATTCGATGAAAAGATAGTCATTGACTGCGATCTCACCTGATGGTAAGGGACGATGCAATCTAAGATGGTAGCGGGCTAATTTGGAAGGGGTATGGCAGTGTACAATATACATTCAACTCATACCCCTAATCTGTTTGTACCTACACGCTATCGTGCTGGAACTCTAAATCACTTGGCGGCACTCTTTAACGGTAGGGTGTTAACTAGTCACGACCAAAGCCTCCCAGCAGGCCAGACCAGACACATTTCAGAAATTATAAATTCCCAAATTGCCCTCGCCGGGAATCGAACGCGAGAACCCCCAGTTATAAGATCACAACGCTCAACACTGCGCCGGGAGGTCGTCAAATAGGTGACCGATTAATTCACAAAAAACAAATAACAAAGTGTCATTCCACAAACAACGTTTGGCAAAATTATGAATCATTTATTGATCATTATAAAACTTCTGGTTCCACAAATAATTCGCTTGACAAAACAAATTACTAGACAAATTGTGATTTCATAAAATAATATTTGACAAACAATTGATTTTTTAATTGTGTTAATGAGTAAAACAACATGTAGCATATTTTTTTTTTGATAAAATGAACTGTTCAAAGCTGTGGCGGGAGCTGCGCTTCGCTGTAAATTAAATGGGCTACGCCAGAACCGAATTGACCAACCCCGACTCCACGTAGTCTTGTCTGCCCTACCCCTAGAGTGTTTTTATGAAGCGCGAAGCCAGAAGCTCGCGAAGGAGGTCCTGAATGAAGCGAGCCTATGAGGCCGAGTGGAGCGAAGGGGGGAGGTGGCGAGCGAAGCGAGCCGGCGACCTCCGTAGCGAAACGAAGGTCGAGTAGGCGAAGCTGAATGAAGGGGCGACGGAGCGAGTCTTCTGGCGTAGCCCATTGCATTTCTAAACGGCCCTGTTTTTGATAACAGCCAGCCGTAATGTAATACGGCGGATTATACAATCCGACTGCGACAGATAAATAATAATAAACTTTTTCCTATCGCTTTCCGTATTGCTTTGTTATTAGTTTTGTTTATCAAATAACAAATAATTTACCATCTACTATTTTGTAAAATTGCGAATTTGGAAAAAGAATTATTTGGTGAAATAATAAATTTTAAAATGATATTTTAACATCCAGCACATTTGCAAAATAAAACATTTGCAAATAGAATATTTGTAAAATGATCTTTTGTGAAATGATTAGTTTGTGGAATACGACGTTTGTGATTTGATTAGCTTTTAAAACGTTTTTTGGGAAATGATCATTTGTTTAACGTTTTTTGTTAATCATTAGTGAACCCGTCAAATAATATAATCGTCGTCTGAAATAATCTTGCCAAAAAGTACGAAATTAACACATATAGGTAACTCCGGAAAGTCAAAAGTGTGCGTCCGTTATCGAACTCGCGACTCTCGGTACAGCAGACCGGAGTCCTAACCACTGGGCTGTCACTGGTCTGAGCAGGCATTAGAGCAGTGCTAAAAATAACCTTACATAAATAGTCCAAGTTGCGGGCGAATTGAATTAAAATAAATTGTTTATTTTTATTCACAAAGCGCATGTTCATGCCATTATGCCTTGAAACAAAATAAGTTAAGTGAAACTAGGATTTTTTCGTAGAGAGTTCCGTAGCAAATAGTTCTAGGTGTATTTTCTATTTTTTATTTATTTTAATGTATAATAATTACAATCATATCAACCAATTGCCGGCCCTCTACCGAAACTTTCAATTTACATGAATATAGGAACTAGGTGATGCCCGCGACTTCATCCGCGTGGATTTAGTTTTTAAAATCTCGCGAGAACTCTTTGATTTTCCAAATTTCAGCCAAATCGGTTCATTCATTATGACGTGAAGGAGTAACAAACACTCACATGCAAACTTTCGCCTTTATAATATTAGTGTGATGTGATGGAAATCTCTACCCTTTGTCGGTCTAGTATTAGTTTCGGCCCACCGCGCTGGCTAAATGCGGATTAAACAAATTTCACACACATTCACACAAAACTTGTGATGCATTCTCAGGCTGTCAACCACGCAGGTTTCTTCGTGTAATTTTCCTTCACCGACAAAGTGATATACATATTTTATTTGAGTAATTGCTTAAACACACAACTAAGTACAAAAAATTACTTAGCTGTAGAAATTAAGACATTACTTATACTACTCCTACAGTGGTAGATTCATCGACGATTCAAAAGCACTTGTAAAAGTTTATTTGAATAAAAAATATTTCTATTCTATTCTATTCTACGCTATAAATGTATTAAATGAAGATTTGGTTTTATGAAAATGTTATTCTTTAGCCATTTCACTAGGGAGCCCTAAAATGTTTGTATAATCCGACATGTGCATTAATGAGTTATCTTAGTCCGGCTTAACATTTCAATTAAGATGATTAAGGAATTAAACATAATGGGCGAACAGGCGCTGATTACGGTGGTTTAGCAAAAGAAAAAGAAAACAACTGCTAGCATTTAGGGCTTTGAACGACCTGTCCAGTATTTATTATGTTTATGTTTACTTTTATGTGAAAGCGTTTTATACTGTAAGGTTTCTGTGTCTCTAGTCTCTACCTACTCTTCTAAAGTTAAATACCTTAGAAGATGGCTACCATACTATGAATTTTTTGGGTATCGTTGCGAATTATGCTACAGTTTACAGCTGTTACAGTTTTCAGTTTTGAATTTGGAACTTACGAAATTCTGCAATACTTTTTTAAATTTTATTGTACAACATTTAATGTTTTTTTTTTTTTTTATTCTACGCCAAGATAGCCTTTGACTGCGATCTCACCCGATGGTAAGTGACGATGCAGTCTAAGATGGTAGCGGGCTATTTTGGAAGGGAAGGGGTATAGCAGTGTAAATTCAACCCATACCCCTAATCGGTTTCTACACGCCATCGTGGTGGTAACTAGCCACGGCCAAAGCCTCCCACCAGACAAAAATGAATTAATGTGGTGCAAAATGAAGCTAAACCATTTTAATACCTTTGGATGTACGACATCACGTTAAGTGCAAGAAAGAATTAAGAAGACCCCTCCCTGCTGAGGTTTTTTTATTTTTATTCGATGACAAGATGTCCTTGACTGCAATCTCACCTGATGGTAAGTTACAATGCAGTCTAAGATGGTAGCGGGCTAACTTGAAAGGGGTATGGCAGTGTACTATACCCCTAATCGGTTTCTACACGCCATCGTGCCGGAACGCTAAATTGCTTGGTGATACGTCTTTGACGGACTTTGGTCTTCTCACCAATGTGATGAGTTTAGGCCATAGTCCATCACGCTGGCCAAATGCGAACTAGCAACTTCACGATACCTTTAAGAATATCATGGAGAATATAATTATATATAATACATACTCTCAGGCACGCAGGTTTCCTCACGACTTTTTCCTTGATCCGTAAAGCAAGTGATTTTTAACTAAACTCCGAAAAGGAGGCCAAAGTTTTAACTGCTTTTCATCATTTAAATAGGTTAAAAATAAAACTGAACAGTCGAACACCCATTTTGATGGCCAAACAGGCATGTTTGTCTGCAGGCATCTCATTAAAGTGACATGAAAACGAGATACATATACGGCAATCGGTAAAGGGATAGCTTGTTATACATTGTGCAGTGGCTTCGTTACATACACACTGACTGTAATTGGAAGGAACAAACGCATCTATATACGGATATTGACCAAAAACTTACGCAAAAACGCGCGTCATTTACCTATAGCTACGAGTATAAATAAAAATATAAATGTAGTAGTAAGTATCATCATCATCTCAAATCTTCAGCTCACTACTAAACACAGTTCTCCTGTCAGAATAAGAAGGGTTTTAGGCCATAGTCAACCACGTTGGTCATGTTCAGAGTGCCACACTTCACAAGTTCACGCAGGAGTTGAATTTGAGTGAGGAGAAATCACATGCATACAGGATTGTTTAAAAAAGGATTGTTTGTTTTTGTTGTGAATAGGTAGGTGTAAGTAAAAAATAATAAATCTATTGTAAAGTATAATACATATTTTAGATTTTATAACAGAAAAGTTGTAAGCCATGTAAAAAAATGTTTAAGAAACGCTGGTCTACTCGAAACGCCAGCGGGTTTTCCATATGCGATGACATTGCGAACTCGATGCGAACAAAGAATGATACAAGAAATAATTACGCCCATTGATCGTAGCTCATTAAAATGGACCAATGACTGTCTTGGACGTCGAACACAAAAGGAGAATGCGAGGTAGGCGCAATTCGCTCCGGCGCCGCTGCCTGCCCTTTCTTATTGATATAATTCGAGTTAGCCACCGCTGAATTCAATTAGACAACCCGTTACTTCGGTATTTTTCAATTGAATTAACTTTCGATCCCATTATTGATCTTGTAATGCAACTTAACCGAATTCAACTGTCTCATTTACCATCTGAATGGAAAAGATAATGGGACATTGCGCATTAATTTGTTCGTTGTCAATAAACTGGATTATAGGAGCCGAGGGCTTAAATAGAACGACATTAATAATGTAGGTCTATACTCTATAGCATGTCTATGAACGTGTTTGTTGTCTACTATTGGAACACAGCTAAATAACGATTTCTCTATCTCTCCACATTAAAGTACAGGCGATGTTGTCAAAGATGATTTCTCCCAACCGAGGAAGATTTGTAGTGTCCTACAATTGTTTTATAAAATGTGCTTATCTCAATTTAAACATTTTTGACTTAAACTGATAACTTATAAGACGCTGCTGTAAAGGACGATGCATGTAAGGATACCGCATGTTAGTCCGATTTGTGTACCACCGAATGCACTTACTTAGTAAGATCATTTTGCTAGCTAGGTTGACAAAAGTGGAGACGGCTTCTTTAGAATTATTATATATTTACTCATCCTTGAAAACGATTTGTAAAGTCTTCTTTTAGATAAGTGAACAGTTTGAGATGCAACAATATAATACCAGAATAAATATTAATAAATGATTTTTTGAAATTTTTTGATTATATTTTTTTTTCGCTGTTAACCGCATTGTTACGAGGACGAAAATAATAATAAGTTTTCAATAGTTATTATCCTTTTCCTTTAGATTTCCTCAATCTGCAGAGGCGAGAAAGTGGATTAATGCTGTACTTTTTACGAAAGATCCGGGTTAGAGACCATCAAATTATTCTTATTATGCTTTTTATTTGATGTTCTATTTTTATTTGGATTAGTGTAAAATAAAAAATATTTCTTTTTTTTTTTATTTATTTTACTAAAAATAATATAGTGCTATTATACTGAATATTATAAGTAAAAACTTTGGATGGGTATAATGCGGTGTTGAATTACAAAGTTGTAAATAATGTGTTTTATTTTAAAGTATACTTGCTTAAATTTTAATGCGCATTATTGAATTACATTAATTATTGAAAATTTTGAAGTTAAATTTTTACTGGCATTAGGAGACTATAAAATGAACATAAACGTGAAATACGTGACAGAACGCATAAGATTTACATAGTCATGAAATGCAATAAAAAATATTTAATAATTTAATCATAAAATTAAAAAGCCGCTATCTGTAGTTTTGAGCCGGGAGTCGGGACAGCATGTGTCACGATAACATACGTCAAGAACAATGAAGCATTTGAATAATTGTTGAAGTATGAAGTACTGAATTCTTATTTTTTCTTCTGTGATCGAAGTGTATTCCTTCTTAAGTTTTAATATGACGTCATCAAAAAACTTGTTGAATGAAATCAAAATTGTATAGATACAAGTACCGTTAGTAGATGCCTTAGAATAATTGAGAAAAAGATTTTAAAATACGCCTCAGGTAAGTACTATAATTTTTAAAGAAGATTTGAATAAGTGGATTCTTAAGTAGCAAGAAACTATTTCTGCTCTGTCATCGCCATCAGTATCAGTTCCTGAATGTTTATAATCAAAGGTTCCCTGCGTCGCGGCATGCACGGTGGCACTCCTCCGCGATATTTCACCTTTTTAATGGCAACTTTATCGCTACCATCGCTTTATGTGAACGCTGTAATAAGCCCCTTCATGTCGTTATTAATTTTATACCTGTTTTAACCATGTTTTAGCAGCGTATGGCGCTTAAAGGGTTGATACTGTCGTTCACTTGCCGTGTTTCAGCGGAACCTTCTCACTTTAATGACCGCCATTATGCGTATGATATACTAGAAGCGAGCATAAAACGGTGTAGCAATTTACGACTATTTAGAGAGAAACAACTTTTTTTTACTCTATTTTCATCTTTATTCATCATACTAGCTGATTCCCGCGACTTAGTCCACATGGAAAAAGTTTAGAGGGACTTGCTACTATCCGCGAGAAGTTATGTCCTCTATCTCCATTAATAGTAGGTATACAATCTATACTTTTAATATTTATAGTAAAAAAAGCATTATCAAATTCGGTTTAGATTTGACGAAGTTATGGAGCAAAATCAACAAAAACTTTCATACCATTCCGGATAAACCTTATTGTTTATCAGGCTAAAAAGTATTCTATATGTATATTGACCCAGAGTATCAGCTACAAACATACCCATTTAAATCCGTTCAGTAGTTTTCGCGTGATGCGCGCACAGACAGACAGACAAAAAATTAAAAAAAAAAAATTGTTTTCTTCACTGTATCATAATTAGCTTCATTATTTAAATGAAGATATATTTTGGTGGTCGGGGTGCGTGTAGCCTAATTGTGACATCGCTTACTAAACAATCACGATAGTTAAGCAACTTTGACACCGGTCGTTAACTGGATAGGTGATCGACGTTGGGTGTCCGGACTTTGCACTTCAATACCTTAGAAAACAAGGAGCCATCGATCGCGGTCATTACCGCTAACATCCGGTAAATTACCGGATAATTACCGGCGGTAATAACCGTTAGACCTAAGAGACGTCTCATGTGGAAGGTTCCGAGAACCCACCGCATTATTACCCCAAGATTCCTACGATTATATGAATAATGGAAAGGGGTCACGACTCTAAAAATGAGGAATGCGATGCAGAGATAGAAATAATATTTTTGTTTGCAATTTATTACGTACGTACTGTTGTAATTAATTTTAGTAATGGTTTTAATTAAGGTACCCAACGATAACTACCAGCCACCAACGTATGAAAACGTCTTTCTCGTCGATTATATTGGAGGCCTATTAAGACAAATAATAAAGCTGCTATTAATAATTTCTTCTTGGTAATTGTAGTTCAATACAAAAAGATCAACAACATCTAGCCCATCTATACGATACATCGTTATAGGGTTGTCAACCGTGCTGATATTAGCAGGATATATGTCTCGATTACAATCATGATAGTATCTCATTCTCATGTCCTGCCAAGTGGATTGGAATCAAACCTGCTTTTAGATCGTTGTTATTCATCGCATGCGGGTGTCGGACGTTGAGCTAATGTTACTTAAGTGGAGTTGGAGAGCGATTTTTCTTTCTGAATTCTTTTAAATATTTGTTTCGCTGGCTCAGTGATCCACAAAGAATCTTGGCTGACACTCAAAGCTGCCACTCATGTCTGTCCTGCGCCGCTTCACGCCAATCGGATCTTTTGAAGGGCTTGCAGGTCTTTACTCGCTTCGTCCAACCATTGATATCTGGGTTGTCCAACTGGGCATTTTGCTATTGGATTATTCAAGTATGCTCTTCTTACAGCACAATCCTCTCCCATTAACTCCAGGTGCCTAAGGTTTTAAATACTTCAGTGTGCTGTATCTAATTAGGGTTATAAATGAAGTGATTTTTATTAATAGATTCCCAAAATGTTATTGGTCTTAGGTGGTTCCGAGAATTAGTTTTTCAAAGTTTGCAAACCTAAGTAGGCGTATAATATCTCTATAAGCCACGGCTATTAGCACAAATTAACAGTGGCATCGTATTAGTATTCGCCTCAATCGACGTCCGGGCAATTGGCAGTGCAATTACGGATTCTCATCACCTCGCCAAAACAGAACCGATCACGTCCTTGTCGGCAGTAAAAAGTGGTAATGTTAGTTCGTAGGATGGACAAGAGGTCCGGGTACTTTTTGTGTATCTCGTATCAATGGAAAGCTGAATGGAGGCGGCGGTGCAAAAAGCGGCGTGCCGCGTGTCGCCATTAGTATGTGCGGCGGGAGACCAGCGTGAGCATTAATTTATTGGCAGAAATGTATTGAATAATGCACGCACAGCGGCCGCGACGCAGTTTCGGAGAGAGCACGCGCTCGCTTTCCGTTTGCGTCCACTTCAAACTTAGCGGTACGGCTCCTGACAGGTTATTTTGTAATTTAAGATTTTCACTAAATGTTCCTGGAATATGTTAACATTTCCTCAATCTTGCATTATGTACCTACCACATTCATTAGTTAGGTCACGCTATACCTACAACGCGAACTTATAAATTTTTTTAGGGTTCCGTACCTTAATGGTAACCAACGGAACCCTATTACTAAGCCCCCGCTGTCCGTCCATCCAGCTGTATCTCATGATCCGTAATTGTTGTAAAATCCGTGAGTGTTGAAATTTTCAGAGAATGTGTATTTCTGTTGGCGCTATAACAATAAATATAAAAATAAATTAAAAATTAAAGGGGGCTCCCCTCCTAGAAACGTGTTTTTTTCGACGTTTTTTAGTACGGAACCTTTCGTATGCGGTTTAGAAATACCTAACATAATATATGTAAAAATTTTAATAGGACTTATTTACACTTCAGTTATTACACCCGGTAGGTCTCACTTTGCATGTACGCTCCTCAACTGACAGGGAGTGGATTGACAATGAACTCTCATTAAAGTCAACTCCTCGCCGAGTCAATGCCGTATGGAATAATCTTTTATTTCTTGCTTTTTACACAATACAATGTTCGTGCACTGGGCCTTCCAACTTCCTGTATAGGATACAGGTACATATTAATTTTGTTCGTTTACATGCTTAAGAATTTCCGAAGAGTTTTCTTATTTCGTCGGATAAGTAGGTACCTATATTGGATTCTGAGAAAAGTACTCGTATTTTAATGATGGTTCCAACAATTTCGACATTAACTTTGTGTTTACTTATGTGTTCATTCAGTTGTTTATTAATGTTGAAGTTATAAATCATAACCCGTAATATTATCTTGATTAGGTTAGGCTGTGTGTGAATGAGAATAGGGCTGCAAGATGGTGCAAAATGGTGTCCTACCAACTAAATAGCTTAACCCTTTCCCTGTCCCATGAATCACATGTGAGCATGGTTATTGTTTAACTATTGTGTCTGTTGTCTGGACAGAACGATCGCTTAGCCTTTGCTTTAGCCTAATAGGTACCTACAAACACGCAATACATGACAAGTGACAAACTGAAACAGTCAGGAGGTCTTCCTCGTATATTTCTTAATCAATGCATCGATCAGTACTCACCTACAGCCCAGGGGGACCAACGAAATTTATGGTGATTTTGTTACAAGCCGTTGCCATTTTTTGACATGACACTGACGAATGTGCACATTACGGATCTGTTGAAGTCCACACCTCTTGTACAGGCTGGGCGTTGCTTACTTTCGACATTGCTTGATGGAAAAATGCGATGCGATTGAAGTGTAGTTAAGAACCTACCTCGTACCTACCTATAATAACTAGGTAGGGAGGTGCTACCCGTGACTTTCGTCCACATGGATTTAAGATTTTTAAATTCACCGAACCCACCTTAGTGCTTCTAGTAACATAGGCTACTTTTATCCCGGAAAATCAAAGAGTTCTCGCGGGATTTTAAGAACTAAATCCACGCAGACGAAGTCGCGGGCATCAGCTAGTAAGAGTAATAAGCATGATAATTCTTATAAGTTTTGGGAAGGAGTTTTGTAGTTTTTAGCACAATTAGTGCAATCGCTTAACTTCAAATAGTAAACCTGTTGTTAATGTACTTGAGTGCCTAAGTAACTATTTGTACCTTATTATTGTAAGGATAATCAGCAAAAAGTTCGGTACGGAGAAAGAATAAATTAGTCAATAGAAAAAGTAACTTTGTAGCTTCTTAGGATCCTGTAAGTTGAAACTTGTAGCAACAGCAGTCTTGCAGAGTAATTATATGAAGGTAACATACCAACGACATCATCTTGTGTATCTATATTCAGCACAATGAGAATCGGAATCTTCAGGATTGCAATGACCCGAGACATTCAAGACCTTCGATCAATAAAATGTATAAGATAAGCTGTCCCATCCAAAATATAATTACTACGCGAAATATATAAAAATCTAAGGCCAAAATCAATGAATTATTTTAATGCATAGAAAGCAAGTTTCTAATAAAATTCCGCTCCAAACGTAGATTAAATACAAATGATGAATGTGTGAGTGCCTTGTAATTATTTTCTGTGCTGGTACTGATAATTACGTAAATGATTGTTATTACGATGAATTATTACACCCTTTCACAGCACAGTAAGACATTTTTTAATAATTTTCTGCGAGATAGTCGTACTAACGCGACGATAGTCGGCCTTTAAAAGCTTACTACAAATGGCATCATAATATCATGTCACCGCGTCGATTTGCATTATAGTACGATGGAAAATTTACATTTTCCTTCAAACTTTCTTAAACTTTATTAATTAGGTAGGTACTAGTTGGTGCCCGCAACCGCATGTAATTATTTCCCGGAGTAAAAAGTAGGTAGCTGTCTTAGATTAATTATACATAGATAGTAAGTCTCTAACAAAATTCCGCTCGAAACGTAAGCTTCAAAACAACCACAACAATGTGTGGGTTCATGTAATTACATTCACCGATACGCACTTGTGTGCGTGAGTCATGCCACAAGCGGAAGGATTGGAAAGAAATTCTCCCTAGATGTAGGGAAAACTCATCTTCCGATTTAGCCTTATAGTCCAGTCAAAACAAGGTTTAACCTCTGGAAAATTGCGAAAGTTTTGAAACTTTGCACATCGAATTATGGGTCCCTAGGGATGAATATACCAAAAGTCCTCATGCGTACGAGACGAGCTCTAGCGGCAATTAGCGGAAACAGGACCCTTTTTTTGGTTTTTTGTTAATATCTCGAGAACCTTTGGTCAGAGGTAAAAGTTTACTAGTACATAATTAAAGCTTATTAAATTTGCAACAATAATGATTATATCCATTTTTCTTGAATTCCTAATAATTACCGAGTTTTAGGCCACTAAAAGATAGCTTTTTCGAAAAATCACGCTAGCGGCGCCTGGTACAATATGGCATTTGTAATAATATTTGCCAATCATGGTTTATCATTTTTTTTTGGGTACCAAGGGTGATTCAGAAAATAAACTTCACAGTTATGTACAAAAAAAAGACATATTGTTTATTAAACAACTAGCTTTTGCCCGCGGCTTCGCTCACGTCAAGTAAAATTTTTCAAACCCCTATTTTACCCGTTGTACCCCCTTAGGGGTCGAATTTTCAAAAATCTTTTCGTAGAGGATAATTACGGCCTAATAGCTACCTGTATGCCAAATTTCAGCCTGATCCGTCCAGTGGTTTAAGCTGTGCGTGGATAGATCAGTCAGTAAGTCTGTCACCTTTGCGTTTTAAATATTTAGATGAAATACAGTAACAATAAAAAATGCTATCAACGCACAGCTTAAACCACTGGACGGATCAGGCTGAAATTTGGCATACAGGTAGCTATTAGGCCGTAGTTATCCTCTACGAAAGGATTTTTAAACATTCGACCCCTAAGGGGGTACAACGGGTAAAATAGGGGTTTGAAAAATTTAACTTAACGTGAGCGAAGCCGCGGGCAAAAGCTAGTTGTTTAATAAACAATATGTCTTTTTTTTGTACATAACTGTGAAGTTTATTTTCTGAATCACCCTTGGTACCCAAAAAAAATGATAAACCATGATTGGCAAATATTATTACAAATGCCATATTGTACCAGGCGCCGCTAGCGTGATTTTTCGAAAAAGCTATCTTTTAGTGGCCTAAAACTCGGTAATTATTAGGAATTCAAGAAAAATGTATATAATCATTATTATTGCAAATTTAATAAGCTTCAATTATGTAGTAGTAAACTTTTACCTCTGACCAAAGGTTCTCGAGATATTAACAAAAAACCAAAAAAAGGGTCCTGTTTCCGCTAATTGCCGCTAGAGCTCGCCTCGTACGCATGAGGACTTTTGGTATATTCATCCCTAGGGACCCATAATTCGATGTGCAAAGTTTCAAAACTTTCGCAATTTTCCAGAGGTTGGGTCATTTTTTGAGGTTTTTTGACTGGACTATTAAGCGGCAATTTTATAAATATACTAGCTGTTGCCCGTGACTTCGTCCGCGTCAATTTTTGTTATTATGATTGCGATTAAGAAGTTTTTAAAAGAATATTTTAAATACGGATAATTTTCCCTGTTTTTGCAACATTTTTGACAACACTTATGCTTCGCTCCTATTGGTCGCAGCGTGATGTTATATAGCCTAAAGCCTTCCTCGATAAATGAACTATCCAACACAATAAGAATTTTTCAATTCGAAACAGTAGTTCCTGAGATTAGCGCGTTCAAACAAACAAACTCTTCAGCTGTATAATATTAGTATAGATAAATAAATAAAATTGATGTTTCTGTTTGTAATTTTTTAATGAAGTCTAACTCACTAGCTTTTGCCCGCGACTTCACTCACGTTAAGTTCGATTTTTCAAACCCCTTAGGGGTTAAATTTTTAAAAATCCTTTCTTAACAGATGCCCACGTCATAATAGCTATCCACGTCATAATAGTCATAACATTTCCTTTAATATAATATTTAGATGTCATTCAAACAGAATAGAATAATTTGTATTCAAATAAACTTTTACAAAGTGCTTTCGAATAGTCAAATGAATCTACCATTTACAATTTTTTTCTAGAGTAGGTACCACTTGGTCATCCTAATAATTAATATTTGGTCACCCTAGTAATACATAAATGAACTAATGTGAATCGGGATTAAAAACAACAGGTACTTAGAATGAGAAAAAAAAGTTACGGGGTAAAATATTTCTCCTAGAGCTAGCAACATTTTCATTGCGATAGGGTCTGTGATACCTACGATTTATTTTTATGTTGTGAAGAATGTTTTACTCAAAAATGTAAGTTTTTTGGAAGTACTTACTTCTGAAATGTGATGTTTAAATGTTTTTGTTTTTTATGTGATGAATTATTACATCCTTTCACAGCACAGTACGGCATTTTTTAATATTTTTGTGCGAGCTCGTCCTAGTAAGACTCGACCTTGAACACTAAAGCGACGATAGGCGTGCGGATATGATTTAATATCCCTAAAAATGGCTTATAATCGCGTCAACTACTGCGCTTCTAGGTATAAATATTCTAGGGTAGCTGTCGTCATTCTCCGGAGCGCAAACTGTGCCACTTTTCGCCAAGATCGATTCAGCGGAAAATTACCTATTTATTTGTATAAATAAACATTTGTGACTACACAAGTATTAAATGCACATTTGACAAGTTTTAAATGCACATTTCGGCATCGTGAGACGTGTTCACAATATTATAAATATAGCATAAACTACCTAATGGTTCACATTGACCTTCTCACTGAAAATAGGTTCGCAAACGTGGATGAGAACTTATTTTAGACGGATACGTTCTGACGACTACCAGCATCTCCAGTACATTATCAATCGAAGGCCGAGAGGCAGCCGGTCGCGCAAAAACCTGCATACACCCATTGCTGACCAGTTATTTGTCAAAAATAAAAATTATACCGAGATTATTATTTCAAGTCGCCCGGCATCCGCTGCAGCGATACAGGCGATAAAGCGACAATAAAATACATAAATAATTCATACCGGGGACGCGAGTATTGATTCGTAAGAACGTGTCTCAAATGTTTTATTGCCGCTTGTATTAATAAATGGGGCAGATGTGCCCCGTTGTTCTTGCTGCGTCCCGGTTGGCAGTTCAATTAATAAAAATCAAATAACTCCCATCTGGGATGCATACAAATTAAATATCGAATGGAATCGCTCGAAGGGAAAACATTGAAGAATTTGTATCGACTTCATAATCGCCGTCTTGCAAAAAATTAGTATTGTTTCTTCTCGTTTGGTGGTCTTACGAATTTGAATTAAGTGAGATGTTCAATTACGTATGGCTAGTGGTAGATAACGACTAAGAACTAGCATACATAATTAATTTTCTGCCAGTTACTATGATGATTTATAAAGGAAAAGCTGCTGGGTATCTAACCTGTGTTTCCTGGTAAATTCATACTAATATTATTTCAAATTAATCCTTAATTAGGTTGTCATTTGTATAGGGACAGCAAGTCCAGTGTTAGTCACAGATTAAAGATAGAGGTCAGTGCCTCATGATCTACGATCGAAAAAGAACCAAAAAGTCATTCAGGTTCATACAACTACTTAGCTATTTGTATACGTATATTCAACTGCAACAAACAGATATAATAGCGAGTACAAAAAGTAGCAGAACACGCATTAATTTATTATGAATGCAATCTAAAAAAATATATAAAAGTATTTTGGTATTCAGCGTTGTAGCGACAAGTCCAGCTCTTGTTGGTGACACGCAAAAACAATGACGGCCACAAGAAAACTAGTAGCCGCGAGCTCACCGACAGCCAATAAGCAGATAGGTTTAAGGTGAGCTACTTTGGAGGCGGATCCAAGTTTAAAGTTTTTTGTAAGTGCTAGTAAAGAATATTATGAAAATATTCAGTAAACTTGTAGGTACCACTTACTCATTATGTTTTTTTATTGCGAGATAAGCTTGCGCTTGAAAACAATCAGGCTTGATGGCAAGCAATGATGCGGTTTACCTTGGAACGCGCTTGCTTAGAAGATGCCTATTCAATCTTGCCTTGATGGTACTTCCTCAAGTCTGAATACGTAGCGTTTCACACCTTAGCGACTCGTTTCAAAAAGATTGAACTAAAGCATTTCGTGCGAGAAAGTCGGATGCCTACCACCTAAGGATACCAACACTGACTTATTAGCTATCAGTTCATTATAGGCATTCATATAAAAACTGCAAGAATACTGTCCGTCTTTGTCCTTACTCTTTAAAAATGTAGGTCCAAGCTCTAGATGACTTAATTTGATGCTGTTTAGGTTCACTTTTTTATTTTCAAAGCATCTAGCGTAGGTATAGCCTAGATTTTTTTTTATTACTTACCTAGGTATATGTATATAAAAATAATTTAACTAACGACAACGATTGAATAAGTTTAATTGAGTCTACTATTTCTAAGTGTAAATAATAAAAATAAATAGTACGTCAATTAAACTCATTTACCTACCAAGCTACGCAATTTATAAACGTATGAGCATCCATCAAACGAGCGATTATAAGTAGAGATGAAAGCCGCCGCGGCACGAAGATTTGCCCCACAAAATGTCAACGCGGGCCCGCGCCGACAAAGCCGCGCCGGGCAGCGGGCATGCGCGGCCCGCCACGGTTATTTCGAAATAATCGGTTAATTGCGCACCCTTAACGAGTCAGGGAAAATGATTGCCTCGTTGCTTGCACTTTTTTCGACAATTTTTATGCACTGGCAACATTTTTGTATATAAAAATTCTTTCTTAATCTAAAAGGATAATTTTAGGCTCGCGGCTTGTCCCTATTTCTGTATACAGGAAAAATGACCGGTTAACAGCGAGTTTTTCTTAAAATGATAGCAAAAACAGATTATGTAATGGTTTATAATCTTGTTTAAAGAAAATCATCAAAGCTCAGATGCATAACTACTTTTTCCTTAGCTGTCTTAAAAGATAAACAGGAGGTTTCGCGTTTCTCCGAAACGTTTTCAGTTTGTTTACCTTTAAGGACATCTAAGCAAAAATAGAACCATAAACTTAACAAAAAACAAAATAATAAACTTTAGATTTTGAGTAAACAGTAAATGGAAATGCCTAGGCTTTCGTCCTGAAGGCGTACTGAAAAATGGAGAAACTTTAAGAAATCAGTAAATGTAAATTTTTTCAGTTGGTAAATAAAGGCTATATACCTAAATTATTTATCATTATAAGGAAAAATAGATTATAGTGATCTTGATGTAAGCTAGGATACGAACTACTACTTTACTAGTAATAAACTTACCATATCGTTGCTGCAAACTCATAAAATTGCATTAATCGAATCGGATTAGTACTTTAGCGTATAATACTCATTAATTGGTTGTTCCGTGCCGTAAGCGCGCATAAACTGCAACGAAACTGCCTGCCCACCTTACGAAAGCGATATGAATATTCAATATTGCATATCTGTAGAGGCAATGAGTTCTCATTTCTTGATAAACATTGAAATTTGCAAGCGTTTCCATGTCGGACCACACACGGCGCGGCGCGTTTGAGCTGCCCACGATATTGCGCGATATTTTTACGGTTCGCCGCTCACCTGTGACGACACCCACGTGAATATCATCAAAGGAGTTTACGATTTTGCGCAAAAATTTAATTAAACTTACTATAACTATTTATTTTATGATCCTACCTACTAAGTTACAGTCAACGCCTTTAACAAGAAACAATTGGTCTTTTTATTCTACTTTTTGCCCGCATTTTTAAAAATCCTAGTTTATTAAAAAAAACGATAGAAAAAAAGCATAGGTACCTAATCAAGTAAGTAAGTAAGTCCTCTTGAAGTCTTGACTAATCATGCGGCTTCTCTAAATGCTATCGTGCTTTTAGGGTTAGTTCAACATAAATATCTAGTAGTATCGTGATGATGTTCTGTTGACATCTATTATCTTCTTCCATATATTATACGTCTTCAACTCTTAACGTCATCTATTCACGTCTTCCATATAAATTTCCATTTTTTGTAGGTATATCAATTATCATAGTTGCAACAGAGTTACAGTGCCCGAGCAGTTACTATTTTTTTCAGTCGCACTAAGAATTATGAGCCGTGTACGTCGTAAACACTGAAATTAATTGCAATGCAAATGTATCCGGTAGCAAAGTGTTGATGAGAAATATAATAAAATGTTTCAAGCCGTTCGCACATTTTTCCATTGGACCGTATTCCGCACGCACGATCATTTTGTGGGGTTTTATGCTTTTAACCGTTTATACATTTAGTCTAAATGACAGGAAATCCCAATAAGAAGAGGGTTATCTAATCCATAGTCCACAATGCTGGCCAATTGTGAATTAGCAGATTTCACACATCTCCGAGAATCTCAGGTGTGCGGGTTTCGTCGCGATTTTTCCTACACCATTGAAGCATTGCACATACATAAATATAGAAATGTCACATACATTTAATTGCTTAAACACACATAATTCAGAAAAGTCAGAGGTGCGTGCCCAGGGTCGAACTTGTGACTCCCGAATACGAGACCATAGTTCTAAACATTAAACTGTCACTGCTTCATATTTACATACTAGGAAATAAACATAGCACTAGTGACGTTGACTGCTGATTGCTGAACTTCTAAATAAAAATAAAGACTCGTGCGGCGTATACCTATGTAAACTACTGAAAATATTTAGGAACATGTGCGATTAGCTTTATTTGTACATTCAAAGTCATAATCTCTTAAAGCCATACCAACCGCGGGATCAAGATAATTAACCCGCCGTTTTAGATCCATTGATAAAGGTTAACTGTTCACTAAAACGTGCTAAACCATGGAGATACGCGAGAATTTATACTTCCCTAGATGTGAAAGATAAACATAGTTCAATATATTAATTATGCAGATCACGATGAAAAACGACGAAGTTCCATTTCGAGTTAGTCACCTTCCTTTCTTAAATTTTTTTAAGTTGAGTTTTATGTTTGTGCTCATTAATATGCAAAGTTCACGTGACATTTTGTCGCTTCTTGCGACAGAAACAACGCAAAGAAACAGAAGCAACTCGATCTTTACGTGCTACCATGTATACAGTAGATATATTGATGCCTTCACATCACACTGACGATATCTTTTCCAATTTGGGTCTGGTCTATTCATAGCATTAGTTAGTACATAATTAATACTGTAATACTATGTATATGATTCATACCCATTGACTGGAAATTATACCTTTATTAATGAATTACTCATAGTAGCGTGGAACACGTCACTATTCTTCTTTTGTGATACCCACTTACTCTATGCTACCGCATAATAAATATTTTCATTAGGGCTTGGGACACATCTGAGATAATTTCGCGCGCGCGATTTTCTGCTAGTTTTTAAAATAATAAAATCTCTCTCTGTATCGTATTCCTCATTGCTGAGGGTCGTCACCCCTTTCCATTATCATATAATGGTAGGAGTTTTCTTAGGATATATTAACAATAAGGAGGAGAATCTTTAGGTGTGAGAACGACAAAGTGCAACAGATTGGCCGTCGGAATTCACGACCTGCACTTCCAGCAGTGAGAAAGAAATCTTACCCAAGCTTGATAACAACAAAAATTCGTATTGTAAAAGGTGCTACTTATAGTAAAATAAATAGGTAGATAGATACATTTGAACCCGAAGAAAGTGAATTAACTCCTTCTTTTCACAATGCAACAAACGGCACATTGTGTGGCCATTGAATTTGTCGACGTCACAGGCTTCCTTCCTTTGTGCGCTCAACCAATGAATGGGATGACAGGAGCTGCTCTGGCTATGGAGCGTGGGAGGTTGATATGAAAGGCTTACCGTGGGAAGGTACAAATCGTACTTGTAGGTATGTAAGTTGAGTACGTAGTTACCTATATTATATCAAAAATTAACTGATGCCCGCAACTTCAGGTGTGATAAGGTTTTTGGCAACTCTCTAATTTTGAGGCATAGAAATATGGTCTATGTATTAATCTATCTTCATTCCAAATTCCAGCCAAATCCATCCAGTAGCTTTTGGGTGAAAGAGTAAGAAACATACATACACACATACACATACAAACTTGCGCCTTTATAATATTAGTGTGATTAAATGCTATAGAACCGAGCAATAAATAACATTTAATTTTCAAAAGTTAAAGTATAGAGTTCGTCTCATTAGCGAACTTTATACTCTGACGGTATACGGTTCAATTTGTTACATATTTATCGTATCCGCTCTTATCCCAAGCTTTATGCTTATTTGGCGGGAAAACTTTCAAAAGAACGAACGAAATTGTATGAAGCAAATGACAACAATGTAAAAAGGGTGACAAAAATCAATGATTATTTTTATTCTTGGTTTTATATAAAGAACCCATTTAACTCAACCGCGCTATGATTAAGCAATTTCGCAATGTACCTACCTACCTAACCAATACATCAATTCTCCCCACTTGCATCCGGAACACAGCGTCGTTCGATTGTGACTTCATTTATCCTCCAAGTAATGAATGCAATCATAATTTAGCGTAATGGGATACATTTGGTAATGTTCATAAATTGCAGCGATGTACATTGTACGTTGCCTCATTATGCCCGCATTATTTCCGCGTGTCTTCCTGGTACGTGAACAACTCACTTTAAAAAAAGTTTAATTGCCCCCAATTGCATTAAGTTGATTACTAGGAGGGTTGATTATCTTTGAAAACAAATATCAGCTGTGGCAATGTCTGGATGTAATTGCTAATGAGGGTTTAAGGCGTTTAAAAACTAACCTAATTTCAAAAAGTATCCAGCCAAGTGTGAGTTATCAAAGGCTCGATCGGTCAAAGGTATGCCCATACAGAAGACATCAACGCGCTATTATTTTTTAAAATAGGTTCTTGTGGTTAAGGCTGTTTAAGGTCAGGTATGTTGACTATTATATGGAAATAATTGATTAAATCATCCCTAATCCTTCTTAACTATTTATGTATTGAAATCTATCTACATATGAAACAGTAGGTATCGTGATTCGTAGAAAAAAGCACAGATACCGAATACCGATGGATCCAGAGATTTGAAGTTTAAAGGAAATATTCCTTTATTAATCTAAAGGTAGTGCACCTCTGGTAGCCCAAGGAATTTTTTCCTATTATTTCCTAAGTAGAAATTCCCTGAAGGGGTGACAAGAGGTGGTAAAATTTGTATGTAGAAAAATTTATTACTGAGTTTCTTGCCGGCTCTTCTCAGCAGAATCTGCATTCCGAACCGGTGTTAGTCTCGACGTGTCATAAGAGCCACAGATTGGCCTACATAAAACAAATAATTTTGTTTTTTTTTACCTAAATCTTTGACCTAAATCTACGCAGGTGTAGTTGTTGGCATCAACCGTTATATTATTATATCACATACCTTTATAGAAAAATAATATTAAAAAAGCGGCATTCGATAAATGATTGATTAAAAAAATCGACGACCCTCCCCATTCGTTGATTTTATAGGTGTATAGCTATACCTAATGACAAAGTCATGAATATGCATATTTGCACCTTGCACTTTCTTAAAATATCGCTCGACAACGACAATGATATTGTAACATTTTTCAATTAACCTTTATGCTTTCACCCCTTTCGCGATATCAGATAAAAAAAACGTTATTGAATACTGTCAATACAATAACTTATGAATATGCAAAAATAACAATTAAAAATAATCAATATTTGCTTTAGTCGTGACTTTTACCGAGTCATGCTTTAGTTATTATTTTGCTTGGCGATGTTCCTTTGTGTCTGAGAGAATTCTCATTTTAGAGGGCTAAGGAAATAATAGCTAGGTATGAGCACTCTACCATAATACACTCGGGTATTCGAGCCCATTAAAAATCGACACCCAACCTTTATAATTACTGTTAGCTTTAAAGAACTCAACAGCAGACCATATTATTTTATTTTGTAGTAGGCTGTAGTAGGCCATGTAAGGTTATAAGTTTTCCTTCCGTTGTATTATATTATTATGTAGTGGGTACTTTTAAATGTAAGTAGGTACCTACTCGTACTTAAGGTGGTTTGATCCGGTCAGCGGTCACATCAGCGCCAATAGATGGCGTAGATTTTGTAATTAGACTTATTTTATTTTTTTTATGAATGAAAATGTGAATATTTTTTTTATAATAATATGGTTCCCGGTTGTAGCGGTATATTTGTAATATATCCAACTACGTTTCAGATGTATTTTAATTTTCAAAATACTTTCATTTGTACTGATAATCACGCGGTGGTAGCAGCACTGCTGCTCAATATACTTGATTTATATCAGGACAAATGAAAGTATTTTGAAAATTAAAATACATCTGAAACGTAGTTGGATATATTACAAATATACCGCTACAACCGGGAACCATATTATTATAAAAAAATATTCACATTTTCATTCATAAAAAAAAAAGTCTAATTACAAAATCTACGCCATCTATTGGCGCTGATGTGACCGCTGACCGGATCAAACCACCTTAAGTGTATTTATACCTTACTCTTATATGTTTGTGATTTATACAAACAAAGATAAACTTAGTAACGTAAGTAATTCGATGAATCATATTTGAAAAAATATATAAATTAAGTACCTACTACCGTTCACGTCAAGTTGGCCGTTACTTCCCGTCGCGCTTCCCCGCAACGCGCTTCAAGTCAGACTCGTTTAGTACAAATAGGAACGTAGGTACCGCTCGAGATTGTTACTACGGTGTTTTTCTTGTTATTGTTACCTATGTTTTTTTTAAAGTTTTAATTAGTTATTTATTGTTGTTAATTACTATTATTCGTTTCATTATTTACCATGAGTAGAAAAGGAAATTTTTGCATAGCGCATACTAATTTAATTAATGACTCTTTGAAGAGGACAAAAATAGGATATCAATTAAAAATCACGCCCTTCGTTCAAGACATCATTGCCTTGAAAGGTATTGACAGAAAACTTCCGTCACAGTCGTAGTTACAGTAAAAAATACAATTATTTTTTGTCAACGACCAGTATGACGCCATTTTGTAAAGGTCGACGACGGCTAATTTGAAGTGAACGTATTTAATTTTGACATTCGTCATCAATCAATAGACATCCAAAACTGGACATAGCGGCTGCCCCATTTCAAAACCTAGTAAGTGTGATTGACAAAATTTTAAAGGAGACCAAAAAACATATTTGTGGTAGCCCTTCTGAACTCTTCAGTATCTGTTGGTAAATTAATGTTTCGTAAATAAACTACTTTGAAAGCTTTTATTGGATATATTTATTGCTTCGCTAAGCCATCTACAACCACGCAAAACGGGCGAATCGACGCCTACTTGCGGAAAAGATTCCCAAGAAACGAAGACGAAGCCATCTACAAAACATGTTTTTGGCCCCTGTAAAATTTTGTCAATCACACTTACTAGGTTTTGAAATGGGGCAGCCGATAGGTCTCTAGTAGGGAGTTCAAGGTTGCGGTTTTGCACCTTGGCCCTTACTTGTATTAAGTACGATGGTCTCCACTGTTCAGTATTTTGGACATGTCAAAACTCCCCGCACGCTTCTGAGCCAAATCGAATCTCCACTTGAGCTCTTTCTCGAAATTGGTCCAAAATCCTTAGCTGGACTGTGCTGCTGGACTTTAAAATTAAACATTATATTATATTTTAAACATTTTTATTTATAAAGAGTTTCTTATAAAAATAGCTTCAAATGCATAAATTTAACAATCAAGTCTTACAAATGACTCATATCTAGCGTATGTCAAGTCTTCAAGCGTTTATTTGAAAAATGAGAACATAAGAGAGAATAAGTTTATTCTTTATTCCATTGTGATGGGAAAAAAATTATAGTTTGGAAATCCAATCTTGTAAGCCTTTCATTTCAGTGGGATTATCGTCATCTCCAGTATTTATGGAACTTTCTAGAACCTCGACTTTGGAGCTGAGGTGGGAAAATTCGAAATCTTTTCCGAGCTTTCCGAGATATGCCACGGTGTTGGACTGTGAAGGATCTACTGATTCCAGCTGACTAGACTTCGTAACGCGGACAAGGTTTCTGTAACAAAATTTAGATGTTAAATTAACATTTGCAAATAAAATAAACTTAAAATATGCATGTAAGCATTGACTACAGCTAATATCAGCATCTACAGATTTAAGAGAATTTGCTAACGTTGTTATAAAAATGTTTATGGCTCTTTTTTAAGAAGTGCATACTTGCTAAATTATGTTAATTTGTATCATAATGTAAAAAAATCGCAAATGTATCTTTTATTTTCCCAGTAGTAACAAACAAACACACACATATACAAACTTTCACCTTTATAGTATTAGTGTGATTAAAAAAAAACTTACATTTCTTTCTCAAGTAAACTCTTGATGAGTTGTCCACCCTTTGCCATTGGTAGATCTTGCTTGTTGCACAGAATTAGCAGAGGAGGGCAGTTCTTCTGAATCACTGGATCCACAAGAATTGTGTATAGGTATCTAAAAACCAAACATTACCAAATAGTATCAAATCAATCAAAGATATACATATAGAAGTGAGTATATCAATAAAAGATATACATATAGAAGTGAGTCTAGTGGTTAGGACTGTGCTCTTCCATCCAGGGTCTGCACCTCTGACTTTTCAGAGTTATGTGCATTTAAGCAGTTTAATATCACATGCTTCAAGTGTAGGGATATTCAAACATCGGGAGGAGACCTGCATACCAGTTTTTCATAATGTTCTCAAAGATGTGTAGATGTGTGAAGTCTACCAATCCACATTGGGCCAACATGTTGGACTATAGCCTATAACCCTTCTCTGACAGATCTACCCTCACATTAAATTCAAAACCCTATTTTACCCCCTCAGGTGTTGAAATTTCAAAAATCATTTCTAAGCAGATCACTATGTCATAATAGCTATCTGTCCAATGATTTGAGTTGTGTGTTGATAGATGAGTCAGTCACCTTTTCCTTTTACATGTTTAGATAGATTAATATGATTTCTGTGTTTCTTTTCTCTGCACTTTTATGTGTGGCACACTTCATTGTGTGCCACAAAAAAAAGTATTTGATAATTTGTTCACAAATCTTTGTAAAAATACTTACTCAGCCACATCCCTAATCTCTTTCTGTATAGTCACAGAGTCCACAACATAAACAATTGCTTTAGCACTGTGCTTATATTGATCAAAGAATTTGTTTCTTAAACGTTCTTGACCAGGCAGATCCACAATCCTCAATGATTTCTAAAAATAAGAAAGTATGTAATGTAAAAAAGTTCAATAAGAAAGTAAATATTTCAGATGTCACCGAATACAATTACTATTAAATTGCTATCCAGTGAACAATGAAAAAAAGAAAAACCTGCACAGAACACTTTAGTGTTACAGTGGGCAGCATAGATAATAATGTTTGTGTAAGACATTTTTTTTAACTCATGTACCAAATAGGAGTTAAAAAAGTCTTCATTTTTATATTTAATAGTTTTTCATTGCTAGCTAATCACCTATATATGTATAGAATTTCATCTATTATGGTAAATTAAAAAAGATCTGTCAAAAAAATTACGGATATGGATACAGATATTTTTTCTCCCTCGGACATCCGCAGATAGGGATTAAGTACCAATAGTCTATGTGCAATGCTGCGGACAGACTTGGCAAAACTATAAGGGTTCCTTGTAGTTTTACTACGGAACCCTAAAAACCAGATTCAGGTTACATTCACTTACATCATTTGACGTGGCAAAGTCTTCAATATTTTCCTTCATTGACGTGAAAGTTTGTCTGTATTGAGAATACGCGAGCCTCACAAACAGGGATGTCTTGCCGGCGTCCGAAAGGCCGGTAAATAGCACAGATCGGCGCAAATGCCGGCGCGATGAGAGAAACCACCAAAATACTGTAAAAACAAATGAGAACTAAGTTTTCTAAACTGAATTGAAGAAACATGACAATTAAACTATATTTATATGGTAATATTCCAATAAAACTTACGGAGTGTAACTACAAGTACGACCACACTTAGTAAGGTTATGTAAAATGGATCTTGTAGCATCGGCTCAGTATTGATAGTTTCCTTGATAACTTCCGATTCGGCCTCCATGATGCAATGAAATGTTGTTAAATGTTTTTAATACAAATTGTGCCAAAATACTAAATTCAAAAAACTTCCACGATTTGTGCTTCGTGGTGTTCGTGGAGTAATAGTCTGTGATTAATACTGCAGTCTTTGGTCTGTGTCACAGCACCAAGAGAATATAATCACTTCAAAAGAATACCTACGTTTAGAGATGTCTGTGTTTTAGAGGCAGAACTTCAAAGGTTTTTCGAGCCGTTCCAACCACAAACATATAAGATATGTTTGTGGTTCCAACTTGTTTTAGCCAACTCAATAAAAAAAACAATACTACCAATCAAAATAAAATGAACGCCTGTCAAAGCTAAGGATGTAAATGTATCGATAGATATATATATATATATATACTATATATACGTCTTATCGATATTTATGTTTTATCCACAAAAAACAGATGTGCCACCGCTATTGTTCAAAGGTCAGGTTTAAAATGTTGCGTAAATAAAACAAGGATCAATAATATGATCTAGTATTTATTCATTCTTAATTACAATTACAACTAGTTGTTAAAACAAAATTAGTTATTTTAAAAGTCTTTACTTGGTACCTACAATAACTATTCATAATCATCAGTTCCTAAATCCCCAGTTTAGGTGGGCAGTTCCCCTGCAGCATCAGAATTGAATAATTGGAACCCGAAGTTTTTATGGGAGCATCTCAAGGTATTGATTAAAAAAAGATTCACGCAAATCGGTTTAGAAATCACGGAGATATTGATATACATAGGCAGAAAACACAACTCTTATTGCTCCTTTTTCAAAAGTCGGTTCAAAACGTAGCCTATGTTGCCCCAAAACATCAGCTGTCTACCAGTGAAAGTCCCGTCAAAATTGGTCCAGCCGTTCCCGAAATTAGCGGCAACAAACAAATGCACAAAAACAAAACAATAATTTTTATTTTTATTTTTTTTGTTATAAGTGCCGTATTTACTTACATACGCAATTAGTAAAAAACTGTTATTTTGATATTACAAACAGACACTTCAATTTTATTTATATGTATAGATAGTAGGATTAATCCATTTGTAAATAGTCATATTGATTTATAATTTGCATATATTCACCAGAGATCTTATGACATTTTATTAAGATCATTTATTGAATTTTGAAGATATTCTACTTTAATTGCTAATCGTTTTACGTGTTTCTTTAAAGTCTTTTTATGTAAATTTGAATCTTGTGATAATTTTTTATGATATTGTAAAGCTTTCACTTGGTATTTGGAACTGTTTTCATATTGGTGGTCATGTGCCAAGCCATATTCTATTCTTGACTTCTTCAGAGTTTGGGGGGTTTCATAATTATGATCAATCAAGATAACGGTACTTGAATCTAAAAAAAAAATAACAATTTATTTCAAGAAATAATTTTATAACAAGAATGAATGTGGTTGATTTACCTTGTCGTGTATCTTCGCTGTTAGCCACACTAATTAATTTCTTGGCACCACATTGCTTCGGCAACTGACATGATGGAGAACTTGAAGCCATATTTTGTATTATTATAGAAGTGTCCATTGCTATAAACAAGAGGATGTTAAATTTTTTTGTCTATGTTTAACAATCTGGAGTAATATGGTCTGTATTACAACTGACTGCCTGCCTCTTAGGTCTATTGGTTACCATATTCAACTCTTATAAGGTCCTGGGTTCAATCCTCAATACCAGCCTGTAACTGGAATAAATATTATTAGCCCTTTTAAAAAGAAAAAGTCATATTATTAATGAAATAAATACCTTCAAAGTTTTCTTTAAAAATTGTTGGCACACTACCAAATTTAAGAGCTCTTCTATTTTGATGTTCAATAAAACAGGCATCATCAAAATGTTTTGAGCAAAGAGCATCATTTTCTTTAGGGTTCCAATTAAAAAATTTCATGTTGTAAAGCCATATGCGCCTTATAGTTAAATCTGTTGGAAATCTGTAAAAAATTGTTGTATCATTACCATTTTGTTGTGCTTCAGTATTTCGATAAAAGGCATCTACATCACTAAGATACAAGTTTTAGATAAACAAATAGTATCTAATGCAAAACAAAACATACATTGAAATTCAACACTACAATCGCTTTGTAATAAGTATTATAATTTTAGGCCTTTTTTAAAGTTATTTTACGAAAACTCACAATAGGTATTTTGCAATCACCTGTGAAACGATATTTTACTCCCTTTTTTGTAATTAAATTCACAATACACACATTTCCTCATAATGTATCACTGATAAGTTTATTAAATAATCGCGAAAAAATATGAAAATTAAACAAAAAAATTGAAGAATCACTCGAAATGCTTTGTTTATTGTTTTTTCCAGTTTTTACTTCAGCGAAACAACCAAGAGATTATAATCACGTGTACCTAATCTGTGACTTTGTGGAAGCAGCAAAGAGTAAATATAGATAGGGCAAGGAAGCAGCCAACATCAAATGCAATCCACAACGTTACCACGGAGCCGTAGACAAGAGAATGTAAGCTGTCAACAAACCTATATGTATTATCTATGTTCCAAGTCTGTGATTTATGGTTTTACGTTAGGTCTGTGCGTTGGGTTTTGCGGGCATTTCGTATTTTGGAATTTATTATTTAAAATAAAATATTTTATTTTCTAGATTCGCATTTAGCTGAAATTTTAATTGTAATCTTCAAATATTTGGTAATTGGAAATTTATATTTATCTTTCCTTGAAGTACCTACGTACCTACCTATCGAGAACTTTAGACGGTACTATTTATTTTATTTGTTTATTTCTTATAATTTATATTTATAATATAATATAAAATATAATAAATTTTTTGCATAATATTTTATTTACTTTTAACTAATTACGTCTACTCATCGATTTACGAATTTAACTGTACACTGATAAAAATAATAATCAGTCTATCTTTACAAGTAATAATAGTAGTCTATCTTTACAAGTTACAACATTGCTGCAGAAAAAGGATGTTTTTATTGTTTAATATAATTATATATTTTTTTAGGATTAAAAATGCAGTAAACCTAATAGTCTTGTGATACCAGTCTTTCACAAACAATTAGCATGTCTTTAGAAGATAGTGTGAGACAAACATGTTCCAGCTTAACATCTGTCCGTGCGGCAGAGAGGAAAAAAAGTGCTAATACCTTGAAAGATTTCCTCACAAGGAATGCTGTGCCCGCTTTGCTTACTAGTAACACTCGAAAAAAGTCTGGTTATAATTGGAGTCATGTGTTTGGTGATATCAATGATTTTATTATAAAGGTATGTATTCTACAACAATATATATAGAGGCATATTATGGTTTTTAGTTTCATTTCATAGATCTACTTATGACTTTTATGTTTAATATATAGGCTTAATCGTTGTAGACACTGAAGTCCCCTCAAAATCAGGCTTCAGGCCTTTAAGGTGCCACATTTAATAGATCATTTGTATAGATTTACTTTGTAAAATTTCCACAGGCAAAGGCTGTGCAGCAGTTTTTGAGATTATCTCACATAGATATTACAAATTTGGCGAAGACTTGAATTGAATTGATGATTTTTCTTTGCAGGAGACTGAAAAGAGTGATGCAAAGACATTTGATACAGTTACTGTACCTCTTTGTACAACTCTTTTGCATTTATGTGTATCTGGTTCTAATAAAGGTAAATAACTTCTAACAAAATTATTTATGGTAGGGTCTTAATAAATGTTTTGTTAATGTTTTAAGAATGTATCCTATATATTATATAAGGACAACATTATTTTTCAAGCAAATCATTTTGTAATTTGGTATTTGAACATTTTTTTCATATACTGAAAAAAAAAAGGTTTTTAATATTAAAATACAATGCCATTTTTCTTTTTTTAATATCGTGACTAGTCTCGAAAATATAGAGCTTTTAAGTTTCCTGTTAGACAAAGAGAGCTCTATTAAATCATGATGGCATGATCTAATAGAGCTCTTCGACACTGACCGATTTATTTTTTGTTTGCATAAAATAATGTTATTCTTACGTGTTACATTTTCGATTGTAATTAATGAGTTTATACATTTTGACAACAGTCAAATATCCAATTTGTTAATTCAAGTTTTAAATATCATCATTATTAGCATTAACTTTTAAATTATTAAAATTTTCCTTTTCACGATTATGATACACTTCAATCAGTTTAAATTTTTAACTTGATAAGAATTCAATAGAAAAGATCTAAGGCTGAAATCTATAGACTGAACTTTCACTTAGCTCAGCCACAAGACAGAGTTAAAATGAGACAGATTTATGTCAGAGCATATTTGTGTGCATTATGTCAGTATCTTAACTGGTTCCAAGCCTTTGCAACTCGAATTACACAGACAGAAAATCCAGTGAATCCTTTCCTATTTCAGGTCGTGCATATATTAAATGCCAAAAAATTACTGATGCATGCTTACATGTACTGAACAACAGATTATTGAGGGAGACTATCGGAGATGCATATCTAAGTTTACTTTACAAACATGTTCTACCTGTTGATTACTATCTGGGTTTCATACCACCAACCACCTGGGAAAGTGAGTAATTTTCCACTTCAGTTTTACGACTGACTTACTGAGCTATGTTGGTGATTTTGGTTCTTCTACATTTTTAAGAAATAATTATATTTATTTTATACCAGTTGATGCCCGCGACTTCGTTCACGTGGATTGAGGTTTTTTATTCCCGCGGGAACTCTCTTATTTCGCGGGATAAAAAGTAGCTTATGTGCTATTCCAGACTATAATCTATCTCTGCGCCAAATTTCAGCCAAATCGCTTCAGTCGTTGTGGCGTGATTGAGTAACAAACATACATACATACATCCAAACTTTCACATTTACAATATTGATTGATTAATTACTTATTTAATGAAAAGAAATAGCTTTAAGATTTAATTAAACATCATGCGCGAACTCTGTAATTTTCTAGGATAACAAGTATCTGTATTGAAATCTTGATCTTGATCAATCAAGATTGCGATGATAAATGCACTTTCACATTAGTATGGATCTAAGACCATGTGTTGATCTACATGCTCTTGTATTTTTGAAATACTGATATGAGGATTTTGTTCTCTCTCTGTGCTGATCATTTCTTTTTCTGTTTAGGTTTATTAGATGTTGCCATGACAGCATGCCTCTCTAACCGTACTTTGGAGGATCTAGTCAAAATAAGGCTTCTGTGGTTCATTGTAAAAAACTCCATTGCCTATTGCCAGTTTACAACCACACTGAGGGGCTCCTTGGCAAAGCTCAAAAAATGTTGTAACATAGTGTTACTTGACAAAAAAGTGCAAGAGATTGTTATTAACATTGTGATTTCACTTCTTGAAGCGGTAATTTTTTTTTAATTTACATAATATTGGAACGAAGATCCTTATCGCGCGTTGTGAAAGGGGGCTAGACGGAAAAAATTCTTACGAAAAGTTGTCACTACACTTTTTGCTATAGTAAGCTATTGTAAGCTGTGCGGCGTCGCATGTTTCTCTGTCTGTCTCTCTCTCTCTTATAGAAAGCAAGCCAGATATTTTCATTTCTATTTCGCATTGAACTTCGTTCCATCCGGGTGTCCCTTGACACCTCTCAAGTTTTTTTTAGAGTTATATAATTTTGCTTAAAGTTCACCTCACTTAAAGTGATGTTCACACCATGAAATGTTAATTGTGTAAATATTTCTGCTGTTGATTAATAATTTTCCACAGACGAAGGTTTCCTTTCGCCAAACCTAATGCACAAAGTTTTTATTTTATTGTAAAATTATTTTAATTATTAGAAAAAAAAAAACAATTTTTTTTTTGAGGAATATTAACCAAGATGAACTTGACTAACATTCTCCTCTCTCCTCCAAGTAAGCGGAAAGCTTGTAGGAGTGGGTACGACAATAGTGCAACGGGCGGGATCGAACCTGTGACCTTGTCAGTTTTCAGTCAGCTCCTTTAACCGTTGGGCTATTGAGGTTTTCTAATTGGCAAACTTTTCTGATTTGATATATTGCTTGCTGTATCTCAAATATCAATTTTGTTTGTTGTTTCATTTCAGCTATCTACAGAATGTCGGCTTACAATGTGTGAATTCAGTGAAAGCATTTTACCATCACTACTGAAGCTTTATGAACCTAGTATGGAGGAGCAAAAGAAGGTATAATAATTCATAGTTCATATTGTAATTTATTTTACTTGGGTTTAATAGTTTAGCCTTTTTATACAGAGCGTTTTTGTTTGTTGGTTCGTCCTTCAATCACGTCGTAACACGGATCGACGTTTTTTTAACCGACTTCCAAAAAGAAGGAGGTTATCAATTCGGCCGGTATCTTTACATAGGCTACCTTTATCCCAGAAAACAAAGGTTTCTCTTGATATAAGAAGAGTGTAATAGGTATGACATAAAATGTAAACTGAATGTCAAATTTGGACTCACATATTTATTTGTTGGCTCAAGCACTCTTTACAATCAGGATCCATAATGAAATAAAGTATATTAATTATTTTTTTTATTTACCAAAGTCAAAACCTAAATGGAAGGATTATGATTTTAACAGTCTGCGTATGTACAGTTATTGCAATTCACGAGGGCGCGTGAGCTTTACTGGTGGTTACGTCGTGTACATGCAAATTGCGTAAGTGTACGCGCCTGTCTGGAGCCTAGGTGGGAGCGGTCAGGGCCGAGCAAGCTTTCGTTCACACTTGTACAGATACGACACACACAACCACGAGTCACGCGCCCTCGTGAATTGCAAGAACTATAACTATTTACGAATGTTCCACCATAGCGTCTAAACAACTGAACCGATTTTGATGGATAAGGTGTCAATTAATTCGTTATTATAGTCCGGATGATAAAGGCTATATTTTATAACAAAAAATTAATATGATGGATGTTACATCCAGTTTTCCATAGGCAGGTAACAGTTTTAACTTTTTGGTTGTTTTTACGTTAATCGTTAGCGCTTGTTTACGATTACGTTACGTTTAGAGATAAGCTTCACCTATGTCGACTTCTTCTAATATATTATGTTTAGTCTTGTAATTCCTTATATGCACATAAAAAATAAAAATAAATAAATAAATTAACCATTGTTGTTCCAGTCGCTACTATTTAAGTTGTTCAAAACTGCAATATCAATCCATCATCCAGCGGGGAGATCCCAAAACTCACAGGGAGCTTTAGCTTACAATTGGGACTTGTGGAACAAGCATTTATACAGCATGTTGGAGATAGTCTGCTTAGAGGTCAATCAAGTGCAAAAAATGCGGAAGCAGAACGAAAATACGTCGACGCATTGCGATTTCTTTTATCATGTCGCTGCTTCTGCCTTCTATCAGGTATTTCCTATTGTAATTAATGATATCCACTGTTTATAGTTATTCTATGGAGAGAAAGAGACATTACCGAGAGAACTATACAGAATAGAATAATTCTCTATTCAAATAAACTTTTATAAAGTGCTTTCGAATCGTCAAATGAATCTTCCACTGGTTCCGGTTCCTGGTTCAACCGATAAGAACCAGTAAAAAATCAGCGGTTGCTCTTTTAAAAAAAAAATAAAAAAATAGTTATAACAATATCATGTTGTGTACAATTTACAATTAATTTTCACATTACATGCTTATGTATTGCTGGAGCGAATTATATCCACGCTTTTTTATAATTTATGTAATCTGTAATTGTATAATATGCCTATATCTTAAATCGTATAGTCATAGTTTCACTATTAGATCAAATCAGAAATGAGATCCGTAGGAGAACCAAAGTTATAAAAAATAAACTTCAAACAAATTACATAAGAGTACAAATGGCGGCCTTATCGCTAAGAAACGATTTCTGCCAGTAAACCATGTTGTAGAGAATATGATCGCATAGAAAATATGAGTGCATGAATTGTTCATGTGGAGAAAAAAAATTAAAAAACACTCAAAAACTAAGTAATAGTCACGATGAGTATAAGAACTTCATAACTTTTTTGCAGATTTTCAGTATACCAGAAAAAGAGAATGAAGACGAGCCGGTATCTTCCGCGAAAAAGCTTAGATTGTCGTTTAACAAAAATAAATCGTTCAGTGATCTTATCGAAGAACTTCGAGCCAACCCTGTTCCATGGTAAAAGTGCCAACATTGAAAGTTTATTCTGGTGCTAATTCAGTTTTATACAATCTCTAAATTGAGTTAATTCCAGACTTACATATAATAATGTACATGGGCAACATTTAGAAATGGATATCACTATTTTAAGACTTCTCAACATATTATGTAGTTAATAGATGTACATTGTTCAACTGAATTAGCACCAATGTGAATCAGTACAAAGTACTACTATTAATGCAATTAAAGAATTTATAATTTCTAAATTGTCTCTGGTCTGGTCTGGTGGGAGGCTGTGGCCGTGGCTAGTTACCACCCTACCGTCAAAGACGTGCCGCCAAGCGTAGAAACCGATTAGGGGTATGGGTTGAATTTACACTGCTATACCCCTTCCAAGTTAGCCCGCTACCATCTTAGACTGCATCGTCACTTACCATCAGGTGAGATCGCAGTCAAGGGCTTCTTGTCATCGAATAAAAAAAAAAAAGTACAGTTCGTTGAACAAAGAAGGCATTCTGTTCTAGTTCTCATTGCTCTAACAATTCTTTTTGTTTATAGGGTTGGAATAATACACATGTATGTAAAACATTACGGTCATTCGGTCACATATATCGAAAACTTATCGCTGATAGGTGTCCTCGAGAAAACCATATCAGATAACAATAGAAGCGTGAACTGGGATCGACTGGACGAGTTAACTTGTTTGACCATAAAGAATATGCTATCGCTATGCATAGATGACGTCAGTAGTGGGATTTACAGTGTTTTTTTAACCCTGTGGAATACATGTGTAAGGTAAGGGGTATTTTGGTACAGATAAAGTACTAGACATGCGCCACGTTGTATTTCACTGTTCTCGAAATGTGAATATTCATTAATTACAATCGAAAGTTATAATCTTTTTAACTGTGACTGTATCTGTCTCTTTCTAAAACGAAATTTTCTATGGATGGAGGAGTATATGGAGCTACTCGCTTTTGACGTCATAAGGGAGTAGGGACACTTTAAAGCATTATATTTATATAAAAAAAAGGCATTGCGTTAAATTAGTATGACAATAGTGCAGCGGGCGGGGCTCGAACCTGAGACCTTTCAGTGTTCAGTCCGCACCTTTAACCGTTGGGCTATTGAGGCTATAATTGTTAAATACCCAATTGCCTTTTTTAGAAATCTAAGGGTGTTGAATTGCTAATGTTTCTTACAGAAATGCTGCAGTGACCAGTGCAGCACAAAAAGCGATACATTCCGTTTTGCAAGTCATTTTACATTTAGTGCCATTGAAATATGAAAACGTAAAACCCTTACTAGTGTCGTATATAGAAAAGGGGATGCCGGTGAATGATCACACTCTAACTACATTTGATTGTTTATTTTATAAGTTCTACAGAAAAGTCTGTTATACAGACATGAGGGAAAAATGTTTTGCATGGCTGAAACATGGAAGTATGTCTTCCGTAGATATCGTGAATTTAAATGGTTTTCTATTAAGGCTCTTGAGCAATGATAATTTACCACTGAAACTTAACTGTGATATTTTAAACCACAATAATGTTTATAAGGTTTTATTTAATACCACCGATGATAGTTTATTGTATAGTGAGTTCGAATATAAGTTTACTGAAAAGGGTGAGGTTGGAAACAAGAATGATATAGACAGTTTTGAAGTAAATTCTGTTATCTATAATTTGATACGAATGTACTTTGAAGGAATACTTTCTGACAATAAAGTCAAGTTAATTCGAAATAATCTCCTATTGATTGAGTATATCAAATATTTAGAAATAGTAACCACATTTTTCGATTCACTCCTAAAATACAAAATAAAGACGAGCGATGAAGTGAAGGAAATGCCACTTTATACGGAGTTTCAAGCTGCCTTTAAACTTCTGTACGAAGCATTAGTAGGAGCTTTAAAAAGTGATATACAAATACGAGACAAAGTTTTACTTCTGAAAGGTGTTCAAAGTATCCTTTTAAAGGAATACGATCCGATACTGAATGTCGAAATTCGTTCGCACATTGGAAATGCTTGCTTTCATTGTCTGAATGATATTATAAGAAGTGATGTAAACTTGGAAGAGGATTGTTATGAAGAAAGTGAAGCCGAGTTTAATTTGATTGGATTGAAACAGAATTGTATTTATGTTTTGGCGGCATATTGTAAAAAACATTCCTGTTATACAGATGAGGTTCTTAAATGTATTCTTGACAGGGAATTATGCAGATTTACCTCCAATTTTGATTATGCATTCTATAGTATTAGAATATTAAATGATCCAACTGTGGAACAACCACCTCTAGGTAACGTTATATTACTAGAAATGCCTTGTTTGCTAGAAAAAAAAATCTTCGCTTATTGCTTTTCTCAACTTTGAAATAATAAACGACTAGCTGATGCCCGCGACTTCGTCAGCGTGGATTTACTTTTTAAAATCCCACGGGAATTCTTTGATTTCCCGGGATCAAAAGTACCCTATGTCACTCTCCAGGTCCTCAGTTACATATGTATACCCATGCAAAAAATTACGTCAATCCGTAGCTTGGTTGCAGCGTGATTGAAGGACAAACCAACAAACAAACGCACTTTCGCATTTATAATATTAGTAAGGATTATTTTACAACAATTTAATGTTTTTAATGTATGTTTTGTTGGTCATTTACATAGCTTAATACTGCCTGTATTTTTTGGTACTACTACTTTTTTTTACTATGTTCATGAATACCTTATTTATAAACTTATTTTTCATATATATAGTAAAATTATATTTGCAGAATTGATATTTAGCTTGATGCAGAATATGTGCAAGGAGTTGTTCAGAAATCCAAAAATAACGCGCTTGTTGATTGAAATTCTTTCTGGAATGCTCGAACGAATATGGTCTCAAGATGACGACATAATACGTCAGAATTGTATCATAATGATAAAAAGCTATCTTCAGCGATGCTCCGAAAACTATTATCCACCAGCTGTAGCGGCTTTGGTATACGAATGTCTGGCGAAAATTGTTCAATTGAATAAGAAAAATACTGATCTTGATGATGAAATAAATGAGCAGCCTGTAGATAATTCTGATTCTGTTGACGAATCCTTCAAACGGACACTCTTGAAGAACATTGTGGAAAAAAGTGAATACAGAATTCGATTGTACTGTTCCCATTTACTAACTGTCATAGGCAATGATTTTTCAGACAATGATATACAAAAGCTAATGGAGAATTTGTTAAAGATATTTGTTATCGACGTAAGTATTTTGATAACCAAATGCTGTGTTTATATTATTGTTTAAAAATTTAAGACCTAAATATGTATACTTATGCCAAAAGTGTTTGTCTTTTACAGGTAGCTGATAGTAATGAAACAGTACTAAGAGACGAAAAGGTTAACAGAACAGCCACAGTCTTGCACACTTTCTACATATTGGGCACTACCAAAAAGTCGGCAATACACAAAATTGTTTTAAAAGTACTACAGTTCCAAAACGAAAAACCGATGGATAATGACATGGTCAAAAAAGTTCTAAACATAATGACCGAAGTTGTCACAGATAATAAAATTGAAGTATATTTTAAAAACAACATATTGCGCATCCTACATTATTGGTTTAAAAAGAATATCAATTTTAAAAATTTGCCACTCTATTTGTTCGGTTGTACGGACATTAATTGTCTTATAGAAAAGCATTTGGATTGGCTGGTTCCGGCCGATGTTCTTTGGAGCCATAACGGTATATTTGACAATAGTAACGTTCTAAAATATGTGAGGGAAGAATCTGTCTCTAAGAAATCTGCTGAGCAAATAATTGAGGTAAAAATATGTATATAAATCTAAACCTACTATATATGTTTGCAGGATTGTACCTATACGTGTTTGATGTCAAAGCTTTCTAATATTTATAAATGCAAATGTTGTTCTTAAACGTAATTTTTTGTATGTATCATGTTAGTTTGGACATAGGCTATGTTATTACTGGATAGAAACCTACGTGAATGAAATCGGAAAGAGCTAATGTACACCTAAATACAACTTTCCATTCCAACAGAAAAACATTTACACTTTGAGAAACCTTTGCTTGATGAAGATCGGTCCAAGATGGCCGCCGCCACAAAATGGCGGATTACATATTTTTATTTTAACGATTACTGACTAGCAATTAGGATGTTGTAAAATGTCGGGGTGTTTTAAATTTTTAATTTACACTTGTTATGTATTTTTAGGCATGCTTCTGTAACATAATCGCATTATGTTTGCCTCATATTGTGATTGAAAAGTATAAACTCGATGATGGAAAAGAATTCAGCTCGAGAGAAACGGCAAATGCTAACAGAATGTTCCAATTGACGAGACAGATTCTTACGAATGACAAATGGAGTAATTTGTTCGTGGAGAATTTGGGCGATATAATGCTCTTATCTGCTGCTCACGTGAGGGATTATGTCGCAGCTTCTAAACTTTTCAAAGTGAATTTTAGTGATATCGATGATCCCTTCACGTATTCTCAACGTGTCTTTTCCGCGATACTCAGATATTTTGGGGTAAGTTAGTTATTCTATTATCTTATGACTATGACTTTCCGCCAGAAAGTCTGATGTAACATATTTTTTGCGCATATCGTTTTGCGCCTATATATCTGCTTCCTGGAAGATTGTAGTAATTAATAAATAATAATTAATTTGTTTGGAACCACAAAAATTCTAGTATAATCCTGCTCGGAAAGTTCCGAAACTTTTATCAAGTTGGCGTTTTACCCCAAAAAAATAGACCTATATATTTTTCTGCCAGATTCAAATTATTTATTCTATATCTTAATATATAATATGTATTTTAATTAAACGTAGATATTATTATTTTAGGAACTTATAGATGGCAACATTATGCAGTATATGTGTGAGAATCAACCATTGGTCATTTTAAATATTATGTTTAAACTCTGGAACAACGTGTTGCACGAAAAAGTTTACGATTTCAAAATCATAAATCTTCACGCATACGTTTCGTTCATCGCGAGTATTTCATTGGGGTATACGTCAGATGCAATCATATGCAACTTCGCCTGTGACAATATCGCTCACGGCATCAAGGGTTCGAAGTGTAAAGAAACGATTAAAATATTCGTCGATGCACTGAGAATTGTTATAACGAAAGCTTTAATTGAATCACCTAAAAGCATGGAAAATATTCAAATGTCGGTTCTGCCCAAAATAGTGTCAATACTGACCATCAAAACTGAAGAAGGATATGAATCCGAATGTAGCACCTTACTGAAGTACCTGACAGATGGTATGAAGAATTATTTGACTGGGAGTGTGGATGTGGTGGATTTCGTAAACTTCATAACCGAATATAAGGAAGAAGAAAGTAGTCCGAGCTCTTCGAGAATTGACTTCGAGCACAAACTCAAAACTTATACATCGAATTTGTCTAATCCAAGGTAATTTTGTAAAGAAAATTGAAATTTTGTAAGAATGCGGCGTTAAGAAATCTCAATATTTACTTAAAAGATAAAGCTTCTTTTTTAACCGACTTAAAAAAAGGAGGAGGTTATCAATTCGGCCGGTATCTTTTTGTTTAATATGATATCCATTTTCTTTTTCAGTCACGAAACGCTATCAAGGATGAGTCGATTTTTGAAGCAAAACAAGGAATATGTGAAAGGACTCTACACGGATATAAACAGAAACGGTTTTTCTGAAATTTGCAAAACAAGTTTAGTACATCAAGTAATCATATCATTGAACAACATCCTGAAAAATGCTACTGAAGAGAAGGTATTACCTTTTACAAATGTTTATTTCGAAATCTAAATATATAAAAGGCAAAGGTGACTGACAGACTGACTGACTGACTGACTGACTGACTGACTGACTGATCTATCAACGCACAGCTGAAACCACTGGATGGATCAGGCTGAAATTTTGCATGTAGATAGCTATTATAAAGTAGGTGTCCGCTAAGAAAGGATTTTTGAAAATTCAACCCCTAAAGGGATAAAATAGGGGTTGGAATAATCGAAATTAACGTGAGCGAAGCCGCGGGGTAAAGCTAGTCTAAAATAAGGTTGCATAGTTTTCTTAATCCCCGTTTCTGTTTTGAAAACAATACTTTTACTCGATTTAGTTCTTTATGTTTTCTAATATAAAGTTTGGTATACTTTCTCAGATCATAATCGAAGCTTGTACCTGCCTAGCAGAAATCGGAACTTATGACATAAGAACTCTTGTGACAGTACCGCCAGTGGATACTGAAAAAATTTTGAACCTGACTCCTAAACAGTACTTCGTACAAACAGTAATCTTGTGCCTTTCTGAGCATCTTTTTAATGAGGATCCGACAGTCAGCAACAAAATCACCAAAGCTTTGAGTCGGATTTTGAAATTCCGCGATGGAAAAACAGCTTTAGGTGAGATTCTTCAAATCATTGGCACTCGTTTAACCGTCTTGAATTAAAACTACTCTTATGAATTAATATGTACTAGATGATGCCCGCGACTTCGTTCGCGTGGCCAAATCGGTTCAGCCTTGCGGCGTGATTGAGTAACAAACATACATCCATTATTTTTCGCATTTATGATATTATAAATAGGAATAATAAGAATAGGATTTTAGTTCAACCGTTAATTTTTTTTTACTATGACATTTAAAATTATTAACTTTTAATACTGAATTATTTTTTTTCATATTTCACTGTATAAAATTCACACTGGTAAAATGTATAAGGTTTTGCACTAACGATTTTCCATATTCCATCATATTGTACCTGCATTTTGGTGAATAAATAATCTATTTATCTTTCTGTAACCGTTTTAAAACAAACCGTTAAGATGTGGAACGCCCTTCCGGCACGCGCGTTTCCTGCCATTTGAGTGCCTTCAAGGCAAAAGTCAAGCACGTTCTATCCCCACCTCATCAATGCTTTTCATCGTTAATTTTCATCAAGCTCGCTAAAAAACTTGTTTCTTTCAGAACTCATGGATGCCAACACCGAACTCATACAATCACTCGTGTCGCCCGATTGCGAAAACTTTGCCGATTATAAAATCGATAACTCTAAATTCGAGAGATGTAATTCAATCGATTATTGGATACCGAAACCAAATGAAAATCACTCGCAATGGGTGATTCGCATTACTATGACACTACTAGATTTGGTGGGATCAAAAATGAATTTTATTAGTACCCTGCGAGCTGTTTGTGACATAAAGGTATTTATTGACATTTTATTTTGATGACAAGTTTGCGCTTAGCTTTGCTTCATAGAGTGAACGAGAGTTAACATAATTTCTATATTTCCTTTGAGCAGCCAATTTCACCATATTCTTGGCTTCACTGTATTTCTATATTGATACGTTTATCGCTCATTTTAACTGCCTCGTTGGTCTAGTGGTTAGAATGTTGGACTACGGATGACGAGGTCCCGGGTTCGATTCACGGGTCGAAAAAAAAATGTATTGGTTTAATCTGTCAAGAATTTGTCAGTACTAGCTCGGAATTAGGAAGTTGGCGGCTTCGATCACAGAAAAAAAATAAGGATACCGCATGTTAGTCCGATTTGTGTACCACCGAATGCACTTACTTAGTAAGATCATTTTGCTAGCTAGGTTGACAAAAGTGGAGACGGCTTCTTTAGAATTATTATATATTTACTCATCCTTGAAAACGATTTGCAAAGTCTTCTTTTAGATAAGTGAACAGTTTGAGATGCAACAATAAAGTCAACAATATAATACCAGAATAAATATTAATAAATGATTTTTTGAAATTTTTTGATTATATATTTTTTTCGCTGTTAACCGCATTGTTACGAGGACGAAAATAATAATAAGTTTTCAATAGTTATTATCCTTTTCCTTTAGATTTCCTCAATCTGTAGAGGCGAGAAAGTGGATTAATGCTGTACTTTTTACGAAAGATCCGGGTTAGAGACCATCAAATTATTATGCTTTTTATTTGATGTTCTATTTTTAGTTGGATTAGTGTAAAATAAAAAATATTTCTTTTTTTTTTCATTTATTTTACTAAAAATAATATAGTGCTATTATACTGAATATTATAAGTAAAAACTTTGGATGGGTATAATGCGGTGTTGAATTACAAAGTTGTAAATAATGTGTTTTATTTTAAAGTAAACTTGCTTAAATTTTAATGCGCATTATTGAATTACATTAATTATTTAAAAATTTTGAAGTTAAATTTTTACTGGCATTAGGAGACTATAAAATGAATATAAACGTGAAATACGTGACAGAACGCATAAGATTTACATAGTCATGAAATGCAATAAAAAATATTTAATAATTTAATCATAAAATTAAAAAGCCGCTATCTGTAGTTTTGAGCCGGGAGTCGGGACAGCATGTGTCACGATAACATACGTCAAGAACAATGAAGCATTTGAATAATTGTTGAAGTATGAAGTACTGAATCCTTATTTTTTCTTCTGTGATCGAAGGTTGGCGGTAAGTCACCCTCGTGTCTCGGAGAGCACGTAAAGTAGTCGGTCCTGCGCCTGATCTCTCTCCGGTCGTGTCGGATTTCCGTCCCATCGGACTATGAGAGTGAGGGACTAGAGAGTGCAACTATGTCTGCGCACACATGTGCGCTATAATATCTCACGCGCAGATGGCTAATCTCTGAGGAGGTTGGCCGCCGTGATCAAATTCGGTTAGGAGTACTTACATTATTTATTATTACGTTTTTATAATAGTTATGCCAATTTTTAATTTTTTATTGAAGTGTTAACCTACACTTAAATAATCTAATAAAAAGTAGATACATATTACTAATTTCGTGGCTGACGTGTGAATCGGCCGTGGTGTAACGGTTAACACACTCGGGCGCGATTCCCAGAGAGATGTGTGTTCGAATCCCGCCGGCCTCGGAATTTTTGATATCTATTTATAAATCTATTAAGTTATGCCAAACCTGTTATTAGAATTTATGTATGCTGCGATCGTGTGAAAAAAACTAAAAGCAATACGTTCTGTTTTCTTATACTTAATTGAATTTTAGCCATCAATCTGTGGGACAATTTTGCCTGCTGTAATGGGATTAGTTCTCGATTGTTCCACCGATACACATGTAGGATTATTGGAAAAGCAAATGAATGAAGTCTTCAAATACATTTGGAATATGACCTTCAACAACTTTGACAGTAGCGAAATAGACGGCGGTCCCAAGATATCTACCAAAATTAACCACGATCAAAAGATGATTGTCCAGTATTTGTTGGACGTGGTAGATTTTCTGCGTATGCAGAGAAACTATTACAAGGCTCGGTATGTACCTCAAAAATATACTCCGAGGAAATTGCTTAATAAATCCATAGAATACCGATTTGTCTGTTAATTTTACGTGTCCAAACACTTAAGCTTACATCCTGGAGATGGAAATGACATATTTTTTAGCCCGGAAAGTTAGAGTTTCCAAGGGATTTTAAAAAATCTTAATTCACGCAGTTGACAGAAAGAGCATCAGGCATGACTATATATACAGTTTCGGTATTTGTAGCAAGAGGACGGTGGCTCAATAGGCTTAATCTTTCAGTCACAATAACCAGTCAGATGGAGGTTCAAATCTTGCCGTTTTTGCAACTTTTGACAAAATGTTCTTCACAGTCTATAAAGATGTCTTTTATATTTAATTTTTGAGTTTTCCAATGATTATTTTTTGGACTCCAAAGCAGAAAAGGGTACGACAATGTTATCGTTCAAATTGTCTCAAAAAGCTATGTTTTAGATTGGAAATAGTATCGTGTAAAACCTTCTGGCTAAAATTTTGTGTTTTGTCTTATGTATCATTGTGTTCGAGATTGATGCTGTTTTGTTGTTGTTTTTGAACTACTGGGAATAAAGTTACACCGTTCAACAAATCGGTTATAGGTATTAGAATAAGCAGTCCTCTCACGTTGGTAAAATTGGTCATGCTTCACTTTTTTTTTTCTTTTTTTTTTTAGTAAAAGAAGTACACGTACATCAGATACACTGAACTACCTCAATCTTGAATATCTCTGGGTGTCTTGGGGCGCTGCGGTGGCTGAGCGCAGTTTGTCTGCTCTATATTACGGGGAGCTGTGGGCCGCCGCCAACAACGGCAACGTGCCGCCGGCTTCACCCGAGGCCACTACTGCACTGCAAAATGGAGAATATGTGCAGAAAATATTTAGACGGGTAGGTTTTTTAATTTTATTTCTTGTTGAGTTAGACTCTGACTTAAATCTCAGCTGTTAGGCAAGTAGGTAAGTAACATAGCAGCCTAAGATGGAAGCGGGCTAGCTTGGAAAGAAATCCATCACCATCAAGTGGCAAATGGAGAAGAAAAAGTTGAAGGCCCCTCAGTTTTCCATAATGTTCTTGAAGGTGTGTGCCTATAATCCTTCTATGAGAGGACACCTGCGTTTAGTAGTAAGCCAGAGATGAGATTTATTTTTTACTAACTTTTACCCGCGGCTTCACTCACGTTAATTTCGATTTTCAACCCCCTATTTTGCCGCCTTGAGGGTAGAATTTTGAAAAATCCTTTCTTAGCGGATGCGTGCGTCATAATAGCTATCTGTACATATGTCCAACTCGATCCGTCCAGTGGTTAGAGCTGCGCGTTGATAGATCAATCAGTCACCTTTTCCTTTTATATATTTAGATAATACGAGTATACATTTATATGAACGAATCGAAAATTATATGCAGATTATTTCATGCAAAATGGAGCATTTTGGAGTCTCGGAAGCTTTTTGTTTCAACCTTAATAAATTAGATACGATTAGTAAATGGATGAAATTTTCAAAAACCTTCTATCAGTTTTTAAGGGTTTTCATATTTCCATGGTTCCAGTGTTTCGTATCGATAGGAGAAATGGATGCGCTAGACGGTTGCGGTAACGCACATCTAACTAGCGAGCGCGAGAAACGCAAACACCTCATTAACACGGGCCAGTTCTCCGACGCACTATTTTTACATGACATAGCCCTCTCCCGTGGTGCTGTGGACGAAGATATCCTGCATGGAACTATAACTTCGCTGCACAAATCTGGGATGCATCACCTCGCTTTGCGTTATATTAAATCCTATCCCGAGAATGAGGATTTGGACGATGTCAAATTCGACTGTTTGTCCTATCTGGGTAAGTTAGTCGCATTTTTATTATCGACTTCCGAAAAAGGAGGAGGTTCTCAATTCGGCTGGTATTTTTTTTTCTATGTATGCCCACCGATTTCTCCGGGATATCCGGACCCATGTTCCCACGATTTTTTGTTTTTATTTCATTTTATTTTACAAAGTATATCAATTGTGCCTATAAAATTTGAAGAGTTCTCTCGATTTCTCCAGGATCCCATCGTCAGATCCCGACCTGATGACAATGGAACCACCTGGGAAGTATACCCTTTCAAACAAAAGACGAATTTTCCAAATCGGTCCTGGCGTCTTCGAGTAATCGGGGAACATACATAAAAAAAGATTCCGACGAATTGAGAATCTTCTCCTTTTTTTGGAAGTCGGTTAAAAATAATAATATTTTATTCATTTACAACACTAGAACGCGAAAAAGACCAAATTATGTTTAATCTTAGAAATCGTTTCAGTTAAGTCTTGGAGTAAGTAAAAAAAAACTTGTTGATTTTGATTGCAACATAGTATATACCCACTTGATGTATTTTATGGCAAAAAACATTCATATACAGATACGACACCCACACAACCATGAGCCACGCGCACTCATAAATTGCAAGAACTATACCTATATAAGTCAAATTATTATTGTATTCTAGGCGATTGGAGCGATTTCGTTGACACACTGGAGTTGGAAGAAAAATCAAAAAGGGGACTTTGTAAGCAAGATTCGATAATCAAAGCGATGCGTTACGCGTGCCTAAAAGATTGCATGAATCTGCGGACCACGATAGAAGTCGACACGAAACTCGAAAAGCCTTTGAACAGAGCCAAGTTGGCTGTGGCGAGGCTATGTCGAAGCCTAAACATGGAAAACTGTCAAAATGTGTACCGAATCGTGTCAAATTTACATTTGTTTCGCGACATCGAAACATATTTCTCGGTCAGATGTGCTAAAATGAGCATACCGGCACTTTTGAACCAATGGAGAATCGAGAATCTGCCAGCTTTTAACGACTTTAAGTATCTCGAAGCCTTAATATCGCAGAGAAGTTTGATGCTCGAACAAATTTCCAAAAATGATTTTACGTGTGTGGCCCAGGTTGAAGATTTGCAATTACAATATGCTGGTAAGTACCTAAAACATATTATTCAGAAAAAAATCTAGCTGATGCCCGCGACTTCGTACGCGTGGATTGAGGTTTTTTAGGAGTCCCGCGGGAACTCTTATTTTCCGGGATAAAAAGTAGCCTATGTGCTATACCACTCTATAATCCATCGTTGTGCCAAATTTCAGCCAAATCGGTTCAGTCGTCGCGAAGTGATTGAGTAACAAACATCCATACATCCATACAAACTTTCATATTTATAATATTAAATAATAATCTATGTATATAAAATTCAAAGTCCTGACTGACTGACTGAGATATCAACGCACAGCCTAAACTACTGAAGTTAGAAACTTGAAATTTTTACAGTTGGTTCCTTTTATGACGTAAGCGCACACTAAGAAAGGATTTTTGAAAATTCAACCCCTAAGGGGGTAAAATAGGGGTTTGAAAAATCGAACTTAACGTGAGCAAAGCCACGAGCTAATAATTGGATAGGATTCTCGAGAGTTTGAAAACAAAGTTATTCCATTTTAGAATTTGGCCTATCAAATCAAAGGATTCAAATGGCGCAACGGCTCGTAGCGGCTGTGAAACGTGACGAGACCACGAGCCGCGTAGCTCTGTTAGAGAGCCAAATATCGTGGGCCAAAGGCCATAAGGATATAGCGTTGTCTTTGCTTAATGAGATCGTCACAAAGGAATCCGAAGATCAGAAGCTGACCGCGATGTCTTTAAGGTAACCTTACATTAACGTATTTCCTGTCTGCTGAATATACATTATAAGGTTCAAACTATTACACTATTAGATTATTCTTTTTCAGAAAATCTATTTCCGTAATTTGAACTTAATGATTGCAAGAATATGGTATAAAACAAGTTACGTTCATTGACATATCCCCCGCACCATGTTAGATTGCTACAAAGTCTATGATTTTTTATTGTGGTAATCTATGATTTTGTGTTGTGGTAGTCTATGATTTTTTATTGTGTTTGTCTATGATTTTTTATTGTAGTAATCTATGATTTTGTGTTGTGGTAGTCTATGATTTTTTATTGTGTAAGTCTATGATTTTTTATTGTGGTAATCTATGATTTTGTGTCGTGGTAGTCTATGATTTTTTATTGTGTAAGTCTATGATTTTTTATTGTGGTAATCTATGATTTTGTGTTGTGGTAGTCTATGATTTTTTATTGGGGTAATCTATGATTTTGTTTTGTGGTAGTCTATGATTTTTTATTCGTGTTCTCTTCTATGCAGGCAATACGGCTTGTGGATGGCGGAATGTAAACGCGAGAACGGCAAAGATATCATACACAAGTATTTGGAAAAGAGTCTGCGCACACTAAGCGATAGTGACGATGCGGCGACAAGGCTGAAAGTTTACTCCGACATCGCTAAATTTGCCGATGCTGAATACAAACAGGTATGAATAACGTCTTAAAATATCCTTCCACACAGCTTTGAGGCCTTGTGCACTATAATATCTCCCGCGCAGATGGCTAATCTCTATGGAGATTGGCCGCCGTGGCTGGATTCGGTTGGGAGGACATTATTATCTCATTCGAGTGGAGACTGTGCCCTGTAGTGGGTCGGTGATAAATGAATGGATGAAAAAGGAACTTAATGAAACACTATTTCAGGTTGTAAGCTATATGAACTCTTCTGTATTCGAGAATAAAGTGAAATGTATGGAAAACATGGAAGATACGGCAGCGTCGTTAGTGCAATCACAAAACAGTCTGACAAGGTAAAATTAATTACCCTTCTCAGTACTATCTATACTAATATTATATAATAAAGTGCAAGAGTTTGTTTGTTTGAACGCGCTAATCTCTGGAACTATCAGTCGGATTTGAAAAATTCTTTTTGTATCTGATAGCCAGAGGCGTAACTACAGGGTGGCATGACGGCAAAATGCCACGGGCCCCAGCCGGCAGGGGCCCCTGGTCAGAGAGGGCCGGAAGCTCAAGATGATCATAACATTTATAGCCATTCCTGTGACTACGGCTAGTGCCGAGCGATCATTTTCAAAATAAAAATTGATATAAACTAAACTCTTTGGGACAAGAAAGGTTACGCACAGTGGTAAAACCAAATGGCTGATTTGACTGGAGCCTAGGGCAGCAGATTTTAGGGGCGGCGAATTTGGGGCCAAAATTTTTATTTATGTCTTACAGAAATTAAATGATACATATTTGTAATACCTAAATGTCATTAGGTCCACAAACACATTTTAAAATAACCCCAATAACAATAACTAAATAGTTGGTAGGGCCGACTTTACCTACGATGCCGAGTGTGCGGCGCATACAAGCGTAGTGTCTCAAGCGCCAAAAGTACAGGACTAGATATGGTGTAGTGCAGAATAAAAAATTTCGCGCTCACTTCGTTCGTGAAAATGTCGCTTTTACGTTGCTATTGTAGGTGCCAAGAATGAACTACTAAGTGCCGTAATGTATTCATAAAAAATTTCGCGCTCGCTTCGCTCGCGAAAATGTCGCTTTTATGTTGCTATTGTAGGTACCAAGAATAGATTACTAAGTGCCGTAATGTAATCACAAAAAATTTCGTCGCTTTTACGTTGCTATTGTAGGTGCTAAGAATGGACTACTAAGTACCGTAATGCAATCATAAAAAATTTCACGCTCGCTTCGCTCGCGAAAATGTCATTTTTATGTTGCTATTGTAAATGCCAAGAATGGACTACTAAGTACCGTAATGCAATCATAAAAAATTTCACGCTCGCTTCGCTCGCGAAAATGACATTTTAATGTTGCTATTGTAAATGCCAAGAATGGACTACTAAGTGCCGTAATGAAATCATAAAAAATTTCGCGCTCGCTTCGCTCGCGAAAATGTCGCTTTTGCGTTGCTATTGTAGGTGCTAAGAACGGACTACTAAGTGCCGTAATATTACTTTACGGCACTTAGTATAAATACAATACGCTCCGACTTAAAGGTTATTAGAAAATCAAGTAATTGTAATTGCGTTTGTATGTACCTACTTCACGTAGTGATTTATGAAAAAATAAAAAATACTATCTCATTGGGTGAGCTTCTTTATATTGGGGGAGGGAGGGCCCCATCCGATGAATTTGCCACGGGCCTCAAACGGTATAGTTACGCCTCTGCTGATAGCCCAATTCTTGAGGGAGGTTATAGGCTATTCAATATCTCGCTACGACTCTTAGAAGCCGAGCAAAAAGAAAAAATAGCGCGGGCGAACAATGCGATGCGGTAAGTCGGTGGTCGAGGGCGGTCACCCGACGAGAACCGAACAAGAACCGAACCGAAGGCTATTTATTAGTCCGGAATATCAAAGCGTTCGGGGATTATTAAAAACTAAATCCACGCGGACGAAGTCGCGGGCAACAGCTAGTATTAGAATAATCCTTACTATGCTTACTAATATTATAAATGCGAAAGTGTATTTTTTGTTTGTCCTTCAATCACGCCGCAACAAAGCATCGGATCGACGTGACTTTTTGCATGGGTTTTAGCGAAGAGTGAAATAGGCTACTTTTTGTTCCGAAAAATGAAAGAGTTCCCGCGGGATTTTAAAAAATAAATCCACGCAGACGATTAGTAAGGATACTCTTATAAATCGCAAAATGGCTGTCGATTCATACAGAATCTAAAACAGGTTTGGAATGTTGATCGACCAGAAACCAGCCTTTGGCTGGTGAAATGTCTTGATATGATAAAATGTATGGATTGTATCATTCATTTCTTTCATTATTTTAAGAGATATTTACCCAAAATTGTATTTTTCAGAGATGAAAAGAAGGCATTAATGACGAGCAACGCATTCAGTCGACTTGACAAAGCGGAAATCGATAATACAAGAGCTGAGAAAGAAAGTGCCCTGAAACTGGCTATGAGGTATGCTGCTCTTTTTTGCCAACTATCCATCCTCTCAGGAGGTTTCCTGTCTGTTTGTCTTATAACTTGGAAGGTCTCGGGTTCGATTCCCGGCGGGGCAATTTAGGAATTTACAATTTCTAAATTGTCTGGTCTGGTCAGGTGGGAGGCTTTGGCCGTGGCTAGTTACCACCCTACCGTCAAAGACGTGCTGCCAAGCGATTTAGCGTTCCGGCACGATGACGTCTAGAAACTGATTAGGGGGTATGGACTGAATCTACCCTGCCATACTCGTTCCAAGTTGGTTCGCTACCATCTTAGACTGCATCGTCACTGACCATCGCGTGAGATCGCAGTTAGCTTCTTAACCCAACTAGCAAAGTTGACTTATAATATGACCAGACCTCTTATAATCGTTATAAAATAGCAATGAATGCTGCTAGCCGTATTAAAACATGTATAAGAAATATTAGCTTATAATAAAGTACTTATATGGCACTTATATAGTTGTTTACTTTATAAGTTGCGCCCAAACCCACACTTATTAACGATAATATAGCTCTTATAAGATATTTTTTTGTGGTTTTAACCCTTTATATGACAAACTAGCTGATGCTCGCGACTTCGTTCGCGTGGGATTCGTTTTCAAGATCCCGCGGGAACTATAATTTTTTTCGGGATAAAAAGTAGCCTGTGTTTTAATCCAAGGTATGATCTATCTTCATTTTAAATTTCAGCCAAATCGGTCTAGTAGTTTTTGAGTTTATTCATTACAAACATACACACAAAAATACAAATCTTTCCTCTTTATAATAAATAGTAGTATAGAAGTGTAGATTTTGCTAGTTGGGAAGCTTCTTAATTAATCATTGCAGGTACTACTTACTGTCTCTATCTCAGTGCGATGAGAATAATCTGTCCGTATTCCGCGTGATATCGCTATGGGTGGACAATCCGGCTCTAAACTTGGAGGACGATAGCGACCCGGACAGCGGTTCCCTCGGCGCGTCGCTGCACGCCATACCCTCGTGGAAGTTCATCACCGTTCTACCGCAGCTCGCTCCCCGGCTGTCCAATGAAAATACTTCCTTTGCTCGCCATTTGAAGCAAATCATAAGTGAGTACTGTTGCGTTACACCACGGCTGGAGGGTAACATGCGTGTTCTTGCAGAAGGAAGGTTTTGGGGAGAGTATAGAAAATACACAGACTTGTGGTTACTAAGTGATAAGTGCTATCCAATATCCAATACAATATATTTACAAATTTACATTGAGCTTATATACTAATAAAATAATATCTAAAGTAGTGGTGGGAGTCTATTGTTGATTTAATCCTACGTGCTAAAAGTGCTGATTGAACAATGAGGAAATTATGTTATTAATTATAATCTAATATCGTTACGTCACGTAAGACGGAATTCTATGCGTACGCCATAAGTACCTACTTGAGGAGTGTCTGTTTTAAAGGTCCTATTTCCGTGATAAACAAATTTTAGAGGAAACAATAAAAACTATTTAAAATATTTAATGAAATATAATAATAAACTTGCAATGTATGTATCTAACTATGTAACTATGTTTGTTCGGGTGGAATCTTGCAACTCAATTTTGAAGCAGATAGCTTCAACCAACTGAGATGAAATTTTGTATACACGTTTATTTTGGATGACAATGCATGGTTAGCTGTGTGATGTCATTCTAAATCCAACAAGGCGGAACACCCAAGATGGCCGACTAGCTTTTATATAATGTAAATTGTGTAATGACGTTACAAGTTGATAGTAAAAGGTTTAAAAGAATAGTTTATTTTATTCTTTTCAGCGCATTTAAATAAAAGCTTGTTTTAAAAGAAGTTTTTTTACTTTTAATTTATTAATTCTTTTTTCTGTAACTATCTAATACCGAATGGTGACTATTCCTGTGTGTCGATTCTCGGGGCTTGTACCCTCTCTTACGGGAGGGTACAAGCCAATCAGAGGCTATTGCGATCGTTACACTGATGCAATCACTATTAAAGAATCCCACCGGAATGCCCTTTTTTAGAAACATGTGCGATCGAGCATCCCCATCACACGCTGCCAATTCTGTTCAACCTGAAGAACTCTGAGAAAGACCAGAACACAAGCAGCTCGGCCGACAGCACGCAGAGTAGCTCGCAAGAGCCGCGTATTGTAGCGGCCACAGCGCTCATTCGCGAGCTGTCGTCTGAGAGCGGCGAATTAGCAAGGATCATTGCGCAGATGGAGCTCATCTGTGATGGTAATTACTTTACCATCCTCGTACTTCAAGAAATATTATAAAAAAAGAAAAAAACTTGAGAGGTGTCAAGGGACACCCGGATGGAACGAAGTTCAATGCGAAATAGAAATGAAAATATCTGGCTTGCTTTCTATAAGAGAGAGAGAGACAGACAGAGAAACATGCGACGCCTATAGCAAAAAGTGTCGTGACAACTTTTCGTAAGAATTTTTTCCGTCTAGCCCCCTTTCACAACGCGCGATAAGGAACTTCGTTCCAATTAGCGAAATCGGTTCAGTTGTTTTCGAGATTTGCTCTTAGAGCAACACATTCAGCGATTCGTTTTTATACATAGAGATATGCCCACTTAATGCCTACCCTGTATGCACGCCACTGACGACACACACACACAACCATGAGCCACGTACCGTGAGTTGCAAAAACTACACTACCTTTTGCCTGCGTCTTGTGGAGTGGAGTTTGAGAAAAAATCCTGTGGGAAACCTTCGTTTTTAACCGACTTCAAAAATAGGAGGAGGTTCTCAATTCGTCGGAATCTTTTTTTTTACATAATTTTTATGATAATATTATTCTGGATAACCATGGTTTGTCTACCCATTCATCATGATATATTTTAAAAAATCACGAGTAAATTGGCGGAAAAAATTTCTCGTGCGACACACAAACACACTCACATATTGCTACAAGTAGTACTTGGGACATTTTTCAGAGATTTTTCGAACATGAAAAGATTTTTTCAAATTACAAATAATATTTTAATATTTTCAGCCACAATAAACTTTGCGTATTACGTGCCGGAATCAAAGGACACAAGACCTCAAGATATACCACGATCTCAATCTATATCCCATCTTCGAGATCTCACCGCTATACCCATTCCAACGGATACTATTTCTATTCGCAAAGACTGTAACTACTCCAACCTAAGCAGTGAGTTTACCATAAATAAACTATAATATCTTTAGCGCCTACTCACCAGTATTCATCAGCATTATCTACAATAGCAATCTATAAACGGCTCACTATTGAGCGAGTCTCTTCGCAGAAAAGAGATTTTTTATATGAATAACGGGCAAGCGAGCAGGCGAGTCACCTGATGTTAAGTGATTACCGCCGCCCATGAACACTTGTAGTACCAGAGGCACCACCAATGCGTTGCCGGCTTTAAAAAAAGTTTTATAGATTTATAGGCCGTGTTTAAGCGGTTGTAGGCCAAAGTCTATCATGCTGGCCCAATAATGCAAATTGGCAGACTTCAAATATCTTTGAAAACATGGAGAATCGTCGGTTGTGCAGGTTTTCTCACGATTTTTTCTTTGAAAGTTGAAGAACTTAATTGCTCAAATGCAATGTCTGCTAAGTTTTTTCCTGCAATTTCAGCACTGTCATCATTTGATAAGCATTTCGAGCTGGTTGGAGGTATCAATTCTCCGAAGAAAATATCATGTCTAAGTTCTGACGGCAGAAAGAGAATCTTGCTCGTGAAGGTACAATAAAGTTTGAGTTTTTATTAATTTGACACCAATACGTCAACAGTATGTCGTTTTTTTTTTCAAATTACAAATAATATTTTAATATTTTCAGACACAATAAACTTTGCGAACCAGTCGAACCATATATTATTAAACATTAATTAAGGTGAAATATTGTCTACCTATTAACACAAAAATCGCAATGACATATTTACAATAGCAATTAATTTAGAAATCCTAGATTAAAAAAAAATAGTTTTTATTAAAAACACGTAAACTTATTTCTAAATCTGCAAATTGCACTTCTGCTAATATTTTTTTATATATTTAACCAATTTTCGCAGGGTGAGGATGACTTGAGGCAAGATGCTGTGATGCAACAAGTGTTCAACATTGTGAATTCTTTACTGGAGAACAATCCTATCACATACAGAAATAAATTACTTATTCGAACTTACAAGGTAAAATTCTAGTAATAAAGACAAAAAATTTGAAAATTCTGGAAAATTCATTCAGTTACGGGCGTCTATGTCTGCAGGGATTTTAATTTTTTTAAATCCCGCGATCACTCTTTCATTTCTCTAGTTAAAAAGTAATTTGTATCCATCTTAAGGATGAAAACTGCAATCTATTTCTGTGCAAAATTTTTATTAATATCGGTTCAGCGGTTAGGCTGTATTATCCTTAATACTTTTATTACAAACTTTTGAAGCCTCAAGTAGCCTAACAGTTAAAAATGTGGACTGAAAACTGAAAGGTCGATGGTTCAATCCCCACCCATTGCAATATTGTCGTACCCACTCCTAGCACAAGTTTTCCGCTTATTTGGAGGGGATAGGGGGATATAGGAGGAGCGGGGAAATATTAGTCAAGTTCAGCATCTGTATCAACCGATAGACATCAACTGCTATAAAAAGTTTCTTGCATAGATTTCCACAGGCTTCGGTCTTGCGCCGCTTATATTCAGCGGCTACCTGCGACTTATCTGATGTCTTCGGTACACCTAGTGGAGGGTTGAAAGTTCAATTCAAATTCAAAATTCGAATTCAAAATTTATTTATTTCATGTAGGCTACCTTGTAGCACTTATGACACGTCATATATCTATTATAGATTGTCCAATTCTTTATTTTCTTTTTGGCAGATCAAGAAATTTTGACTTTAGTGACGCCTTCACACGTTACCGATTCGATTTGAAGTAATAATCGATTTTATTTAAGAAGAACTTTCAATCGATTTAATGAAATACTTTTTAATTTTGATTTAACGTACTTATATTTTATTATATATTTTTAATCACTTAGATAAATTAATTTGACATATGTTTGCGGTACAGACAAACAGAAAAAAATAATAAGTTGATTTGGGTTCTTTATCGATAATAATAATAATTAAGGTTTTCTTTCAAAATATGTTTAACTAGCGACCTGCCCCGACTTCGTCTGGGTTGAAATATTAAATATTTGTTTTTACGGGGCTGCGATCGCACAGAGCTTCTTATAGGAAGCGATTGTTAATAAGATCACCACAGGAACCACAGGAATCTTCCGCGCCGATACCTGCCACCGTGCCCCGCCGCACCGGCTGGCACCATTTTATTATTTTATCACGCGGAAATATTCATTTTCTGATAACTCCGATATTAATTTAAATTGTATAGTGTATATAAATCAGATCAAGTTATTTATACCTTTGCCTTAATCCTTACCTAAATAAATGATTTCTCAAGCAAGGCAGTTTAAATACCTGTAAATTACTTTTTAGTTTATTAAAATCGGACATTCCATTCGAAACATATTACGAGTTTAATAAAATTGCTCAGTGAAATGTTTTTAAAAATTACGCGTTGATGTCAGTTGTCCTGCATTTACTGTACGTTTATGCCAAAATGTTTAAAAAATAAATGTCCAGCCGTGCGAAGCCAGGACGAGCCGCTAGTATTTAATAATTTTACTTGTTTCATTTTTATACCCAATTACGTAGCTAGTTTGTTAAATAAATAAGTAGGTAGGTATGTGATTTTCCAAGTATATTTGCTCATAACTCTTGATTTAAACTTGGTTTAGACGTTATTAACCACGCGTTTTGAAGTTAACTCACTTCACTAACGCGTGCATAGTTACATTTTAAGGCAGCCGTCAAAAAATAAATAAATGAAAAGAAAAATTTCTTTACTCTTGGTTTGAACTTAAATTCCAAGATTTCAACTTAATTCCTTGCAAATATTTCAATATTGGAGTCATAGTTACTATTTTTATTTCCTTTTTTTATTAAATTTACAGAAACAATACTTACACAAAGTCAAATTATTTTTATCATAATCGTGAATGATTTATCGTCTTTCAAGAACTGTGTTATACTCTGTGGTTGTTTGTTATGCACAGGGCACTTCACTAAACGTCAATAAAGTACGACATTATTTTAGTACATTATTCCGAAAACAAAAAAGCGGTAATTTATAGGCGTAGGGTATTTGGCAGATGCCAAAAAGAAAATAAAGGCTTGGACAACGTATATATTACAGTTATATATATATATGGCTAATATTACAGTTTTATTTTATAGGTAGTTCCTATGTCTCGGCGGTCTGGCGTTTTAGAGTGGTGCGTGGGGACAATGCCTTTAGGAGCATACCTTATCACAGCCCATCCAAAGTATAGACCACAAGTAAGCTTACATTTTTTTTTTCATATTGGTGTTAATTCGGTTGTTGTAATGCTATCCTTTATCGTCTTAATTTTCCGCCTTGCGAGATAAAAATTAACGTATGTCTGTCTCCCGGTTTGAGGTTATTATACGCATGCAAAAAATCACGTCGTTCCGTTGCTCTATTGCTGCGTTATTGAAGGACAAACCAACAATATGGTATATATCTATCTCTTGGGGATAACCCACAATAACCATTTTATATTCTTTATTTTTTACGAGAAATAATGGCTTATTTACGAAGCGATTTTAAGCAATACAGCATTAATCCTTATCCAACTAAGTACCTTAAATAATATAATTGTGCATTTAATATAGATCAATATGGCCCTTTACAGCATGTATTTAAATGAATATTTTCGAAGATATTACAGATTTAAAATGCGGTACCGGTCGGTATTTAGTATCAGCATTGTACCCGTGCAAAGCCAGGGCGGGTCGCTAGTAATAATATAAAATACTTTTCAGGACATCACACCGACAACAGCGCGGTCGAAGCTGAAGGATTGCCACGACAATAAAAGGCCCACGAAACGCAAACTCGAAGTGTTCAACGCTATTCTCAAAGTGTTCAGGCCGGTGTTCCACTACTTCTTCACGGAGCACTACCTCGACCCTGTCACTTGGTACGAACGGCGACTCGCTTACACTAGAAGGTAAGTGATGCTTTTGCCTGTGACTTCGGCTGCGTTTTGAAAAATCGCTGTTTTTTCGGCTGCGTTTTGAAAAATCGCTTGGTATCGATTTAAATTCACGAATTCAGGGCCCCAAGTCTGCTATTTTACATGTCATTATCATTGAACCGCAATATAATTACAATTCAATTATCATTGGTCTAAAATTTCGTAGTCTACTAAATTCACAATGGTCTTTCGATTTCTTATAATTGGATTGTAATTCAATGATACCTCGGTATTGCCATTAGCTTAAAAAGCGTTTGCCGAAATGAGTTTCAAAAAAAACTACATATTAAAAACGTTTATTTAAGCTAGATTCAAAGCTAGATGTGTCAGTGGCAACCCATCGGAAAACAATTGTGACGCCATTGAATTAGTAGACTACCAAAATTTCTTAAAAGTAGCAATTGGGATGTCATTGATAGACAATTGAACTACAATTGCAATAGCAGACTTGGGCCCCAGTACAACCGATTTTAATTTGGAGGGTATTCGCATATGTAAACGTATCAGAATGCATACATGAAAATGTGCTCTAAATCAATGTCTTTATGGTTCAATTTACTTTGGCGCTAATGTCATCGAATACGAATACGATCAATCGAGTTAAATCTCATACTAACCCTACAGGTTGCAAATAGTATACGCATGCAAAAATGCACGTTATGTTATATGTATACTTAATAATTTAATACCTCTTTTATTTCATTTTTTGTTTATTTAATGTAACAACAGAAATCCTTAACCTTAGGATCTTTAGACACTTCAAAAAAGAGTAAAATATCCTATTGAAACTGTAGCAATGATTGATATAACTTCATAATCGTTGTATAGTTCTTGCGATTAACGATGGCGTGTGGCTCATGGTTGTGTGTGTGTCGTATCTGTATAGGTGTGAGCGAGAGCATGCTCGCGCCTGACCGCTCCCACCTAGGCTCCTGGCACACACGCAATGTGCATGTACACGACGTAACCACAAGTAAAGCTCATGCGCCCTCGTGAATTGCAAGTACGATATATAATCGCCGGCCTGTTGTTAAACTTTCTTGTCCAACACAATTCCAGCGTTGCCACGTCATCGATGGTTGGATATATATTGGGACTGGGCGACAGGCACGTGCAGAATATACTTATAGACAAGACTACCGCAGAAGTTATACATATCGATTTTGGTAAATATATTTCTTTACTTGGTCTTTAACCAACTGAGAGAAGAGAGAATGTCTCTGTTTTGAAGTGTATTGTGTAGGAGAACTAGAGTAGCTAACAACCGACATAGTTCGAGTCGCGAATCAGGGGAATACAGTTCAAAGAAGACTCATAATTGCCATTATTATTGAATGAGTTTCTAATTAGTAAAGCAATTTTGTGGGGCAGATGCATTGACAGGAAGGTCGTCGCAAACGTAGTATATACTCAATGGACATCGCAGACGGGAATAGACTCGAGCCTTGGCATATTAGCATGTCTGAATTCATTTTATCTTAAGTCTAAATAAAGAAATATTTGGTACATTTCAGGCATCGCATTTGACCAAGGGAAAGTGTCACCCACCCCAGAGACTATTCCGTTCCGTTTGACGCAAGACATCGTTGCCGGCTTCGGGTCGAGCGGCGTGGAAGGAAACTTTCGAAGGTAAATACGGGCCATTTGATAGTATAATACTATTAGTATCTATTAGATAACTAAAATATTAGTTATCTAATAGATAACTAAAATATTAGTCAATTAGATTTTAACGACGACTTCTTCCTCATGGAGTTCTGTTTTGATCGGTTTTAAGATTCCTCGGGATAGTGAAAGTCCCGTCAAAATCGGGCCAACCGTTCCCGAGATTAGCGGCATCAAACAGACACTTCAATTTTAACACTACCACTCGTAATGTCGCAAGTTTAAATATGGCGCTAACTGTAGGCAGGCAAGCTATGTTTATTTCGTTGATAACTTTCATAAGACGCTGCTAAAATCCTAAAATGATTTCCTAAAATGCTTTTCATTCCGGGCACTTCAATTTTATTTATTTGTATAGACTATAGATTAAGATTATTAAAAAAGAGATTTTGTTTTGTTAACAAGGAGCTGCGAGAAAACTTTGCAGTTGCTTCGTGACAATCAGGAGACTCTGCTCACAATTCTGGAGGTTCTGCTGTGCGACCCGCTGTACTTGTGGATAGTGTCCACCACTTCCAAGGCGAAGGCCACCAATGCACGAAGTAAGATCATCTTTATTTTTGTTCAAATATTATTACTATACTTTTTTCAAAGGAGGTGGGTTGATAAGGCCCAAAATCCGCCCCTCATACACTCGAAAAAAAAAGTTCCAGATTCCGACAAATTGTAAATGTATTTATATACTTGAAGATATAAACTTTATTTTAATATAAAGTTTAGGTGATAAAAAAAATTGTAAGTTACAGAAAATATTACCCAAAAAGAGAGTGTTTCTTTTACTTTTCTTACATTTTCATACATTTTAGTCGTTTTTTAAGCTTTGATTTAATATTTTAGAATGAGGCGCTCCTCAACGCTATTAATAGGATGAAAGTTTTGTTTTAGGTAAACTCACGCTTGGTGGGAAAACAGCACCGAAAGGCGCGGCGGCAAGCGTTACTAAGGCGAGCGGCGGTGAGGGCGCGGGCGCGGGCGGGCTGGCGGCGCGCGCGCTGCTCGCGGTGCGGTGCAAGCTGTGCGGCGCGGAGGGCGGCGCGGCGGGCGGCGTGTCCGTGCCGGGCCACGTGGCGCGGCTCGTGCACGAGGCCACCGACCCCGCCAACCTGTGCCGGCTCTTCCACGGCTGGCAAGCCTACTTGTGAATCCAGCTTTGGAGACAATTTCATTGAAGGCTAGAACCATTGACGTCAAAGCCTAAAACCGTTGACATTAAAGGCTAGGTCTAACTACATTGCTGCCGTCCATAAGCTAAAATGCCGTTAACCAACATTTGGCCAAATACGATTTTTTAATGTTCTCTTACTTATAGTTAATTCTCTATCGATCCATCGAAGCGGTATTGTCCTTAATGCTTTAGTTTGTTATATAGCAATATAATAAACGTCATTTTTTAGTTATCAAATGGCGTCATTTCTTTATAAATTGGCGTTTTTTGGATCAAAGCTCGAAATATGGCCTTGGTAGTTAACGGCATTTTAGCTTATAGACGGCAGATTGGTGATCCTGCAATATGCGTTTCAACTTGCGTTAGAAGTATTTTTTATGTTTTATTAGTGTTAACCTACACTTAAAGGATATATCTGAATAAATTTTTAAATACATATCAAAAATTCTGAGGTTAGCGGGTTTTGAACCCACGTCTCTCGGGAATTGCGCCCCGAGTGAGTTGACCACATTACACTACGGCCAAGTCGAACACACAAGTCGTCAACTACGAAATTGGTGTTTCAGTATCTATTTTTTCAGTCAGTTTTTTACGACATTCATGCTTGATCGAAAGCAAGTATATCTATTTATGTTAGACTGTGCTCGCCTCAAAGGTACTCAAATTATTAGTGGCAGGGAACACGGAAGCTGGGGGAATCCAAAACTTAGAGGACTTCGTTAAAGAAACGTCGTCAACGCTATAAAGATGCCATCTGTAATTTAACCTTTATCACTAGTATTCGTTTTCAAGCAGTTATAGTCTATCAAGTCAATGCGTAAGCTGTTGATTAGATATCAATGGACTACCATGTCTGAGAACCATGGATCAATGTTCATTTAAATTTTTTAATTATGATGTAAAATGTGTATTTAAGTAAAACATTTTGCATATTTTTAGTGTTTTATTACTTAAACCCGCCTTAAACCCCTACACCACAACCCAGAGAATATAATAACTTCGTTTTAACCTCGGTAGAGAGTATATGGAGTATTAAATATATTTATAATTCCTACCCACAAACATATAAGAGTAAGTTCCTACCTACCGCAGTTATTCTAAGTGGCGGAACTTCACATTTTATTGGTTTTTCGATCCATTATTTTCCTTTTTTTAATTTACGGTGATTTTATGCCACATTTTGAACTTGACCTTCACAGATTACTATAGATGTGGTGGCACATTCCTGTTTGTTGTCGACATCGAAAAGACGTATCTATCGATACATTCATCCTTAGCTTTGACAATTATTTCTTCTTTACATTGGTTGGTAGTATTGTTCTTTTGAAGAAATTGGCTAAAATAAGTATGCATGGCTCGAAAAACCCTTGTTTGAAGTTTCACCTCTTAAAATGATCACTTCATATTATATTCTCTTGGGTTCTGTTTTGATTGGTTTATGAATTTAAAATAAATTTTGAAGGTTACCTACCAAATAAAATAATAAATATCGTGGTTAATCCATTAAAGTTAATCGTAAATTGATTTTATGAAACCTACTCTTACGCAGAGGAAGATAAATAAAACCACAGAATATTGTGCAATAGAGGTACCTCGTTACTCGTCGGTCTTAAATGACAAGTGAAAAATTTCTCATAAAAGTTTAGATTCATGCGATAAGAAAATTATTGTGTAAAAAGAAAACTAGTTCACTTATCGCAGATTCATTGACCTCTGAGAAATGTTGATCTTGCATTAGTAGGTACATCCTACCCAAAGTCAAAGGTTTTGTCTACAGTGGGAACTGTAATATTTGCTTTCTTCAAAGTAACGCATGGGAACAAGGTGTTTGCGGTTGTACTTTGGTCAAAGTAACTTATTTTTGCGAAAAATGAGCATTGATATTGGAGGTAAGTTTTCTTAGTTATTTTTTTATTACGTTTACTTAAGGTAAGGCCCATCTGCTTTTAATGTCGCCAAAAACTTTAAGAGCTCTCTTACTTCAATTACTGTACTTAGCCCTGTTTGTGTTGAATTGTTATGATGAATTATTATTTCTAGGTATGAGAATTAAATATAAAGATAAGGATGAAACATTCTTGGAAAAGCATTTAGTATCGAAAGAACCATTTGGTCAATTTAAAGCTTGGTTTGAAGAAGCTTGTAGCAGAAAGGAAATTTTGGAACCAAATGCTATGTGCCTTGCAACTGCAACAAAGTAAGATTTGGATCACCTTTTTTTTATCCAGATAGGTTAGTACTTAAAAATACACCTGATGGAATGTGATTATAGGTAGGTTTAGCTTGATGACAATCTAAATACCCGTACAAGGTGTAAGGGACATCTGAAAACTTTGTGAATAGGTTACACTTAATGCCTATAATGAAATTACAAATGCCACTCATCTCGGAAACTATGGTTTACCAATATTGTAATTTTGCAGTATGCAATGTATTGCACATAATAAACACTGATACTTGATGATCCTTGCAAGAGCTTGATAGCTCACAGAAAACACAATCTTGAGCCAATCATGTTTCCTAATTGAATCTTTAATTTACTAATACTATTTATCGTTTTTTTTAGGGATGGCTATCCATCAGCAAGATTTGTGTTATGCAAGGGATATGGAAAAGATGGATTTAAGTTCTTCACCAATCATGGTAGCAGAAAAGCCAAGGAAATGGTATATTTTGTAACTTAAATTACAAAAACAATAATTAATAATAATGTAATTTAAATAGTGATAGTGTTTTTTAATTAATGCTGACAGGCAAAATGTGCGAATGTCAACTTTGGTGGAAATATTAAATCATTAATTTTATTTCAGGCAGAAAATCCTAATGTTGCTGCTACATTTTATTGGGAAATATTGAACCGATCTGTTCGCATTGAAGGCACCGTTGAAAGACTTTCTGAAGAAGAGTCTACTACTTACTTTCACTCGCGACCAGTGCCAAGCCAGATTGCAGCCTGTACTAGCTATCAGAGTACTCCGATTGAATCTAGAGATGTACTTTGTGAAAGGGAAAAGGTTTTAGAAGCTGAGTACATGATACCTGAGAAGGAAATTCCTAAACCAAATTTTTGGTACCTACATACTTAATTCATTTTTTTAGTATTTAAATACTTACGTATTTATTAATATTATATAATAATATGCACTTACAAAGGGTCCCCTGCCATCGTCAGGTGCATGATAATTCCTATTCAAACCGTTTCTCCACATCAGGATTCGGGCTAAAATTCCTCGTTAAAACCAAGCAGCCTACAGCTTTACTAGAAATGTCTCTTATAAAAAATATTAAGTGTTTGAAGCTAATGGAATAGGTTATAATAAACTTTTGTTTTATTATTTTTAGGGGTGGCTACATTATTCGTCCAAGATCAGTGGAATTCTGGCAAGGACAAAGAGACAGACTGCATGACAGGATCAAATTTAGGATCCATAAGGAAGGAGAATTGCCAGATGGTAAACTATTGCATGAAGGTGAAGATGGATGGGTTTATGAAAGACTTTCCCCTTAACATATTAAAATATTTTATTTAATAATTTAGATTGTAAGAATATTTTTATGAAAGATTATTTTAGCATTTTATTAGTTGTTTAATTAAAATGTTGATCACTTATTAGCGACGTAAAGCACGAGCCACAATCGCCTAAAGCATAGCATATCCTTGAGCTATTGTCACAGCCCACACGTTAAATGTGCAATGTGTCAATACATTACCTCATGTGTTTGTATCCAATTTGGTAGTCGCCAAGCGACTGTGTGCTATGACTGCAAAGTATTTAGAACTGAAATATTTTATATTGCAGTTTACAGTTGTTGTATATTGTGGGTTTTGGTAGTATAATTATAATATAAAAAAATAAATATTTAATAATGAACATCATGATTTATTTATTACAAGAATTTCCCTTTGTATACCACTGTTTGTTTTGAGCTCAACTTTACTTTTTAAATTATTAGTATTCTTAAGAACTGCTTCGAATTGCCTGGTACCACCTCCAACACCAAAATAATAAGTTTTTGCAGCAACAAATACTCTTCCATTAGGACTTAACCTATTTTGAAATAGGGATATTAGTTTATCGTAATTTTGTTGGTTATAAATAGTTTCTGATGTAAGTATAATATCAAAAGCTTCTGACTTATCAAGTAACTTATCAAATGATGCCCAGTCTCCAGAGTAAAACTTGCACCTTTTTATTTCATTTTCTCTTTCTTCCTCTTCTATATTTAAAAGAACATTTGGTATTGTAAAGCACTCCAAAATTTCTTTATTCTGAAAATAAAGAATGAAAGACTGTAATAAAATAAAGATACTGACATTACCACTGAGTCTTAATGTAAAACAAATTATACTTACATAGTCTTGAAATGTCACAAAGGCATTTTTTAAAAATGTGTATATTCCTAAGATTCCAATACCACATCCCAAGTCCAAGACTTTAGCATCCTTAAAGTTTATTTCATTAGGATATTTCTCAAAGTACTCAATTAAATCATATGTACACTCCCAAACTTTTAGACCACCTGTACACATAAATTTATTTAAATACCTTTAGATTTATATGCTAAGCTTTAGTCGAACATAATATTTCAAGTAATACCTTCATATTTGCCGGCAACAAGATCACTGTGTTCTTTCTCAGACAGTTCAATTAAACTCTTCAAACCAGTCTTTTTTGAATAAGTCGTATTACAAGCTAGAACATATCCGATTTCTACTTCACCACATGTAAACATTTTAGCATGAGTGATCAATTCGTCTAGATCATTGATTTGATTGCTAGGAATGATTTCTTCACTGCTTAACCACGCGATCTTATCTTCATCATCATCTTAAACAGTGGGATCAAATTACTTTATTATGAATGTTTTTAATTGATTCTTTCAAATCTAACCTAATGGTCAGAGTATTTGCTATACCTTGAGATTCCAAAACCTCTACGGTGTTCGAAAAGTTAAATTTAAATGACGCCATAATTTCGTATAATATTTTAGTAAATTTTCTCGACAAAAAAGAGAAAATCACCGGAAAAAATAAAAACAATGATTTATATTCTTTTGGAATCTTGGATAAAAAAAAGTGGCACAGATAACTATACCAAGAACATATAATCACTTCGTTTTAAGAGGCGGAACCACAGACATATAAGAGTAGGGCGGAACTTCAAACTAAAGTTTTCGAGCCATTCATACTTTTTTTAGCCAACTTTATAAAGAAGAAAAACAATGTTACCAACCAATATAAAAAATAATTGTCAAAGCCAAGGGGCCCAAGTCTGCTATTGCAATTGTAGTTACATTGCCTATCAATGACATCCCAATTGCTACTTTTAGCAATTTTGGTAGTCTACTAATTCAATGGCGTCACAATTGTTTTCCGATGGTTTGCCACTGACACATCTAGCTTTGAATCTAGCTTAAATAAACGTTTTTAATATGTAGTTTTTTTTGAAACTCATGTCGGCAAACGCTTTTTAAGCTAATGGCAATACCGAGGTATGATTGAATTACAATCCAATTATAAGAAATCAAACGACCATTGTGAATTTAGTAGACTACGAAATTTTGGACCAATGATAATTGTATTGTAATTGTATTGCGGCTCCATGACAATGACATGTAAAATAGCAGACTTGGGGCCAAGGTTGTTTGTAATGTATCAATAGAGACGTCTTATCGATATCGACAGGGATGTGCCACCACATCAGCTAGTCAAGTTCAAAATGACAAGGATGACAATGAGTCTAGTATTTATTCAGCAGGGCGATCGGCTAAAAATATATCAATCCTTAAAGGACAGCATCAATGTCAAAATACGGCTTTTGGCCAATCCCATTGGCTGAAAACTAAGCTTCTTGGCTGAAAACCATAGTTTGACATTGATGCTGTCCTTTAAGGATTGATATATTTTTAGCCGATCGCCCTGCTGTTTTAACCACAATTACAACTATGAACTAGTTGTTAAAACAAAATTGTGCAACGTTCATCGCAAAAATTAACGATGAACGGTGAACCGTCTAATTTGGGCTTAATTATTAAGGTATAATATTTAATTTTTTGTGACAAATATTTAATATAAGTAGGTACCTATATAAAAACGGGATACGTGTGGGATACGTGGACCAAGGAATATATACCTACTACTCTCTTGCAGTGGACAAAACAAAAAAAATTAAGTGTGTACTGTCGTTGTCATGTTTACAAATATATAAAATTAAAATCACAAAAGTAACAATATCATTCCATGGTTATTGCTAGAAATACCTAATGGAAGTAAAAGATGAAAATCTAAACGTGGTAGGAATAATAATAATAAATTTTGTGAAAAATTCCAAGTCCAACAGACAACAGTGAGCGGCGAGCGCCAAGAGAATATTACACCATTCTGTTTTAGTGAGCGAATCGTGAGCGAATCTCATCTTTCGGTAGGAGTAATAGTGTTCTGTGATCTCATCACAAGGCACACAAAATAAAAACAAGACAGTGTACCTACCTAAATTGAAAATTTAAAAGTATGAATGCAGGATTATGTATTTAAGCACGAAGCAGATGCGAATGTAGAGAGGGTAGATAAATAGTAAATACCTATCTCTAAAGTTATTGTTGATGTTGTATGCACAGATTACTATTGGTTGTATGATTTCATGTTCGGTGCGCTATTTGCAATATTATTAGTTCCAAAGACATTTGTACCTACCTATGTCAAAAGAGGCGCTTCAAATTGATCCATCATTTCATTTTGTATAGAGCTAGTCTAGTGTTAATCATAGATTAAATATGGAGGTCAGTGATCGAGTCACAGAGTAGGTACCTACTTATCATCTATGAGTCAAAAGCAATAAGAATAACCAGTCATCAGTCAAACTGAGCAAAAAGTTGTGCGGTTTCAACGCTATTACAATTAGAATTTAGGAAATTTAAGGAATATATAATAGGTTTAAAAGGAACGTTTGTATTAAACATAAAATGGCAGATGTCGCGAAGAAGGTAATGTTAATCCTTTAACTTGTAAATCTTGTAGTCTTCTATATCAAGTATGTTGCGCTATTGCACATTGTTAAAACTATGCGTAAGGCTTACGTAGTGTTTTTAAAATTTTGAATGTGTAAGTTGATTCTTAATCAGTTATTAATCGTTTTATGGCCAATCTGGCGATAATTTGTTTGCTGTAAAATCAACATAACCTCACTACGATACGGCCATGGGGTCGGTTCGACGTTTGACGATTACCAACTCGGTGTTCGTTTCTAGTGTCATAAAGAGCTATTCTCAGGGAGATCCCTTTGTTCTAGGTTCAGGACTACAAGGATTCCCTCAAACAAAAGGCAGAGCACTTAATAATCAAGGGCTTTCCAGAAAAGATTGTGAAGTTAAACGAACTTCTCGAAACCTCAAATTTCCAAAATCGAGATCTGTCTGACGTTCATCAGGTGAATATTTCACTCAAACTATTTGATAGATACTATAATGATATTATTAATCATAGCACCTTTCTCACAAGAATGGACTTTTTTGAAGGAAATATTCCATACCTACCAATTTTATCTTCATTTATACCCATAGTGGAGAAACTTCTTGATGTTAATACTACATTTAATGGAATCAAAATATAGGTTGGCACTAACAAACAAGTGCTTTTTTTTTAAATAATGTATTGATTAACAACAGAAATGAATTATATCACACCTTTACAATTAAAGTGACCCAATTGAAAAATTGCAATCTGTGGGCAATGAGCAAAAAGAATTCTAAAAGGTATATCGTTGAGTAAATTTAAAGGTATCTCTGCAGTGTTTTAATAGAAAAATGTTTTTTTTTTGTAGATTTTTATATATGGAATGGTAATATATGTTAAATTTAGATGTATTTAAACCAAAGTTACATTTTTAATTAGGTCACTATAATTCTAAAGGTGCAATAAAAATTCTGGCCTTTAAGTTGCCTTTGACATCATTTCACATAGCAGAGATTGTTGCACCAGTAGTACCTAAAGCAGATAGTACTAATGCCTATTTTCACCAATCATTACTAAATCATACCTTATGTAGGAGTCTCTATTTATGTAGGTAGCCCCTAAATGCCCTTACCTGATGGCAATACTTGCTAAAGCTACAACAAAATTGACAGAAAGTGTTGTTTACTTAGCTTAGCTAGCGTGTAAAAGTTATGGAACTGGAGTTATGAAAAACAGGCATTAATCTGCTATTACATATTATATTGCTGAGTCTGCCATTTCGCACTTGGTGATTTGTCATTTTTTAATTCTAATGCTGCGATCCATAGTGCGTGCTCTGACTCAGCTCAAACTCAAGATAGAGGTTAAAACGAGACACAAATATGCTCTGACATAAATCTGTCTTGTTTTAATTCTGTCTTGACTTGAGTGAGAGTGCAGTCTATAGATTTCAGCCTCAGAAACTGAATTGAAATGATGACAGTCATCATATTGTATTGAATTCTTTCAATGATGAAATTTTAAATCCATCTCAAATATTTGCAGGACTTGAACATTCCAGTGCCACCACCTGCTCAGTTGTCTAATGAGCCCAATGCTAAGAGACAACGCATAGATTCATCTGAAGTATCAAGCAATACATCTATTGAAGGCACCAAGGTGTACGCCCTGCCTAACGGGACTGTACCATGCAACAAGCCTCTCAGCGACCTCATTCATCTTGTCAAACCACACATCAGAGAACTGGTTGAGGATTCAAACTTGGTAAGATTTTTTTTTTAATGAATATTACCCAAGCTGAGCATTAATCATTTTATTGGATTAGTAATTAATATGTCACAATCTTAGTTCATGATAACGCAACCCAATTGTTCAGAAGGTAACTCATGATAATACTTCATTAAAAAAAGTTATTTAAGTTCCAATTTAATTATTTATTTGGAGGATTTGGCTTATTTGGATTGGAGAGGGGAATATTAGTCAAGTTCAGCAAATTATTAAAAAAAATAATTGATACAAGAGATGCTAAGCAAATCAGACTGAGATTAGCATCATGGGTGTATTCTAGGCCTGATTGTAGTCTGTGGAACCTTCAGTACTGTCAGTTCATATAATCAGTTGTGGATCACGATCCTGTGTACCGTGCCATAGACAATATAAACCGTGCATTTCATTCTTAATTACAGCTTAAAATGTGGATTTCATTCATGATCCCTAAAATTGAAGATGGCAACAACTTTGGTGTGTCAATACAAGAGGACACCCTCGCAGAGATACAGTCAGTGGAGTCAGAGGCTGCTGCGTTCTTTGATCAGATCTCACGGTATTTCATATCACGGGCCAAGATTGTCTCAAAGGTTGCTAAGTATCCACACATTGATGACTACAGAAGAGCAGTGAGAGTGAGTATATAATCTCTACTGTATTATAAACTTTGTATCATGAGTGATTCATTAATGTTTCACTACTTTTCCATTTTTCATTTTCATTTCATTCACAGTTCACCACACTGGCCCAATTCAAATTGACAAACATCACACACCTTAGCAGTGATAACTTAGTGTTTAGGAATAATCGGGAAGTCGCAGTTCGAGTCTAAGCCTTATAATATGTATAAATAATGTAAACTATACTAGACTGTAATTTGCTCTAGTTCATTAATAACTTATTGTCTTGTCCACCATCTTTACTTTTTCTTGTTTTAAATATATGTTGCAAAATAGATGGTAATGAGTTTGTTATCTGTTTCAGGAACTCGACGAGAAGGAATATCTTTCTCTGTGGCTCGTAATGTGCGAGATCCGCAACCGCTACTGTTCCCTACACGACATCGTGATCAAGAATCTAGAGAAAATTAAAAAACCTCGTTCCTCCAATGCAGAATCATTATATTAGGTCCTAATCTTAATCTCAACTAGTAATCTTAGACATACATACAAGGATATCTTGTGGATTTTAAGGGTAACTACCGGAACTTATGTGTCACACCAAACTTTATGGCCTGTCGAAAGTAAGGGTAGTCTGATCAAAGCTGTACCATGCAAGCACAGCAACGAAGCTCGGTCATTGGACGTGAGTTGCATATTTTAACAAGTATAAATTTAAAAAAAGCTGGCTCATCATCATACCCTGTATATCATCTAGAACCAGAGTACTTGTCAAGACGAATCAAACGAGCCCAAACTCGATGGGGTTACGTTGTTTTATTACAGAGTTTCTATAGCAACTTTCAAGCTCCATCATCAGAGCCTAGAAGTAGTACTTAGTACTCCGGTCGTCTTTGATTCGTCATAACAAGACTTGACGTAAGACCAGTGCGTAGTAAGAATCAAACAAGCCCAAACTTGATGTTACTTCATTTTATTACAGAGTTCTAGCTCTATCATCAGATCAGGTTTATGTCACAATAATATTATATTATTGCATCGTCATCCAATTTACACGTGTACATGCAAAATTTCACCTGTATCGTAAAACAGTAAACCAGAGAAAATTTTGTGAGTAAATGGATAGACAAAATTTTCTCGTGGGGCGCATGTTAGCCCTACAGGAAGTTGTACTAATTCAACTTGCAAGATTTATCCAAACCGACTGAGATCGAAGGAATAGTGAGTGTGTATCGAATACACATGTGAAATTAGGAAACTTTATTGTTCAGGATAAAATAACTCAGCATAAGCTATTTCAGTGTTGTTGTTTTTGGATGGTATTTGCCTAAGTCGGTGATAAGCATTTTTATAGTGCGAATGTGTGAACTTGAGAGCGGCCAGAAAGTTTTGTTATTAACTTAACCTTGTTTTTTATTCACTAGATCATTTCACTGTACATATTTATCTGGAGACAAGATATTATATTCCATAGCTATTAGTACTAGCACAAACTTCAGTGCTATTTGTTAAGCGTTTTCCGAATATTAACTTAGTATAAATTTTAGATCCACAACGCGCGATGAAGGATGTCCAAAGCGTTTTGATAGTTTTTTTTTTAGTTTTTGTATTAGCAATCTGTCAAAATTCATTGGTCGTAGTGCACCTGTGTTTACGCACAGGCTTGTGCACTACAATATTTCCTGATTTGATACATTAGTTATTATTACACAGCTTTGTATTGCAAAAGTATATTACCTACAGTCTACACCCGCGTTTTGTTTCTTACGCCCTAACAGATAAAATGTATTTTGACAGAATCAAAAAGCAATACGGATTAGAAGGCGATTGTCGAATCTGTATTTAGGAATAGCTAGATTTCCCCCTATCCTAGTGAGTAAAAAATAGGCATCCATAGTATAGCAGTCTTGTAGCAAGACTATTATTGTATTATTTTGCGAGACTAGCAATATAACCCATTACAAATGGTAACATACACGTTTTGACACCTCAGACTGACTTCACTCACAAATGTTGCAACGTTGTTATAGCTCTTGCAATTCACGAGGGCGCGAGAGCTTTACTTGTGGTTACGTCGTGTACATGCACATTGCGTAAGTATGCGTGCCGTGAAGTGTGGGAGCAAGCTCTAGCTCACACTTATACAGATACGATACACACACAACCATGAGCCACGCGCTCTTGTGTATTGCAAGAACTATTATATACCATACTGAAGTTGTGTATGAAGTTAGCAGTAGTTAAGTGCAAAATTCCGCCTCTTGTCGTTTGATTAGGGTTGTATCGGAAAGCGGAAATTAACAAGCGTTATAAGCTTGTTTATTAATATTATTTTTAAACGTACCTACACTGTACTATTTCACTTTCAAATTCAATACTCTCGAAGGTTTTTTTGTTGTATTTCAATTTCTATTATATTACATAATATATTCTCGCTTGAGAGGCGCCGTACCTACTGCGCGTGTAGGTATCGTCGTTTGGTGTTTGTGAAATATTCCGTGCTCAAGAATTACAATATTCGTAACCATATAATTATTTAATTATAGGAATTAAGTGTAACCTATGTACAAAATTTTCATTAGCATGTCCCCTTACATCCTGTATATTTGGACACAAGATTTTCTGGACATTATTTAATTTGTAGGCATTCTGCTAGTACCAGTTTGGTAAAACGAAATTCGATGCGTTTCGGCAGCGAAAACTCTGTGAGGTAAAAATCAGAAGTAAAGGACGGTAGTACCTAATACAGAACTTAGACATAACGAGCTTTACCTAGTTTCGTTTTACATAGATCTCGTCTCATCGTGGGTCGTGGGTCTTACGAAAATCATCAAAGTTACTACCCAACTCGTACTGTCTTTTAATATTAGCTTATTTTAGTGTGTAATAGATTATATTACAGTATATCTTGCTACAGGAACTGTGATTTAGAATTCTGTGCTACCGCAAATGTTGAATCCAAATTTTATTCCTTACGAGACTAAGCCGTTAAGTACGACTTACGAGACTAGTATTAAGTTCATTGTATTTACATTTAATTAGAATAAACCTAACATTTAATTTATTTTACCCTCAGTTTCATTTGAGAAGTGCCTGTACAAAAGCGATACAATATTTCTGATAAAATAAATAATGTACCTATCACCAACCATCTCGAGACATTGCATGTGATTGATTTTAAATACAGCAGATATTAATTAAATTATAACCAATAAAATACATTTCTATGAATTATGTTGATGTTTTACTTAAGCGGCTGCAGATTTCATCATTACCTACTAAGTTCTTGAGGATAAATAGGTACATTCAAACTAGAATATTCCAATAACACATTATACACAACTATTACTTAGGATGTATCTAAATATAAATAATACCCAATCATGAAACCCAATAGTCCAGTGGTTATGGGTGGACTGAAACCTGAAAGGACGTCGGTTTGATCCGTACCCGTTGCTTTTCTTTTCTTTGGAGGGGAGAGAGGAATAGATAGAAATATAGAAAAAAAAGTAGGTAACGGAGTGGTTGTATTTTGGGTAAGTAAGTTCTATGTACCTACATAAATAAGTGCCTCTCTAATAAATATATTAGTATAAATTGGCAGCTAGGTTAATTAACCTACCCAATGATACGAAGTTTCTAATAAAGAATTAATAAAATTGGTTCAGGTTTGATGAAGTTGTGGAGTAACACGAATAAGTGATTACATTCTCTTGGGAGTAAAATTGCAACAATCCAATACTAACATCCTTTATATCCCTTTAATTTTTGTATCAAAGGGCAGCCTATGTCCTCCACGGTCCGATCTTAATATTGAAATTCATTAAAATTGGTTCGGCGGTTTTGGCGTGAAAGCATAACAAACAGACGGGCAGACAGTTATTTTTAACCCAACTGGCACCCAACCATAAATGTTAATTTTTAATGAAAAAAAAAGTGACTTTGACGTCATGCCTTTCATGTTGAATAATTGTCAGAATCATATTTCTGATTTAGTTTATTGACTTCAATTTTATTTGGTTTGCATTATTTTTTTTGACGCTATGGGTAGTGATATCGATAAGGGTGACTTTGGCGACAGTGCACGCAATCGGTCAAAATACGAATTGTACGTGAGGAAATCTAACCACGTCTTCGATGGAGCCGGCGAGAATGTGCACTACCACAGCGATACAGAATCTCTAGGTTCTAGAAAGAGTAAAACACGGTACATAAACCCAGCAATTTGCATCGAGACGGTTGAATCCACTCACTCTGCGACTTCCTTGCAAACAGATTCTTCTTTACTAGAAGAAGTCACGCCGCATCCACACAGTTCTTACAGGAGCAACTCCACCCCTTTCCTTACTGGGCGCATATCTCTAGCGTCCTCTGGAAGCGTGAAGCGAAAGTCATGTCGCCTCGCTAGTCAAGAAGCGTGCTGCGATGAGGAGGAAACGTCACGCGATAATCGCACGTATCGCGAAGACGGTTCGGATACGTTTCGCTTGTCCGTGGCTTCGGTATCAACTAGCGCGACGGCCAAGGAAGAACGAGAGCGAAATGAGAGGAAGAAGCAAGAAGCATTTGAACAGTGGTTGGCGAGGAAAGAACATGAGGTTATTATATATTTAAAAGCTTTAATAAACCCATTTTTATAGCTCAAAGGTGTCTAAGGTATTTTGTATAAGTACCTACCTTAATATGTGAGAACAATAGGTATTGATGCCGCCAAGAAGGTTAAGCTACATGGGTAAATTTCCAGGTATCTTTATGATCTTACAAATTTAGTGTGGGGGTAGTAAACTAAGTCTTAATAATAGGTAGGTATTTAGAAATTTGATTTTTGCTATAGTTTTACAAAGGTGAACTTTTGTGGGTTGCGACTGACGCGAGAATACTAACTGAACACTGAAAAAAATATGAGACCAGACTAGTGTCCCCAGCGACAAAGCCTATTGTTTGTACCATGGCACCATGTTTTGTTTGAGTTTTGTCGTATCAATCGCCACTACCTTCGGATGTCCACTTACTTATTCTCCAGAAACGAGAGAAAGCACGTCTGGAGAAGATGAAGATGCAGGTTGCGGCGTCAACAACGCCCGAGCAGAGGGAGGAGTCGTTCAAGAAGTGGCTGGAGCGGAAACGCGCGCAAACGGAGCGGCGCAAGGCGGAGGAGATCATGCGGCACTACCGCTCCGAGGAGCGACGCGAGCAGGAGCGCAAGAAACGACTGAGGGATAAAGAGGAGAAACTGGCTGAGTGGATTAAGAAGAAAGAGGAGGAGATGAAATGTATGCTTAAAGCTTATCACAATGGCTGATTTATACATTTGCTGCCACAAACTTTGCCGTCTCTACCGACATAGATAATTTTTTACCTGTTTTATGCAAAACGATCTCCCGGGCGCAGTGGTGAGCACTGTGGTCTTATAACCGGTTCGATACCCGGCAGGGGCAATTTGAGAATTTATAATTTCTGAATTGTCTCTGATCTGGTCTGGTGGAAGGCTTTGGCTAGTTACCACCCTACTCAGCTTCTTGATAAATCCGCCACTATCTTATCATCACTAACTAAGCATAGGTACCTGTTAAGTTCTTTCGCTGAGTTTGTGCGCAATTATTCAAAAACTTTTTTTAAAAAAAAGGTATTCACTACTACGGGATCGCCTGATTTTGCGTGGTTTAGGTAAAATAAAAGTTTAGTGTAAATTGGCTGAGCTATAATAATAATTACAGTCGATTAATTCTGCGAGAATACGCGAGCTTTCCTGGATAAAGAACCTAGCCGCCATGTTATACGTTGGTCTAACAAAAAAAAAAAAAGGAAAATCCCATTCACATACATATAAGTTTTATTCGTATGGATTTAAATTTATTCTGATTTAAAGCTCTTTATTCAGTTTAATTTATTTGTTAATACCTAGTAATGAAAACTCGCGCCGAACGCAAGGCAGCCCGCGCGGCCATAGAGGAGGAGCGTCGCCGGGTGCAGGGCGAGCGAGCCTACCGCGACTGGCTCCGAACCAGCAAGAATAAACCGTTGCCTGTGCCTCTCAATCAAGGAGAACTTAGTGAGTAGCAATCAGGGCACTGTCCTCTATTATGGAGATCAGTGAATGAGGGCCAGGTGCGCATTAGGCGGTTAAAAGACCACCAAAGTAAAGTCGCATTTGGATGGCGTTCGCGTTCTTTATGATCCTTTAAAAAACCGTTGGGTTTTGTTTCTTCTGCTGGACAATTTTGTAGTTCGAAGAACTGATAGTCCTTGAGATCCCAAGGTATTTTGCTTATTATCAGTAAGTTTATCGTTTTTAAATTTTACGACTAAAGAGTCACTTTGGGTAGCAGAATTCAGGGTTCTTCCATTGAGCTACGAATACTTGTGAGAATTAATTTGCTCGGTTGGGCTTTAATAATTGAGTCATTTCTTTTTTAGGTATGCGTGGTTCAGTTTCCCAAATGTTCATAAACCCTGTCCCTTGGCAATCCCTGACATGAAGGAAAGGGCTCCGCACAACTTTATGCCTCTTCCACACAGATTCAAAATTCCAGCACAAGTTTGTTAAAAAATATAACCAAAATTATTACGAATTGTGGCAATGGGTGCCTACTTACGTAATCACTTCGACACTTTTTAGTTTATTATTTTAGATTAACTTTTGAATTTTTAGAATAGCTTTTTTGTTACGTATTAGATTATTAATGTCTGCAACGATCTCTTACCCTGTTGTTGAATATGATATAATTTTTAATTATGGTACCTACTATTTACTCTCTTGTCAATGTACGTAGGATAACAATAAAATACATTCAAATTTTATCATCATTTTAATTTTAAATAAAACATACTAGACATAAAATATCGGTGTACTTTAAGGGTCCCTATAAGTACCTTTTAAATACTAAACTAATTATCATCAAGGTATCATCATTCAACATCAAAGTACCCACATCAAAATAAGGCTCATCTAAATTTACTTACTTTCATTTGAAAAAAGTACAAAAGTTTTCTTTCAGTAGGTATTATCAAGGAATTCCGCAAAGACGTAACGCCTGCTTCTATTCTATACAATAAAAGTTTGGTAGTAAAACTATTCACGTTACATTATTTTGCAACGAATTAAGTACAACGTAGGTATAAAAATTGCTCTTATCAATTTCCAATTTCAGATTTTACTATTTTAAGTAATTTATAAACAGCATATCGCTATTTATTAGAATACTTTCATTTAATTACTGTGAAACCGGTACAAAAGTTCTGGCTATCATTTTATGGAATAGCCTTAAAATCGTCAATAAATAATTTGCTTTCATTTTTGAGACCTTCATCACTTTTTACAACTTCGAAATATTTCGGTTCACACTTCATAGCTGATTCCGATGGTTATCGTTCACACATGAAATTCAAAAGATATCCGTCAATTTGAACCCATTTATTGAGTAAAGACTGTGCCGTTACCTGCTAAGCTTTACATAACGACTGTCCTTATACTGTGATTATTGTTAATCATATTTTGCGAAGTTTCAATAAATAGTTACACTTCTATAGTTCTTCTATAGTTTCAAGTTCATAACGCTCTATCGTGCGGCTGATACCAAATACCTACTTATCTCTACATTACAGCTTCAATAAGCTTCCTCTTCTTCCTTGAGACGTAGTATATCAGATTTATTCATGAAATAGTACGATGGTTGACGCCCTTTCAGGTCTTTGAGAACTCGCTTGGCACCCGCTTGGATCAGCAAGTGGCTTAATGATTCCATCTTATTGACACCCATCGCGTAGTGCAGAGGAGTACGCTCCAGCTGAGAAAAAAAATAACTTGATTTTTAAATACAACAAACGCGTTAGCGTTAGAAGACTTCTCCAGCCTACTCTCAGACTGGAAGACCAGTCTTCAACACCGAGCAACTAATCGCGATGTCTCAAAATAATAATAGGTATTTCTAGATGCATTGCCAATGAAAGAACTCTTCGAATTTAAAGAGTGTTCAAGCTCGGTTGCATCGGTGTTGAAAACTACAACTACACAACTGCAGCCAAACTGGAACTTTGCATTCGGCTTGCAAAAAAAGTTCAGACAATTATTAGCTGAGAGTGAGAGTGCAATCTATAGATAGCGACCCGCCCTGGCTTCGCACGGGTATTCTGTTCATACACAAGATAGAGAATACGCGACACAAATATATTATATCTTGACTCAAATAATTTATCTCACTTATTACTCGTAACTCAGTCTTTGGTTCGAGCAGAGTGAGAGTGCAATCTAGGTATAGAGAAATTCGGTAGCGTTACTTTTATCTATAGATAAAAAATATCTGTTGTTTCGATTGCTACAAAACTTCGCAGAATCACCTGCTGGACTAATCTTAAGATTACCTGAAAATTTTATCTAAATCGGTCCAGCCGTTTGGTAGTTCATAGGGAACATATACACGTCGATTTTCATATAGGTAGGTATATAGATTACATTATCCCCAAGTCGAAGCAGCTCAGGGCAATGCTCAGCCAAGTAAGCCACGATGTCTTCATGCTGCGCCAGCACAGCTATGTGCAGCGCGTTTCTGCCGAAGGTGTTTTGCGCTCGAGCGAGGGTGCGTCCGCCTTCAGCTTTCACCAAGTCCTGCACTGCGGCCAAATCTCCTCGACGAACTGCGCCATGAAGGGTCTCCCTTGACTCCTGGGTAACCCAAAGAACACAATACTAGCCTTAATAGGGCAACGGTTAAATATGAGCAGACTCAAAACTGAAAGTTCGACGGTTTGATCTCCACCCGTTGCACTCTTATTGCCGTACCTAACATAAGCTTTAAACTTGTTTGGAAATGTGAGGAGAATATATAGGTACGTGAGTCAAGTTCATGGCATGATTCATGTTAAAGCATGGCTAGGTAGTAGGTATATATTTTTTCATAACTGCAAAACTCTTACAAATCATACTTAAGTACCTATAGTTAATTATTTACATCGCCCGTCCTCATCATTATCATTTATTGCTTCAAAATGGGGATCACGAGACTACAATGTCACTTTGATTGAATTCTTTTAAGAGAATGCACCCGTGTCTGCGCACATACTTGTGCACTATAATATTTCCCGCACAGATGGCTAATCTCTGAGGAGATTGGCTGCCGTGACCGGATTTGGTCGGGAGGACATTATTATTTATTATTTTGTTTTATATTGAAATGTTCGTTTACGCTTCTTTAAATCACCTCAAAAGCAGGTATGGACGCAAGTAAGTTCTTCATTTCATCGTCACCACGCTGCCTCACCACTTCAGATATCGACATTCCTTCGTCATCAACAATATCCAGAATATGATCGTAACCCTGAAGTAGCAGCTCCATTATTTTATCAGTTTTCCCTGTAAGTTGATGTAGCATATTTGGATTACAATATTTTGTAAGCGGCATTTTGAAAAAAAAAAAAACCAGTTAACCTACATATTATTTTTGAATGTGCATATGTTATTAATGCTACAGACATGAATTTATTTCAACTGTTGTTTACTAACTTCTAACCTACCTAGTTTGAAAACTTATATAACACCTGGTTTCCTTTGTTATAGACAGATACAGTACTTTACTTCGGGGATATTTTAGATCATGCAAAGTGGTAGGAACGTAGCAGGAAAGCGAACTCTGGGGTAAGCAGGCTGCTGCGAAGAAAGCTAAGCACTTCCAACCCGTTTAGGTGCTGGTGATGCCCGTAGTATCTCCTTACCTCTAGCGGCCAAATGCAAAACCCATCGATCTATTTCAGCTGTGTTTTCCAACACATTGGCTTGTATGGAAACATCTCGAGCAGTACGATAGAGTTCATCTCTATATCCAAGGCTGACGTCCGATTCTTGCAACAGTTGGAACAATGCATTATTAGTGTGAGTCCTCGCTGCTGCGAAATGTAGCATTGACTGCCCGTGTTCGTCCTGCACAAGGTAGATAAAAGATAGATAGATTAGATTGAAATTAAGTTACACTATTGCACTTTAAGCAATGAGGAAAGCGTTAGCAAGCGTATGCAATCTAAGATAGCAAAGTCCGATAAGAAAGAAAACAGAAAAGGTTTGGAAAGAGCTTACGAAAAGATTACAGTGTTGCCGTTTTGTAGGCTGAAAGGCGGGTACTCGATCAACAAGGAGACAGAAGGGGTTTTAGCCGGTAACC